>CAWUFW010001062.1:37500-1237500 GCA_963921515.1 Calotriton arnoldi
CCATATAGCTGCTTTCCAGATGCCAGCTAGTGGTCTGTTCCATAAAAAGCCATAGAAGCCCCTTTCTTGTGTGTGGAATGGGGTCTGGGAGGGATCGGTAGGGATATTTTAGCTTTAGCATACAATGCTTGGATACAATTGACAAAGCAAAGAACAGTACCTGCTTTGGAAATAGCATGCCTTTATGTGGTTTGGAATAGGACACAAAGAGATGTGTTTTATGAAAAGGTTTTGTTCTATCCACATAATACATTAACGCTCTTTTGACATCCAGGGCATGAAAGGCACATTCCGCTACAGACTCAGGATGTGGAAAGAAAACTGGCACCTCAATTGTTTGATTGAGATGAAAACTGGAAACCTACTTTGGGAGAAATATGGGGTTGATTCTAACAACCACCTAGCTGGATAGACTTGGAAGAAAGGCTCCTCTAAGGTGAGAGCGTGTAACTGACTCGCCTGAGGGCCACCTTCCATGAAAAAAACAGAAGTGGGCAAGAGTGAAGGGGCTCAAAAGGAGGGCCCATGAGCCTAGATAGTATGATGTTAAGATTCCACACCCGGGCAGGAGTCATCCGGGGTGGGATAGCCTGCCTAAGGCCTTCCATAAAGGCCTTAGCGACCTGAAGAGCAAAGTGTGCTGCCTATTCTGTATGTAAGCAACTACAGCAGCCAAATGTAACCGAATGGAGATGTAGGCAAGGCCTGAATGTTGAAGGTGAAGGAGGGAATAGACAATGTCTTGTACCGATGATGTGATAGGATTGATGTGTTTTGGAAAGCAATAGTGCACAAACAGCTCAAAGTACTATGTGCTTCACAAAGAATGGACATACATTCCTGTGACAGGTTAGAGTAACCAAACTTTAAGACCTCAGAAGCCATATTGCAAGACTGACCTGCTGAGGATTGGTGTGTTGGAGGGTATCGTGATTTTGCGAGAGAAGGTCTGGCTTGTGCGGAAGCTTCTCGTGAGGAACTAGGGAGAGTTCCAACAGAGTGGAGTACCAAGGCTGGCACGTCTCAGCTTGCAAACTACGAACGGTAGGAGCGGGAGAGGCAGAAAAGAAGAGGGAAATGTCACTGACCAGTTTATCCATAGTGGGTTACACATGGACCACAGATGTGGTAACCTGGCGGCGAAGTTTGGGCATTTTCCGTTTACGGTGGGGGCAAACAGGTTTATGCGAGGAAACCACCATCGCTTGAAATACAAGAGTAGGGTCTGGGGATGGAGTTCCCATTCGTTGATGTGTCCAGCTGAGCAGGTCTGACAAGTTGTTGTCCAGACACACATATATATATACACATATATATATACACATATATATATATACATATATATACACACATATATATATACATATATATACACACACATATATATATATATATATACACATATATATAGATAGATATATATATATATATACACACATATATATATATATACACACATATATATATACATATATATATATACACACACATATATATACATATATATATACACACACATATATCAGTGGAGACCGAAACGCGTCGGTTTTGGTTGTTTGCCATATGAAGTAATTGCTACTTGTGAAAATAAAAGCTCTGCAAGCTTTTTTAAGAAAAACACAAACCGGAGTGCGACCTATTATTTCCCCTGGGGAAGTGTGTGGAGGATTAATGGTGTGTGGAGGAACAACTGCACCTTGTGATGTATCGTCCACTTCCATAAGCTCTGGGCTAGAGCAGACGGCTGGGGCAAGTGCATGCCCCCTTGCTTGTGTAGGTAAAGCATGGCCGTGGTGTTGTCTGTCCAGAGTAGAATGACTTTGTTGCGAATGAGTGGAAGGAATGCTTCAAGAGCAAACTGAATAGCCAGGAATTCCAGGTGGTTGATGTGGAGGGCCTTGCTGTGCGGGTGTCCACAAGCCCTGGATTATGTGATCTTGGAGATGAGCTCCCCATCCGGTGAGTGAGGCATCCATGGTGATGGTCTCCTCCGGAACTGGGTCTAGAAAGGGCCATCCCTGCAACAGGTTGTTGTTGTTCCCCCACTGCAGAGAGCGATGTGTACAACCCCAAATCAACACTAGATCCTCCCATAGACCCTCCACCTGAGACCACTGTGCTGCTAGGCACTGCTGTAAGGGCCGCACGTATAGCCTTGCATGAGAAACTATTGCAATGCAGGATGCGACCATGCCTAACAAACGCATTACTGTCCTGAGCGTTACCTGACGATCCAACTGAAAAAGATATTAGACTTTGGAAAGTGTTGACCCTAGCAAGACTTGGCTAAGCCTACCCCAGTCTTGAGACTAGAGTAGCCCCAAGAAAGGGTTGTACCTGAAGGGGCTAAAGGTGTGATTTGGCTATGTTTATTGTGACGCCCAACTTGTGAAGAAGATCTATGGTTGTCTGCATGTGCGCCAGCCATTGCTGCTGTGTGGCGCTCTTGATCAGCCAGTCATCAAGGTAAGGGAACATGTGAACGTCACCCCACCTGAGGTGAGCGGCTACCATGGCTAGCCACTTGGTGAAGACTCTGGGGGCTATTGTTACCCCGAAGGGCAGCACTTTGAACCAATAATGTTGTCCACTCACCACAAACCGCAGGAATCTTCAGTAGGCGGGGTGGATCGGAATATGGAAGTAGGCATCCTTCAAGTCAAGGGCAGTCATGAAGTCACCTTGTCACAACACACAACAGAGGGTTGACATCCTGAAGTGTGACCATGTGGAAATGTTCTGACAGAACATACTGGTTGAGGGGCTGGAGGTTGCGTATAGGCCTGAGGCAATCATCTTTCTTGGCAATGAGAAAGTACAGGGAGTACCCCTTTGCCGCGATATTGTGGCAGCACGGGCTTTATGGCCCCTTTGGCAAATAGTGCATGCATCTCCTCTTATAGCAGATGGCAGTGTTTTGTGAACAACTTGTGTGTGCGTGGGAGACCATAGGGTGGTGATTAAACAATACCTCTACCGTATAATGTCTCGAACCCATTGGTTGGAGGAAATTGCATCCCAGTGACTAGTGTTGGATGGCCGGGGGGAAGGTGGAGAGCATTGTTTTGGGGCGGTGGCTTCTTTAAGAGCTGCCCCTTTGCCTCTACCCTTGCCCCCTCTGTATCCTACCCTGTTGTAACTTCATGAAGAGGTCTGCTGCTGTTGTCAGGTGTATGTGATGGAAGGCTCAGGCATGGCAACTGCCTTGTCTGCGCCGCATTACTGTGGGCGTTGAAAGGAGCCGCATGCAGTGGGAGTCTGCAGTGCACCCATGGTTTTAGCTGTATCCGTGTTCTTTTTGACTATTTCGAGCATCTTGTAGACCTGACAGCTGAAAAGATGCTTGCCATCAAAGGGTACATTAAGAAGGTGTTGATGTACCTCCGGTTTGAAACTGGAGACACAGTCATGCAGGGCGGCGGAGAAGGAGACTAGAATTAATGCCACGAGCAACCAAGTCTGCGGTATCCAGAGAGCACAGGATATTGGTGTGGAGATAACCTTGCCCTCCGTCACCAACTCCGTCCCCCACTTGTGGTATTGCTCTGGGAGATGTTGGATAAGATCCTCCATCTGGTCCCAGTGGGTGTAATCATACCGGGAGAGTAAGCCCACGGCATTGGCAATGCGCAGTGTGTGGCTGATTGCGCTGCAACACGCTTACCAGCAGCATCTATTTTCATGCTCTCGTGATCCAGAGGGCATTCATCCCCTGCGCCCTGGGAATTCGCTCTCTTCCTAGTTGTATGTACCACCAGGGAATTGGTGGGTAACTGCCCTTTGATGTAGGGGGGTTCTGATGGAGAAGCCTTAAACTTTTTTTCACCTTGGGGGATGATGACTCTGGGTTTTTCAGGCTCTTTGAAGATGTCCCCAGCAGACTTGAGCATGCCTTTCAACACAGGCAAAAACTGGAGGGACCTCTGTGTAGTGAAGAGGGTTTCCAGCAGGAAATCATCTTTCCCAGGCTGAATGTACACCTTAACTTTATGGAAAGTAGCCGCCCTGTGTAGAACCTCATGGTAAGAGGTAGTATCATCAAGGAGAGATGACTTGGCAGGGTACAAGTACGGGTCAGTGTTTGCTAGGGGATCAGCCTGATAGTCATCCTAGGGGTCAGGAGCCCTCGGGTGATAGGGTGAATCACAGGGAGACCCTGGACTGTCCCCATCCCCAGAATATGGAGATCCCTGTGTGGAACATGTGTGAGGATCCCTAGGCAGTAAGGGGGAAGTAGGTATAGGAGTGGATGGTGGTGGTGGAGGAGAAGGAGGAGGAGGGGGAGGAGCAAGCCTGGAAGGACCAGACAGCAGTGGAGATGTGCCTCTGTCCTCACACTGAGGCTTTTTGGGTGTCGGCTTTGATGGACGGTTGAGGGCCTCCTCGAAAGTGAGTCATATTTTGTGGGGATACTTGGATGGCGGGGCAGGCTTAGCCAGAATCCAGTCCATTCTCGGCTGGATGTGGATCCTTTGATGGCTGGCATCTAAATGTTCCTGAAGCGTCTGCAGGATCGGTTAGTCAAACTCCTCTAAAGATGGCTTGGATAGAGCCAAAGAGGATTGACATCTAGAATGCCCTGAAGTGGATTTCAGCTCTGAAGCTTTCAACTCAGACTGTGGTTGAGCGGACGTATTCGGATTTGGTGCTGCAGCGGCGGTCGACATCGCGGGGCGAGGCTTTGAGGTGGACTTCAGTGTAGAGGGTTGCAAGGGTGTCAGATCTGGCTCTGTAGTTCAGTGCCGACCCCGGCCATGAGTCAGTGGTGGCCCAGAGCCATCTGAAAAAGCATGAGAGCTAGAAGCTGGTGCCCCAGAAGGACGGGTGGTAGTGGTACTCACTGCGGTCCTCCACAACAGATGTTGGGCTGCCGGGGGTCCTTTGACTTCGACGTCTGTGTAGGAGGCAGCCTCCGCCGATGAGAGCGCCTCTTCAATCTTGGCATCAGATGCGCCCGGGCTGCTGCAAAGCTTCCTCCTCGCCTTCTCCGAAGATATCTGGAGTGTCTTCCACTCCCCGGCGCTGTGCAATTAAAGCTGAGGCAATGAGGCTCACCCGACGGTTCCGAAGAGCCTTTTTGTTACGGAACGCGGGGCACTCCACACAGGATTCTTCTTGGTGATCAGAGGAGAGGCACAAGTTAAAACTTTGTGCAAGTCTGTCCTGGCGTACATGGTGGAGCAAGATGGGCAGAACCGAAAATGAGTCCTTTTCATCATGTTGACATTCTCAACTTTTTGAGGGTGATGGAGTCAAAGGGGCAGAGTCCTGCTGTGCGATTTTGTCAACCACGAATAAAGAATGGCATTGAAGTAACACTGGATGGTACACCGACCAAAAGTGGGATTGCCTGGCCCAACAAGGGACTGTGCCAAAGGCCCAGCAAGAACACCCAAAGCGAAACTCCTGTATATATATGCCTGAACCAGACGACGGAGAAAAACAATCTGACTATGAAGCTGATGCCCTTGCGCATTGCCTACAATAGGTGATGGTCACCACACCTCGTGATTTGAAAAGACTTCTTCGAACAAACCCAAGTTACACATGTCCGAGGTCAACACTAGATGTCAGGATTATGCACGCACAGTATGTTTATCTACAGCTACACATGCCACAAACATATATATGTATATCTGTATCTATATATATACAAATATACACACACACACACACATATATTTATATATATATATATATATTCCACACATCCTACTTCCTCAGAACAAGAAGAGGGCACGCACACGAGGTAAGTAAAATCTGAACCATATCTTTATTGTCATGGGCCTCCCACGACTCAGCAAAGGAGAGAGACACGTTTCGGCAGGACACCTGTCTTTATCAATCTAAAAGACGCCATGTTATGACTGCATTTAAATAGTTGGAAATGCTAAACATAAACGAAGTACTTCATTTTAATGAGCAGTTAGTCCCCTCTGCAATTCGTTTCATTGTCTTTTGATTTTTCGATTGTTCGAACAGCTTTCAAATGTATACATAATTGCCAATGTTTGCAGTGAATAAAAAGTCAAATGCCACCCCTAAATGTCAAATATGGATATCCAAATAATATTCTTGTCCTTGGCATTGAAGATGCTTTTATCTCGTTGCAATCCAATTAGTAGAACATGTTGGGACAGATTTCTCTGAAGCTGCATCTGCACATTCCATCGTCTGTGTTCATATTAATTCCACTTTAAAACCATGGCTCATATCAACAGCTTGTGCTGACTATCGATTTCCTAGTTATGGCTTCTTTGAATGCCCAATAACTTCGCAATTTCCAAAAGATACCTCCGAATAGGCAAGCCGGTTGGTGAAGATATTTGGCATATAGCCCGTTTGCTCTTAATAGTCAACAAACTACCAATACCAGCATGCATCTAGCAAGTTACTCTGGGTCATTGGAATACGCCACAATAGCAGTACAGTTCAATGCTGTGAAGCAAAGTCGGGGGAGGCCTGCCCACAGGAAAAACATGAATTTGCTGTTCACAAACCTCACCGTTTGGAGTGAATACTCCTACAGTGCCCAGTCACCAATTTGCAGCAGGCCTTCTGAGTGAGGTCTTCAGTCCGTATCAACAGGACGTGTTGTCTGCGCTGAAAATCCATGGACTTCCTTGCACCGATTCCTCACCCTCCTCCACGAATCACGCCTCTAATTACTCCTCCCTGTGTGCAATCCGGGGGCTCACCGAATTGGCCTGTAGCCTTCTCCACTTTCCACTGCGGTGTCAATTGGCAGCCCAGAACGACTGGTGGTGCGTGCAGAAGCGTCACCGCAACGCTCCATTAATGTTCCACACATCCTACTTCTTCAGAACAAGAAGAGGGCACGCACACGAGGTAAGTAAAATCTGAACCATATCTTTATTGTCATGGGCCTCCCACGACTCAGCAAAGAAGAGACGCATTTCGGCAGGACACCTGCCTTTATCAATCTAAAAGACGCCATGTTATGACTGCATTTAAATACTTGGAAATGCTAAACATAAATGAAGTACTTCATTTTAATGAGAAGCTAGTCCCCTCTGCAATTCGTTTCATTGTCTTTTGATTTTTCGTTTGTTCGAACGCTTTCAAATGTATACATAATTGCCAATGTTTGCAGTGAATAAAAAGTCTAATGCCACCCCTAAATGTCAAATATGGATATCCAAATAATATTCTTGTCTTTAGCATCGAAGATGCTTTTATCTCGTTGCAATCCAATTAGTATAACATGTTGGGACAGATTTCTCTGAAGCTGCATCTGCACATTCCATCGTCTGTGTTCATATTAATTCCACTTTAAAACCATGTCTCATATCAACAGCTTGTGCTGACTATCGATTTCCTACTTATGGCTTCTTTGAATGCCCAATAACTTTGCAATTTCCAAAAAATACCTCAGAATTGGCAAGCCGGTTGATGAAGATATTTGGCATATAGCCCGTTTGTTCTTAATAGTCAACAAACTACCAATACCAGCATGCATCTAGCGAGTAACTCTGGGTCATTGGAATACGCCACAATAGCAGTACAGTTCAATGCTGTGGAGCAATATATATATATTTACTGAAAAAACAAAGGTTATAGTGACATTATAGTTAGGTGAAAATGTCAGTAAGAATGTTACAATTGTAATTAAAAAAACACTGAAATTCACCAGTTCTAGTTTACTGAGATAACTAGAACTTTTGCCCCTCCATGCTCAGTGCCGTCATCAATGATGTCATTGAACATGTCATGAGTGGTGCAATCTGTGAGGTCATAAGCAGAGGATGGTGAGAACACCTGCTCTATTTAGCTCACTAAGCTGTAACTGGTAACTTTCAGTGTCATTTTGAGTTCAAAATGTTAAGCTTTAGCTGCATTTTCACCTAAATATAACATCACTTTGATCTTTGTTTTTTTAGTGAATATTGGAAGTTTTTCTATTGTAAAATAATATATTACCATACCTAACTATAACATCACTTTAACATTTGATTTTTCTTTTTTCAATGAATTTTTCATAGCTTTACCATCCCCCCTCCTCGCGGGCAGCCAAACACCCACAGTGCATATCCTTCAGCTGTGCACGGCGTGGTGTTAGGCACAGGGCACAGCAGCGGCGCGGGGTTGGGTCACTGGGCCCTGTGCGCAACCCTGCCACCCCACATGGCCAATTGCTGTGCACAGTGTGGGGTTGAGTGCAAGGCCGGGCCAGCAGTCAGGCTCTGTGCCCAACCTCCTGCAGGTGGACAACCTCCATGAGTACAGCCCCCAAATTCTTTGTTTTGGTAATTTTTTCTGTTCATCTGGATCCCTGCGGGACGTCCCCATGGCAACATCTTCAATTTCTTAATTTTTTTATTTCAGACCCAGAGACCCCCCCACCACCACCACAAGGTCTAGGGCATCCAGTTATCAGTACGGGACTTAATGTGGATCAGGAACTGTTCACATTGTTATAAAGACCTGTTTTATTTATTTGTATTTATATTACTAGTGAAGTTTGAGAATACATGAGCTGGTCTTTTTATGTTACACTTATAATTTTCACTATAGTGTTTGAGGAGATTCACGTTAATATAATAACATATCCTATCGAGAGAAGACTAATTGGATTAAAACTGGTGAACATCAGTAATTGGGTAAAATGTATTATGTGTTGGCAGCACATGAGGGAATAGTGTAGAGGTATTGTGCAAGAATATTTAATGCTAAGATTTAGGGCTTGAGTCCTTATGAAAAATAATTTTTATGATCAACATGTAATATTCGATGTTTTTAAATTCTAATATTGTAGGTTTCATATTGAACTAGATACAGAAACATATGTTAATTTCATTGGAAGGTTTAATTTATGATTCTGATTTTGTGTTTTCTAGACTGTAAATGTGGAAGTCATATGTTTAGTCTCAAAGATAAAAAATAGTTAAGTTCCTGTAAAGCATATCAGTAGATTAATAGCATATGATGGGATAAAGATCAAGAGTTCGAGTCTTACCTCAATTGAGTGTCCAATTTTTAAGTGGGGATTCACTTCTGTTAATCATAGCAAGTATTTTTATTATTTTTATTTTCTTTTCTGATGGGTATTTTTAGGTGTTCAGGGTTATGTATTGTAAGTTGCATTTCAGTAAAGACACACAATATTTAATTTGAGACGCTTTGGGATAATGAGTTTTTGGATTTGGCTCGTGAGGGAGATGACTTTAAAGTTAACCTGTAGAGAACGTGCCACACACAATATGAAAGCACCGTAAAGGTTATTACAAGTAACGTCTTTGAGTGTTTCAGCATTTTCAGTCAAGGATCATGTGATCAAGAATTGGCGGGAAAATGAGAGTTTAAATAGTCCCAGTAATAAAAGGATTGTTGGTCACTGATAGAAGCCAAAAGGCTGTCTCACTGCAAAGTGATGTATTGCTTGAATCATAGGTATGTAAATTTGGACATTAATATTTGAGTTTATTGTTTAGTTAAATGAGTACTTTAATGATTTAAGATATTCTAATATATGTAATCAGGAGTTTATAAAAGTGTTTGTTAAAGATATAGATTAATACAAAGAGGAAACTCAAAGCTTTCTAAGAGTTACAAGTGGATGATCATAACTTGAGGACAAAATGGAAGATTTAAGTAAGATGAATGAAAGACTATTTATGCCTACTCGTGAGTTTATTTATTTGAGTTTGTATTGATTACTTACCTTATACAAACGTGTGAATTGAAGTGAATTTCACTAATAAAGTATTGTACTTGGCAGAAGTAAGGCTGTACACTGCATATTTTGAGCTGATCAGGTGGTGGGTAGATAATTATTTGTGTGCAGTGGTTCTTGTCATTACTATTGTTATTTATGAACTTGTAAACAGATTATACAGGGGAGCTTAGGTGTTTTTTCCTTTGAAAATGTTGTATCTATTTTCTTATGATAATTTCTGGATGGGTTAATTGTCATTTTCGTTATTTCTTCTTTTGTCTTTATTAATCTCAATTTTTACTCGACTAAACTGTCTTTGCATATGTTTGTGATTATCTAGTTCGATTTGAAACTCTGTAATTTGTGAAGTACTTGAGATGGTTTGTCAATAGTTAATGATTTGTAAAACTGTCATTAGGGATTTCAATTGTTTCTTGTATTAGAAAATATCCATACTTATTGATATCCTTCTACTGTCCCCGCTGATATTATTAATTTTCATTATTTTTCATTGTGATGTAGGGTTTTCATTGTTGACTGTACTCATATTTTTTGTAATGTTTTTGTGGATCTTGCGATGTATACTTTTCAGGATAATTTTGTGTAATTTCATAACATGAAATAATTTGTCTATGTAATGAGATTTGAGATATAGGTTCTATTTACGATGGCGGTCAGTCGTTCCGCCGGACGCAATTGCGGCGGTCAGGAGACTGCCAACCAGCATGCAGGCGGCCCGACCGCCGCATTCCGATGCGACCACCAGGCTAGTGGTCGGAAATGCATCGGAACCACAGTGGGGGCATGCTGCAGCCTTCAGAAAGGGCTGCAGCACATGCCTGCACCATGCCACACCTCCTGCACGTTCATGAGCCGTGTGCCATGCACCATGTGGTGCATGGCACACGGTGCAAGGAGGTGAGTGGGGGCACTACATGTGCCATCTGGGCCACTTTTCAGTGGCCCACGACGGATGGCGACCCTGTATGGGGCCTCCAATATCCCTTTACGACAACCTTTTCATGGCAGTGTTCCCCCATGAAAAGGCTGTTGGTAATGGATACTGTAATCCCGACGGCGGTTCCTGTCTCGGATACAACCCCTGCTGTTACCTTCAGTAAGTGCCAAACAGCATGACTACTAAGAGACTCACACCCCCATAGAACCGTTCATACACCCACTCCCACACGACCATTCTCAAACCCATTTACAGACCCATACCAGTACTTACACACCCACTCACTGATTCATAGAGCTACACACACATCCACTCACTCACCCATACAGCCACTTATTCACCCACTCACTCACTTATACAGCCACTGACATATCCACTCATACACCCATACAGTCATCAAGCCACTCACACACTGAGTCAGTCATTCATAGAGCTACTCACACACCTACTCACTCACCCGTACAATCACACAGCCACTTACCCATACAGTTACACACACACTAACTTACTTATACAAATACTAACACCTACTCACTCACCTATACAGTCACTGACACAAGGACACACTCACCCATACAGCCACTTTCACATTCTCTCACTCACCCATACAGTCACTCATATACCACATCACTCACCTATACTGCCTTTCACATACCCACTTACTCACCCATATACCACTGTCACATCCACTCACCCACACACCCATACACACACTCACTCACCATACAGCTCCTCACACACACATTCACAAACCCATACAGCTACTGACTCACTCATCCATACAGGCAGTAACACACACCCTCACCCACCCACACCAACACTCAGACAACCATACATGTACTTAGAACATTAATAATTCACCCATACAGGCACTCATGTACCCACTCACACACCAATACAGCCACTTAGACACCAACTGACAGTGATACAAACATTCACACAACCAGTCACTCACTCATACATTCACTGAGACACCTAATCACTCACTTATACAGTCAGTCACGCACCCACTGAATCATCCACACAGGCACTCATACACCCACTGAGTCACCAATACACCTTCGTATATATATTTAACACTCAAACGTTTTAAAAACACTCACAGTCACTGGATGATGTCATCAGTGATTTATTTTGAGATGTCATTAGTGATGTCATCACTGATGTCACTGACCATGTCATGAGTGATGTAATATTTGAGGTGCGAGTTATAGTTAGCTCAGCTAACTATAACTGCTGAATTTCATTGGTTTTGTACGAGTGAAACCTGAGCCTAACTATAACGTCCCTGTAACCTTTGGTTTTTTCAGTGAATATATGTAAACTTGAGAACTACCCAGAGTTCTCTGCTTCTTTTTCGCATAATTTATGCGTCACTCTAAGCACTCTAAGCCTAAAAGGGTATTGTTTTGACTTGTATTGGGTGCTCCCTTGTGTCTGGACAAAGCTATACCTCTCTGAAGAGCTCTAATGAGAGCGAAACACACGTGTCAGGGGTTGATTTTATTCATTTTAGATTGGCTTGGTTGGTATTTTATCAATTCAAAGCTGTAATACTGTGCCTGGAGTGGTAAAAGGCTTTTGTCATTTAGCACTATGCTAGTCCTATGCTTAAAAACGTTGCTGTAGAAATGGCAAAGACTTTGTCCCTTTCTATCTCGGTGTGGATGGAACTGTGCTAATCCTACGCTTAAAGACTTTGACAGAAAGGCAGACATTTTTGTTGAGCAAATTTAGAGTGTCGCTGGTGTTGAGGGTGCTCTATACAGGAGCTGCTTTCCACCTAAACTTGAGAACTACCCAGAGTTCTCTGCTTCTTTTGCATATAAATATAAATATATATATATATACATATATATATATATATATATATATATATACATACACATATATATATACACATATATATATACACACACACACAATGGTGGCTGCCACCAAGTACTGTGGGTGGGGCAGGGTCGGGGTAGAAAAATAAATTAAAGTGACTTACCTGCTACCCGCAGCTGCCTCGCCTCTGTCTTCTTCTGTTCCTGCCGGAAGCAGGAAGCACGCACAGGCCCCCCTAAGCCTTGATGCTGCTGTCACCAACATGGTAGAAGGAAACAATGGTCTAAGGGAGGCCTAGGAGGTCCTCGGGTAGCCAAGGCTATTAATTAATGAGCGTAGTTTTAATCAGAAGGAATACTTTCACAGGGAGTCCACGCAGGACTTGATAAGCAATGTATGCAACATGACAGAAGAGTCGTGATTGGTCTGAGCGCTGTGGTTCGGCGCTCAGACAGGCAGTGGGAACCTGTGCATGTTGTCCACCCAGGCTGTGCAATACAGCCAGGTGGAGAACATGCTAAGTGCGCATGACAGTTTGGCTGGCCAAGATGGCCGGCCAAACTGTCATGCGCACTTAAGTGCCCAAACCACTCCTCCTCCCCTGCTGGCTGTGACGACAGGCCAGCCCCGCCCCGTAAACCTGCTTAAGTCCAGAAAAATAAAATGATAATAAGATAGTGTTATCATTTTATTTTTCCTTTTTCCACTGCTCAAAGAGCAGTGGGGTGGCACTCCTCCACCTTAGCGGAGGAGCCACCGCTATATATATATACATACATATATATATATGTATTCACTCCAAATGTTCGCACACCATGCGAGAAAGAACGCACTCACAGGTTTCTTGCTGCAAAGTTATTTATTTCGTGCTTGGAATGGTTACAACGCCCAACGCATTTCGGTCTCCTCCGGAGACGTTCATCACCTTTATCCAGTGATTAAGGTCTCAAGAAGAGACCAAAACGCGTTGGGCGTTGTAACCATTCCGAGCACGAAATAAATTACTTTGCAGCATGAAACCTGTGACTGCGTTCTTTCTCGCACGGTGTGCAAACATTTGGAGTGAATATTGACCGGCGTGATACTGCCGGCGGACACGCACCACCCACAATCTGAGCGCCATAACGTCTCCAAGGGATCAAAAAGGAAAAGATATATATATATATATATATACATATATATATATATACACACACACATACATACATACACACCCACACCCACGCAAAACAATAGAATACAGCTGGCCATCTAGAGGAGGATACCCAATAGCACTGATATAAATTTGTCTACAGTATTACTAAACATCTCATGCTGCTCTAGCATGGGGTTCGCAGTGGTTGCAGCTGTGAGGCCCTGGGACCTGCTCACCTCAGTCTGCACCATGAAGGGGCGGTTCAATCGCATCTTCTTTAGGAAGGAAAAGACTCCCACTTGTTTTTCATTCTGCACTTGCTGCATCAGGTAATCCAGCGCAATCAGGGTACCTGTACGACCAACTCCTGCGCTATGTAGCCAGACAGAAGTGGAAGGAGAGAGGGGATAATGAAACAAAGAGGGTAAAAGATTATTTTATATTCTTGCTGTTTCTTATATTAAACAGTTTTTACAAATTTCCTATCTCTCAGCAAGGCACAGCACATACTTGGGGTTTGCTGGTGGAGATTTCTGTGATCATTGTTGGGTGGAATTGGCAGGCACAGAGTTGAGACACAATAAGGACAGCAATAAGTACAATTAAATGAAAAATATGCATAACACATATCAAGGTGAGAAGAACAATAGGCTAGGTGTTTGCCTAAATGTGTCAGGGAGTATATCATGAACATTTTGGCACTTTTTTAAGGTACCTTCTACTCAAGGGGCTGAAGAGATTAGTGTCTTAAATTAGATCTAAAAAGTGAGGAAAATGACGTCCAGTAATTAGATGAGTGGGGGAACAGAGAACACAAGGATAGGTCGAGTGACAGTATGACTGAAATTTAGACAGGTTTTAGGATTTCCCTTACTGATGCACCCTTGCAAGCCTCATTACCTGCAGTGGACCACCGCAGGCCCGTTGCTTCTCCTCTGGTCCATGTGATCTCGAACCAAGTTGCGGAACCTAATGACAGTGGCGGTTTCATCAGGGACGCCGTGGTCGGGCCAGACAGTGTAATGGAAGTGACTGACATACCGGAGGCCCGGTTCTTTGGCCTGTTAGAAAAGAGAAGTAAAAGAATTATGACCTATTTTCTGCAGTTTTAGTGCTTACAGCCTACATCCTCTTTTTCTGTATATTTGTTTTAGAGTTTTGTATAGCACATAGTGGATCTGCATCATTGGTGGCTTCACCAGAAAAGGCTTCGATCTACTAAGTGGTGAGAGTTCCTCGGGGAAGGGGCTCGTGATCACTGTCAAATTTGGCAGGATTGACATGGCTGTGATGTCAGCCCAACTCCCAGCTAGTCCTCCCCCTCAGCGCCTTGAGACCCTCATGGGCTACTAGTCACGCTTTAGAAGATTACTGATTGATTGATTAATTGAATTACACCCAAAACCACACACTTGAGAAAGCAATATATGGTCAGGTGCTGTCTCTCGCCCATGTGCGTCTCTGTTCCCTTTAAAGTTTGGCCCCATTAACCTTTTTTTTAAAGCGCTTAAAAACAATTCAAAGTGCGATGACGCAGACGCTGTGCTGCGTCATTTTGTAGGTGCACTCAGGCATGTTTAATGCTTTCGCACACCCTCAAAAGTCATGCTCTCTCACCTGTGTACGTTACTCTCTTCTCGCCCGTGAGCTTCTGTGCCCTTGGCGTCGCTTTCTCTCACTGTGTGCTTCTGTCCCCCACCCGAGCACATATTACCCTCTCTCACCTTTGTGCTTCTATGAAAAGGCCTGTTCAATCTGGTGTTTTTCAACAGTTAGCATGCAGTGGGAAGTATTCGAGGACTTGAAGGCAATGCGCTTCTCCTCAGGGGTCCTCGCATCCTTCTCAGCTGAGACGCAAGATGCAATTCTAGTGAAACCGTTGAATCCAGATTGTGCTCTGTTTCTGCATTTACTGTATTTTTGCTGTATCTTTACCACCTTTACCTACGTAATCCTGGCACTATGTGCTCTGTAACTCTGTTGAGGTTTAGCTGTGCTTTCTCAAGAACTATCAATATAAATAAATAAATAGCTCTCCTCCCCCAATCCCGAGCACCAAATCACATTTATTCCGCTATAGATAATGAGGGCTTAGAAGTGACATTTTCCCATATGACACACAACAGAGATAATGCATATTGTAAGAGTAAAACATTTTAGGAATTGCACAATACAGTCCACAAACTCATATTGGGGCATACAGATGCTATACAAAACGATTCTTTGGATCTCCAAAAAATATAAATGTGGGATGTATAAAAATGTCAAAATAACAAGGCTCTTACTCTTAGTATTGTTCCATGGGCTGACCAGGCGATTTTAGAGTGCCATATCTGGAGTTTCAAGGTGATAGGTGATTAAGACAGTAAGGACTCCATAGTATAATATTTACAGAGTACCATACGGCTGTTCAGAATATGAGCACACAACTGTCATGTCTACCACGCAGTGTTACCTGGCAGATCCCATCCAATACTTTTCAGCCTCTCTCCTACATTTTACTCCCATTTTACTTAAAATCCCTGTATCTGAATCTTCTTCCCACATAGAGCATCTCACACACACACACTTGAAATGTAAAGCCAAGTGGGTGAAACTGCTACTTCTGACAATAAACATTAAAAACTTGCTTTTTAGTACCAATGTAATTGTCAAAGAAAATAAGGGTAACACCACTAAGCACATACGTGTTTGAGGGTAAACTCCCGCGTAGTCCACTGAGGAAGGATGGTTTCCGAAGTGACGGTCACAGTGATGTCACCATAGGTGCAAGGGGTGTAGTCCAGAGGCCAATAGTGCTCACATTTTAGCTGCCAAGAAATATGTACAGTTAATTGGATAAAAGAAGCCTGATGTGCAGTTCAATGGGGCCAATGATAGTCAGAAATAATGCATCACACTACTGCTTCCATATCTACACTTCCTAGGGCAATGATGGGCCATAGATCATATAGCTCACTGCTCGAGCAGGACTTGCCGGCTGCACATAGAGTCAGAAAAAGGAAGACAGGGGGAGAGCCTAGACAGTCATTTCTTCTCAGTCTTGGAATGGTCCCTGTGTTGAACTGCGAGGGATCTGTAACCTACTGGACCTCAGGAAAGAACTGAGGAGCAAGGACCAGATGTAGCATTTCCTGGTCACAATTTGCAACCAGTATTTTTGATTAGTAAAGAATTTTAAGAACAGACCTAATTTAAGAACCGACCTATGCACTAGTAGGTCGGTTTTTTCAATTCTAAATAGTAGTGGGTTGCTATCTGACATACCTTATGAATATTAATGAGCTAAGTTGCAATTTGCCACTCACTATAATGGAGACCATCAGAGGTATGGCTGCCCTGCTGGGGTCAGCAGATTTCCGTGTCTGTGATTGCTTTTAAATAAAACAAACGTTTTATTTTAAATGCAGCCTCTTTTTCTTAAAGGAAAAAGAGGCTGCGTTTACAAAAAATATTTTCTATTTTGAAGGATGTTTAAGAACTGGCAGTGGTCCTTTGGATCACTACCTACTGTCCCCAAAACTTGTTTTCACATTCTCAAAGGGAAGGGGTCCCTTTTGAGCAAGAATTACCACCTCCTTTGAGGTGTTGGTAAAATTTCAATGTTTTGTGACCGGTTTAGTGTTGCAAAACATTGATAGATATGACCCCATTTCGGTATTTGGAAGGGATGCCTACAACATGCCCCTACCAGATTCTGGATTGGTATCAGTTCGGAAAACATATTTTAGGAGTCGAAAAAACTTTTCTGAATCCTAAAATGGGATTAGAACATAGAAAAAAGCATTTTAAAAGTCACAAATGGCAAATTGGAGCACGTGTAGCTGTTAAAATGGTTAGTACATCTGGCCCTTATATATTTAGCTTGTAGGGCTGCCTTGGCACTGGGGTGCAAGAAAGGTGGTGCTCCTGGGTTCCTCTGTCAATGCTAAGGAGCCCTGGAGGGCATTTTATGCACTTTAAAAGGGAAGCTTAATATAATACTATTAGTTGAAATAAGATCTTTCCATGACCTCCAAAAGCATCTAATTTCTAGTTCTTATATAAGGAACTTGGTGCCCACTTGTGTCATTGTAGCATGAATCTCTGGCCGGTTAAAGCCCATCACCTGGCACATAGGTACAAACTATTTCTCTAGGAAAAGAAACTAACTTTGCCTCCTTCAGTGCAGTTCGTCAGCATCACCATCGTCCCCACACGATGCTCCCACACCATGCGCCAGAAGTCTCCAATGGTGCTCGGCAGTGGGCCTTGGGTAGCTATGAACTCCTTGCTAGAGTTGTAACCCTGTGAGAGGGAAGAACAGCCTTAAGAAGATGAGAAGGCAGGGAAATGAGGCGAAGGAGGGGAGAAGGCATACAACAAAGAGAATGCAAAGGAAAGAGCGAGAAAACAAGTAAGGAAGGAAGCAATGGAAGAATACAAGACAGATGAAGCAAAAAAATGGGAAAAAGGCGAGGGGAAAGAAAGAAAAATGAAGGAAGTACAGGAATGGAGGAGGCCGAATTAAAAGTGAGAAGGATGTCCCGGATGGAACAGGGCAGACGATTAGGGCATAGAAATGGGCAAGTGAAGGAAAATGTTAATACAAAAAGAATGAGACCATGAAAGACCACAAGGAAATGAATGGGGAAGAAAAAGAATATCTGGGCACCAAGTAATGAGAACAAATAATGAGAGGCAACATGATAGAAACAGATTCATCATGTCTGAGTGGAAGAAAGACATTGATGCAGATGGATGAATGCAGCCTACCATAAATTCCATAAAACAAGAATAACAGGTAGAGGTTTCTGTACTGTTTGTCAAAACAACCACAACAAATTCTGTTCACCTTATGTATAGGTTACCATCAAACAAATACTGTGTACTTTTAAAGGAGGCGAAGGAGCAGTGCTAGGAAGTATGCAGGATGGGTAAGGATGCTTTCATCCTTACCCATGTATGGTGATATATCTCAAGAATGCACATCTGGATACAAACTAAGAAAACAAGCGTGCTATAATGAGAATTAGTCAACTTGTTTGTGTTTGTCAAAACTAATAAGGATATTTTAACTTGAAAAATGTTACCAGGAAAGAAGGTGTTATTTCATATTCTGATCGTAAAATGACTTGTTCGGAAAAGGGGAAAAATGTACAAAAAACAGATACATCTCATAATACTGGCATTCCATGCAAAGGAAACTGAATCTGGAAAAACATATCACATTCAAAAGCCAAAGTGTAATCTTGAACATTCCAGAACATGCTTGAACAAATGATCAGCAATTGTTTTTGTTACTTTAGAAAAGCATATTGTTAAACGGCGCTTCCCGACTTACGGGCATGTAACTGGCATTAATATAATCCGAGCAGGGATCCCCGGGCAGGCTGCGCAGCTTCACCCTGGCGATGTCATCTGGAAATAATAGAAAGGCAAAAAAGTTCAACATGGCACCCAGGCCGATCTTTCACATTGACTGGGAGTTCATGATTGTTTAGCTAAAGCAGCTCACACTGACGAGACAACATTGACACCACCCCTGCTATGTACAGGTTAGGAAAAAGTGGCTAATATCTGCATGCCTGCTTTTATCGTTCAGGCGACCAGCAGATGCTTTGCGAGTACTTAGATCAGATACAACAAAATGGCTAGTATTTGCTCTATCACGGTACTTGCTTTATAACTGGCGCATTAGGACTAAGGGCCTGATTACGATGGCGGAGGGACTGCCACCGACGAGCTGTCTGTGGCGGTCCCTCTGCCATCGTAATGCGTTTTTCTGCCCACCATATTAAGATGGCGGTTGGACGTGTGGCGGTCGGAAAGACTGACCTCCTAGGTACAGACGGGCGGATTCAATCCGACTGCCCGTCGGAACGACCGCTAGTCCCTGATATTGCGGCGGTGCCTGTCAGGCACCGGCGTATGGATTATGATATCCCTTTCCGTCTATCGTTCTGCGGCAGTCAATCCGCCATGAAACGGCTGGCGGAAATGGATTTGGCCCCCCCTTTAACCCTGGGGCTGGGGCATGTGCCCTGGGGTGCCCTCCTACATATCCCAGCACCATGTGGCAGGCACCGCATGGTGCCTGCCACGTAGTGCAGGGATATGAAATCTGTCTTTGTTTTGTACTGGGGCGGGTGCTGCAGACCCCAGCACCCGCCGCAATACAAAACATAGGCAATGCGACCGCCTTGGTGACAGTCGCATCGTAATGCGTACTGTGGGACTGCCGTCTTGTAGGCGGGCGGTCCCAAATAAGAAACTATGGCAGACGGACGGAAGTTCGTCCGCCATCGTAATCAGCTCCTAAGGTACTATCCATAAGGTAAAATATAGGACGACATAGGCCAAGGGCTATCATGCAAATTAACACTTTGATTCCTTTGGTAACGTTTCCTTTTTAATGTTGATGGTCATATATTTTTAAACATTTTTACTATTTCAATGTTATTCTTCTGTATTCCATTTTATGCTATGACTATTTATTTTACTATTGTACAATGTATTTTAATAAGGAAGCTTGCTGTTTATAAATTTTGTGAATGATACTTATTTGGTCGAATAAAGAACTATACCTATACATTGACACTAACAAATGCATTGTGAGTTATATGCACATATAGAGCTATACTGACAAAGATTATTAAACATTGACTATTTGTCACCCAAATTGTTTAGATATGGCAGTTATTTATTTTGGCATTTATAGTCCATTTGTTTGAACATTCTAACCAGACCCAAGTTGAACCATGAGTTTTTCCTTAGCCTCTTCCCTTACGGAGATGTCATCTTACTTTTTATACTAGTTGTTGTATCGCTAGCCTCTGACCTTTTCTACCACATAGTACACTTATGAGAGCATCTGAGTAGGTACATTGCTGCCTCTCCCCCTCATATTGTGTGTTGATTGTTCACTAATTGAATCACTTTATCCTAGAGCAATAACAATGGATAACTTCTTGCGCTATTTCTGAGCGCAACCATGGTTTTGGAACCAGGTTGTATGAACTGATTTATTGATCGCACTTTGCCCCGGGAACATTTACATATGGTCAACTTATGATCAATGGTATGGATGGCTACCATCACAGGGAGAAACAACCATCCCCATAATGATTAGCACCACTGGAAAGTTTAAGGTGTGTTTTTCTCGTACAGAGCAAATGATGGAGATAGAAGAGAAGAGCCCCATCTGCGTGGCCAGAAAGTCATGCTATGGGTAAGATGGATGGATGAACACTCAACTCACAGGGCAATACGTTGGTGTATCTATTCTTGGGCCTGTTTTCCTCCTGTTTGGCTGCTGTCTGCTGTTGATCCGTGCCGATTGGAGACAGGAGCTGGAAGTGCGTTAAAAAAAAGAGTTAAATATAAGGCAAAATTAGGCAAAGTTCAAATAATGTTCAATAGTGTCATGCCTGAAAATGCAGATTTCAATGAATGAGAAAAATTGAATAATCAAGTAGTGCATTAGTGTTCTAGTATAAGATTTTTTTTTTTTTTTAATTTTAGCAAATCGGCCAAAAAAAAGAAAGATCTTCAAATACAGATGGCAGCTCTTACTCTTAGTATAACAGTAGCTGTACATTCTGGTTCGCTTTCAACACTTCACATCTCTCCAACTTTCAGATAAAATTCATAGGCAAGTCTTGACTTTCCATTCAAATGCATTGATCTGGATGAAAAATTCATTTGACCAACCAGCAAAGACGAGAGGGCAAGACTTGGATGAGGATGGGGATAACATTTTAAAGCTTCTGAGCCAGCAGTTAATTTGTAAAAAGAAATAAGTGCCGGGGCTATCGCAGCTTGCACCAGCCCATTTCTCCTGTTAGAGCCACCTAAAACAGAACCAACTACTAACCATGAAAGTAGGGAGAGGATGTGACATAATGGCCAGATCTGCCAACTTTGGAGCTGGGGAACCAGGCTCGATTCTCAGCGCTGGCTCAACATCCTGTGATTCTGGGCAAATCACTTAATCTCACCATAAATTAATCTGTCCTTAACTGGTGTTCAAGAAAAGCACCGGTGTTGATGATTAAGTGCCAGTGCTGAGCACTGTAAACCAACCGCTCAAATTAAGCACTGTTTTGAGCCTTGAAAGAGAAGCTCATGATCCCTGGTGTCACATGCTTGGATACAGGTTTGTGGAGGAGGATTTGTTTGGAAAGATTAGTCAGATTTCATAGGGATATGACTGCTGATCATCCTGTTGAAGCAGTGTGGGGTTGTGACTGTTAAACATGGACAGGTGATGTGGCGCTCATTAAATTAGATCCCGTCTCTGACTGATAGCCAGATGTTGGTTTCCTAGTGCTGGGTCTGAGGGACTCTATTTCTGGATCAATAATGACCCTACCTGCAAGTTGCTGAACCTCTGGGTTGGATGAATCTGTATTCCAAGTGGTCTGCATAGAATGTGGTGCCATAAACAGACTTCTCTATGCTTCAGACTTTCACTGGCATGGAGACATTTCTCAACATCTCTCAAGAGTTGCTCTGGTTTTCCCTCTAAATAGAAACTGTTGTTTTAAGCATCTGACCCTATCGCTAACGTCTAATGTACCATTTCATGCTAATATTTGGTACCAGCGTTAGTTAGTCAAATCCTACTAGCAATATTTTATTGGATGATTTAGTAAGGCAGCCATTAGGAGTATTATACAGTGTTTATTAGTGACTGCGCAAAGCCAGATTTTAAACAGCATGAACAATGACGCTTCTGTCAATATTGTAGCATGCCTGCTGATTCTTTGTTGCTATGACAAAGATCAGCAGTGAAGAATATAAACTCCAAGTATAACTTAATCAACCATCATCTTGCTAGTAAGTATTGATTAGCCACATACTGATTAAAAACAATGGGTATTTTCACACAGTGGCATTGAATTTTGCATTCAATGGAGAACATAAGTAAGTAAAATGTACTTAAAATTCCTAAAAAATTTGAAAGCATAACATTAGTTCGGTAGTTAAAAATAAAAAAAATAATTATGGAGAAGACTTGAGTTAAAAAAAAAAAGTGCATTTATCGGTCTTTCATGTTGACTGCAACTAATTCAGGAAGATGGCCGAGAGAAGACAGACAAAACAGGTAATAAGTAGTGGCTACATCCATCGTCTTGCTAGAAATGCCAGGGAACAGACCTATCGGCATTGCCATACTTTTATCTTCCCAGATGGCGACTGCATGTGCACCTCTGGTGGTCATTTTAATATGCTTTTTTATAAAGCCTAATGAAAAAAGATGTCAAGATAGCCACCATGCATGTCCACATGTGCACACGGCCATCTTGGAATGGTTCAAAACATTTAAAGATGGCTGCCAGTAGCTGTATTAACGGCGGGTGGACAGATTAGGATGGGCGTAAGTGGATGCTTGGGCGGGTGCTAATTGGCAAATATAAAGAGTGAGGATTGGAAAGGGAGAAGGAGATAGATCTAGAGAAAATGACCCATCAAGGTAACATCAGCAGTGGATGGATATAATTCAATCAAAAAAAGAGGTGAAATCAATATGTTCCTTCGGCGTGGGCTTATGCTTACGCATGCATTGTTTTGTCCTGTGAACTCTGGGCTCAATTCCTGTGACAACTTGTGGATCTGTGTTTCACGTTGTAAGGTGTGTCAATAGGGCCCCCATAGTAAATGACTCTCAACCTCATTACGTGTCTCTTTTCTATTAAAAGGTGCAAGTACCTCGAAGTAATTACCTGCTTAATTATATGCTAATATCCTCTTCTTGTTTCTTTGCAGTGGAGGGTATTGCACGTTTTTGAAGACCCAACAGTTTTGCAAAATGTTTCTTTATTGGAAATCTCCCACTATGATGTGTACATTTCTTGCACTAAGATCGGCTTGCACATCTCGAAACCTTCAATAACGAAATACTCACTGCTATGAGTCTTCTAAGTGGGAAGGCTAAAAGCAGTCTAAAGTTTAAAACATTTGTACTGTAATTTGATCTTCTTATATGGCTGTCAGCTCCACTGAACTTAAATAAATCAAGACCTACTGAAGGCTAATGGTGACTGAGTGTGACAATTTATATAGCACCTAAAGAGGACTGACCTTCCCTGTAAGACTTTTGGGCTCAAATATTGCATTTCATAGTTTGCATTAGTAATCCATCAACTCAAGTTTTCACTTTAGATTCAGGTCCATGTAAATTCTTGTGAACTGGTTCAGTGTGGCTCTAGACGAGTCTTGAACACTCTTCTGAAGTGCCTTTAGATCAGTCTTCTAGTTAAAGGTGGAAACTATCTAGAAAACAAGACCTGCTTTGGAAGTGGAAGGTAACAGAAAATCCCCTGAATTGTGAAGAAATTGATAAATCCAGAGGAGATTCCGGTGTCAAACACTCTGCTGGTAGAAATTCTTCTGGAATTCACACTTACCAATAAGAGGATTTTTCCCTAACCCCCTCCTAAAATCCAAATGACAGCCCTATCTACACTGCAAACCTATTCTATAGTGGTTATTACCTGGTAGTCTTCTGCAAAACCGAAGTCACTGTCTGAATGCTGGCGTTGGAAGTACGACGGGAACCCGCCCACCGAAACATCCGGTGGAAATCTTCTGTACAGAAGCAAATAAGAAAATACATCACACATTTATAGGTTTCCCAAGAAAAAGTATAAGCATATTTCGTAACCAAGGTTCAGCAAAGAAGCTGTCAAGGGGTGCAATGGCAGAGCGCAAGTTTTTTTCCAAGATTGTTTAACGATCAGGTAGCTATTGAAGCAAAATCTTAACATTTAACAGCTTTCGTTACGTCAGATGGTGTGTTTCAATTCTGCAGGATGCACTTTGGGCTAGCATTTGCGGCAGCAGTTTTTCAACTATTGACGGCTCATGTGTTGCATGGTGTGGAAGGAGTCTTGGCATTGCTAGATGATATGTTAATTTATGGAAACATGAAGAGGAGTCCTTGAAGAGGTTGAATGCAGTATTCTAAGTGCTTACAGCTATAGTCCTGGAGCTCAGGAAGGATAAATGCGTTTTCAGAGTCTGTAGCATGGAATACTTGGGTCATGTGATTACTGGTAATGGGATTAAACTGAGACCTGTGCTTTTGGAGGCCACTGAAAAGTTGCCAGCTCCTAAATATAGTGATCAGTTAATGGTGTTCCTGGTGATGTGTGGATTCTACTCAAAGTTAATTGAAAATGTTGCTACTGTTGCTGACCCCATGTACAGATTGTTAAAACAAATGTCACATTTCATTGGGGTTGTTAACAAGATGGAGCTTTTATCTTCATCAAACCTTTACTGATGCATACATTGTTGTATAGTCCATATATCCCGGGGATAAAATTATGCCTCACTCGTGATGCCAGCAATGTAGGATTGGATGCTGTATTGTCACAGGGCAAAGACTGCAATGATCAAACACCAGCTTTCGCATCTTGCACCATGAAACCCCATGAACATCAATATTCTGTGATCGAAAAGGAAATAGTAGCCTACACGTGGGCAGTTGATAAGTTCAAACCATGTGTCTGGATAACACTATTTCTGTTACAATCAGACCATATACCTTTAATACCAAGTCTGAGTGGAAGAAATGTCAATTCAAGCAAGGCTACTGGTAAGTTAATAAATCTCAGTTCCAAGGTAATTCAGCATCACTTTGAGGAAGAACACTTACCTGGCAGTAGGAATACAAAAGGCAGATTGCTTTTCTCTGCTTCCTGTGTTTGACAACGAATTAAATATACATTTATGAAGAAGTTGATGGAAATACTGAGTGTTTGGTTGCAAGATTTTTTTAGACCATTTCAAGTACTACTACCTGAACAGAGATAATTTATAGTCTTGTTGGATAATGTGTTGAAATTGTTGGAGGGAAATTTGTGAGAAACCCCAACACCAGAAGCGTAATTAACTTTTTTACTGATGCTTTTTCTAGAGAAGTTTTCTCACAAAGCATGAAAGAATGTTTGGGTGCAGAGGAGATAAAACATTAGGGGGCTTATTACGATGTCGGTCGGAGTTGCCTCCGACCGACCCCGTCTCGGTCTCGGGACCGACCAACCTCTGGTCCGCAGTTCTGACCGCCTGATTACGATGCAACCGAACACTGTTCAGTCAAATACTCACATTTCTCTATGGGAGCGAGTTTTACGGCCGTAATACAGGCTCCCATGAAGAAATGGTGGTGTGTGTAAAACCCTGCACCCTGTGGCAGGCACCCCATAGTACCTGCCACACAGTGCATGGATTTACAAGGGGGTGCCCTAGGTACCCCCTCTGCCACCAACCGTAGGCCGCGGAGGCAAAGGGGCACTGGTAGGGGCCCCCAAAGTCGCTTTTCGACTTTGTCCATGTTGGAAAGGTCGGCACAGAAAGGCTGTGGGAAACCGACATCCTAATCCCGACGGTGGAAACGCCGTCCAGAGGGGATTATGGTGCAGTTCCGACCGGCCGAAAGACTCAGAGAGCCGGTCGGAACCGCGTCGAAATGACCGCCAGGTTCACGCTTCAAACACCGACATTGTAATTTGGCGGTCGGACTGCAAACCGACCGTGTCGGTCGGAAAGCTTCCGACCACAGTCGGAGGCTTTCCGACCGACATCGTAATCGGCCCCCCAGGGTGCAGTCTGTATTATCTACAGGGAAATGGCCAAGGGGATAGAATGAATAGGTGGTGAGTGAATGTATATGGGGAGGGATAACCTCTGGGTTCGATGTGAAGGATTCTTTAAGGCTTAGGTTGTGGGCTTATGGCAACAGTCCCCACAGTGCTACTGGTGTGACACCATTTATGGCACTTATATGGAGGTTGGCATGTGCATGCATCCAAAGTGACTCTGCAGAGTGAAAGGAAACTTGAGGTATTGTCTGAAGGGGAACAGAACAGGATTATTTCTAATGTAAAGAATAACATCTTGAAGAGCCAGGTGAAGAGCGAATGTAAATAATATGTAATTAAAGGGACAAAGAGAAGGGGCTGGGTGAGAGGAGATTAAGTGTGTGGCAAATTACCCAGAGAAATGATCAAGAAGGGGAGTTTGATGTATGGTCGGGTTCACAGAATAGAGGAAATAAATGGGGATGGATGTGCTTTGAAGTTGTGAAACACAAAATGGTGGAACTGCAAAGGTGTGGTCAAAGTAAGAGATCTAAATTGCGAGGTTATAGGGGCCTTTGTCGGGGGCTGAGCGTAGAGAGAGAGTAGTGGAAAGTCTGTGATGCTGCCCAGGAGGGTTGTGCAAGAGTGTGAGAGATACTTGACTCACAAATTTAAAGATTATGTTATGTAGTAATTGAGTATACCCTGTGTATAACAGATTTTCCTGTCCTTATTTATTAGTTGCGGTTTAGCTATTACATTATATGTATTGTATAATACCTATTTTTCTTCAGTTTGATTGGCTTTATATATCCTAACTTTTCCTGTGTTTTAAGTTTCTCAACACAGTTTATATTATTAGTTTCCATATTCCATTTTGTGTAAAGGAAGGTGGTGTGTTGTTTTTTTTATACACAACTCAGGTGAAGAGTTATTACAACAATTCAAGGATGTCTGTCTTGTGTGAGGTCAGGTGGAGAGATGGATAGTGGTTAGCAGAGCCGTGGTTGCAGTCACCTGCACTGTTGCTCCCTTTATATATCCTAAAATAAACTCCTCTTTTATTCTCACCTCAAGATTGTTGCCATTGTTTCTTCGCCCTATAGGATCCCCATCATTATTTTATTAGAAGAATGGAGGGTAAACAAGTTAGAATATTGTAATGAATTATCCTGCAATTTCCACAACCAGGAAGCTTAAGGATGGGATAGAGGAAAAACAACAAGGTCCAGACGTGAAAGAGAAGCTCTAAGGCATGCACAAGGACTAATGACATCAGCACTATTCAACATGCACTCGTTTACACTGCATTCGCCTGCGTAGCCCACCGGGGAAGAGCTTTCTCAGGTTTTAATGCAGGGAAGACTGTAAGGGATGCACATACCTATTTAGGCTGACACTATGACCAGACGTGGATCCTCCCTTTGTCCTGTATTAAGCAAATAAAACAAGAGGTCAATATTTAGTTGCAAAGACTTTTTTCCAAGACTAATAAAAGGATCAAATAAACAACCCACTTTACCACCAAGGACTCATTTTTAAGAGGAAAGGCAGATCACTAGCCCTCCATCCCATCCAGCGTAGAGAGTGCACAGCTAGGAAACAGCCAGCACTGTGGAGTTTCTACAGCACTGACTGGGTTTTGCTGGAGAAGCTCACACTTCTGGAGCCCAATAATACTCATGAGAGTATCACACACTGTTTGGGTACTAGAGCACTGACCAGGCACTGCTGGGGAAAACACGTAGCGCTGAAGCCTAATAGCCTACAAGAACTGATCGCAGAAGCTCACACTGCTAGAATGCTATTGCATGGACCAGAAACTGCAGGAAGAAGCTCATAATGCTGGATTCCAACAGTGTGGATCAGCACCTGCAGGAGGAAGCTCCACTGCTTGAGCCCAAGAGCACAGACCAGAACCTGCAGGAGGAGGCTCACACTGCTAGAGTCCAAGAGCATGGTCCTTGACCCGAAGGAAGACGCTCAACCTGCTGGAGTCGAAGAGCACAGACTGGGACCTGCAGGGAGGCGCTAACATTGCTGGAGTCTACGAATACCGATCAGGACCTGCAGGGAGACGCTAACATTGCTGGAGACTACGAGTACAGATCAGGACCTACAGGACTAAGCGCACACGCCTGCAGCACAACAACATGGACTAGGACTTGCATGAAGAGGCTCACGCTGCATGAGCCATCAGCACTGATGAGGGGCTGCAGGTGGAGCTTTGCACTACTGGACCACAGCCTGCAAGAAGAGCCTCACACTGCTAGAGTCCTTAGACCTGATGGGGGCCTAGTGGAGGCACCGGGCACTACTGGAGCCCACAGACAATGACAACACACCGAAGGAAGAAGTTTATACTGTTGGAGTCCTCATATCATTGACCAGGCACCAAAAGACTAATCATACAAGTATCTGGAGTTTTCCAGCACAGATAGGGCATTGCTGGGGTGAAATTGTGGCTGATATATCAGCGAATGATCACTTCTTAATAAGAACCGATCTTCACATTACTGTGTATGTGCACAACTGTAAGATCATTCAGCTGTGCTCTTCCTACATAGATACCTATCACAAAGTTTGTGAATGGAAAATTCAAAGCAAGTTGGGATTTTGTAATGGCAACAACCTCCAGCGCAGCTCTGACAAGTTGCAGCCCGAGTTACTTACACTGCCCGGGGTGGGAAGCAGAAATTAAATACCCTATGTCAACAAAATACACAGGTCAATTTTTGCTCCAATAAAACCGCACTAACTTCCGCCAAAAGAAACAGAGTAAAAGAGTACACTGCTTACACAAGTTCACCATAAGGTTCTACATAGAGCCCCGTGCAAATGAGCACAGACCACAAACAGCCCCACTCCAGGCTGTTGGCGCGCTCTTGCCCCAGGAGGCTGTGCCCCTAACCGCCTCATTGTTAAGAGCAGTGGTGAGGGTTTCTCACGCGCAAGGGTCAAAATATCATGGCTAGAATATCAACTACCACTATAATGTGATGTTATGTATAGATAGCTACGTATAGATGTACTGCTCTTGGTGCCAGATCTATGTACCTTGAATATATGTTCATCGTTACTGTATATATTACCTTCATAATATTGTGGTGGTCAGTGTTTTGGCAGCCACACTGTGCAATGGGGGGCTCAGCCATGGGATCGCAGCGCATTGGACTGCTTCGACCCGCCTCGGCCTATCTCTGTTCTTCCCCTGCTAGCTCTGCGCTTTGCAAGTAGCAATAAATACATAGACACATAAATACTTTTCGTGAGTGTCTGAAGGAGCTATTTCCACTCGGGATACCACGATGTGGCTTCTCATTGCCAGCCTCGCCGGATAACGAGGGATGGAAGTCTTGAGAGTTGTGCCTAACTGGTCAGAGGCCCACTCCTCAAAGGTAATTAGTAAGGGCTGCATTAGGGGACCCACCCCCTGGAAACCCAATGCTCACCTTCTAAATTTCAAGACAAAAAAGATGATTATTCCTATGAGGACCAAAAAAAGTAAAACTCCGAATATAGCTCCAACAATGACGCCTGTAGAAAAAAAGAAAAGGAAATATTCATAGTTTGGACTACACACCAAGGTCATCTTCACAGTGCTTTACAGGTGTCAAGTGACAGCCTCCATCCTCTGGCATCAGAGCATACTACAGACAGGCTGCATATGTTACATCACATTCTCTCCTCCTACACCATAGCACTGTAGAATCAATTTACACAGTATGCAGCACATTCTGCCTTCTGACATCACAGCACTACACAGCACATTATATACAGGATACATATTATACAGCACCTTCAAATTTAACACCAGCGTACAACCAATTTATGGAATATCCAGTATACTGTGTTCTGGGGCATCAAAGGCCTATACAGCACTTTATATGCAGAATACATATTATACAGGCCCTTCTGCCCTCAGATGTAACATCAGTGTACAACCAATGTGTGTACTATGCAGCATTTTGTCTCTTCAGGCATCAAAGCCCTAGACAGCACTTCATATACAGGATGCATCTCATGCAGCACCTTGGGCCTTCATACATCACGGAATATAACAGACAGGATGAACATTACATATCACTTCCTAGCCCAGTAGCAGCTGCTACCGGACCCGGGTGGTGGGGGCGAAGGACTGAACGACAAAAAAAAAACACCTGGAACGGCCGGCCCGCCGGCCTCCACCTCTCCTCCATCATCTTCCTGCAGACTCCGGGCCAGCAGTAGGAAGAACCCGGCTCCCAGGCTCCCCTGAGCCAATCACAACGCTGCAATGCAGTGTTGTGATTGGTATGAGCGCCGTGGATCGGCGCTCAGACGGGTGTTTGGTCGGCTGAAGAGGGCCAGCCAAAAAGTTCATGCGCACTTAGGGAGTGCACAGCACTCCTCCCCTGCTCTGTCCAGCCCCGCCCGACAGCTATGGGAAAAATAAGATAATTAAATGGAAGCGTCACCCAGCTTGGGGGACGACCTTCTGAGCACTGCAATGACCCACAACCACTAAATACTTGTTGATTAATAACGAAATATGTAAATAAAGTTTGTCAGTATATCCAAGTACTTGTTTATTCCAATTTCGATATTATGCGTTTCATATCGATCTTGTGTACATCAAGGTAAATCCATAAAAATAAATCCTTCTCAACGTGTCTCCCAATGCATTTCGGGCATCGTAGTGCCCTTCGTCAGGGAAGAGTATCTAAAGGATAAGTAAGCGAGGATAACATGAGAAAAAGCAATATAAAGTTGAACCGATAATCACCAGATAGTGGAATGTGCAAGCATAATAGTTCCAAAGGTGAATAGATGTCATGCTGATAAAAAGAAATAAATGCCAGAAAAAATACAATGACGAACGTGCGATAAAAAAACGCGGAAGATGAAAAAGTGATGAGATCCAACGAACCAAAGCTTTAAGATATTAGTGAACCGCCGTGTGATTAACACCGGCCGGTTATAGCGACTGAAACAAAAGTTAAGAGAGACGATGTAATTCATCTGAAAAAAGCTACCGGTGAATGAAGTCGCGCGGTGCACCACAAACGTGAATGAAATAAACATTACGTGCAAAGTGAAATACCAAGAGTTTAATCAGCGCAAGTTGTTACCAGCGAAAAGTCTTGACAGTGTCAAGTGAACACGTACTTACTTCTACAAAGATGTGAAGGACATCGCATTTTCAGCAAAAGTGTGTGAAGCAAGTGAAGTTAGGCGTGCATTTAAAGCGGTGATGAATGCGACATAGAGGGAGGACTAAAACCAAGTGCACGGAAAGAGTAACAGAAAAAGTGACGCCATGTTGTAATGTATTCAAACTGTAAAAACAGTGGTGTAGTTAACAGAATTGTGTAAACAAAGCCATAAAATTAAAAGAACAGTGAATGACGATGAAAAGCACGTCAAGGAATAATATTAACAACACAAAAGAAAAAGCTCATGTTGAATAAGTTAACATACAAAAGAGAATATAAGAAAAAATAAAAATATAGAACAGCTCTAAACGATAAGGTAAAACAATAAATGAAAATCAGATAATCACGAAGAGAGAACATAGCAAATACATCCAATCATGAATAAAGTAAAATTAAAGATAACACAAAAATTCCATCCGGTCATTGAGACCGTGTGGTTTCAGTGAGTTCAGAAATTTCATCCAATGATTCTCCCGTTGTAAGAGATGTTTGTTATTGTCTCTACCATCCATCTTCTTGACAGTTTCCAAGATGAGAAATTGTAGTTGACTAATGTTGTGATGACTGTCCATGAAATGAGCTGCAATGACTGATTTAGAGTTCCTGGTGCGAATGTTGCTTTTGTGTTCATGTATCCTGATTTTTATCTTCCTCTCGGTCTTACCAACATATACTAAGCCACATGGGCATTTCAGCATGTATATCACGTTAGTTGTATCACAAGTGCCATTCACTTTAAGTTTAATGCTGGTACCTTTCATGGGATGATTAATTGTTGCCCCTTTAATCAAGCTGTTGCAATTGCTGCAATTGTAGCAAGGTACAGTACCCTTAAAGTTGATGTCCATGTTATCGCTTGATCTGTTTGTTATGATATCTTTCAAATTTCTGCCCCTTGTGTATGCGAAAATTGGTGTGTCTTTGAAGATGCCATTAAAATCAGGTTCAAGAGCAAGAATAGGCTATTGTTTCCTGATTGACCTTTTGTATTGTTGACTCAGTGTGGAGAATTTAGACACCACCACATTCCTTTTACTTTCTGTTTTTTTGGGGATATCAAATAATTCGAAACGAGTTCTTTTGGAGCAACGATCTTTGGCTTGTTCCAAAACGTTGTCTGGATAACCTCTCTGTTTGAAACGGTCAAGAATGAGCTGAACTTGTTCTTGAAGCACAACTGGGTTAGACACAATTCTTTTGACTCTCAAAAGTTGCGAATATGGAAGATGATTTTTCAAAGCATTGTTATGGAAACTCTGATAATGCAATGTGCTGTTCTTGTCTGTACTTTTTCTGTATATGTTGGTTTCAAGATGATCATTGACCTTGCTAATGGATACGTCTATAAAGGTTATGACTTGTGCATCTATTTCATACGTGAATTGAATTCTGTCATGTATTGTGTTCAGTGAAACCAGAGCATTGTTGAGACTATCATATGAGCCTTTCCATATGATAAAAATGTCATCAATGTACCTATAAAATTTCATGGCATGATTTTTCCAAACTTCAGTGTTGAGTATGTTATTCTCTTCAAAGTTGTTCATAAAGATGTTCGCATACGAAGGGGCGGCACAATTGCCCATTGAAGTACCAGTTAATTGTAGATAACATTGGTCATTCCACTTGAAGTAACTCTGATACAGAGTGAATTGCAACAGTTCCATGAGAAATAGTTGAAAGTTGAGCTCCAATTCTGAATGAAGTAGAATTTCTTCTATAGATTCAATACCTAAGTTATGTGGGATGGAGGTGTAGAGAGAATTGACATCCGCTGTACATAGCCATATTTCATCATCATTATCAAATTTGATATCTTGAATTTTGGTTAAAAAGTCTGTGGTGTCCCTGATGTATGTGTTCATGTTCATGACAAACGGTTGTAAATACTTGTCAAGGAATTTTCCAACGGATTCATGAATACTCCCTCTAGTTGATACAATAGGTCGAAACGGAGAATGTTGTACATTTTTATGAACCTTGGGAAGCATATATAGATAAGGTGTTCTCGGATGATGCGGAAAAAGAAATCTGTAAGTCTTTTCATTGATGACTCCCTCATCTAGTTTTTGCTTGAGTAAGTCTTTGAGTAGATTGGCAAATTGTTCAGTTGGATCATATTCCAAAGGACAATAGGTTTCAATGTCAGAGACATGTATTTGTACCTGTTCCATATAGAAAACAGTGTCCATAATTACAAGGGCGCCGCCCTTGTCAGCATTTGGCAAATAATTTCTGGATTGTCTGCCAGTCCTTTGAGCATGTTAAACTCTTTTTTTGTGAGATTGCGGTATTTAGATTGACGTTTGAAATTGAATTTCTGTATGTCAGATTTGACCAAGTTCTCAAAAATATCCAAATTCTTATGGCTTACTGGAGCCATATTGGTGCTACTGCTGCGTAAGCCCTTAAGTTGATCAGGTTTGTCTGTGGTTTGATCAGTCAAAACGTTGTTAAAAAATGTTGAAGACGTAAATTGCGCAACAGTTTGAAAAGGCTGATTTCCAGTTCCAAACTATTAGTGTGGTAAGTGGGTACAAAAGAGGTGCCTCTTTGGAGGATCTTAGTCTCATAGGTATTCAACTGTCTTGATGAAATGTTAATAACTAAGTTGGTGTCTTCTTCCCCTTGAGACGTTTGCTTGTGGTCGGTGCATTCCGTGTTTCTTTCTCTCCTTCTTTTGCCTTTGCCCCTCCTGGGACGTCCTTCTCGACGGTGCCCTCCTCTAAAAAAGGAACATTGGAAATTTGTACAGTATCTGTGCCACTTGTGGACGGTTGACTCACATTAAATGCTGGTTTACGTCTTGGTTCGTTGGATCTCATCACTTTTTGATCTTCCGCGTTTTTTTATCGCACGTTCGTCATTGTATTTTTTCTGGCATTTCTTTCTTTTTATCAGCATGACATCTATTCACCTTTGGAACTATTATACTTGCACATTGCACTATCTGGTGATTATCGGTTCAACTTTATAGTGGTTTTTCTCATGTTATCCTCGCTTACTTATCCTTTAGATACTCTTCCCTGACGAAGGGCACTACGATGCCCGAAATGCATCGGGAGACACGTTGAGAAGGATTTATTTTTATGGATTTACCTTGATGTACACAAGATCGATATGAAACGCATAATATCGAAATTGGAATAAACAAGTACTTGGATATACTGACAAACTTTATTTACATATTTCGTTATTAATCAACAAGTATTTAGATCCCACACCCGTGTGGTTGTGGGTCATTGCGGTGCTCAGAAGGTCGTCCCCCAAGCTGGGTGACGCTTCCATTTAGTTTAGTTTTCACACTCTTTGATCAGTGAGTGATACTTCTGAAGCACGCCACACATTTTTTTCATCGGTTCACACTGATCTGCTGTGCGTGTTCAACCATAAACCCTGTGAAAAATAAGATAATAACAATAGTTATTATCATTTTATTTTTCCTTTTGTTCAGTGGGGCGATGCTCCTCTGCCTTAACGGAGGAGCCGCCACTGCCCTAGCCTCAGATTTCACCCTTTAGATACAGGTTACACATTATGCAGTAAGCTCTATCTTCAGATTGCTCACAGGCTGCACACTGCACATTATGCAGCACCTTGTATGCTCAAACATTGAAGCATATTGCAGTCAGGTTGCACATTACACATCACCTTCTACCCACAGATATCACAAGCTGTACAGTCAGCCTACACACTCTACATCACGTTCTGTGCTCCGACACACAGCACTTGACAGACTGACATGAAGCTGATATGAGGAACATGTGTTAGAACACTGGAATGTTGGGCGCTCCACTGAAAACAATGGAGTGCTCTGGGCCTCTAATGGCCGGTAGAAGCCCGAGGCATCAACATTTCAATGTTTAACAAAGGCCTCATCCCCTCAGGCTGCATGAGGCCTTTGTTTTGTCAAATTAGAACATTCTGCCCTCTAGGGGCGGAATGTTCTAATAGCCTTAGAGCTCTTCATAGCGGGCTCTACCGGCCATTAAAGGCCCGCTCCCTTGTTAAAGGCCCCGAGCCGAGCGATGGAGCTGGTCTTTGATGGCCGGTAGAGCCCGCTACTGCGGGCTCTAAGGCTATAATGTTTCATGTGTCAGTGTATGTTTGTCCCTAGTCTTCTTTTTATTACTCTCTGGCCAGAATGGAGGCCATACTCCTAGTGGTGGACGGTGCAGCACGAGATCTCTATAGCACCCTGTTGCTCGGTCTATCGCTGGCTGAGGGAGGACTTCAGTGCTGCTTTGAGCACAACCACTCACGGACGAAAAGGCTCAAGTAGGCATTCTTTCACGCTACTGCAGGTTTATTGTTAGCACTAATTAGGGGCAATTGTCTTGCTGCTTACACTAACTTACTGAGCTAAAAAAGTGCTTTAAGACTGTAGAACTTGACCCTTTTTGCAGTCTTGCTACAAACAACGTCAGCAGTCAGTCGGAGGTATATTGGTACCAATTCTGTAACATATGCTTAGAGCGGGCTTTGGGTCTGGACGTTGCTCATGATTCAATGGTTTTCTTGTTTATTGCAGTTCCCTGTTCTTGCTTTGATGGCTTTTGTACCTTTTTGTTTATTTGTTTTGCCCAATAGAGTATTCCAGGCTCACCATCTTTTGAACGGATAAGTTGAGGCCTTTCACTACTAATGTAAGTAAACTATTTTTCTTCGTGCACGTTTCTACCGCAGCTGACCTTTGGTACTTGAAGGAGCACATGGCCTTTTCTTTTCCCCTTCATGTGTCTTTATCCACTGGCTCCCTTCAAACCCTACTGACCTTTCCCCAACTTAAAGGAGTGTTCAAATTACGTTTATATAGCGCTTTCCACCCCTGACAAGGCATTGAAGTGCTGTAGGGCAAGTAGCATGCTACCCGGGAGTACAAAGTTAGTAATCAGTCCATTAGTTATTCTCCCTTTTTCCTAAGGTTTCTCCCACTGTTCCTGCCCTCCCTCTTTATCCTTGTCTCTCCTGTTGCACCTACATCTGTCCTCACTAATGTCACTCTCCTCACCGCTATGATCTCTCCCCACTTCCCAAACCCACTGCCTCCCCGCCTTTTTCCCCCACGTCCCCTGCTGCTGCCTCAAGTTCATCCCCTCTGCTACCACTCTCACCCCATCTGCAGGGCCAGACAGGTCTCTTATTCCACCAGACATTTCCCTCGATGGGTTGGAGCCCTTGCAGGCCAGTTCTGAAGAGCCCAGTGCCTCTACTCTTTCACTTTCCCCAGCTCCCTGAGGTTAATTGCAGCAGGCACAGGGAGACTTCAAGAGCGACATAGAGAAAGGGAGGCAGGGCGAAGGAGAGCGAATACGAGAAGGAGAAGAGAGAGGATGGATGGATGGAAATAGAGAGACCGCGTGAGAAGAAAATGGAAGAGGAGCTGGTTTGAGCATTTTTGCCAGGTCTGCTTTTGGTTCTCCAGTCTGGCCCTGCTCCTCTGACCACTGCTTCACTCCGTTCCTTGGCACGGACCCCAAGCCTGCTCCCTCATCCTTACCTCCCTCAATCATTGCAAGACTGTTTTGTTGGGCCATGGGTGTGGGAGAGACAAACCCCGGGAATTACAAACTACGAGTAGAAAGGAAAATACACACGCCTTAGCAAGACAACTAAATGCAGTCAGCGCACAACAAATGCATTCTCAACTCCATCCACCATACTAATCATATATGTCTTTATCAAGATAAACTTTAGTCCGCACATATCCAGCAGCCCTGGTGATCTCTCCCTCTGACAGTATTGCCAACCACTTCTTAGGGCTGCACCATGAATAGCTGTGCTAGCTAAATGCAGAGCCTAGCGTCATACATATATTCTCGGAAATTCTCAGAGTTAATACATGAACTTTAGACAGAACAAGTGGAAAAGCAGAGCTAGGCAATCCCTGCTCACTGTTTTTGACTTGTGCTGTGTGCATTTCATGCTTTTATTCAGTCAAATTCACACGAATGTGAATTAGCGTTTGAGGTGCCGTTAATACATATTTGGCTGAATTAATGCAGACAGCACAAGTGAAAAACAGTGAATCCTGTTTCAACTGTAGCATACTGTTCAGGGCACGTCATGAACCGGGCCTGGAAAATGACAATGACTCATTTTCAGTGGAGGAGGCGGTTCTGTGGTCTTGCTTCAACGAGTGGGCAACGACAGAACTGATACTAGAGGACTTATGGCGAATAGGCAAACAAGGATGTTTCAGTTGTTTGTGGGCTCCTTGGCACAGTCTATGAGGCGAGCATACGGGCAGGCACGGAGAGAGTTTTTGGAATCGGGGGCATGGAGGAGAGGATTGGAGAAGGCATGGATGAAGGTATTGCCTTTGTTGGTAAGTTCTTGTGGGGTTATGCACCCGCGGCAGGGGAACTGGGCACGAGGATGCTGAAAGGTTGGGGGAGGTGAGGGGGTGGATTCGGAGACCTTTAGTATGGCCAGTTTTCTGCAAAGTGATGGGGGCGTTAGCAGCAATATGTGTCAGCAAAGTAGAAAGCACTTTGTTTTCGTGTTTGATGAGCTGCATGTTCTTTGGGGCGTTCCGTGTCTCGGAGCTGCCGAGGGGTGGGGAAAGGTTGAAGAGCTACGTTGGTTGGAGGTGGAGTGGAGTGGACTGGGGATGTTGTTCAGATTTACCGGAGGTCTAAAATGGGCCAATGGGCCAAGTGGTGCGGGTGGTGCTAGGTCTCTACCCAGTGCAAAGCTATTGCCCAGTCTACTGGTGCCAAAAGGTAGGTCTTTGTGAGCAACACAGGAAGGGTCTGGTTTTCCAACATCAGTATTGATCTCCGGTAACAGTGTTTCAGTTGTTGGCAGTATCACGCAAAGCATTGCAGTATTTGGGTTTACCAGCAGCACGCTCCCTCAGGATTGGGGCAGCAATGGAGGCAAGTAGAAAAGGATGGGGAAAAGAACAGATTATGAGATTGGGGAGATGGTCATCAGACTGCTATAAGTCATATGTGCACTGAGGAGATGTTCTGTATGGGTTCTAATTTTGTATTGTTTTTCAAAAGATCTGCTCCAGGACCAGAGATCAAGGTCATGAAAGTGTGCATTGTGGGTAATTCATTTGTGAAGTGGGCAGAGAGGCAAGCGGATAGGAGAGGGTACTGAATACAGCTTGGCTTCACTCAGCGGAGGGGTTCAGGTCTCTTGGAGGGCAAAGGGTGGGATGTTATGGGGTGAGGTTTTACCCTGTATGGACAAGCTACTTGGTGTGGGTGGCTGTCCAGACATATTGGTGATCTATCTGGGCGAAAACAACTTAGTTAGGGAAGAGGGCTCAGCACTGTTGAAGGCGGATTTCAGTGAGATAAAGGGAAGCTGGGCAGGGACTCACATTCTGTGGGCAGAATTGATCCCTAGGAGGGAGAGGCGAGGGGCAGACCATCCCGCTGCCATGGATAAGGCACGGAGGAAGCTAAATAGAGAGTTGAGGAAGTTTTGTAGGAAGGAAACAATTGGCAGAGTTGGTCACCCGGAATTAAAATTCGATGAGTTGCAGTTTTTCAGGGGCGATAGAGTGCACTTGTCCACCAATAGGCATGGATCTCTATTTACTACAGTTACAAAAAACCACATAGGGGGATGCACTGGACATCAGGTGGTGTGGCAAGAGTGTAGGGGCATAGAGAGAGCCTAATAGAAGAAGCATGTCCTAATGGGGGGTGGGGGGGAGAGATGAGGGGGGCAGAAAAATTCCAGAAGGGGAAGTTTTTCTGAGTGGCAGTTTGCCAAGAGGTTTTCATGGTTTGAATTAGTTTTACTGCTGTTGGGGAGAGGGAGTGGTGCAGTTTGAAAGGGGGTGGGAGTAAGTTTATACTCGCAGAAGGCAGGAAGTTAAAGGTTTAAAGTTTTAAGAAGAAAATGTAGTGATTAAGTTATGATTTTGAGTACAGATACAGGGACAGGTGGTTGAGTTGGGGGAAATGTGGGGGTGTAAAATTAGGGGGTGGTGGGTAGTAGGCGTCATTCATGTATAGCGAGGTGGATAGTTTTATAAGGCAATTTGCTTAGGGTGTTATAATGTTTTTGTGATGTGTACGTAATTCATTAAAGCGGCCTTTTTTTAACAAAAACAAGGTGTCAGTGGTCTGTGCTGTCCCCGCCTCCCTCCCAAAAACATGCACTGGCGCTCGGCTCAGTGCTGAACCAGTGCAGCTCTTGCTGGTTGCTTTCTTGAAAACTTGAATGAGATGCTTTAGAAACACAACGTGCAATCGTTTTTACCACTAGTGGGCGCCAAAGACCATTACAAAATACTAGTGTTTCAGAAATACAAGCTTGACTAGGCTTCAGCATTTTCAGAAAATAAATACAGAGAATTTGTCGCCAAGAATATAGGGATTCAAGAAACATACCCGATATGAATTCTGCGGGAGACATCATTTTGGCATTAAGCATAAAAAAGTTTCATTTAGAGTAACCCTGGGCAAAGCACTACGCTACGCTCGCGTAGTTTGCGAAGTTTGCGCTACTTCGCACAACGCGAATTGCACGTAGCACAGTGCAAACACGCGTAGCGTAGCGTAGTGCAGCGGTCATTTTTGCTTGCTCGCGGTCCTCAACGTCAAGTTGGCGACCGCGAGCAAGCAAATGACATCCCGGCGAGACTTTTTCTCGTTCGCGATCAGCAACATCAAGTTGCCGATCGCGAGCGTGGAAAATAAACCTCCCGGCGAGATTTTCAACGCGGGGAGGTCAGGTTTCTCATTGCGAGTGGTCGGCGTCTGCTCGCGACCGCTCGCGATGAGAAACTACCAGTCCGCGTTGAGAAAGCTGCCGCTCGAGTAAAAATCTACTCGAGCGGCAGTAAAGACAGCTCGCACTGTGCAAGATGCCGTTTTCAATGATTGCACAGTGCAGACAAGCATCCGGCACTGTGCAATCATTGCGAACAGTGCACTACGCAGTTCGCGTAGTGCTACGCGTAGCTCGCGTAGTGCGAACTGCACTTTGCGTAGCTTCGCGTAGCGCTACTTCGCGAACTACGCCCAGGCTTAATTTAGAGTTCTCTGGGTTTGGACTCCGTGGTCAGTGTGTTGAACAAGCTTCGTGAGGAGGCGGAACAGGCGTTGAAATAACCACTGAATGGAACTCCGTTTACATTGCCCGGAAAAACGAAAGGTAGGTTCTACCTTTCGCTAGCTGAAGCGGTAACCTGCATTTTACAAAACAAAGGGGCTTATTTACAAGCCCGTTGCGCCGCAGGTACGTCACTTTTCCCCATATTAAAAGTGACGCATGGGCCTGGCGGCGCAAGGGGCCCCAAACTTTTCCACTGCTGCAACATTACCTCCAAGGATCTCTTTGTATTAGTGCGAAACCGCTTGGCTTTGCCAACGATGGTAGTCGTTTTTAAGTATTGGAGAAAAAACTTCCATCAAGCCGTATCCCTCACCCAAAATTTCACGTTCTGATTCACAAAGAAAACTCGTAAATCTACATCCATAGACGAACTACCACTACGTAGATTTAAGAGCTTTGCCAACTCACAAAACCTTTCACTAGCTGCACCAGGCACAGTTTCTAGGCAAATTCTGGGGAAAGTCATGTAACTTTTTTCACACTGGCATTTCGGGAGTGAAGGCTTTTTTCGAAGGGAAAATATTTCCCCCCTAGGGAAAAAAACCTTTCCTAAATACTCCATCTGGAATAGCATCACACATAATCTCAATATAGATTATTACATAGTCAGTGGCTATACTCAGAATGTGGTGGAATCTGGCCCGGACAGACTGAGATGAATGCCCCTTTTCTATGCTCCGAGTAAGTAAGGTTATCCAGGTTCTGCAAGCAACACTTGACATGATGCACTTTTCTCCCCTTTTTGCTTTCAATGGTGGATACAAGACCTCTTGTTGGAACAATCTGATCAATGCTGCATATTGCTGTTGTATTGTCCTGCAGGTAGGGTATGTCTATTTTGTAGGCACCGATTCCTAAGGTTTTGAGAAGCACTGTAAATCTCTTGTTAAGAGATATAATCCACAGATTTCTGTGCTTCTAGACTGCTCACCTGTGGGATCCGTTTGGCACAGCACCACACCTGAGTCCACAGCCTTTGCACCGGCGAGTGTCCGCACGATGACCCTGTATTCGTATGCTGGCTGCAGTCCTTCCACTGTGACAGTTCCAAGGTCACTACATTGGTTTGTGGAAGTTTTCTGTACATTATTGAGGAGAACTTGGATTTGATTGAATGATCCAGAGGGACAGGTCCACGTGACACCCAAGCTGTAGCCGCCACTCACTACTATACACTTCACACCAATACTGGTTCCTGGAGCTGCAGCATGAAAAGAGAAACACACATGTTAAATCATATGTTATCAGTCTGTCCGCTGACCACTGCCACCCATCCAAACACTAGTGCGGAGATCTTTGATCATATATGAAGACTCAGGAGGTGCATGCAGTGTTCACATTTTTCTGCCTGCAATGAGCAAATTCATTTTCTGTTCTTCATCTTCAGGCTATGGTTTCACATTGACATTACTCACATGTGCAGTGTGCCTTACTGTGCTCTTTTGCAAACCACATTGCTATTTTTGGCCCTCTCTCTCTGTTGATGGATATACAACCAGAATATCATTGTCAGAATACTATCTGACACAAATATAGTGTCCTAAATATTGGTTACACAAGTATCATCCTACGGGAGTGAAAGTAAATCTACACTGCATTGGATGGCAGCGTGGTGTCATATCAGGGTCCTGGGGGGTAACCGGAATCAGATTAGGGCCCAGGAAGTGGCTGTCTGCGTCTGGCATGGACAAGTGAGGAAGCAAAGTGTTCAATCAGGGTCAAGAAAGGATCAAAGAATTCAGATAAGGCACAGGTGGGCATCTGGGAGCCTGATGAGGTAAACGCAAGGTAGGTGTGTGTCAGGGCAAGGACACATTAAGATAAGATTCAGGTCAGTTTCAAAGGAGGTTTCAGGTTGGCTGATGAGGGCAACAGAATAAACACTGAGTCAAGTCAGGGATACAGGAGGTGAGATGGACGCTGACTGGGAGTGAAGGTGCCCAGTTGCCACCTCGAGCTGTAGGTGTCAGATCCGGGCTGTAGAAGGAGCTTGCAGCTCATATAACGTCCCAGGGATGATGGGTAGACGTGGACCAGAGAGTCGGATCTCAGCAGGGGGTTCAGAGCTGTGCCACGATCAGTCATCACGCAGCCGATTAACTGTGGCTGAATCATAAATGTTGACACCTGAACTGCGAAGACTAAAAGGGTTTAAAAAGATCAGATTACATTAATGCAGGAATGTGCGAGTCCAGTACCATGTGCATACTGCTTCCAGGGCCATCACGGCACTGGTGTCTGTGAACAGCAGCCTCACCGGTCAAGCCCTTCATTTCTGCACAAAAAGAGGGATCCCTAGAGACCACCTATCCCAGCCCTTCTGAATATTCTGTACCCTCCAATTGTCTTTTCTCTGCATGGGTTAATAGTACTTTCCAGCAATAACCTAATCAAAAACAGCAGCCCCCTCTTTAGGTCACATTTTCACACCTAGGTAAATAGACACACATATGTACCCCAGAAAGGTCCTAAAACATAATGTCAGAAAAGCAGAACAACCCCTATAAGCCAGGTGAAAAGACTGACCATGTCCACCCGCCCTCTTCAAGGCTCTGTAATACCCCGGTTGACGTGCCAGATGGCATCTTCAGCCTTACCTGTCTGTGCACTCCGTTTCATAGGTGTACTGTACGTCGTGATGACTGAACCAGTATCTCTACGCCTCCTTGACCCGGAAGGAGCAGCTGGATCCCATTTGCTGTTGGCAAAGCTCCAGAACTCAAAGGTGTAGTTCATCCCAGGGGTGAGATCTGTAATGGTGTAATTCCTTGCAGAAGGTCCAAGAGTGGTACTTTTTTGGTCATTTGCGGCAGACGTGGTATTGATCAGGAATCCTGAGAGCTCAGACATGCTTAGCAGATCGACCTCCCAGGAGAAGAAGGCAGTGGTGTTGGTGACGACAACCTCATTCAAGGTGCGCACAGTCTGTGGTTCTGAAAGAAACACACATATATACAAATATATTAATATGTCATTACATCCTGCAGGCCATTCACAGGTTCTCCATAACATTAAAAAACCCCAATGGCGCTGATTGGATTTCAGTATCGTTCTGGGGCCCTCTATGTCTAGGATCCTCAGAGTCATTCAGAACTGTCCCATAGCATTCAAGAGATCACTCACATCATCCTTGGCCCTCCATGACATTCAGCACCCTCCACGTCATTCCCTGCCTTTCTCTCCCAATCTCAAGGCACAAATTGCACACAGCAGTGGTGGTTCTAGAGAACAAATTCTTCTTGATTTCAACTAAGGGGAGCCATGATTGTGAATCATCAAATTGAACCCCTTAATAGGAGAAGGAATGAACTTTAGCCATTATATGCCCCTGTGTGTAAAAGGATTGTCCTCTTAACAGCCTCGGCCCAATCAATGTCACAAAGGACTTATTATAGTTTTTAGCTTAGTCCAAAGAGCCCATAAAGGACACAAAGGAGTCCACTAACTTCTGCAGACCCTTGTCTGTTCTGACTATGAGCACCGCATCGTCTGCGTATAGTAATGCAGGGAGAGGCTGTTTACCCACACATGGGAAATCCTTATCTAATGCAAGTAAAGGGATCAGAACAGGAACCATCAATGTTATAGCGTACTACCACTGACATGTTCTTATGAAAGTCTTGGAGAAAAACTACAATATTAGGGCCAACTCCCATGCGTAAAAGCATGCCCCATAGTTTATCCTGATTGACTCTTTCAGAAGCTTGTATCAGGTCATTAAAGGTCATACACACAGAGCCCTTTTTGGCGATTGTGTAGTTATTATTAATAAGTTGCAAATTTAGACTTTGATCAATAGTACTCAAGCCAGGCCTAAAGCCATACTGCAAATCAATGAATATATGGGTCTCACCTGCCCAGGTTAGTAATCTGTTAAGGACCACCCTCCCAGTTAACTACAGAGCCAATTAGGGAGATGGGCCGGTAACCTTTCGATTCCTCCTTATTCCCTTTTTTAGAAACAGGAATGATAATCGAAGTGGACCACAAGGGCGGTGAACCTTCCCTAACCGCTTCATTTAAAGTCTGGGTGAGAAGGGGTCACAAATCTCTGGTTCACTTAGTTGCAAGTCAGCTGGGATACCATCTTTGAGGGTGTCTCCAGGGGGAGTGTTGAACCGGGCAAACAAGAGTTGGCGCACATATCCAACCATGTTGTCAAATGCTCTTAAGATATTCTCCCCATCTGTATCGGCCGAAAGGCAAATAGTGAAGTCGGCGGGACAACTATAAAACAGCTTAGCCTAAAAGTCCAAGGGAACTATTTTAGTCCATTTAGGTCTCTTCCCCATGGCAACTGCAACCACCTCTTTGACAGCCTTACATAGGGAACTAATAACTGCCCGTTCCTGGACCATCGCAAGACTAATTGGGTTGTGATCACTACACATAGTGTCTTAAACCAAAAACAGATCTAAACATGGAGGAGGACACAAATATAAAGTCAACTGTAGTGTCACAGCCACGACCTGTAAAAGTAGGTGGTATAAACGTGGCCCCTTGATTAAGTAATGACTCAAGCATAAAAACCAGGTCAAATTGATGAACTAAGGCATGGGTACTCACAAACTTTCTCTCGGGGGCCAAATTTACAGTGTGGTTTGTGGCCGAGGGCCGCACCGGTGGGGGCGGGGTCAGTGGGGGAGGGGGCGGGGCTAGAGCAAAAAAAAAAACTATGACCATGAGGTTGAACACAGGCACCTGCAGCGGACGCCTTCGTCCACTGAGCCACCAGACCTGGCATACACACATCTCTCTCTCTCTCCCTCTATCTATCTCTCTCGCTCTGTCTCCCTCCCTCTCTCTCGCTCTGTCTCCCTCCCTCCCTCTCTCTATCTCTCCCTCCCTCTCTCTCTCTCCGTCCCCCTCCCTCTCTCTCCGTCTCCCTCCCTCTCTCTCCGTCTCCCTCCCTCTCTCTATCTCTCTCTCTCTCTCTGTCTCTCTCTCTCTCTCTCTCTCTCTCTCTCCCTCTCCCTCTGTCTCACTCACTCTGTTTGTCTCCTCTCTCTGTCTCCCTCCCTCTCTGTCTCCCTCCCTCTCTGTCTCCCTCCCTCTCTCTATCTCTCCCTCCCTCTCTCTCTCTCCGTCCCCCTCCCTCTCTCTCCGTATCCCTCCCTCTCTCTCCGTCTCCCTCCCTCTCTCTCCGTCTCCCTCCCTCTCTCTATCTCTCTCTCTCTCTCTGTCTCTCTCTCTCTCTCTGTCTCTCTCTCTCCCTCTCTCTCTCTCTCTCTCGCCCTCTCCCTCTCCCTCTCTCACTCTGTTTGTCTCCTCTCTCTGTCTCCCTCCCTCTCTGTCTCCCTCCCTCTCTCTGTCTCCCTCCCTCTCTCTCTGACTCCCTCCCTCCGTCTCCCTCCCTCTGTCTCCCTCTCTCGGTCTCCCTCTCTCGGTCTCCCTCTCTCGGTCTCCCTCCCTCTGTCTCCCTCCCTCTGTCTCCCTCCCTCTGTCTCTCTGTCTCCCTCTCTCTGTCTCCCTCCCTCTGTCTCCCTCTCTGTCTCCCTCCCTCTGTCTCCCTCCCTCTGTCTCCCTCCCTCTGTCTCCCTCCCTCTGTCTCCCTCCCTCTGTCTCTCTCCCTCTGTCTCCCTCCCTCTCTCTGTCTCCCTCTCTCTGTCTCCCTCCCTCTCTCTGTCTCCCTCTCTGTCTCCCTCCCTCTGTCTCCCTCCCTCTGTCTCCCTCCCTCTGTCTCCCTCCCTCTGTCTCCCTCCCTCTGTCTCCCTCCCTCTGTCTCCCTCTCCCTGTCTCCCTCTCTCTCTGTCTCCCTCTCTCTCTGTCTCCCTCTCTCTCTCTGTCTCCCTCTCTCTCTGTCTCCCTCCCTCCCTCTGTCTCCCTCCCTCTGTCTCCCTCCCACTGTCTCCCTCTCTGTCTCCCTCTCTCTCTGTCTCCCTCTCTGTCTCCCTCTCTCTGTCTCCCTCTCTCTGTCTCCCTCCGTCTCCCTCCATCTCCCTCCCTCTCCTCCCTCTCTCTGTCTCCCTCCGTCTCCCTCCCTCTCTGTCTCCCTCTCTGTCTCCCTCTCTGTCTCCCTCTCTGTCTCTCTGTCTGTCTCTCTCCCTCTGTCTCCCTCCCACTGTCTCCCTCCCACTGTCTCCCTCTGTCTGTCTCCCTCTGTCTGTCGCCCTCTGTCTGTTGCCCTCTGTCTGTTGCCCTCTGTCTCCCTCTCTCTCTCCCTCCCTCGCTCTGTCTCCCTCTGTCTGTCTCCCTCTCTGTCTCCCTCTCTGTCTCCCTCTCTGTCTCCCTCTCTGTCTTGTCTCCCTCCCTCTGTCTCCCCTGACTTCCTCCCTCTGTCTCCCTCTGCCTCCCTCTGTCTCCCTCTCTCTCTGTCTCCCTCTCTCTCTGTCTCCCTCCGTCTCCCTCCCTCCGTCTGTCTCCCTCTCTCTGTCACCCTCTCTCTGTCACCCTCTCTGCCTGTCTCCCTCTGTCACCTCACCCTGCGTGTGTGTTTCAGCCCGGGCTGAGACAGCTTCCCGGGCACAGCCGCACCAGAGTACTTCACAGGTCTTTAAAAGACCATTCATTTGTTAATGAGGCTTTGTTGTATTTCACCTCTTCTTAGCGCCCCTGGAGATGCAGGGGCGCTAAGAAGAGGTGAAATACAACAAAGGCTCATTAACAAGTGAATGGTGTTTTAAAGAATCGCCCGGCCCCCATAAAGCGCTGCTCTAACCTGCGGTGTTTGATGACACACACAGGTAGGATATCTGCAAGGTCCGCGGGCCGCCAAGGAAGGCTTGCCGGGCCGCTGGCGGCCCGCGGGCCGTACTATGAGTACCCGTGAACTAAGGAATCTTAAAATTATTGGAGGGGGCGTGGTCTGGCCGCGAGGAAAGATAGCCGCTTGATTCCAGGTCTCCGCGCTGTGGGGAGCCCCGGACGGCGGCTTGGCGCCTTCCTTGTGCTTGTTCTGGCTTGAGCCTTGCAGCATTTTGAGCTGAGGCAGTCGGGATTAGAATGGTACCGGGCTTGTTATCTGCGACCTCCCTCGAGCGCTGTTTTCTTTAGAAGAGCTTCGGAGGTTCTCCGGAGCGGAAAATGGCGGCCTGGCGACATCGCTACTTTGACCAGTGAGGTGCGCGCACCGGCCTTGTAGAGTTACCGCTGCCCAGGAACTACGCTCCGCTCCTCTTTTCCTACATGTCCTGCATTTCCTGAGGTAGCGGTGACTTCTTCCACCAAGGAGTGACTTTTAATTCTGTTGTGTCTCGAGGTTCCTGAGGTAAAACAAGATGGCAGCCATTAACTTGCGCGTATTGAAATATTGTTTGCACCTTTAAGTTTTTCCTGATACAAAGCGAAATAAGGTGTCTCAGTCTGGCTATTCCTTTTGTTTTTGGCAGAACTTTGAAGAACTTCCTAATGACCTCAATCCTTTTTTGGTGATTTGGTGTTTTTTTTACAACATTCTCTCTTTTTGCCATAATCACTTGTCATTTATCAGACCCATATTGGCAATTCAGGTCCTTTGCTCAATTAAAAATATTAAAATACGTCATTGCCAACAAGCCTTCATACCAAAATTTTGTCTCTTGGAGGGATAGTCTATGCTTGCACAGCCATGTAAATTGAGAGTACACTGTTAATGAATGCGGCGAAAGTGGGGTTTGGCGCTACGACAAGATGTCTATCTGCTAATAATAAGTAACCTTCACCTTTGCCAGGGGGCTTAAAAGAGGTTCTCTTGTTAGAACTTGCTCTTGACGATATCACACAGGATTTATATATTTGATTAAGAATGTCACAGAATTAGATCAATATTTGAAGCATCTACTTATACATACTGAGGAATACTATATTTACGCATAGCAACGATCACTTATCGCCAAATACTCCAGCTTTGCAACCACACTTACGTAACTAAAAACTGTGTGGAAGATCTGGTGATGCCTTCTGGCAAGGCGTCTAGTAAACATGCTAGACAACTTCTCTTTTCAGAAGCTTTAAACCAGGGCTGTCCTACTACAGACACAAGGAGAACTACTTCTTCGACTCAGAAATCATCCATTTCTACGATGGCCACCTCGTCGGACTCCGCCATGGAACGAATTCTCCAGGAAATCTCTACTGTGGGTCGAAGGTTGGAGGGTATGGAGACCTCTATATCCACCCTCACGTTGGAGACAATCTATTCGTACAGACAATGCTGCATTCCAGAGCCGGATTGATGGTCTAACAACGCAAATAATAGCGGTAGAGAACCGTCTTGATGTTATACCAGACCGAGACCAAGAGCTTCTCTTTCTCAGGAGCAATATTGTGGATCTGGAAGATAGGAGCCGTCGAGATAACGTCCGTTTCTTTGGCTTTCCTGAGAAAATAGAAGGTTTAGATGCCAAATCCTTTCTTATAGAAACTCTCACAAAGCTCACTGGTCTTACGTTTGTCCCACCATTGGAGATGCAGAGAGCTCATCGTATAGGACCACTCAACACAGGGAAGAACGCAGGACCGCGACCGCTCATCTGCTTCCTTTGTCATTAACAGGCCCGTCAACTGATCACTGCGGCCCGAACACATGACCCGTATGCATTTGAAGGCCATGAGATTAGAATGGCAGCGGATTTTTCGAAAGAAACCAATGAACGTCGTAAAGATTTCCTTTCCCTGAGACCTCGACAGCTTGATATCAAATATGGCCTTTTTGAACCTGCGCGTTTGCGAATCACTAAAGATGGGATATCCAAAGAGTTCTTTAATCCAGAGGACCTTTGTCATTTTCTGGACAGCCTTTCTCCTCAAAATATGGAATGGACTGCATCTTTACCAGAACTTGGATCCCAAATGCAGTCTTTGAACTCTACAATACCCTCAGTTGAGTCCCGACGTAACCTGGGCCGGTCCGAAAGTAGAGGGCGAAATCCGGATCGACCTGTCCGCTCTCTGAGAGATCGAGCACAGGTCCTCCAGACAGTGGCTGACCTTACACAGGAAAAAGACAGCGACAAATTGCGCTCTCCTCTAAAGCCTTCTTCATCAGAGGAGGGTGTGTCCTGATCTAGTCTGATTGAGGGACCTTTCTATAATAATGAGAAACTGAAGTGATTCTTATTAAAAAAGAGTGAGACACTTTAAGTAGTGGCAATCCCCGTATAGGAAATACATTGAGACGAAAACACGCTCTCCTCCAATGATTCCTTCCCTTCATCTAGGGAGGGTTTGCTCAGCACTCTTGTCAAATGATTTATCTTCATACATTGATGGAAATATACTATACTTCTTCCCGCCGAAGACGACGACTTGATGAGTACCTGAACATTTGCTCACTTTGTTAAGCATCACTTACATTATAATACTTCTATTTTATCCTGTTTTCCTTTCCAATATGTGCCTATGATAATGTCTCATTGTCCTCATAGTGTTTTCCAAAACAAGATTGTTTTATATTTTTAGTATCCTACATTCTATATGACATGATTTAAGATGGCTGGTTATATATTCAAATTCCTGCTTATTTGATATACGTTGCATGCTCTATAGTATTTTCACTCTTTTGACCCCTTCTTACATCTCTCCTCCCACCTTTCTTCCTTCTTTATCTATTTAATAAGTATTTATGATACTAATTATCAATGATAATATTTAACTACGCTAATACTTTTACTATTTTAACTATGGTAATATTCAACTGTATTAATATTTAGCTATTACATTATTTAACTGTTATAATATTTAACTGTGGTCATTTTTAACTGCCACTACTATGTTAAAGCTTTATTGATAGTATATTACATATGATAATATCATATGACATGGACATTCTTCTTTCTTTTTCTTACTTCTTTTACTTTTTCTCTAATTTCCTCTTCCTCGTCCTTGTAATGCTACATCTTCTATGATACGTCTTTCTTTTCCCTATCCTCCCTCCCTTTACTTTCAACTCCGATCTTTATACTATGGTTTGCATACTTGTACACTTGTTGTATTCTAATTTTTGCTCATTTGTTGGAAATTATATTCTCTATAATGTTCTCCTTCTTTTGACTCCTTTTACATTCTTTCCTCCCCTCTTTTCTTTCCCTAATCAGCAAATATTTATGATACTATTTTATTTTACTATTAAAATAATTCCACTGCGCTAGTATTTAATTAATTAAATGTAGTAATATTTAACAGTGTTAATATTTAACTATTATACTATTTAATTGTCATAATATTTTATTATTGTTATATTTAACATTTAATTGTTATTACAATGTTATACAAAGCTTGTCTAACGGTATTCTGCTTCTGCATCTGATACTTCTATATTTCCATATGATATTGATTTTCTTTCTTTTCTTCTCCTTTTACTCTGATCTTTTCTTTTTCTCTTACATTACATGTTAATACAACCTCTGTCTTTCCCTTACCCCTCCCCTCTTCTACTTTTCAATTTGATCCTAATACCATGGTTCGTATGTTTGAACATTTGAATATCTATGCATTTTTATAATTTTAATCTTATTATTGTTAATATTGTTATATAGCTATGTCCTTTTCTATTCACTTTGTCGCAGGATGGGGCTCCTCCGGCGCATATAGCCCAAAAGCTTAGACCCACAGAGAGCAGTCCTATCTCCCAGCACTGAGTTATTCTTACGTAGTACATCTACCCTCTGTCTCTCTCTCCTTTTATTTCTTTTCTTTTTACTTTTTCTTTTTCTTAATTTTCTTTTGGTCTCTTTAGTGCCTTGAGTCTTCTCTTTTTTACTTGTTCTCCTGTGTATTAACAAGTGAAACATATTTAATGTCCCTCCTTACCCAGATCCTGCTCCTCCCCTTTCCACCCACTCTTTTCCTGTACAGATTTTCCCCTAATTTCTTACTCTTTTTTATATCCCTCCCTTCCCTGCACAGCTTTTACCTTCATAATCTATTTTTACTCTTTTCTCGCCCTCAAAATTTAATACCTTCATCCCCTACATGGGCTTTTCCTCAAAAGCTCACCTCTTCCCTTTTTAACGCACACATGGCAGTGAACATTTCTTCTACTTCTCACCCATTACGTATTATCTCGTGGAATGTTCATGGACTTGCGTATTTTATTAAACGTAAGAAAATACTCTCATACCTGCAAACGAAAAGAACTGATATTGCTCTTCTGCAAGAGACTCATTTGGATGCTCTAGAATCTTCTAAATTGCGGTGAGATTGGGTGGGAAAAGTCATTCATTGTGAACCGAAGACACAATCTCTTCCTAAGGAGAGTCAACCACGGAAATGTGGAGTGGCTATTCTACTACACAAATACTTACCTGTCACAATTATTAAGACTTGGGTTGATTCAGATGGTAGATACGTTTTTGCAAAGTTAAAAATAGGCGATAAGATCCTTTGTTTTGGCTCAGTATACGCCCCGACAGGAGCTAAACGCTCTTTTTTCTCAGTTTGAATCGCTTATTGGTAGAAATTGGGGCATCTAGCTATATCATTGGTGGTGACTGGAATCTCGCCCGAGAGGCAGTGACTGATAGAACAGGTCCTTTGGATAGATGTAATGAGGGAGACAGAGCTTTACTGGAAGACATATCATCGGACCACGGGCTAGTGGATCATGGGCGCCTTTGTCACCCTTCAGATCAGGAGTATACCTTCCTCTCTTCTGCTCATGGCACCCAATCCAGGATAGATAATTTTCTTATATCTCATTCGGCAGTTGCAATTACTACTGAATCCAATATTCTGGAAGCTGCTTTATCGGATCATTCTCCTGTTCTTCTTGCTCTAGAAATAGGTTTAACCTCCCCAGGTCGTAAACCATGGCGTATGAATATTCAAAGATACTGTTCACCCAAGGGTAAAACCCTACTACATTCTCATCTTTCCGATTATTTAACTATTAAAGAATCATCAGTTACCTCCTGCAGAACCGTTTGGGCAAGCCGTAAAAGCAACTATTCGCGGTCAATTGATGAGAGACGCAGCTGAGGCCAATAAGTCGGCGTATTGAACTAGAAGCTCAAATTATTTCTCTCACACGTATATACTCATCTCGTCCCACAGTACCCAATCGTCGTAAATTAGAGCTTGCCAAAATGGCGCTTAACGACCTATATACTTCCAACGCTGAGTATGCTCTTCAGCATCTGAAAGGTAGACATTATGAGCAAGGGGAGAAAGCAGGTTGGTTACTTGTAGCACAGCTGAAACAGCATGAGGCTGCCATGGCTATCCCTGCAATACGAACAGAAACGGGTGTACTTCTTACTAAACCACAAGAAATTGTAAATACTTTTGCATCTTTTTACAAAAAGCTTTATACCCCTGAAACTTCAGTAACTGAGGATCAATTAGTTACCTATCTTGCAGATATTGACCTCCCTTACCTCACTGATGAGGGTAGGGACCTCCTTGGTGGTGACATTAGCAAAGAAGAAATTACTACAGCCATTGCCAAATTACCTTATCATAAATCTCCAGGAGAAGATAGTTTTCCTGGGTAGTTTTATAACTGGTTTGGTACGGAAACAGTTGATACTTTATATTCTGCCTTCCATGAGGCTGTTCAGACAGACTCACTTGGTCCTATTTCTAATAGGACGTTGATTGCGGTTATCCCCAAACCTGGCAAAGATCCGCTTGCTTGTGGTAGCTACCGTCCCATCTCACTAATTAATAGAGATGTTAAAATTTTGGCAAGTATTTTAGCGGCTCGGCTTCGTAGAGTCATCCCATCTCTAATACACCATTCACAGGTTGGTTTTGTCCCAGGTCGTTTCTCTAGGAATCACCTTCGAACATTGGCTCATACTTTATGGACTGCAAAACAGATGACGGAAGATACTCTGGCTCTTTCATTGGACACAGAAAAGGCATTTGACCGTATTGACTGGGGATACCTCTTTGCAACTATGAAGCGCTTTGGCCTAGGTGATCAGTTTATATCTAAGGTTCGCCGTTTATATGACAATCCAGTAGCTCAGGTCAATTGTGGTGGATTTCTCTCAGATCCTTTTCCAATCCGAAGGGGTACCCGCCAAGGTTGCCCCCTCTCCCCCCTTCTATTTATGCTAGCGATAGAACAAAACCCCTTGCCTCACTTATTCGGCACTAACCACAGATTCAGGGTATACCTATAGCGGGAGGTGAATCTAAGTTATACTTATATGCTGATGACATTCTCCTAACTTTAAAAAATCTTCCTCATTCTTTATCAGCTTTACTTGAGATTATTGACGGCTTTGCAGTCCATTCTGGTTATAAAGTGAACTGGGATAAAAGTGAGGCTCTTTCGCTTTCTTCCAGTACCACAAAAGAATCAATTGATAGATACCTCTTCTGTTGGAAATCATAGCAATTAAAATATCTGGGAATTTTGGTCAATAGAGGTTTAGTAGGTATGGTCTCAGACAACCTCTCACCCCTTATAACACAAATGGAAACCGATTTTGCTAAATGGTCTCTCTTAGGATTTTCTATGTGGGGAAGAGTGCAGGCCGTAAGGATGGTCACTTTACCTCGCTTTACTTATGTGCTTGGTATGCTTCCGATTGTTGTTCCTTTATCCACACTGCGTCGGATTGATGCTCGTATACAGTCTTTTGGCTGGGGATCTATGCGTCCTCGCTTAGCTGCTGACAAACTAATGGCTCGCCGCTCCCATGGTGGTCTGGGTTTACCATCTCTGGAACATTATTCTTTAGCCCTACACCTCTCGCAATTAGTTTATCTACTTCCAGGTACGATTGACCCTCCACAATGGGTCGCAACAGAACATTCTCTACTTAATCGAAATGATGGCCTTAACTTTTTGTATGGAACTCGTTAAAACAATCTTCCCCGCCGCATCCGGTGACACAAGCTACATTTCAAGCATGGCAGTGAGCACATCGCCTTCTATGGGTTACTCATCGTTTAAACTATAAAGCTCCACTCTGGGGTAATGAGAGTATTCGAATAAATGGTCGCACACTTCACTGGTCCAGTTGGAAGTCGAGAGGAATTCAGACACTTGATCAGGTTATACTAAATGGAGAATTAAAATCCTTTGTTTGCTCCATGAGGAGTTTGATCTCCCTTCACGCCAGATTTCACGTCATTTGCAGCTACAGCATTGTCTGAGGCGGTGTCTGGGTCCTCTACCCTGGGCATTAGATTCCTCGCCCATATTAGATTATCTCCTTCTTTGGGGACGACACAAAGGAGTGATGCCAGGTCTATATGGTGTTCTAACTCATTACTTATATTCACAACCATTTCTCAAAGCTCTTTGTGAGAAATGGCAGGAACGCTTACTCATCACCATTGAAGAAGATGTTTGGTCGGATATATTGGAAGCCCTCGACAAGGGTACCCGAGAACCACGTCTGATATTTTGTCTTATCAAAACTTTGCATGATTGGTTTTGGACACCTTTGAAATTTCAAAAAGCAGGATTAGTGCCACATTCTAAGTGTTGGAGGTGTTCTGGAGTCAATTGTGACCTTCTCCATACACTCTGTGAATGTCCTTGTATGCAGTGTTTTTGGGCTTATGCAGGGGACACTCTGAAGGAAACAATTCCTTCCCTTCATCTCCACCTTACCCCTTCCATCATCTTATTGCATGATTTCGGGAACTTACCTGCCATTACACGTCCACAACGTCGTCTTTTACATACTGCACTCTCTACAGCCAAAATTTGTATCTTAAGGCATTGGCAATCACCCAGTCCCCCCTCACAGGAGAGGGACTGGTTGCAATGATTCAGACTGCATCCCATGAACGTATAATATATCGATTACAAGACCACGAGGAAGTTTTCCAACAAGTTTGGGCTCCTTTTCTTCGTGATCCTTGAATGCTCCCTCCTCTTTTATCATGCTCCATTCATCTTTTCTTCTTCTCTTTTTATCCTCTCCTTCTGCTTCTTCTCTCCCCCCCCTCCCTCTTTCTTTTCTTCCTCTTCTTTCTCCCCCAATCTCATTCTCCTTTCTCTCTTTTCTTGTGTTGTACATACATCCTTCACCTTTATCCTTCTCCCATCTTTCTTTCTCTCTTCCCTCATCTTCCCCTTCTTCCTCTTGCTCTCTTCTTGTCCGGGTAAGGAGTCTACATTCTTTCCTCTTTTCACATTTATTTATTTATATTTGTATATATTTATTTATCTATCTATTTACTATTTATTTATGATCCTATATCTACGATCCTTTAATTTGATTCCCCATAATTTTCAATGCTCGCCTCATCTTACGCACTTAATGCTCTATAGACTAAACTCTATTCCCCCTTTCATATTTATACTCATGTTTCATTTTGTTTCAACTTTTCCATGATTATATATAAAGAGATTTATGAATTTACAAACAAACTATATAATATATCTTTCTCCTCCTTTATTTGTTTATTATATGACCCCTTTTCTTTACTCCTACTTTTGTTTATTCTATGTAATCCTTTTCCCCTTTGAGATAGTGTGATACCTTTATTGATGGTAACCTTTTGTGAGCCCACAATGCCATGCAGCACATTTATGTATTCATGTATTTATTTATGTATTCATGTACTTATATATCTTAAATATCTCCAATAAAAAATTATGAAACAAAACAACAACAAAAAATTCTCCTTGGAGTGTATGTTCCATGTGTAAATGACAGTTGTGTTAAGCTCAGTCGCTCAGCCTCACATAAGTGGATGTTAAAGCCCCCAGTAAGAAGAACAACATAGGGTCAGGAGACTGATCAACAAATAAATGCATAAAAGCAAATAATGCATGCAGGTTACACAGCAACGAATTGGCATTGTAAAAATGAAGCAATAAAAGTTGGAGATTTGGGAAAAGTTAACACTGCACCTGCACAGCGGTGAACCTGTATCAAGTTCTATGAGCTGGGCTTTAAGCGAGAGAGGAATTAGAGTACTCCAGCCACCCTTGGCTCGGCCTTTATGAGATGGAATGGCTGGTATGTGGTAGGCCTTGAATCCATCTAAACAAAACGAGACTGAGGGGTCCCAAAGCTCCTGAAGGCAAATCATATGTGATTGTTTTATGAATTCAAGCCATATCAGATTCTTTTTTGGGGACAAAAGGCCTGCTATGTTCCAGCGTAATATCTCAAGATTGGTCATACCACCCTATCTCCCTGTCACTATGCAACATGATTACTGGATATCTTTATTAACTGTATACCGCCAATCACAATTTGCCAGGTAATTTAGAGGTTCAAAGCTGTTACTCAGAGGGAATAAATCTGGCAAGCTAACACCCAGGTTGTGTCCATGGGTGCACGTGAATGGTACATGGTTGATGTTAACAGAGGCTTTGTGGGGCTTTACAGTGGAGGCCACTGGCAACTGAGTAGCGTTGACTAAATCAATACAGGACTTGTAAAAAAGAAAACAACAAAAAAAACGGAAGCAACACTTAATAACAGAACCAGGCTGCTTTGTGACAGCTGCAGTACTAGAGCCACAACATCACGCATGGTAAAATTTACCAAAACACAATCTACGTCAAAAGAATTTTAATCCGGCCCTGTCTAACCTGTAGTGTCTTGTGGCAGACTCCATAGAACAGCGATGTAAGGTCTTGGGTGTGAGTGACAGAATTCATGCTGTACAATGTTCAGTTAATGGTTACACGCTGAGTAATAAAGATGTGTAATACCAAGCTCTGTGTGTGGCGTGATCCTTTACATGTACCCGGGCTGGGGAGGGCGCTACAACTTGCGATGAGTAGGGGATTACGTAAACCCCACGACCTGAATAACCAAGAGTGCTTTCCCAAAGAGTTTGCTGTGGTCCAGCAAACTGCCACCTGTGCCTCAGTCCAAGTGAAAATCGACGATTGGTGTATGTGAAATCAAAGCACCACTCCAGCCAGTGAAAGTCCTGTGAAGAAAGTGAAGGCTTTGCAGAAAGTTGTTTGACGTTTGCTAGAAATTTACTGGTAGAAGTCAAGACAAGAAATACTGTGCAATAGCCCAACACAGAGCAGTCAATTATGCAGTACGACAATGCCAAAGGCTGAGACAACCAGGTACAGTGAAGCGCTAAATGCAGTGATAACCGAGTGCAAAGAAGCGCTATAATCAGAAACATTTTTAACACGAAGAAATACTCAAGGCAGTAGAAACCTGGTACGGAAAGTGCAATAAGCAGTGACAACCGGGTGCAAGAGAATACTGTGAGCAGAAGCAGATAAATGCAGAGAGACAGGCGATAATCAGATATATAGAGAATACAAGTACGCTTACCAGAAATGGAGTGAAGAGAACCATCTGACCTCAGCACCAGGAGCAGCAACCCAAGCAGAAGCATGGGGGTTGTGCTTACCAAGCTGGTGGATCCCGCCGGACCGACTGAAAGGCTGTGAGCAGCGGTCAGAATAGTGAAAGTTTCTTTTCTAATGGTTGTTGAAAAGAGTGCCTAATATGGCACTGCCACCTTCTTAAAACCACCTCCCTTTGATAACACAAAAAAGTAAAATATAGGTGGCAGATGGACTGCATGGATCAAAACATTTGATGATTTAATTGATGCACTGGAAGAAGTAAATGATAAAAAGATCACCAAATATCTGAAGAATTTGGCAGGTGAAAGTGTAAAAGAAGTGATCAAGAAAATACCACATGGTGGTAAAGTGACGTACCGTCAAATCAAAGAGGTACTAAACACCAAGTTCTATCCGATCTCGTCTCCAGTTGACTTGACTACGGCAACGCACTCTACGCTGGAACCACTAAACATCTCCTCAAAGGCCTCCAAACCATTCAGAACGTCGGAGCTAGACTCATCCTCAATCTTCCCAAAAGAACCAGCACCACCCACACCTCAGAACTCTCCACTAGCTTCCCGTCCACAAGGGATGCCACTTCAAGCCCCTGACTAACACCTACAAAGCCCTCCACAACGTCGGTCCCACCTACATCAATCACTGCCTGATGTTCCACCGACCCACCAGGAAGCTTCACTCTGCCTCGCTCGCCCTGGCACACATCCCCCGCATCCGTTGGAGCCACAGCGGAGGTCGTTCCTTTTCCTACCTCACCGCCAAGTCCTGGAACAACCTCCACCTGCGAACCTCCCCCTCGCTTGCTGACTTCAGGAAGGGGCTCATGACATGGCTCTTCGACTAAGGAATTCAGAACCCCAGTTCCTGGATCCCCCCTGGGTGACAAGCCGCACTTTACAAGTACCTCCTGATTGATTGATTAAATGGCAAATGTCGACTACGAAAGGTACACTTTCAGTCAGGAAAGGCAGAAAACTGGTGAAACAATGGATGAGTTTGTAGAACGAGTTGATCGCTCATCAAGCAATGCAAATTAAACAAGTTCAACAATAAAGAGGCCATGCATCTCAGAGTAGTAGATGGTAGTCTCTCTGATTCCTTCAGACCACGAATGTTGAAAGAGACACTCCGTTTGGAGCGAGTACTCATGGCTGCTAGAGAGGAAAAAAGAGCTGACAGACAGGCAGCTATCATGAAGGTTGAAACGACCCATAGCGAATCCGCACTGAGTGTGAAAAGCAAGCCGAAACACAAGGTAGAAGGCCATGAAGAAATGTCTCCAAAGGAAAAGAATTGTGTTTGCAATGTGGATTTTCCTTTCCACATGAATGTAAATGTGCCACCATTGGACAGATATGCAGAGGCTGTGGGAAATAGAGAACAATTTTGTAACAGTGTGCAAAGCGAGGGAAAAATCAAGTGCGTCACATTGAGAAAACAAAATAGAGGAAAGATCAAGTGCAACATGTTGAGAAAACAAAATGGATGCCAGGAAGTTCCAGAGATGTTCCAATCGCACCACAAAGTCAAGCGGCAACATCAGTTGAGGCATGTAGAAACTGAACGATGTCAATTGTCGTCAAATTCCTCGTCTAAAAGTTTGTCACTGTCATTGTTAAGTGATAGAGAAGAAGATGGGGTTGTGATGTCAATGTCAACCACTGAACGGCGTGTGCATGTAGGATTAGCTTCTTTCAACAAACAGTGCCAGTCAAAACAAGATCGACAAGTAAAGTGTGAAATTCATTTGGACACTGGCCGAAAATCCCAGTGAAGATGAATGGGTGCTCCATACCATTTATCATAGACAGTGGCACGTCCATAAACATTATGCCTACAGAAAGGTCCAACAAGCGAACAAGGAGAATGAAAGAGAACGACATCCAGGTCCACACATTGCTCACATGATTACGCAGTTGAAAGGAGCCAAAGTCTTTTCCCGCCTTGATTTGAACAAAGGGTATCACCAACTCGAAATGGAAGAAAATTGCAGGTGCATTACTACCTTTTCGATTCATGTTGGGTTGTTTAGATATAAAAGACTACGTTTCGGAGTGTCCTCAGCTGCAGAACTCTTTCAGGATATCATTCATAGCATAATACAACCAGTCACAAATGCTTTCAATTACAGTGATGACATAATAGTTTTTGGGGCCACACAAAAAGACCATGATAAAGCTCTTACACAAGAGTGGTGTATACTTGCTGATGCAAGTCTCACTTTAAATGCAGAAAAGTGTGAGTTTCACAAAACAAAACTCAAGTTCTTCTGTCATATTTTTAATGATGGGGGAATGACTCCAGGCCCAAATAAAGTACAAGCATTGTCATCCACTTCTCCCCCACAAGATGTAAAAGTGCTGAGATCCTTCTTTGGTATGGCCAGTTACTGTTCAAGGTATATCCGTGTATTGAAGATTAGGTAAGCACACTTGGTTACACTGCCAGATTTTATTGGTTATTTTCGGATGAGCGTTTTATTTAAAAGCATGCAATTTTGTTTGTAGTTAACACAGGTTTCACGTATATGGGAGATGTTTATTTAACACGCAGATACAGTCACATTGCATTTTATTTCGCGGTGTCATTTTAATTTTGGGGGAGTTTTGAGCATACTCTTGGGTTGTTTGTAATGAGGCTTGTCACTGAAATTATATTGGTGTGGGTTTCGAATGAGTGTTTATGGGCAGGTTCGCACTTTCGGTGTTGAAGTTAAAAGGTTATATTTTATTAGGTGATTATGCAAGATGCAGCACTTATGCTTTCATCTAGGTATTCAGTTCATCATTATTTATTGATCAGACTGATGGGTTCCTTTTCTTACATCTTGTATTTTAGTTACACCTGAGGAAGGGAGTTATCTCAAAATGCATTGGGTACATGACGCTGTGTTATGAGGAATATTGAACCCCCTTTGTGCTGCTTTGAAAAGCCTAGATGGGCATATGTAATACATGGAGGTGAAAAAATTGAGTAAACATGGAAACTTTTGGATAAAAGATAAAAATATGATAAACTGGTTGAAGATTCTGAATTCTTTCATAATTATGGCTGTGCATCTTGTGTGGGGACCTGACGAGGCTCCAATTTGGTACACATACAGCTAGAGCGCACGGACGGAGCACGCATTAAGGTTACACACCTTCAACACTGTTGAGCATTATAAATGTTGGTTCAACAACTTGGAGTGCATTCTATCATTTCGAGTGCGCATATATCTGTGACTTTGTCACTGTGAGTGCCCCTTTTATGAGACTTGACAAAACGAAATATCCATTTCAGTGGTCAAGCTTCAAGAAAATCAAGCATGCAATTGAAAACGCCACTGAAATGGCATTTGATCTGAAATTGCAAACTGAGGTTGTTGATGCAAGCCCAGTGGGGTTGGGTGCCATACTTGTCCAGCACACTGGACATCTCAATGCCACCAGACACATTGTGGCTTATGCTAGTCGAGGTTTGTCATCGACAGAACATGCCTATTCACAACCTGAAAAAGAAAGCCTTGCTGTGGTGTGGGCTTATGAGCATTTTCATGTGTTCTTGTATTGAAAGCATTTCATGGTTCTCCTCGATCACCAAGCATTTTATCACCATTTTTGGCAAACCTAGAGCCAAAATGCCCCCTCGCATTGAGAGATGGGGGTTACTACTGCAGGAATACGATTATACTATTGTGCAAAATCCTGCTGATTACTTCTCATGAGTACCAATACTGTATCATGGCAATACTTAAAGCGGCTGATGCTTATATTAACTTCATTGTGAAATCCAGCACAGCTGCTGCCATATCGGTAGAACATATCATTGTTGCCAGAAGCGCTGACAGAGATTTGGAAATTCTCAAAGACATTATTATGTCTTTGAGAATTTCCAAATCTCTGTCAGTGCTTCTTGGAGAAAGCATGCTCGACCTCTTCATAATGTCCTAGAATACCAGAAGTTCAAAAATGTGCAGGAAGAACTTCCAATTACTTCAGAAGGCATCATCTTACGAGGGTCGAGAATTGTCATTCCTCTGAGCCAGAGACAACAAGTCATTGAACTGGCACATGAGGGACATCGGGGAGCTGTTGCTACTAAACAAGCTCAACGGGACCGAGTATGGTTTCCTTATCTTGATGAAAGAGTTGAAAAAGAATTAAGGGCCTGTCATTTGTGCACTGCTTGTCATCCAAGACAATCCTGCATCCATTAAACATGCGTGATCTTTCAAAGCATGCATGGGAGAAGACTGCAATTGATTTCTTTGGACCTCTTGACAATGGACATCATCTATTAGTAATTGTTGATGAATACTCCGGTTTTCCTCTTGTAGAAGAACTGTCATCCACTACTCATGACAATCATTGAGCAATTAGAAGGTATTGTTGCAACATGGGGTGTTCCTGCAATTTTGAAGTCTGACAATGGCCCACCTTTCAACAGTCGAGAATTGAAAGATTTTCTTATTCATCTAAATGTCAAACATCAGAAAAGCACCTCTCTATTTATGAGGCCCCTCAAGAAGACCATTCAGCCCACCGCGCTCGAAAAGCTAGAACACCAATCAGTTCTTCAGTCTACACTTCATGCATACAGCTCAACTCCCCATTCTACCAGGGGTGAAAGCCCTGCCACCTTAATGTTTGGGATAGCCATAAGAACCAAAGTGCCACAATGGACCACTGAGAGATCAATTGACTTTGATAAACTTCACACTACTGATCTGTCCAGTGAGTGAGGGTGTAGGTGTCTGCCTGCGGTGGGGCAGCTTCTGAGCCTCCTCCCTTCACCCTTCATGTTTGCCCAGGCAGCAGGTATGCTGTGCTTTCTTCCGGCCATCTGGGAGGACATGTTTTGGTTGCTGGGGAGAAGGCAACTCCTCGGCAACTGTCTGTAGACTGTTTGCAGGCTGCTGGCAATCAGGCAAAGTGCAGCAGTAAGGGAAAAGGTTTGTAGCAGTTTTTCCCCGTGGTTTGTTTTCTACTTTTTGGAATTGTGCTGGTAGCTTCATATTGGTTTTTGTTTTCTGGGTGACGTGGGATTGGCTTTTTACAGGTTGTTCAGTTTTGGGGGTACATTTCTCTCCCATGAGAGCAGTGTTGGTCCTAATTATTTCTATGGTTTTGAGGCTGCAAGTTACTGTAGTATTTGCCAGGGAGAAGTGTAGTGAAAAGAGAAGAAGGTCACAGTCCCCCAATTCAGAGGAGGGGAGTGATTATCATCAGGATGTACCAGCAATATGGCTGGGTGGTGTCCCGGCTGGGGCTTAAGTACCCCTGTCGGCCCTGGAAGTTCAGGCCATGATTGATGCCGGGATCGCCAAAGTCTTGTCCTCCAAGCATAAGGCTAAGCATCCTTCGGCCCTGCTGGATGAGGAGTCTGATTCTTCTGATGTGCCTGAGAGACATGTGGTACCTGGTGCAAAGTTCATATCCAGGGAAGAGCTGGTGGACATTTTGTCACATATCAGAGGCAATCTGGGCATGGCGCTGCCTCTGGTGGAGGCGGCTGCTGAGAACCTCTTTCCGTAATTCGCCAAACCTGAAGTGCTTGCTTTGCCTTTGCATCCTAAGATCAAGGAGGCTATATTCAGGTTCTAGGAAGAGCCTGAACATAGCCAGATTCCCCGGTTTCTCCAAATGTCCTATGCCCTGGAGGAAAGGGATAAGCTGTTGCCACATTCCTTCAAGGTGGATTCCATCCTGACTCCTCTCATTGGTCGTTCCTCTCTAAATCCAAATGCTGTTTTCCTTCAGATCATTGGACCACAAAGTGGATGGTGGACTAAAAAAGTCTTTCTCTTCCTCCAGTTTGGTGCTCAGAGTGGCATCATATGGGGCCAGTCCTTGGTGAATGATTTTGAGGTCTTGGCGGAGGCAAGCAGGAGGTTTCCAATGTGACGGATGTATTTCTGCATATGGAGCAACAAGCTAAATTCCTGGCAGATGTTTCAGCAGATGTTGTCAAGGCGGCTTTGGTGGCTTTCTCATTGGCTATCACGTCTAGACATAACCTGTAGTTGTGAGATTGATGAAAAAGTCTGCTTTTCTTAAGTTGCCGTTTGAGTGTGACAAGTTGTTTGGTGATCATCTGGATGGGTTGATCCAGAAATCATTTAAAGATTAAAAAGCACACCTGGTCTTACGATCATTTCCAATAAGTCATCTAAGGCTTGGAATCGCTCAGATGTCCGGGAAGCCAGAGATTATCCTTGGAAGGACAACCTATCATACTAGTTCAGGAGAGAAAGGTCTCAGCTAGGAGAGGCAAACAACAGAAGGTTCCCTCCAAGGCGGGGTCCTCAATTCAGCGGACCGGACTATGACAGTCAGGTGGACTTAAGGTCTGTAGATGGACGATTGACAGCGTTTCTTCCAGCGTGGGTGCTTTCCATCTGAGAAAAATGGTTGAGGAGCATTCTGTGGCACGGCTATCACATCAACTTTGCCTCTCCTCCTCCAGATACGGGGTACATCCCTACTCTCTGCCTTGTTGGAGAAGAGGGCAATCATACCAGTGCCACTGGATCAGCAGCCCTGCCAAGTACCACGCATTAGGGGTTAGACTAATGCATATCAGTATGGTGGTCTGCATCACCGCACTAAAATGCAAAGTCCTGCCATTCTTAAGGATCAGTAGGCTGCAGTTAAAGCATTCAAGACCTCTTGTGATGGTCTGGTGAATGACCAGGGTCTAGTCTCCAGGATCTTTAAAGGTTGTCTAACTTCCATCCAATCATGCAGGTGGTATGTCCTCCCTGGGGTCTGCAGGTGGTCTTGCTGGCTCCCAGTATCCCCCGTTTGAGCCATGGTCTTCTGTGGGATTACGTCTTTTGACCTTGAAGGGTTTTTTTCTGGCGGTCTTAACTTCCGCCCGCCGCCATGAGGAGCTGGGCTCTCTGTCCTGTTTGTCTCCATTCTTTTGGGTGTTTAAGGACATGATTGTGCTTTGGTTGGGTCCAGGATTTGTGCCCAAAGAGAAGTCTACATTCCATCTGCAGCAGAAAGTGATTCCTTCAGTGTCCTTTCCTGATCCTCAGTCTCCTGGGAGGTGGCTCTTCATTCTAACAATGTGAGGAGGGCGGTTTTGATCTACCTGGAACGGGTGAAGGAGTTCTAGGTCTTCTCTGCTTTGTGAATTCTGGTCTCGTAATTTAAACACTTACTAAATGGACAATGTCATCCAGTATAACAATATACTGTTGTTGTATAAAATTCTGCTTTGGGCTTGATGTGAATGTTGTCATTAACTATGTTTTCTTTTTGTTAGTTAACCAATATTGTTGTGCCTAAAATTATGTTAAACAAACACAAATAATGTCACTAGCAATCACGAAAAAATGTAACATTGTGAAGATATGGATATATACAGTGAGAGAATAACAACTGTTCTTTATTTCATCCCTGAAGAAGCAGCCTGTCTTGCCGCGTAACATGGGTTAGCTGAATGTGATGTTAATTCACGGTTGTTGCAGATCATATATTATGTAATTTCAGAAAGAGGAAAATAATTTGGGGAAAAAACAATTTGTATTGTGAATGCTATTATCATATCAGAATAATAAATAAGAATTAACCAATGAATATAAGAAATGTTGATCATTTAATGTAAATAAGAACTACAGTAGCACTATTTAAATAATTGTTTAATTTGAAAGTACCCACAAGGCTGGGCACTGGTCAAGTAGGTGGTAGTTTGCACAGGGCCATTATTATCTTTGCCAATTACATAGAATTCAAGAGCTCTCATTTTCATTTAGTTACTCCAGCTTACTGGAAGAGAATGGATTTCTCTGAACCAGTAGAGGTGACAGTGTAACTTTGTGAAGTGCTTCAATAGAAAAGCTGCACATTTTTAATGTACAGCTCTTAATGAGCTGTTTGGGGAAGTTTGAAGCTGACTTGTTGTGAGGTGACTAGGAAGGCGAAGGTTCCTTCTGGCCTGGGGTTTGCAACAAGGGGTTCTAGAACCCCCTGAGCGTAATGCAGTATATACTCTGCAAAGTGTCATTTAAGGACTGACTCAAGTATGTGTGTGAGAAGTTGAGCATTGTAGAACAAGATATGGTCAGTGTCTATAAATGGGTTCCATCCAGAGAAAGTTAAGTGCAGTCTTTGATTGTGTGGTTTAATGACTTCTCAGTCACTGTTACTTCATGGACCGTTTCACAAAGCTGGGGTGTAAGATGATGCTCTGCGTCTTTTAGATTGAGTTTGAGAGCTTGGCAAAGTTTACATGTTCAAGAGGCTCATTTCCAGAGTGAGCTGTTTATTATGGGTCTCTGTTAGTGGGGGCAATGCAATTAGGGCAACAACCTTCAGTTCCCTGGTGGGAGCCCTAGAGGGCAGCACCTTGAGGAAATGGCTACAAGGTATGTCCCTACAAGGTAGCATCTTCCCCCTCCAGACTTCAAGAAACCAAGACTAACAAAGCAATGTGCAGGATTTAAATATAAATAAGCAAGATCATGATTGTGCATGAAGAACCCAGCTCCAGGTGATGAACCAGCAGATGATGCCCTGTCGTCTTTCAAGGCTTTTTGAAAGCTATTCATAGCGGAGTTACAATTCTAAATCCACCTTGTAGAGGTGCCATTTATGACTGTCCCTTTCCTCTGAATTCTCACACAGAGCTCTGAAAAATTACACGAGTGTGATCTGTGCAATGTGCACTGTTTCTAGTGCACTCTCCATTTTGGGAGAAAGAATGATCACAGCTCAATATGTTTCCATTATAGTGACCAAAGTAGTTTGTACAGGTGATGTGACCAAGTGTTAAGCATTGTTCCTGCACCATATGGTCCAAGCTTCATTTTGCATGGAAGCATTAGGAATGAAGGTTGAACTGGGTGGTCCTAGGGCTAACATGAACATGTCGTATGTCAATGCACTTCATCGAAATAGCTTTAAGCACCTGTTTTTGCTGAAAGTGTGCTGTCGGCAGCACAAGCTAGGAAATACATAGCAGTGGTTGGCAGTTCATGTTTCTGAGCTGTACTGTGTACAGCAATACACTAACTTGTAGATTTCCTGAGCTATTCTATGTGCTAAAAACACTGCAGTTTCACCAAAGCAACACCATGGACTATGTCTGGGCCTGTGCATGAGCACTGAAGAAGTTCATGATATGGCCCCTGATACTTTTGTAAGAGGTGATGCAGCTTCTATCTGCATGCTCTACAGACCATCACAATGTAAACCTAACAGACCCATTGTTTGGTGCAGCGCCTTATGGAAGAACATTGACCATTGAGGCATCCATTTGTACAGTGATCTTTGTTGCCACAATCCTGATTCCTGAGCTTTCAGAAAGCATAGCTCTGCCGTTCTCAGTGAATGAGGATCTAGGAGATGCCACCTGCTCTAGACTGAGACAATTCTCAGAGTTCAGTTGTAAACCTGCTCTTTGCAATGTACAGTAAAGAGCTAGCTGAAGCCATGTGAAGTGAACATACTCCCTAAGCAGGAATGGAAGTACATCTTGGGGGTATCAATACCTTGCAGATGGTCATAGGGCATATTAATTGGCCTACCATGGCCCAAGAGGTTCATAGCAGAAGCATTGATCACAGAAAAGTGCCTAGAGGTTGGGGATGCAGTTACACTGTTTGACACAAGAGAGTGCCAAAGCAGTGACAGCGAGGCGAAATCGGATGTTTTCCAGTTTCTATTGAAAAGCACATATTCCCTTTGGCAGTGTTTTATTGGTTATAATCAGGTTTATGTGAAAACCAGAAAGCCTAGTTATCCACCATTCCAACATATAGACCTCGTAAACACCACACCAGAGAAATAATTCATCTCACAGCATTGGTATTTCCACAAGTGGTATTACAACATCCAAATACCAACCTTAGTGCCTCATTGTGAGATGGCTGGTTATAAGATGCAGACACACTAAGGAAGATTCCAAACTCTGCAGGAGGGAGTATCAAACAGAGAAACAATTGCTGCGCTTACTTCCTCAGTGTATTACAGGGATGATATGAAAACCTCTTCATCACTGTTAGACTCAAAGGCTCAGTAAGTGGGTAGATCACACCTTCTCAAAAACAGAATCCAACATTGACTACTCTAAGGAACCAAAGAGAGAAGCTGAAAAATGATGTTTAAAGTTGACGGAGAAATACATTAAGTGGAGGGCGTACAGGACAGGAACCATAAAAGATAAAGTGAGAAATTAGATGGAAAATATCTGGAAAAGAAAGAAGGTGGCTAAAAGCAAGGAACAAGCAAAGAAGGATAGGAAAATTCACCCTTGAAGCGCTGGAACTGGGGCAAAGAGTACATAGCCCTACCCACAAAAAGGGGCATCTGCTTGACCCCATCCTTTCCAACAATCCCATGCTTCAGGTCTTGGACCCTATACCAGTCCCTTGAACAGATCATTTTTTAATCCCCTCGGTCCTCCTGATTTCTGGCCCGCCCTAATATCAGAAACCTTTGACGCTGAAAAGTGGCGCCGGTCACGACTAACCTAAATTTTCACAATTGGAGAAGGATCCTCAGTATGACCTCACCTTCATTGAGCTCAAATCTTCAAGATGCTAACAAAAGGATTTCGGAATGGATAACCGATTCTTTGGACCAAACTAATCCTAATACTTTATTTAAGCAAAGTCTTAAAAAGAAGTCTGACCCTGGTTCTCCCCCCATCTAAAAGCTCTGAAAAAAATGTAAAGTTGCACAGAGGGAATCGAGAAAGGATTACGGGGAATGTAAAAAACTTTCATATCTGGAAACAGTAAGGGCCTACCACACAGAAATTAAGCTTGCGTAAACTGCTCATTGCAAAATTAGAATTACCGAAGCTTCTGACTCCCCGAGGGAGATGTTTAGGATCATAAAACCTTTAATTGAACCAACCTCTAATGGTCCTATTTCAGAACCCTCAAAGGACAGATGCAATGTGCTGGCCACTTCTTTTTACACCAAAATCTCAGATATTTACTGATCTTTCCAAAAGGTTAGAAGCCTTGATCCCATCCCCTTGAGTAGCAGTAAGGAAATCCTTTCCCTTACTCTGGACAAGTGTACTGCCCTTTTTGGTCAAATCACCTCTGGGCCTCCCCTAGATCCCGCCCTCCCCCCCTCCATAGTCTTAGTCTTGAGGAAGAAATTATTTTCCCCTTCTTGCTCCACTGGACTTGGGTACGGTGCCGCTACCTTGGAAACAAGCTTTGGTCAAGGCAATTTTAAAGAAGCCCAACCTTGATCCATCATGTCTGGGAAACTTTTGCCCAATCTCTCTGCTCCCTGTCATCAGTAAAGTGGCCGAGAAACATGTTAATAGACATCTCTCACACTTTCTAGAGTCCAACTCTCTATTGCACCACACGCAAACCGGATTTCGGCCAAAGCACAGTACTGAGGCTGCCCTCCTGGTGGTGGTGGAGGATGCTAAGAGGAGATTGGACCAAGGGGCCATGGTTGCTATGATACTCCTGGACTTGAACGTGGCTTTTGACACCGTGGACCATCCCACACTTCTGGAACTTATTAGCAGGGCAGGTGTTTCTGGCAAGGGCCGGGATTGGGCGAGCTCTTTTTTGAAGGAGTGCTCCTTCCAGGCATTTGACAAAGGCTGCTATTCCGAGGTCGTGCCAGTCCCATATTATTTAATGTGTACCTGCAACCTCTGGCCGATCTTATTACTCACTTTGGGATTTCAATAGTGTCCTACGCTGATGATACCCAGCTGGTTTTTTCACTTGATCCTGAGAGCGACCCTTTAGCATCCACATTGGGCCCTTGTCTGAAATGGGTTGCCAGCTGGATGAACACATCCTGCCTCAAGCTCAATGGATCAAAGACCGAACTCATGATCCTTGGGAGGAATTCTTCCTCTCAATGGGGATGTTTCAGCCACCACCCCCGCAGTTGCTAAAACAGCTATAAAATGCCTGGTGGTGTAGCTTGATAAAGCCTTCACGCTGGAAACCCAGGCCACTAAATTTTCACACAGTTGTCATGGAATCCTGCACAAGATTCTGCCTCTGCTCCCTCAGATGGTGAGGAGGCTGGTAGTTCAGGCCTTGATCCTTTCTCGCCTGGACTACGGCAACTCACTGTATCTGGGCTTGTCTTCTGCAGTCACTCGGAAAATACAAGAGTTGCAAAATGCTGCGTGACGCCTCCTACTTGGGATTCCCAGACATGAATCAGCCAGAATCAGTTTGAAAAGTCTTCAGTAAAATGAAATTAAATGAAAAGGCATTTGTAGAGCGTATGCATACTCCAGGGGGTGTCCCGGCGCTAGAGAGAAAGGTCACCTGCAGACTAAAAAATTACTGGTTAAGCCACTTACTGGAAAAGCCAGGTTTTTAGCCTCTTCCTGAAAACCGAATGCTCAGGGATAACACGCAGTTCCAGAGGGAGTTTGTTCCAGGCCCTTGATCTGAGATAAGAAAAGGATCTTCCACCAATTCTGGCCCGGCAAATTTTAGGGATGCTGGCTAGATGGCCATAGGTTGACAGTAAAACCCTGGAAAGGCCATAAGGACAAATCCTCCTCCTCGGGTACACTGCTCCTTTCTCATGCAGGGTTTATGAGCCAGGACCAGTGTCTCATATGCGGGGTCATATGGGTTCTAGGAGCAGGATTGAGGACTATTCTGGCCGCCGTATTCTGGACCACTTGTAGATGACTCAGAAGATAGTCAGGAAGACCTAGATAGAGTACATTTCCATAGTCAAGCCTGGAAGTAAGCAGGGCCTGGATCACCGTTTTTCTAGTTTCGATAGATAGGAGATGTAAAAAAATGTTTTAAAGTGCATAGCGGCCCAAAACAGGTGCCCACCAGAGCCTGAATTTGGGGTCAAAAGGACAGGGCACTATCAATTTTGACTCCCAAATTTTTTACCGAGCTACCAGTCACTGGCTACCAGTCAATCCGAGAATCAAATTAAAATTTCCTTGTATCGCACACAGAGCACTACACGCACGTGGTTCCCCCATTTTACGTTAGCTGGTTACCCCTCACATTACAAACAGGCCACTCAGACCCTCTCATCTACATCTAGCCTCGGTGCCCCCGGTTAAAAGACTTGGAAGTGGTGGTCGATCTTTTAGTTTCAATGTAGCAAAGCTTTGGAACTCTCGATTGATAATGATTTGGGATTTCGGAAGGCCTTTAGGATCTGCCTCTTCAAGAACTAAGTTCTAAATGATTTTTTCTGTTCTGTCTATGTGGAACATTTTTTTCCTCAATCAGTGCTTGGTTGCCTGCGGGTTTCCACGCGCTTTAGAAATCCTGTACCATAACATAACCCCATTAGAGAGGAGGGGAACAAAGAAGCTAGTAATGGTAACCAGAAGTGCTATGTAAATTACAACTTTACTGTTATGTCATTTCTTCACTGTTCAGCTTTATCTTTACAGGAGAGGACTGAGCACGTACAGTGTGAGGAAAAATGTAACATTGCATAACCTCACTGAGGACTAAAAAACTCATATTGCAAAGCTGCAAGAGAAAATATGCAAAGTTGCATTTGTTTTTGTTTTCTAGGTTTGGCAAACTGGGATAGTATCACTAACATATGAGATGCAGAATTCTATGGCGCCTAACTTGCACTAGTGCAGCATCGTAGCGCTGAAACCGTACAGAGTGATTCACTCAGATCTGTGTTTTGCTGGGAGAGTGTGTGGTTGGAGAATGTGGGATGATCTGGGGGTGATGCGGGAGGTCCTGACACACTGTGTCACAGCAGCGAACTTGTTGCTACCAGAATACGTGCCTATGAGGATTGAGCACACTTCTGGCAGCATTTCTTCTATGTACTTGACCGATGAATTTCAGCATGATGGGTGTGGAACCCAATTGTTTCAATCAGAGGTCTTGGCGAAGTGTCAGGATAGCTGGGGAGCCTTCAGGGAACTCAAGACAGACCTCACCAGTGAAGCTCAATGAAACAGAAATGCACCAAGGCCGGATTGCACTCTGAAAGGGTAGGCGTGGCCAGACTGGCAGGGCTGGAGAAGTCACATAGAAGTGGGATCAGGCAGAGTTGCACACTGTTGAGCCGCTATCTTGAAAGCAGAGCTGAAGAACTAAGAAAGTGAGCAACTAAAGAGTTGCATTTCCCTTTCAATCCAGGAACAGAAACAAAGATAAGTAAAACGTAAGTAACCACGCTCATGATGCAGGGTGCATCTAGATGTAAGAAATACAGTTACATTGTGAAAGAGGCCAGCGAATTGAGCACTCACCGATGGGGCCATGTACGTAGTTGGAAGGGTATAGGTTTGAATCCCAGCAGGGCTCTTTCAGCCTTTCATCCTTGTAGCACTTAAGACTGACAGCGCTATATAATGAAAGAACTGTGGTAGCCATCGCTACATAAATAAACTAACGTGTGTTTTTTTTTATTAAAGAAAGTTACCACCACATTTTCTAGAGTATTTCTGAAACGCTTACTCGTCTGTGCAGGTGCCTGGCTCTCTGTGCTGTCGGCGCCACCGATCCAGGAGTTGACTCTTGCAGTGTACAGGTTGCCCGGGTTCAAGTCTCTAAAGGTTAGCTTGGTGTCATTGGTGCTATCAGTCCGTATGGTCTGTGCAGACGTGGTGTTTGCCAGGGTCACGTTGTACTGATATCTGCCTGCATTAGGGTCCTTCGGTGCGGTCCAATCGATGAGGATCACTGTGTCACTGACCGGTGACGCCATCAGATTTTCAGGCGGATTAGGATCTGTAAGGAAAACAAGAGTTACGATCAGGAACCGCGCAGCAGCAGACCAATCTGCAACAGTACAGAGGCATGCGTGTGTTTGTCTCACATCGGGGGTTTGGGGGTGTTACATGCTGCAGTGCAAGGAAACTAGACAAGCTGTCGGAAAATATTACTTACTCAGATTTAAAAAAAGTGACCTATCCATACTTACAAGACGAATCCTACCAGCAGAATACTCAGGGTCTTCACATCAACCAATGGCAATCATCACAAAAAAGATGTGACCTTTTCCTATTCTTCCATATCCAGTGGCTCGGACTCTGACAGTGAGCAGCCAGGGACAGGTACATCTGCTTACACATCTGCCCAAACCTATGGGGACCAATACCAGAGAGGAGGGCGGATACAGACTGAACAGGGGCAGGGCTCTGAGCAAGGGGTGAGGTAGAGGGCAGAGAGCAGGCAGCTACCACCGGCAGGACAGCCATAAGGAGACACTGACCTGACGACAGTACTACAGGTGGTAGATTCAAATATTACACACAGGGATTGGACTCTGTTGTAAATGTATCTAAATACACCCTTACGAGGTCAGAATAAGATATACTGGCAAAGGGCCTCTCCTTTGATCCTAGTAATGGCCCAAATACGTTTAATATCAATACGGAAATCCCTCAGTTTTTCAGGAACATAAGACTCAAACATTATTTTGCTAAAATCCCATACCAAGGCAAGTGAGATTCCAGTGGACTCAGACCTCCATCTCCCTTTACACCGCCAGCGCACCTAGTATCCCACAAGCTATTGATACTCGAGCAGGTGGGCATGAGAGAGGTTATACAACTGTTAGCCCAGGAGGAATACATCAAACACAATACCGCTAAGGTAGAAAGTCTAGTGCTTACCCTCTCAGGAGACATACCAATATAGAAGTCAAATCTGTGGAGAAAGGGGGTGGCACATTGGAACAAGGCACTGAGGATTACAAAAGTGAGATACAGACAACTGGGACTACAGGAACACCATGTGAAACTGAGATCCAATCCCGCAAAAGAAGTGAGTCAACTTATTAGCGATAAATGCTTTGTGGATGGGTATATAAGTGAATATGAATATGACATCTAAATTAAAAACACCCTAGAACGCCATCGATATATACCCTACCCAAGATCCACAAACGTCTGGGCAGTCTTTCATGGTGACCAATAGTGTGAGGGTACGGTTCAGTCCTGGAATCATTGTGTGTGATACAATGGACAGAATAAGACTTGTAGAAGATTATCTTTTCTCACCCCACACCCAGTTTTTAGTGTCACCATGGATATAACTTTGTTATATACCAGCATCCCACAGCAGGAAGCATTGGAGGTGATTAGATCTAAACTAGACATTAGAGAGACACCTATGCAGCAGGCTGCCACTGAATTAATAGTGTCATTATTAGAGGTAGATATGACTAAAAATGTTTTTGTCTTTGATAATGAATTTTACTCTCAGTCTAAAGGAGTGGCTATGGGGGATGGGATTTGCTCCTAGTCTGGTTAATGGTTTATGGACAACTACGAAGAAATTCATACATCTCCAGTAATCCCTTCTTTGAGAACATCACGTTCTGGAGCATATACAGATGGGTTATATGGAGAGGCAACACCATCAACTTAGAGGTATTTTTGAGATGGTTTAATAGATCAACTGAAATTCAGTTTACCATGACTCATAGCAACATTGAAATACATTTTCTAGAAATGACTTTAAAAGTCAAGGAGGGTAAATTATATACAAAATTGTTCAGAAAACCAACAGAGTGTAACACAATTCTGAGATACACTAGTAGTCATCCTAGGAGCCTAAAGGATAACCTACCGTATGGGTAATTCATGAGGATTAGAAGGTATTGTTCACTAAGGGCTGATTATTTTGAGGAATCTGAGGTCCTGAGGCTACATGACAGAGTATACCGTAAAGGATTGTTGAAATGTGCCAGAAAAGTCCCACTTTTGCGCTTAAATTCTCTAGCCAAAATAATTGCAAGCAACTTCTTCTGCAAACAAAAAAAAAAAAATTCAACTGCAGAGAAAGTTTGCGAACATTGTGGCGTCTGTAACTCTGCAGCACTTGGATGAAATTTCAATAAGACATCCATAAAAACATCAGTTGGGGACACACAATATCTAATGACTGTTAATGAAGAGGGGATGGGCTCTTGAGGTTATGATCACACTCACGACCACAGTGAAAGGAGCTTCTACATATGGGATCCATAATTTGGAAGCAAGTAGGATACATTTTAGAAGAGTCATACCCTACAGTGAAATGTACTGGGAAATATAAACAAAAACACTGAGCCATGATCATTCTGCTGTATGGCATTTTTACTTACAATGTCAGGTTATGTTACTTGTATTTATAAAGCGCACATTCTGACATTAGTATGGCCTCAAAGCGCTAGCAGAGTCCGGTGCTTTCCAGCCCTGGTTTCTTTTGAGCATCCATAAAAGACCAGTCTCTTGTTTTGTTTGTATGTAAAACCATGGAGACGTTTTCTTCTCCAGTATAAGTAACTTTTTTCATTTTCGCCTACATACAAGTAATAAATGATACGACCCAATGATATGTATTTAGTTGAAACTTAACTAAGCACAAATCCGGATCCGAGTATAACAGGATGCTGTGTAAAACTGTAAGACAGCATAGCAGATGCTAGGATGGGGATTCCTTGGTTAGTAGAAGTAAGTGCCAAATGAGGTACTAGGCCTTTGAATATTGATAAATGTTTTGGGGTGACAAAGAAGAAGCCATTGAGCATATTCTGTTTGTCTGCTGTCTTTGAATTAAAGGAAAGGCTGAGGCTGCTATTATCAGCAAGGGCATGTGATGTTGATGACATGTATGCTGCCGTGGTGTAAAGCAATCAATCACAACATTGTGACAATTGCATTATCAAAATATGTAGCACTATCAAATGAAATGAAATCGAAGTAAAATAGATGAATTGTCATGCTGTTAAAAGGAGGAATGGCAAATACAGCTTGAAGCAGGTTCAAGCACAATGCACTTTACAGTACGGACATGTCTAATCAATATATGTTCAGTTAATATGTTTATTAAACTTTGTTGGAAGAGATGCAGAGCTCAATTGAGACAATCAATAATGACCAAATCTTACTGCTTATCATTAATAGCTAATAGTTTTTGATGACCAACAATAGTGATGTTCTTAAAAATCTAAATACAACACGATGAGTGTCAATTTTGTACTACTCTTCGATTTGATATTTTCGATGTAACTGATGCTAAAATATTTTTTCTGATAGACTGTAAAGGATAAATTGAAATTCTACCATGCTTGAAAGCACAGAAAAACTTGTTGACCACAATACATGCTTCCGTTCTATAAATCACTATCAGCCAGGGAGCCTGAAGAAGCAACAGAGGGTTGCGAAACATGTTGACTGTAATGCTGTCTTATTATAAACTATTTTATGTTTAGGAAGTGCATGAAAGAAGATCCTATTGTTCTTGTTGTGTGATGAACTAAATTGGCTGAAATGTGATATAAGGCATCGTGCATTTACAAAATGTACATGAATGTACAGCATCAGTTGTACAATGAACTTTAACTAAATAATGTTGAATTGAGGTAATATATTCTTATCTAAAAAATAACTGCAAACACAGTCATCCTAGTCAAACATTCATATGGTTGAACTCTAGAGTTCATCCACAATATGTCTTAATTTGTTTAATATTTTGTGCCAGAGAGGTAACTGTCCCAGTAGAGTGCACCTCGTATTGGAGACAGAAAGCACCCTTCTACCTCTACCTTTGAAATATTTACAAAATTATTTTTATATTTATTAATACTTTTTCTTTTTATATTTGTAAACTGGTATACATGCAAATGTTGGTCGATGTTTTATTAACTGAATGTGTGTTAAAAAGATAGTTTTTTAGCTTAATAAAATTAGTAATGAATTACAATAAATTATGGTTATGATGATATTTATGGAAATGTAAGCAACAAAGGGGTCTAGGAAAATGGGTAAAATAGCGATTTCTCCTCGTTACACCAGCCTCAGGCAGTTGCACTGTTTTGGCACAAGCTCATGTCTACAACTCCTTGTAAATATGGGTCTGTGTCAAAATCCGTGGGTGGATGCACTGGAACGCTCATGCACCATCCTTTGAACACCTACTTGATGCAAAGTAATGCAAGGCAGCGTAGTGCGCTGCATGGTGTTACTTTTTCTTACAAAGCCACGCAAATCAATATTTGAGTGGGTTTGTAAATACCAAAAAGGATTTTGCATCGGGCTGCGTTAAGTGACACAACCTGATGCAAAATGTTTGGAAATCTGGGCCCAAATATAGTTAAGTTCCTGATCCAAAAATGAACAAGTTAAAACCTTTAGCTGGGAAGAAGTCCATAAGACTTACTGAACTGGCATATTTTCAGAACTATATTTAATGTTTTCAAATCTGCTTCATGGTAAAGATGTAGGGAAAGAGGGACTCGGGAAAGCCTTACTTTTCTACACTCGAGTAGATCACTCATGTTCAAGATGAAAGCAATGCAGCAACGTTATTACGGTTAAGAAAATGGAGTGGACCACAGCTCACCTGTTAGCCAACCCTCCAGATCTCTCTAAGAAGTACCGAAGGGAGCTAGGACAGGTAGCACATAAAGCTGGATAGCAGCCACCTCAGTACTATGAATTTTCTCTCACTATTGGCTCTGCCCTCATACCATGGACCTCATGCTGCCTCCTATTTAGTCTACAAGAGGTTGTAGGTGTTCTGAGCAACCTTCTTCACAGAGATCTGAATAGAGACTGCAAGGATTAGCAAGTAGTATGGAACAGAGAGGTGATGGGTCTGCTTTTTATGTTGTCTTCTGCAGCACCAGGGCTCTTTGGCCTGATGTTGCTGTCCCCAATAAGTTGCCTGTCTACTGCTTAACTCTTGACTGATGGCTAGAGGTCCAGCACCAATCATAAAGATAAGCAGACTGACCACTGCCACGATCACTCGACTTATCACTATGCAGGACATTGGTTGAGAGCAAGAATGACTGCTAGGAAGTGCTGGAGGAGAGGGCCATCATTAATTTCAGCTTCCAACAATAACAGCATTTTGGAAGGAACATGTGAGCAACCTTATGGTAGATCTTAAAATGCTCTGGAAAGCTCACTGATATAGCATTTTTGCCAGTGCTCAGTTTGGCACAGAAGTCTGGTCACACTGTTCTCTGCAGCATCTTATCATGGGGTATTTTACATCCTGGCACTAATAGGCGGTATCACTCTTCTTTACTGCATAGTGTTCTGCAGTCAATGGTGTGCCTGATCTATTGGCCCCATGGCCATTTTCCTCATGTGATTGTAATCTACATAATTTAAATTACTGACAGCAATCTGGAACTTAAGTTCTTTCTGGAAGTATTCTAGCAGCAGCTATTCTTCGCACAGTATTCTGAAGAACTACCCTACCTAGCACAATATTGCAAAATTCCAACTGTATTGTGGGGGCTTCTCATAACATAGTAAGCAAAGGCATTATTCCTAATGGCATAGTTTCATGGGGAATTAATTACCTATGCACACTACCCATACATGCAAACATTTTATAAGAGGAAAGTGGGCGATTTAAAAATCGAGAAAATGTATTTCTTCCATTGACTTCTATTGAAGCAGAGACCAGTTCAAGCATTAGACAGCCAAAAAAAGCCTTTTTTTGCTTCGAAAAATTGTGAGTCTCCTGCCTGAATCGGGTCTACTGGCACGTAGGACTACCTCAAAGGGCAATATTTATGCATTTATATTTGATTCATGTAGCTCAATCCTAACCCTATGTATATATATATATATATATTCACTGAAAAAACCACAGGTTTCAGGGACGTTATAGTTTGTTGGACATTTCACTCGTACAAAACCAGAAAAATGTGGCCGTTATAGTTAGTTGAGCTAACTATAACTCGCGCCCCCACAATGCACTGCTGATGACGTCACATATTACATCATTCATGACATGGTCAGTGACATCACTGATGACATCACTGATGACATCACTGATGGCATCATCCAGTGATTGTGTGTTTCTGTAAAGTTTAAATATGTTATATATATGTCAAGGTGTATTGAAGAATGAGTGGGTGTAGTATAAGTGTCTGAATGGATGATTTAGTAGGTGTGTGACTGACTGTATAAGTGAGTGATTAAACATGTCTTACTGAACGCATGGGTTAGTGACTAAACTGTGTGAATGTCTGTATCGGTCTGTCAGTTGGTATGTAAGCGGCTGCATGGGTTGGTGAGTAGCTACATGAGTGTCTATATGGGTTATTGATTGGTTGTCTGAGTATCTGTATGGGTGCCTGAGTGTCTGTGTGGGTGGGTGGGGGGTGTGTGACTCTGTGCATAGATGTGTGAGTGGGTGATTCACTGGGTGTATGGGTTCAAGAGTGCATCTGTGAATGGCTGTATGGGTGGGTGAGTGTGTGTATGGGTGTGTTGGTGAGTGAATGGATGTCTCAGTGGTACATGTGTGAGTAACTACATATGTGAAAGGCAGTATATGTGAGTGTTGGAGTATATAAATGTCTATGTGAGAGTGAGTGATTGTGAGAGTGGCTGTATGGATGAGTGTGTGCTTGTATCAGTGATTGTATAAGAGAGTAAGTATGTGTTAGTATCTGTATGAAAAAGTGAGGTGGAGTGTGTATAACTGTATAGGTGAGTAAACGGGAGTGTGATTGATTCTTTGCATGACTGACTAGGTGTGTGAGTAACTATGGATGAGTGGTGGTGTGTGAGTGTCTGTATAGGTGCATGAGTGCATATGATAGTGCTGTATTGATGAGTGACTGCATGTATGAGTGACTGTATGGGTGAATGAGTGGATGTGTGTGCAGACCTAGGAATCAGTGAGTGGGTATGTAGTAACTGGTATTGGTGTGTCTATGGTTTCGAGAATGGTAGTCTGTATTTTAGAGTGGGTGTATCAAAGGTTATATTAGGGTGTGAGGAGGTGCATCAGATTATCACGTGGATGATGTCATCAGTGATGTCATCAGTGATGTCATCAGTGATGTTATCAGTGATGTCACTGACCATGTCATGAATTATGTAATATGTGACATCATCAGCAGTGCATTGCGCGGGCGCGAGTTATAGTTAGCTCAACTAACTATAACGGCCAAATTTCTCTGGTTTTGTACGAGTGAAATGTTCAACTAACTATAACGTCCCTGAAACCTGTGTTTTTTTCAGTGAATTTCTAAGGTTTTTTAAATGCTAATTTCTAACTATAACGTCCCTGAAACCTATGGTTTTTTCAGTGAATTTCAAAGGTTTTTTAAATGCTAATTTCAAACTATAACGTCCCTGAAACCTATGGTTTTTTCAGTGAATTTCTAAGATTTTTAAATGCTAATTTCTAACTATAACGTCCCTGAAACCTATGGATTTTTCAGTGAATTTCTAAGGTTTTTTAAATGCTAATTTCTAACTATGCCTACAGAGGTAGGAAATGTGCAGAAAGAGGAAGAAAGGCGCAGAAAGAAGCAAGAGATATGCAGAAAGAACCAACAGAGGTGCAGAAAGAGGCCTTGTTGCTGTCCCCAATAAGTTGCCTGTCTACTGCTTAACTCTTGACTGATGGCTAGAGGTCCAGCACCAATCATAAAGATAAGCAGACTGACCACTGCCACGATCACTCGACTTATCACTATGCAGGACATTGGTTGAGAGCAAGAATGACTGCTAGGAAGTGCTGGAGGAGAGGGCCATCATTAATTTCAGCTTCCAACAATAACAGCATTTTGGAAGGAACATGTGAGCAACCTTATGGTAGATCTTAAAATGCTCTGGAAAGCTCACTGATATAGCATTTTTGCCAGTGCTCAGTTTGGCACAGAAGTCTGGTCACACTGTTCTCTGCAGCATCTTATCATGGGGTATTTTACATCCTGGCACTAATAGGCGGTAGCACTCTTCTTTACTGCATAGTGTTCTGCAGTCAATGGTGTGCCTGATCTATTGGCCCCATGGCCATTTTCCTCATGTGATTGTAATCTACATAATTTAAATTACTGACAGCAATCTGGAACTTAAGTTCTTTCTGGAAGTATTCTAGCAGCAGCTATTCTTCGCACAGTATTCTGAAGAACTACCCTACCTAGCACAATATTGCAAAATTCCAACTGTATTGTGGGGGCTTCTCATAACATAGTAAGCAAAGGCATTATTCCTAATGGCATAGTTTCATGGGGGAATTCATTACCTATGCACACTACCCATACATGCAAACATTTTATAAGAGGAAAGTGGGCGATTTAAAAATCGAGAAAATGTATTTCTTCCATTGACTTCTATTGAAGCAGAGACCAGTTCAAGCATTAGACAGCCAAAAAAAAGCCTTTTTTTGCTTCGAAAAATTGTGAGTCTCCTGCCTGAATCGGGTCTACTGGCACGTAGGACTACCTCAAAGGGCAATATTTATGCATTTATATTTGATTCATGTAGCTCAATCCTAACCCTATGTATATATATATATATATATTCACTGAAAAAACCACAGGTTTCAGGGACGTTATAGTTTGTTGGACATTTCACTCGTACAAAACCAGAAAAATGTGGCCGTTATAGTTAGTTGAGCTAACTATAACTCGCGCCCCACAATGCACTGCTGATGACGTCACATATTACATCATTCATGACATGGTCAGTGACATCACTGATGACATCACTGATGACATCACTGATGGCATCATCCAGTGATTGTGTGTTTCTGTAAAGTTTAAATATGTTATATATATGTCAAGGTGTATTGAAGAATGAGTGGGTGTAGTATAAGTGTCTGAATGGATGATTTAGTAGGTGTGTGACTGACTGTATAAGTGAGTGATTAAACATGTCTTACTGAACGCATGGGTTAGTGACTAAACTGTGTGAATGTCTGTATCGGTCTGTCAGTTGGTATGTAAGCGGCTGCATGGGTTGGTGAGTAGCTACATGAGTGTCTATATGGGTTATTGATTGGTTGTCTGAGTATCTGTATGGGTGCCTGAGTGTCTGTGTGGGTGGGTGGGGGGTGTGTGACTCTGTGCATAGATGTGTGAGTGGGTGATTCACTGGGTGTATGGGTTCAAGAGTGCATCTGTGAATGGCTGTATGGGTGGGTGAGTGTGTGTATGGGTGTGTTGGTGAGTGAATGGATGTCTCAGTGGTACATGTGTGAGTAACTACATATGTGAAAGGCAGTATATGTGAGTGTTGGAGTATATAAATGTCTATGTGAGAGTGAGTAATTGTGAGAGTGGCTGTATGGATGAGTGTGTGCTTGTATCAGTGATTGTATAAGAGAGTAAGTATGTGTTAGTATCTGTATGAAAAAGTGAGGTGGAGTGTGTATAACTGTATAGGTGAGTAAACGGGAGTGTGATTGATTCTTTGCATGACTGACTAGGTGTGTGAGTAACTATGGATGAGTGGTGGTGTGTGAGTGTCTGTATAGGTGCATGAGTGCATATGATAGTGCTGTATTGATGAGTGACTGCATGTATGAGTGACTGTATGGGTGAATGAGTGGATGTGTGTGCAGACCTAGGAATCAGTGAGTGGGTATGTAGTAACTGGTATTGGTGTGTCTATGGTTTCGAGAATGGTAGTCTGTATTTTAGAGTGGGTGTATCAAAGGTTATATTAGGGTGTGAGGAGGTGCATCAGATTATCACGTGGATGATGTCATCAGTGATGTCATCAGTGATGTCATCAGTGATGTTATCAGTGATGTCACTGACCATGTCATGAATTATGTAATATGTGACATCATCAGCAGTGCATTGCGCGGGCGCGAGTTATAGTTAGCTCAACTAACTATAACGGCCAAATTTCTCTGGTTTTGTACGAGTGAAATGTTCAACTAACTATAACGTCCCTGAAACCTGTGTTTTTTTCAGTGAATTTCTAAGGTTTTTTAAATGCTAATTTCTAACTATAACGTCCCTGAAACCTATGGTTTTTTCAGTGAATTTCAAAGGTTTTTTAAATGCTAATTTCAAACTATAACGTCCCTGAAACCTATGGTTTTTTCAGTGAATTTCAAAGGTTTTTTAAATGCTAATTTCTAACTATAACGTCCCTGAAACCTATGGATTTTTCAGTGAATTTCTAAGGTTTTTTAAATGCTAATTTCTAACTATGCCTACAGAGGTAGGAAATGTGCAGAAAGAGGAAGAAAGGCGCAGAAAGAAGCAAGAGATATGCAGAAAGAACCAACAGAGGTGCAGAAAGAGGCCTTGTTGCAAAGTCATCCTGTGCCCTGGGCACCCCCCAACTTTTTGCTGACTGGTACTGGTGGTAACTGACTCTGACTGACCCTGGGCTCTGCCTAACCAGGCCTGGAGCCAGTGCTAAGCTGAAAGACACTTAGAATACAGTGAAAACACCTACATACACTATGGTACACTATGGGTTGGGATACCCCTGTGATTGGCATGACCTCCCCTGTAAGGCCCTAGTACATAATAGGGCAGGGGGATTAAAACTCCCTCCAAGTCCCTAGCATATAATAGGGCATGGCAGTTTAGAGGCCAGCAGCCCTTTTCTGCACTTGCATGTGTGCACTGCTGAGCCTGAGGTCAGTTTAAAAGTACCCTTGTAAATAAGGCCCCTTTACACGCGTCATTTAGTGTGAAAGGACGTTCAATGGGTGTTGCTGTGGGCGTTCCACTCCCACAAGAGGGGTACAGAAATAAGCAAGTGAGGTGCAGAAAGAGGCAACGGAGATGCAGAAAGATGCAAGAGGGGTGCAGAAAGTGCAAGAGATGAGCAGAACGAGGCAAAAGTAAGGCAGAAAAAGAAAGAAAGGAGCAAAAAGAAGCAACAGAAATGCTGAAAGAGGCAAGAGAGGCGCAGAAAGAAGCAAGAGTGGTTTACACACCATTAGTACCAATTTAATACCCACATTTAGCAATAAGTAACAGGTGACCATTCTAGGTTTGCAAAGGGCCTTCCACCACGCTGTAACACTTGTTGCTGCATTTTTGGTAATGTTTGAGCCGTTTGAGCTAGAAACAAGTTTTTTTTTGTTAAAATCTGCAGATTATGTGGCAAATGCGGAAAATGTATAATTGTGCAAAAGTCGGTGCAGCCAAACAGTCACATGATTCCAGTGGCCCTGCTCATACCTCTGACTAGGTCTAGAAGTGCTCCTCAGTGGTTCCTTCTTTTTTTGTCTCATTGAGTTTATAGTTTAGCTTCTATGGAAATGAGGAAGACTAAACCTGAGGTTACAACTCCACAACACAGACTATCATACCACACAATTACTCTCCATAACACATAATCCCACTCTACATAATTCCTACACACTAAATACCACATACTTTCTATCCACATAATTTCACTGCACAACATACCACATAATTCCACTACACACAACCTACATCCACTCCACTCCAAGAAACATTAATAAAACACTTTTACATTTACAACGCCAATAGCTCTAACTCTCGCAAATGCGAAACCTATTACATTGCAAATGCCTCTTCAACTGGTAGTCGCGTTTGCAGAGTGGTGGAGAAAGGGGGCTGGGCCTCCAACCAGCGCTCAGGAATTCCGCTGCGTAGGATTTACAGGAGGTACCACGAGGGCTTCTTGGCCCCCAAAGTCCCTCAGGAGTAAAGTGGACTTCATTCCCCAACCCGTAGTGTGCCAGGAGGTGCATTTGGTGAGTGGTGGACAAAGGGAGGGCGTGGCCTCCGAAGACCTCTTAGCAATCCCACTGTGTGGGACTTACTGGAGGTAACAGGAGGGGTAGTTGGCCCCCCAAGGACAACCTTGGGGGCCAACTACCCCTCCTATTACCTCCAGTTAGTCCCACACAGCAGCATTGGTAAGTACTCATAGCTGGCCACGCCCCCTTTAACCACCAGTCTGCAAACGCGCTCCCTGGCACGCTCTTCGATAGGGATTAAAGTCCCCTTCGCTGCTGGGAGTCCTTAGGGGCCAACTAGCCTACCTGATACCTCCAGTAAGCCCTAGATAGTGGGATTGCTGAGAGGTGGACACAGGCCACGCCCCCTTTCTCCACCACTCTGCAAACGCGCCTCCTGGTGCGCTCTTGGATAGGGGATGAAGTCCCCTTGCCTCCTGTGGGTCACTGGGGGCCAACTAGCCCACCTGTTATCTCTAGTAAACCCCACACAGCTGGATTGCTGACAGTGGTCCGAGGCCACGCCCCCTTTTTACACCACTCTGCAAATGCACCTCCTGGCGCACTGCTGCTCGGGGGATGAAGTCTACTTTAGTACTGAGCTCCTCAGGACACAAGAGGACCTCATCGCCCCACCAGCAGGGCGCCAAGAGGCGCGTTTGCAGAGTGGTGTAAAAAGGGGTGTGGCCTCGGACCACCTCTCAGCAATCCCACTGTGTGGGGCTTACTGGAGGTACCTGGTGGGCTAGTTGGCCCCCATGGGCCCTCAGGATTCAAGGGGATTTAATCCCCCAACTTAGAACGCGCCAGGAGGCGTGTTTGCACAGTGGTGCAGGGAGGGGGCAGGGCTTCCAGCGAGACGCTGGCTTTTTTAAAATTTGCTTTTCGGAAGGGGGGCTGTGTGGCCCCCCCTTCCCTTTATTATTTGTGGGCCCTGGGTACCCAATCCCCCAGGGCCTGAGCATTTTTTTTTTTAAATGGGAAGGGGGCCGCGGGGCCCCCCTCCCATGGTCGATTTCGGCCTCGGGGACCCTATCCCCCGGGGCGTGGCCACATTTTTATAAAATTATTTTTAAGGAGGGGGGCCATGTGGCCCCCCTCCTGAGGCCAAATATTGGCCCCGGGTACCCCATCCCCCGGGGCATTGCCTCTATTTTTTTTTTTTTTTAAAGAATGTTACGGGAGGGGGGCCGCGTGGCCCCCCTTCCCTTGGCCACTTCTGGCCCCGGGGACCCCATCCTCCGGGGCCTGGCCTCCTTGATGGGGACCGTGGGGGGCCCCAATGCCCCTGCGGTCCCTGCCGGCTCCCCACCTCCTGCGGGAGCCGCATTGCTTTTGGACAAGGGGAGCTGCTGACATGCAGCTCCCCTTGTCCAAAAGCAATTCTGCTTTACTTCGTGGAAGCGAGAGCAGGTTTCCTGCTCTCGCTTTCAAGAAGCAAACGGTAATGTTTTGAGGGTGGGCACCCTGGGACATTGCAGGAGCCGTCCCAGGGGGGTGGCGGTCCCCAGGGCCATCGAGGGCTCTAGGAGGGGGGCCGCGCAGCCCCCCTCCCAACTGATTTAAGCCCCGGGGAGGTGTTGGTCCGCAACGGACCCCCGTAGTTAAATAATTAGTGCCCCGGGGAGGTGGTGGTCCCAGGGGCAATGTGGGGAGGGGCAGGAGCACCCCCACACTTCTTTTTTTTAAAAAATATTTTATTATGAACAAACAATAAACAGTACAGATTCACAGGCATTGCCGTAATCACATTTCTTTGGGCTTCAAAGAACACCATTACTTCCTTTACAATCAACAGATCTACGATATTTAGGTAAAATCCACCCTCTACATCTCCAAGTCTTCCAGGGAGGCACGATCTGGTAATTTGGGCGGAGCACATATGTTTCCTCTGTAGGAATTCCACTTACTCCATATTTGCATCCACTTTTTGGGGCATCCCCTAGACACATACACTGTTTTCTCCCGGAACATACACCAATCCATATCTTCAATCCATTCCCTTACCGTTGGTATCTCCTGCGCTCCCCACTCCCCCCCCACACTTCTTAATGAGATTGGAGCCCCAGTGAGGTGGCGGTCCCCGGGGCATCGTGGGGGGGAAGGAGACCCCCCCATGCATTTTTCACTTAATGAGCCCCGGGGAGGGGACTGCGAGCCCCCCGCGCATAAGAAATAAAGCCCCGGGGAGGTGGCGATCCCTGGGGCTGCGGGGGCCCCCGCTTATTAATTAGACATTGCCCCCGGGACCTGACCCACCTGGAGGCTTATAGAAAACAAAGCGCGGGAGACCGTGCTTCGTTTTTTTTTAATTTTCAAAAACAAAAAATGCTTTTTTTGGCCCTGGGGGTCCTTGTGAGACCCCCTGAGCAGGCCTAGGGGGTCAGGGTGTTTCTACCCTGACCCCTTTTCTTGTTTTTTAATCTTTTTTTTTTACTATCTTGTGACTCGGTTTTACCGAGTCACAAGATGGCTGCCAACACTTCCTGGATTGGAGTGTTGGCAGCCAATCAGAATGAAGCTCGTGCTCGGGAGGGTTCGCGAATCCTCCTCGGTGCTCAGATATCGATATTTTTTATTTTTAAATTTCTCAGTAACTACTGAACGGATTTACACCATTTAAAGCAAAGAGTGCACTCTGGAACAACAGCTACCTCTCTGCCAAATTTGGTGTAATTCCGGTCAGCAGTTTGGGCTGTAGCCGCGACAAAGTTTCCTATGGAATTTAACATGGGGAAAATGCGTTTTGGGACACCCCTTTCTTCTCGCCCCCCGCTTGACGAATCACCCCGAAACTTTCAAGACAGGAAGCTGACCAGAGTGAACCATTAGTTTGGGAAATTTCGCGAAGATTCGTCAAACGGCGCCAAAGATATTGGCAAATCAAAAAACGCTTTTCCTATGGAAACAAGGTCCTAACTATAACTACCTACTGGCGACCGCCAATTTGCAAAAATAAAATGAAACTGAAACAGAATAACACCAATATAGGAAAAACTGCATCACAGAGACAGCAGAAATCAGAGCAATAAACCCTAAACTTAAACCATGTGAGGTTCAGGAGGCTGTTTTGCAAATACAAAGAAGGATAATATGCTAAAACAACTTTAGGCCAGGGTGTGCAAAGTCTGAACTAGACTAGAATGACCATTTCAGAAAACAGCAAGGTATATGGAAATATGTAACACAAATAAGAAGGATCTTTACAAGGTATGACATATATATGTGTGTGTGTGTGTGTGTGTGTATATATATACCAGGAACATCAAAAATTGCGACAGGCCATCTCAAAACATTGGCATATGTTGAGAGAAGATCCCATTATTGGCCCATCGGTTTCTAAATGTCCCATGATAAGCTACAGAAAATCTAAATCCATGAGAGACCATCTTGTTAGGAGCGAGTTAGACAGTGGAACGAGACCCCAAACTTGGTTATCCAAGTATGATGGCTTTAGAAAGTGTTCCAAGTGTAAAGCATGCAAAACTGGAGAAAATCGTATGACTATCGAGACCCCCTTTAAAAAGCAAATCAATATACGGGGCAATCTTACATGTAAATCTGAGATTGTAGTGTATATCCTCACATGTCCCTGCAAAAAAACATATGTGGGAAGTACCACATTGCCGGTATACATAAGATGATATTACAACACATACGTGCCATCATACATAGGGACCGCAGTTATCCTGTTGCCCGTCACTTTGACAAACATCACCAAGGTGACCCCTCAGTCATAAAATACAGCTGTGTGGCACAGGTGGCGAAAAGAAAAAGAGGGGGCGACAGAGAAAAAGAGCTGCGTAGACTAGAAACTTGGTATATCTTGGAATTAGATAGTAAGGAACCGATGGGTCTCAATATGCATGAAGAATTATACACCTGTCTTCTTTAATTACCTCGATTTATGCTGACACACTTGGCATCTGTTTTAGTGTCCATCCACTCTTACTTAGGTAAATTTGAACTGCAATATATATCAACATATTTACTATATGTATATCTTGCTTTACGAGTCCGATGGATTCTGGTTATAATTGTTGGTCTCATGGATTTACAAGGGAAGAAAAAATATATAGGTATAGAAAAATATATATAATTTTTGTAATTTTTCAAATCTACCAGTTATGTGGCTGGTCGCGAGTACTAGTCATTTTGAATTCTAGCAACTTTGCCTCACCAAATATTGAACATTTTGAATGTATTATTATTGTTTTGGTTAATGAAGAGCTCCATATAATTTTGAATGAAGTTCATCATAAGAATGATAATTATCCTATACTAAGTGTTTATTAAGGTGATTTCTTTTTTCACTTGCACTATAATTTAAATGAATGGTCAATTGTGTGTATACAGCAGGAGATTCCTAAATCGACATATGGGTCTCTGTATTTCACATTTGAAAAATGAATTACATTTAATATAAGGGAATATTATTCCTTCTGTCTGGTTAGCAATCACTGTATCTTCATTTTACCTTTCCCCTTAACCTGAGGATGTTTTTTTGTTTATTATGCACGTCACTATATATTGAACCACAAGATGGCGTATCCTGTCGTGATCAAGGCTGCTGTGTGCAGTCGAAACGTGTTGACAGTTTGCTGCTCACAAGCGCATGAAATAAAGCTTTTTGAAATACTCAGAGGAGTTCCTCTGTATCCTTTGTTTTCGAGTGGATACATTACATATATATATATATATATATATATATATATATATATATATATATATATATATATATATATATATATATATATATATATATATATATATATATATATAATGAGAATGCTAACACAGCCGCGAAAGCAAGAATGCCCGCACTCCAGGGACTAGCTAAAAAAAAAAACACACATTTATTAAGAGCTAACGCGTTTCGACCACCAAGGTCTTTCTCAAAGCAAAGTAACAATGTATCCACTGTGCACTATTTATTTAAGAAACAAAAACATACTAATGTATAAACATAGTAAAATGACTATCTCAATACATTCTCTACATGTATGGAGATTAAAAGAAAGACTAATTGTCAAAAAAATATTTTTAAATGTACAAAAGATATGCATTTCATCATATTGCACAGTCAATCTCCTGGGTTACTCATAATACAATACAAGTTAAATCAATTTGATATGCATCATATGAAACACATTTCATAAGGCCTGTGCATAAATAAATTGTCCTATCACAATCCATAGCACATATACGTGATAAGTGACTAGGGCAATGCAAAACTGACAACACCCCTTGTGTTGCTCATGGGTGGTCAAGTGACCTACTCAATAGTAAACATAAATGCACAGGGTCAAGTGACCAATTCCTAATTCCCAATAAGTGTTATACAATTACTCCAACGTGATGTGGTATGTACCCATGCTCTGCTATGGAAAAGGAAAAAAATATAAACCATACATTTTTGAAGTAACCACAGCAAAAGGAAAAGCCTGAACTAGTGTTGCCGATACGTGTTCAAAAGGAGAGACCCCCCAAAAACAAAATATAAAGGGGGAATGTCTCTACAGGATAACCGGAAAAACACAAGAGAATGGGAGTAGTGGGTACACCTATTCAACCCAAATGCACATGAAGCTCCTAATTCTGGTTGAGGCCACCCAGCTGTTTACTATGAAGGCGAATGATGTATTCGGACTCTAATCTTCTCAGTCCTCGTTCTCTGTCTCCCCCTCTTGTTCGTGCCGGTACCCTGTCAATTCCAAAGAAGGAGAGCTTAAGAGCCTCAGTATTAGGACCATACAACGTGTTACAGTGTCTTGCCATGGGATACGAAGCATCATTGTTCCTGATTGCCCTCAAATGTTCCAAGATCCTTTTCTTCACAGGAAAAATGGTGCTGCCCACATAACGTAAGCCACAAACACAGATCAGAACATGCACTACAAAATCGGTATTGCGGTTTATGAAATGCCTTATTTTATGTTTTCTGCCATTAGGTAGTGATACCCTTTTTGTCCCATTGTTAATCTAGATTATGCACATACTCGCATTGACATGTTTCTCATCATTAGGAAAATAAAACTTTTAAAAATTCATGCCCTAAAACGGTCCAGAGGAGTTTCGGGGGTTGGGGACACTGAGTATGCCCATGCCGAAACTATTTCTAACATGTTATCTATCAGTGATATTGATGGCTTGGCATCACTGAGGGAGTTGGAATTGGGAGAGCGAGACTGGGTTTCCAAACGGGAACTACTTGAAAACATGGATTTGGAGGTAAACAGGAGAAGTCAGAATGACTTCAAACCCAAATCCAGATTCAACCCAATAACACCACATGATAACATTGATGCGTTCCATGAAGTGGTTCTGCATGACCTCATGAAACTGGGATTGAGGGACACCAATTAGTTTGTGGAAAATTTGACTAAGGGCCAACGAGCAGCCTTGGAATCATTATAGAAAGCCAAGTCTTTTGTCATCAAACCATCGGACAAAGGGGAAAATGTAGTTTTATGGGATGTGAAGAAATACACATCAGAGGCAAAAAGACCTTTGGACTTTTCTGGTAGTTACATGAAAACCAATGCTGCTCAGTATGGTCTTAAGATTGATTTGCTTCATAGTATGGTGGCCAGTTGGCATGAGAGAGGCATTTTAGTATGGATGAATTACTGTTTTTAACTGTCAAGAAACCCATGACACCATGTTTTTACATGTTAGCGAAAGTACACAAACACAGTACAGACCCACCGGGCAGGCCAATCATATCTGCTAAGAATATTCTCCTTGAGAATGCTTCCATCTATCTCGACCATTTTTTATTCCCATATGTATGCAGTCTTTCATCGTACTGCCGGGACAGCATGGACTTTATTTCTAAAATCACTGACATCCCATGGAAATCAAGCTATATCTTTGCAACGGTAGATGTGGTTTCCCTCTACACTTGCATCAAGTATGACTTAGGACTACAGGCTTGTAGATACTTTTTCAGGGACAGACCACTAGCAACGTACAATCATACCGTGGCTCTCACCGAGATGCTACAGTTTTGTCTGGAGCACAACTACTTTTGGTTTAGCAATCAATGGTATAAACAGCTTACCAGGACTGCCATGGGGAGTTGCTTCGCCCCAAGTTACGCCTGTATGTTCATGGGTTGGTAGGAGTCAGAATACATTTGGTCAGAAAGGTTTAAGGAATATTCACAACATCTTATTTTGTGGATACGTTACATTGATGATATTTTTCTGATATGGGATGACCCACAAAAGAAGCTGGACAAATTTTTGGGGAAAATATCAAAGAATGATCTAAATTTGAAGTTTACTAGCAAAACTGACATAAGCAGGATAGATTTCTTGGACATCTTGGTGGAAGTGAAAGACGAGACTATACAATCCAAACTACATAGGAAGGCCACTGCAGGGAACAGCATTTTGCATGCCCGTAGCCACCACCTGATGAAACTGAAATGGAGCATACCAAATGGGGAGCTCCTTAGAGCTAAGAGGAATTGTAGCACAATAGAAGCCTACAACATAGAAGAGAAAAGGATGGTGGAGAGCTTATTAATCAAAGGATACACATATAAAGTGGTTGAGACAGCAATATAAAAAGTAAGGGGAGTGGACAGAAGTAGTCCCCTTAAATTAAAACCTAAGGAAGAAGAAAAGCAAACAGTTAGGCTGATTACCACTTATAATTCCAAATCTGGAGTAGTTCAGGCTATTGTTAAGAAACATTGGTACTTGGTGAGATCGGATCTTACAATTGGGAAGTTAGTCAGCCCAAGTCCGCAGATAACTTACCGGAGATGTAGCTCACTCAAGGACATGCTTGTACACTCCTATGAAGATACCGGGTACTCACACGAAATTAACTGGTTGAGGGAACTCCCGGGCTTCGACAAGTGTGGAAAATGCAAAGCATGGATAGAGAGCACGAATGTAAAACAGTATCACTACCTAATGGCAGAAAACATAAAATGGCATTTCATAAACTGCAATACCGATTTTGTGGTGTATGTTCTGATCTGTGTTTGTGGCTTACGTTAACTGGGCAGCACCATTTTTCCGGTGAAGAAAAGGATCTTGGAACATTTGAGGGCAATCAGGAACAATGATACTTCATATCCCATGGCAAGACACTGTAACATGTTGCATGTTCCTAATACTGAGGATCGTAAGATCTCCTTCTTTGGCATTGACAGGGTACCAGCATGAACAAGAGGGGGAGACAGAGAACAAGGACTGAGAAGATTAGAGTCCGAATACATCATTCGCCTCCATAGTAAACAGCTGGGTGGCCTCAACCAGGATTAGGAGCTTCATGTGCATTTGGGTTGAATAGGTGTACCCACTACTCCCATTTTCTTGTGTTTTTCCGGTTATCCTGTAGAGACATTCCCCCTTTATATTTTGTTTTTGGGGGGTCTCTCCTTTTGAACATGTATCAGCCACACTAGTTCAGGCTTTTCCTTTTCCTGTGGTTACTTCAAAAATGTATGGTTTACATTTTTTCCTTTATCCTTAGCAGAGCATGGGTACATACCACATCACGCTGGAGTTATTGTATAACACTTATTGGGAATTAGGAATTGGTCACTTGACCCTGTGCATTTATGTTTACTATTGAGTAGATCACTTGACCACCCATGAGCAACACAAAGGGTGTTGTCAGTTTTGCATTGCCCTAGTCACTTATCATGTATATGTGCTATCGATTGTGATAGGACAATTTATTTATGCACAGGCCTTATGAAATTTGTTTCATATGATGCATATCAAATTGATTTAACTTGTATTTTATTATGAGTAACCCAGGAGATTGGCTGTGCAATATGGTGAAATGTGTATCTTTTGTACATTTAAAAATATTTTTTTGACAATTAGTCTTTCTTTTAATCTCCATACATGGAGGGAATGTATTGAGATAGTCTTGTTACTATGTTTATACTTTAGTATGTTTTTGTTTCTTAAGTAAATAGTGTAAAGTGGATACATTGTTACTTTGCTTTGAGAAAGACCTTGGTGGTCGAAACGTGTAGCTCTTAATAAACATGTTTTTAAAAACTATTCCCAGGAGTGCGGGCATTCTTGCTATCGCGGCTGCGTTAGCATTCTTGTTATACTTTAGACGGGTCCTGCGCCCGTTTTGCCCAGCACCAACCCCGTGAGGTGGACGAGATCTGATTACGGCAGGAAACTTTGTGATGCTGGAGATATATATATATATATAACCCAGTGGTAGTCACAACTGGGTAGTTATAGTTAGGTCAGCTGTTCCACAGGAAAAGAGGTTTTTATGTTGCTAATAACTTTTGCATGGTTTGATGAATCTCCACGAAACGTCCCAAAAAGCTGTTACTCTTTGACTAGTTTGTGCATGGAAAGTTTTGGCGTGATCCGTCAAGCAGGGTTTGAGAAAAAAGGGGGTTCCCAAAACACAAAATCACCATGCATTTTTCATAGAGTTCCTTAAGAAGGGCAACAGCAAAAACTGCAGAATAGAATTACACCAAATTTGGCAGAAAGCTAGATCTTGGTCCAGAAATTGTGCTTTGTGTGATTTGGTGTAAATCGGTTCAGTAGTTTTTGAGAAATTAAGGTTAAAATTTAAATGTATATCTGGACAGTTGGGTCCGCGAGAGGTTCGAGAGACTCTCGGGGAAGCGCCAATTTAAAAATAGAGCATTATGATTGGCCCAGGGAGCTTTATTTCTCTTGGGCATCTCGCTTCCACGGGAGTCAGAGTCAGACTCTGATTGGTTGCCAGCAGCATCAGAGAAATGTTGCTGGCAGCCATTACAGGACTTCCCTTATCCTGAAGTAAAAAATAAAAAGTAATATAAGGGACTGGGTAGGGATACCCTGACCACCTAGGCCCCATGGGGATGGGGTCCCAAAGAGACCCACCGAGGCCAAAAACAAAAAAGAAATGTGAAATAAATGGCACCGGGCAACATTCATTAACTACAAGCCCACCCCCGGGGCCGAATTCAATAACATGAGGAGTGGGGCCCTGTGGCCCCCCCTCCCCAAGCCATTAAAGGCCCCAGAGAGCCCACCCCAGGGCTGAAATGTGCAAATAGCAGGAGAGGGCAGCGTGGCTCCCCTTCGAGCCTCCAGAGGTCCCAGCAACCCCATCCCCAGGGCCAAAATTACTTAAAGTGGGGAGGGAGTTGTGCGGCTTGCCTCTCTGAGCCATAAAAGGGCAGAGGAGGCAACGCCCAATGTAGATTACTTTAAGGAAGGGGGGCCGTGCACTCCCCTCCCTGTACCATTTTTTTTTATTTAATATTTTATTTATTGATATTTTGAAAATTCAGAACATACAACCCAACAAGCCAGCATATTAGCAGTACATGTCTAGGATTGAAATCAGCACAGTTATTACATTAAAAGACATTGTGCAACATGCGTCCCACCCGTCTGTACTCGGAAAAAGTATTGTCATTCACAACCACTTTACGATGTCAAGTAGGAATAAACATTTCATGAAGGTACATTCAGAGTCCGAAACTCGTTAGATGTGGCAGACCGGTCAGGCCGACCTCCAGTGAATGATAAAAAACATTGCCAGTTCACAACAACCCCACTGCTGAATCTGCACTCGTCTGTGTTCCCCCATCTGTTCCCTGCTTCTCCCGAGCCCAAACAATAAATGGTTCCCAGATATCACGTGGCCTCGAAGTAGGGGGCATAAGTTCCCAGAAAATATTCAGTTGGGTATGGCCGTATGTGACGTCCCTAATCCACTCTTTCACCGAAGGCACCCTCCTCCCTCCCCAGTGCACTGCAACTTGACGTTTAGCAAATAAGAGGAGAAGTGCATGCAGTTTACGCATCTTGACTGGCGTGTCTTTTACGTAGCTCAGTAAGCCCAGCGTGGGGGAAGGGGTCAGAGACATACCAATGATTTGGTTTATTGATGTGAACATTGTGGACCAGATTGTGGCAAGCTTTGGACAGTCCCACGCCATATGTAAAAAGGAGGCGGGAGTGAACCCACAGCGCCAGCAACTCTCATCTTCCCTGAGCCCCATGCGGTGCAGGCTGATAGGCGTCCTATAAAACCTGTGGAGGTATTTGAAATGAATCAAACAGAGTCTATAGTTGGGGGACAGCTCGGTAAGCTGACAACAGCAATATTCCCATTGATCCTCAGTTAACGGGACAGGGAGCTCATCATTCCACCACTGGAGTGCTCTAGGTCTCACTATTGGGGCAGTGGTATGCATGAGCGTGTAAAGACGTGTAATAAGTTTACGGGGCGATGGGGAGCGTAACAGGTTCTCCAAGGCGGGCAGGGGTGGCAGGGCCCCCGGGAAACCATCCCATAAGGCGCGACAGGCAGCGCGCAACTTATGATATAGGAACATTTCGGCAAATGACACCCTCTGGCCCTCGGTTGCGACTGGAGGGGATCTGAACGTGTTCTTGGGGTACAGGTCTGCAAACGTGTGAAGGTTCATCTTCTGCGCCATTGCAGTACCAATTCCATCCTGAATGCAAGGCAACATGGGATTGCGTGCCAATGAGATAGAGGGGGCATATAGTATCGGAGCACCCGCCCTCTTGCGCAGCTCGTCCCATGCCCATCGCAGTGTCTCCGAGGTGTCTATATCGTCACGAGGACGGCGAGATGACTGATATAGTGCCACCCTGAGGGAAAACGGCGCCACTGCGTCAGTTTCCACCGCCACGTGGGGTTGGAAAGGCGTCGGGTGAGCCCAGTAGTGCAAGAATTGGGCTTGAGCGCAAAGGGCATATAATTTAATATCTGGAGCCCCTAACCCTCCCTGTTTCAACGGGAGCGTCAGTAAGTCCCATGAGACTCTGGCCTGTCCGCCTGCCCACACCAGGGAAACCAGCAGTGATCTCAAGGACTTAAAAAAATGCTGTGTAAGAGGGATCGGAATGTTGACAAATAAATACGAAAACTTCGGTAAAACGATCATTTTAGCTAGAGCAATTTTCCCTGCCAAGGATAGCGGGAGCTTAGACCATATTTTAACCTTCTCCTCCAACCATGTGACGGCACGGCCATAATTCAAATTCCACACCTCCTGCATGTTGCGACTCATCCAAACGCCCAAGTATTTGACCGCCTCGGCCTCCCACTTCAAAGGGAACTCAGAGGTTACTTGAAGTGTGTTATCTGTCAAAGGAAATATGACGGACTTAGCCCAGTTAATAGAGACCCTGGCTAGCCCCCCGAATCGGATGAATTCCCTTAAAATGGGGTATAAGTTTGCCACGGGATCGGTGATATATAAAGTGACATCATCCGCATAGAGCGAAATAAGAAGGCTTCTGGAGCTGAATCCTATTCCCCTAGCCGTGTGGTGTTGCCTAATACGTGCTGCCAAGGGCTCCATCGCAATCGCGAAAAGGAGAGGGGAAAGAGGACATCCTTGCCTGGTGCCTCGCGTAATAGGGAAGGGGTCCGATAACAGGCCGTTCACCCTAATCCGAGCAGTGGGCATGGTGTATAGCAACCGGATCAGGTTAATGAAGAGCGGGCTAAACCCCATGCGACCTAGTATAGCAAAAAAATATGGCCACTCGAGCGTATCGAACGCCTTAGTAGCGGCAAGGAAAACTGCCGCGGCTTGCACATCCGGGTGGAGGTAGTGCAGCACCGAGAAAACAGTCCGCAGATTGTGAGAGGTAGACCGCCCAGGAATAAATCCCGACTGGTCAGGACGTGCGATGAGGGGAAGTAGGGGCTGCAGCCTGTTGGCTATCAGCTTAGCCAGGATTTTAACATCCACATTTATCATTGATAACGGCCGATAGGAATCTAGCTCTGTTTCAGGTTTCCCGGGTTTTAATAGAGTGATGATTATCGCCTCCCGCATGGTTGGAGGCAGTATACCAGTAGTTTGAGCCTCTTCATATAGTGCCAGTAGACGAGCCGCCAACTCCTCCACGTACGCTTTGTAGAAGGCGGTGGTCAGGCCGTCAGGCCCGGGGGCCTTATTAAGGGGTAAACTTTTTATGACCTGAGTGATGTCTTCCGCAGTGAACGGGAAGTCCATGTAATCTCTATGTTTTTGATGGAACCAGAGGAGTTGCAAGGAATCGAGAAAAGATTGCATACCCTCTGGGCATGCCTCCTAGGTTGCAGTATAAAGCTGAGAATAGAACGTGGAGAATTCACCTAGAATACCCGTCTGACCCCTAACAACATTCCCTTGCGTGGCAGCCAGTACAGGAACGTACGCAGTGGAGCCCGGGGGTCGGATCATACCAGCCAACGTGCGTCCCGGCCTGTCGCCCTCACCATACCGCCGTGGCTCCGCATACCTCCCATAAAACTTAACTTCGCGTTGTGCCTCTTCAGCGTAATCTAGCAATTTGGTCTTCAGGAGGGCCATAGTGTCAGGTTCACTTGAGGAGTAGAATTGTTCTTCAAGCCCTTTTATTTGAGACTCGAGTGAGGTGAGCGTGCCTCTAATTGCTTTCAATACTCCCGCCTGGCGGGCTATGCATTGTCCTCTGATGACCACCTTAAACGCCTCCCAGAGAGAGGCCTCAGTGTCCACCGAACCTGCATTAAGAGTGAAATAGTCGATAATATCTGTTCGGATTTCCTCCTTAAAAGCCTCATCTAACAGGGCATGTGGTGGGAGTCACCAGGAGAATGCTCGGGGAAGGAACTCGGGTAGCATTAATTTCAACAGGCACAGGGCGTGGTCTGATAGGGAACGCGACAGATGCAACACATCAGTGGTCCAGGTGGCCACGTCACGCGAGACTAACCAAAAGTCCAGGCGGGACCAGGCGCCGTGATGTTCTGAGATACAGGTACCCTCCCTTACCAAGGGGTGCCTCCGACGCCATATATCAACTAGGTCACCATCTGAGATTATAGCATTCAAGGCAGCGCCAGCAGCTGGATGTAGGGACCGGGCCGCCCCCGCCTGTCCATGTCGTCATCTAAAATGGCATTAAAGTCCCCCCCCCCCCCCAGAGAATGGTACTGCAGCCAGTTGCTCTGACCCTGGGCCAGACGTCCTGGAAGAAACTGGGGGAATCTACGTTGGGGACGTATATTGCTGCTATGACTAGGGAAACCCTGCCCAGTGTGCCCTGTATGAGAATGAACCTGTGAATTTCACCTTCTCTCCAGTCCAGGCCTCGCTTAATCAGCACAGCCACTCCACGGGAATAATTAGAGTATATGGAGGAGTAGGCATGACCCCATCTGTTATGTCTGAGCCTTGGGGATGGCGTAACATTAAGGTGGGTCTCTTGCAATAGACATACGTCTATATTGTATCTAGATAGGTAAGCATGCACGAGTCTAGACTTCCGGCCATCATTCAGTCCTCTAATGTTCCATGTAAGAAAGTTCAGCGTGTTACCGTGGTGTCATACAATACAAGCTGCAGAGGGGGATGTAAACAAGGGCAGCGCAATGTCTACCTGCTACAAACTGTGCAACCTGACCAATAAAGTGCAAGTATACTGGCTAAAAACAACAAAACAATCCCCACCCTCCACCCACTCCAACCCCCCAATCAGGTTGTAAAATACCCTCCCCTAAACAAACAAAAAAACATCGAATACATGTCTGTGCAGGGAGTTCTCCCATAGGGGCGCAGTAGTACCGGCGAACTACCCTGTTCGTACAGGGTGGCCGAGAATACTGCGGAGTGTGCTGCATGATAGTTCCAACACAGTAAAGTCCTCAACTACTCTGTGTAGCCCAATTCCAATAACGGTATAATACTCAAATACACCCAGGCCCGCCCATAGCGCAACTAAATATACAGGTTATATGAAAGTACGATACCCATGTCAGTCATTATCACTGAGGCGGTCGGCGGAAGACATCTCAGATCCCTGAGTCTCTCTATTCCTCTTCCCACCGACATGCTTGGCAAACTTCAAGGCAGACTTCGCATCCGTGAAGAAGTGGGCTGTGCCGTCATGCGATATTTAAGCTTGGCAGGGTACAGTAATGAGTAAGGAATCTGTGCTTGGAGCAGGATACGTTTTGCAGGCAGGAATTCACGCCGTGCCGCCTGCACAGCCGGAGTGAAATCGGGATAGAACGATAAGGAGTTTCCCTTGTGCGAAATTTTCCCTTTTTCCCTAGCAAGTCGTAGAATAAGGTCCCTGTCTTGGTAGTTCAGGAGTTTCGCCAGAATGGGCCTGGGTGTTGCTCCAACCGGAGGCTTGGGTCCCAGTGACCGATGCGCCCGTTCCACCACGAAGACGGGAGACAAGTGAGAATCAAAGAGGTCATGGAGCAAATCTGTGATAAAAGTCTCCATCTTAGATATAGCGGTCGTTTCCGGAATCCCAGTAATGCGTAGATTGTTTCTGCGTGACCTCGCCTCCAAATCCTCGTTCTTGGCTCGGATAACTCCCAACAGTTTGTCCATATGTAGTAGCTGTTCCTTTGTTTCCACTTGAAACTCGTGGAAGTCTGTGTTTCGGTTTTCTAGGACGTCAAGGCGGGTCTCGTGCGTCGCCACCTGGGTCTTGACCGCGTCCAGTTGTGTGGTAAGTGTGTCCAGTTTGGTATCGATATTACGCAGGCTTGTGCGCATCTCTAGCATGAGGGTCCGTAGGTCTTCACCGTGGTCCTCCGCCTGCGTTTCATGCTGACTCTCCGAGTTCGCATGTGGGTCCAATTCCGTGTGTCTTGTGGTTCTTTTATTTTCAAAAGTAAGTTTCAGCTGCTTGGCATCTTGTTTCCCCATGTTCGCGAATGCAATGTGAATATGTGGAGGACAGGAGTAGCCTGTTAGGACCGGGCCCAGCACACCGCGTTACGTTGCTCAATTTCCAGTGTTTCGTGCGCCTGTGGCTCCCCCCCTCCCAGTACCATTAGTGGCCCCAGGGATCAGGGCCAGCTCACATGTTTTGCCCCGGGGAACCCACCCCGGGACATAGCTGTTTCAATGCCTGCACCGGCGCAGGCAGGGAAACCTGTGTTTGCTCCCCCTAGGTGGGAGCATTTTTAAATCTCCAATGAAGTGGGAGCAAACAAAGTCTGCTCCCAGCCGGCAGAGCTTTGAAAATGCTCCTACCGGTTGGGAGCAGACTTTTGATCTGCTTCCCGGCCCACAGTGATGCAGGCAGGAAACAGATCAGATTATTGTTCCAGCCGGGAGAGAGCAGCATTAGAATCTCCTCCCTCTGGGTGGGAGCAATGCCGGCTCTCGCTGCATGTGGGGAGCCGGCTGGGAGTGCCGCGCCATGGGGCTCCCCCTGCGGCCCCCAAGAAGTGTATGGTGGGTGCCCTAGGTGGACACCCACCTTTCAGAATGCGGACCCCAGGGGATGGTAACCCCAGGGCTGATAACCGCTCAGGGAGGGGTGCTGCGTGGCCCCACCCTCCTTTATTGTTACTACTGACCCTGGGAGATGGGGTCCCCAGGGCCTAACAAGGCTTGGGAAGGGGGACTACGCGGACCTCCCACCCCTTTAATTAAAAAAAAAAACAGCCCTGGAGTACGGGGTCTCCAGGGCCTTATAAGGCTCAGGGAAGGGGCCATAAGGACCCTCCCCTTTCTTAAAAAAAAAAAGCCATGGCGTCCTCATGGCCTAATAAGACTCAGGGAGGGGGCCATGTGGCGGCACTCCCCTTTCATAAAAAAAAATCCCTGGAGGATGGGATCCCCAGGGCCTATTAAGGCACGCTGAGGTGGGCGACTTGCCCCCCCCCCCATAAAAATAAAAGGACCGGTAGGGCTCGGGTTTCCAGGGTGTAATCAGTCTCGGGGAGGGGACCCTTACGGACTCCTTCTCCTTTAATAGAAAAAAAACAGCCCTGGAGGTGGGGTTCCCCAGGGCCAAATAAGGTTTGGGGAGGGGGGGGCCACAAGGCTCCCATCCCTGTTCTTGAAGAAAAAAGGCCATGGGGTTTGTATGTATGAATGACAGCAGTAATGATGCTTCATGATCTGAGCTATTTTGCACTTACTTTCATAGCTCTAATGGTTTACCCGTTTATAGATCAATGTGTACAAAAGAAGCCTGGATTATGTCATCAGTGATGTCATTTGAGATGTCATAAGTGATGGCTTAATGATGTCATAGAAAATGTCATGAGTGATAGCGGACAGTGGAAGGGTCTGCTAGAGTGTTGAGCGTATCTGGATAACTGCGGTAACAGACGGTTGTTGTAATTTTTAATCCTCCCACCATTAAAGTACTTCAAGCAGCAAGTACCAACTGTAACTTTAATATTTTAAATAGCGCCGTGTTTTAACGCTTACCTACTGCAGGTGAACCCTGACCTCTTTGCCCTGTTCCGCCGCGGCTGGAGTGCCGTTTGAGCGGAGGGCTGGGTCGGGTGCCTGCTCCTCACTTCCGCCAAAAGGTGGCAGTCTAGCTGTTAGCCTACCGCGTCTACATAACCTCAATGCCAGCGAGGACGCGCAGCGATAGCGGACAGTGGCAGGGTCTGCTAGAGTGTTGAGCGTATCTGGATAACTGCGGTAACAGACGGTTGTTGTTACTTAATTTTTAATCCTCCCACCATTAAGGTACTTCAAGCAGCAAGTACCAACTGTAACTTTAATATTTTAAATAGCGCCGTGTTTTAACGCTTACCTACTGCAGGTGAACCCTGACCTCTTTGCCCTGTTCCGCCGCGGCTGGAGTGCCGTTTGACCTGAGGGCTGGGTCGGGTGCCAGCTCCTCACTTCCGCCTAAAGACAGCAGTCTAGCTGTTAGCCTACCATGCCTACATAACCTCAATGCCAGCGAGGACGCGCAGCGGACGCGCGCAGCGGGCGCACCTCCGGCGCTCCAAATGCAAGCCTGTCTGCGCCCGTCCGCGGCAGGCCGGGGCCCGGGGCCAGAACCCCTGTGCGTTTGGACACAGACCAACACCTGAGGTATTCAAGTAGTCAACTTAGAGAACTAGAGCCCCTGATATTAGCGTCATGTAGGCACTTGTTATCAGTAGAACAGAGGCTATTACGATGCACGCACTACCCTTTTCAGAGAAAGGTGCCGAACGTACCTCTTAAAGGGCAACAAAATCATAAAATGAATCTTTTACTCATCAACTGCAGGTCTTTGAATAGACACAAGATTGAAATCCACGATTGTATCCTAGACAAAGAACCGGACGCCCTATTCCTCACAGAAACTTGGTTGCACAAATCCTCTGCTCCTGACATACTACAAGCACTCCCACCTGATTACGGGATCCTTAGACAGGACCGCGTTAATAAAAGGGGAGAGGGCATTGCGATAATTCATAAACTATCACTAGGCTGCACGATGCATGCGGTAGACATAGACCACTGTGAAGCAGCCTCTTTTTCCATAAAAGCTGCCGATAAACAGACGGTTAATGGTTTTCTGATATATCGACCGCCCGGAGCAGTCTCAGGTTTCGTCGAAAGTCTGGTGGAACTAGTGGTTCAACCAGCACTGCGCCATAGCAACCTGACTATCCTAGGAGACCTAAACTTACACTTTGATAACCAATTGTGTGGGGAAGCACAGGCCCTATGTCAGGAACTTGCCGGGCTCCAGTTAACACTTAAATCTACGCACGCAACACACCAACTAGGGCACTTACTAGACCCTATTTTTTCCAACTGCTCAAATCTGGTTGTTGAACCCCGAACGGCGGTCCCTTGGTCCGACCACTATCTTGTGTCTTTCTCCATTCCCCTATCTAGGCCATCCCCTACAGTGAGCTCAACAAACAATATCTTGCACAGGAGATGGTCTAAATTCAACGCTGTAAGCTTTACTCAGGCCCTACAGTTAAATCAACCCTCCCTAGGTAATGACATTAATGAGGCGAGCCAAGTAGTTGATAGATGGATTACAGAAGCACTGGATGTGGCTGCCCCATGGACTTTTAGCACCCTGCGCAGATGCGCCAAGTCCGCTCCTTGGTTTAACAAAGCCTTGCGGCTGGCTAGGAAGTCTTGTAAACGCTTAGAGCGTAAATGGAGGCTAGGCTTTCTGGACCTAGATAAAGTGGCCTACAAGCTAAACTTAAAGCAGTATCACGCCCTCATTAAGAAGACACAGGCTGCCTTCTATACTGAGAGGATTGAGCAAGCGGATAACTCCTCCAGGGAACTTTTTGCTATTCTCAAAGATCTATCGTCGCTAGAGAGAACAGTAGCGCCGGCCCCCAGTTCGGAGGAGTCGTGCAACAAAATAGCCGACTTCTTCGCTGCAAAAGTATAAAAAATCTATGATACTTTCACTGCTGAGGCTCGCAACGGCTCTGCATGTCGAACCGGACAAATCCCGGAGTGGGGGGAAAACTGTCTCTCAGAATTTCACCCCCCCTCTTTGGAAGAGCTGAAAAAGATAGCTGTAGGTATAAAATCAGGCTACCCTAAAGACCCACCCACGCCAAAAATTATTGGCATGGGGCTAGATATTATACTACCCTTTGTTCAACAGCTGCTTGAAATCTCCTTTCAGGAAGGGCTTGTCCCAGACACATGGAAGCAAGCAATTGTTCTCCCCCTGAAAAAAAAACCTACAGCAGATATGAATCTATTGGAGAACCTGCGGCCGGTCTCATTACTTCCCTACTTCTCAAAAATCGCCGAAAAAGTGGTAAACTTACAGCTAGTGGCACACATTAATAAACACGACCTATTACATTCCACTCAATCAGGCTTCAGAGCAACTTACTCGACGGAGCCAGCACTGCTCTTTGCTACTGAGACAGTACAGAGGCGGGTAGATGAGGGTCTGACGACTGCACTAGTCCTTCTAGACCTTAGTGCAGCGTTCGATACGGTATTCCATAAGCTGCTTCTACACCGTCTCAGGCTGGGGTGTTTGGACGGGTTGCTCTTAACTGGATGACAAACTACAATGACTCTGTCGGGGAGCGCCAATCGCTTTGTCGGTAAATACAAATCATTTGAAGTAAATGCAATTTTCAACTTCAGTATACATATAGTTGGGCTGTTCATGTAAAAACACAATCAAATAGTGACAAGTGTTTCAAAGTGACATAAGTGCTCAGTGCTGGTGAGCACTGAAGTTGAAAATTGCAATAAAAAAATTTCTTTGAAAATGTAATAACAAGAATGTTTTGAAAGTACTTTTGAATTTTTCATTCTTACCAGGTTGTGTTGCCATTTATTTTTGCTTTGTTGCGTGTGCTAATTCATCCTACTGGATTCTTTAAGTAAATATAAGTTTCCATACTTCAAATGATTTGTATTTACCGACAAAGCGATTGGCGCTCCCCGACAGAGCCATTGTAGTTTGCTATATATTACCCAGGCTCTGAGGGACACTGGGTTACCCCATTGTGTCATTCCTTAACTGGATGACGTCCTATCTGCATGACCGTAGCTTTCAAGTGACACAGCCCTCACATACCTCCAAAAACATTTCTTTAGCGCAGGGGGTGCCTCAGGGCTCATTCCTGAGCCCTACCCTCTTCAATCTATACATCGCCCCCTTAGCTAGGATTGTGGAAAAATATGGTGTAACCATAGTGTCATATGCAGATGACACGCAGCTAGTGGTCACCTTGTCTCCGAATTCGGTGCAAGCAGCCAGCAGTTTTGCGGACTGCCTAAAAGACCTTGCCTTCTGGATGAAGAGTAATTGCCCAAAACTGAATGGTAATAAAACCGAGCTACTGGTAGTAGGGAACACTCCATCCATTTGGTCCTTAGCCTGGTGGCCACCAATCTTAGGCCCGGCCCCCACCCCTAAGATAGAGGTGAAAAACTTAGGAGTCTGGCTGGATTCTACCCTCTCCTTTGAGACTCATATCAAGAAAGTCGCAGGCAAGTGTTTTGGAATCCTGAAGGCTCTTAGGAAAACTTTAGACATTCTCCCTGTTTTTGCTAGGAAAACCCTGACCCATGCCCTCGTTACATCTCAATTGAGGCCAATTTAAGCCTTGGGGGCTGATTCGGCTGTTTTTTCGGCTGATCTGCCCCCTGGGGGTCAAAACCCACTAGGCACCAGGGATTTCTTTTAACTATATTAATCGGCCTTAAATTATATTATATTACATTATATTATAGGGGGGCAAAAGCCACTAGACCACCAGGGAAAGTTTGTGTGTTAAGTGTAGTTTGGGTGATGAGTTTTTGGCATTTGGCTGGCTGTGTTTGGACTGGCACTTGGCTGGCGGTGTGTGTGTGTGATGTGTGGTGATTAGCAGACTTCATAGTGTTTGATAATGTTAACTGTTATTTTTTTGTCATCATTGGTGATTGTAATTTTTTTTTCCCTCCTTTTTATTCTAGTGCAAAGCTTTTGCTTTCCTCGTGGTTGCGGTTCGGCACTGGTAGATCTACAGTTTGTGCAGTTGCAAGTGTTTGGTAAGAAAAAGTTGTTTATACTGTATATTCCAAATTAGTATCAATGACCTGCATGAATGTGTTTTTTGGAACTGCTGTAATAATAGCAGCCTATAGCTTCTGGTGAATGTGTGTGAAATGTCCTTGTATTTGTGCACAATGTGTATTGTGTTACCTTGTGTGTAATTTTCTTTTGTTTTTCTTTTCTATTGGGTTTTTGTTGGTGTTTGCTGTGTCTGTGCAGAGTAGGTGCTGGTGAATCTAGCTGTCTTTAGGAAGTGAGTGTTATTGTTTTATAGTACATAGGTCTTTGCATGCCTTGTATTGATTGACTTTACCTTGCAATTGCTATATGCCAGTAGTTTTACTTTTTGTTTTTATAAATCCACACTTTGTTTATTGTTTATTTTACACAGTGTTGGGTATTGTTGACTTATATGTCAAGTTACCTTTCTGGGTAAGGATTATGGCTAGCCGCAGGATGACCGCTCAGCAGGTTCTTGGTATGCTTTTCGAGTCTTCTTCTCACCATGATTATGAGACTGCATCTGAGGCAGAGGAGGTAGGCCAGGATTCTTGCAGTGAATTTTCTGTCCGAGAGGAATCATCTGATGATGAAACTACTCTCAGTGCAGATGAAGCTACTCTCAGTGCGGATGAAGTGCATTTTTTAGAGGAGGACACTGATGTGCCGATAGTGCAACAAGAGGCGTCTGTATTGCAGGCCGGGCTGCAAGGCTTCCCATTGGAAGTGCTGGACTCTTGGTTGACCCAAACATGGTGCAGCCGGTGTTGCCTGTCTTTAGTGGTGTTGCAGGGTGTAAAGTGAATTGTGAAATTTTTTTACCAATAAATTTCTTTCATTTGTTTATGGACGATGTATTTTTGGCTGAGATTGTTGAACAGACTAATTTGTATGCTGAACAGTATTTGAGGGACAATAGTGGCAGACTTAAGCCCCACTCTACAGCTACCCGGTGGACTCCCACAAATCTGGATGAGCTGAAGAAGTTCTTGGGTTTACCCTTTTTGATGGCCTGATATGGAAGCTGTTGCTGTCTTCATATTGGTCTACTAATCCCTTGATGGCAACAGCTATATTTCCTGCAACCATGAGTCGCAATCAGTATTTGCTTCTTCTTCGCTTTAGCGTTGCCCCGAGATCACCCTGATTGATTGTGACGGTCTTTTTAAGGTCGGCCTGTCCTTGATCACTTTGCAGATTGATTTTCAGAGAGCTATGTGCCAGGGAAAGAAATAGCTGTGTATGAGTCTTTGGTCCTGTTCAAGGGTTGATTGTTTTTTAGGCAGTACATTCCTAGCAAGAGAGCATGTTACAGAATTAAGATTTATATGCTGTCTGAGAGTAGTACTGGATACGTCTATAATTTCTACACTGGTAAGGACTCCAGTATTTACCCCCCTGGTTAGCCCTCCACTTTCAGAGTTAGAGAGAAAATTGTGTGGAGGACATTTTAACAAAGGTCACCATTTATATGTATATGTATGATTTTTTTTAGCTTACTATGAGGTTTGCATGGGATTCTGGGTAGGAAAATGTTGGGAGACCGACGCAAGCCGCACATCCTTGGACTCCCAGGGTGTCTAGTTTTCAGAATTGTCTGGGTTTGGTAGGTTGCCCCACATGGCCGCCAAGCCCAGGACCAAAAACGCAGGTGACTCCCTCGCAAAACCAGGTCTTTTTGTGATCGATAATTTTCAAGTCTCCACAGTAAGTTTTGGGCCATTTCCTGTTGTGGGCACTAGGCCTACCCACACAAGTGAGGTACCATTTTTATCAGGAGACTTGGGGGAATGCTGGGTGGTAGGAAATTTGTGCTGGCCCATTGATTCCACAACTTTCCCACACACAAATGTGAGGAAAATGTGATTTATTTGAGCTAAATGTGAGGTTTGCAGGGGATTATGGGTAAGAAAACGATGGGGATCCATGCAAGCCACACATCCTTGGATTCCCCCAGGTGTCTAGTTTTCAGTAATGTCTGGGTTTGGTGGGTTTCTCTGCATGGCCGCCAAGCCCAGGACCAAAAACACAGGTGACTCCCTCGCAGGACCTGGTCTTTTTGTGTACGATAATTTGCACGACTCCACAGTAGGTTTTGGGCCATTTCCTGTAGCAGGCACTAGGCCTACCCATACAAGTGAGGTACCATTTTTATTGGGAGACTTGGGGGAATGCTAGGTGGGTGGAAGTGTGTGGCTCCCTACAGATTCCAGAACTTTTCATCACAGAAATATGAGGAAAATGTGTTTTTTTTACCAAGTTTGAGGTTTGCAAGGGATTCTGGGTAACAGAACCTGGTGAGAGCCACACAAGTCACCCCATCATGAATACCCCTGTGTGTCTAGTTTATTTTTTTTTTACAGGTTTGCTAGGTTTCCCTAGGTGCCGGCTGAGCCAGGGCACGAAATCCCCATCTAGGCACATTGCAAAAAAAGAGTCAGTTTTCTGTGTAAAAATGTGATGTGTGCATGTTGTGTTTTGACCCGGTTCCTGTCGCGGGCACTAGGCCTACCCGCACAAGTGAGGTACTGTTGTTATCGGGAGACCTAGGGGAACACAGGATAGTAAAACAAGTGTTATTACCAGTTGTCTTACTATGCATTTATGCCATCCAAATTTAAGACTGTGTAAAAAAAGTAGATATTTTGAAAAATGCCCACTAATTCATCTGCTAGTATGGCTTCCCACATATTCAAAAATGTGAAAATAACCACTGCTTCTAAACTCCATATTTTGTTTTCATTTCGGAAATACATAGGTTTTCATGATACCTATTTTTCACTTCTTTATATTTTACCAAATTAATTGCTGTATACCTGGTACACAATAAAAAACCATTGCAAGGTGCAGCTCAGTTATTGGCTCTGGGTACCTCGGGTTCTTTGTGAACTTACAAGCCTGATACATCTTCGCAACCAAAAGGGTCCCGCAGACGTAACAGTCTATTGCTTTAAAAAATCTAGCATAGTTAGAAGAAGTTACAGGTGAAAATGTAGGGACAGATGGCTGTTTTTTCTTCAACTCAATTTCAATATTTTTTTTATTTCAACTTCTACTTTCTATAGAAAATTCTTGAAGGATCTCCACAAATGACCCCTTGCTGAATTCAAAATGTTGTCTTCTTTTCAGAAATGTATAGGTATCCGGGATACATTATTGGTTTCACACCCATTTATATCACTAACTGGAAGGAGGTTGAAAGCACCAAAAAATTGGAAAAAAAAGGTAATGTCCCAGTAAAATGCGAAAACTGTGTAGAAAATGTTGGTTTTCTAACAAAAGGCTGCCTGTTCCTGAAAGCTGGGAGGATAGTGATTTTAGCACCACAAACCCTTTGTTGATACCATTTGCAGGGACAAAAACAGACAAAATACAACATTTCGCTGTATTTTGCTTAATTTGTCGGTCCCTTCCAGGGAATCCACAAACCGTGGGTACCTTTAGAATCCTCAGGATGTTGGAAGAAAAGGATGCAAATTTGGCATAGATACCTTATGTGGACAAAAGGTTATGGGGGCCTAAATGCAAACTACCCCAAATAGTCAAAAAATGGTGTGGTGGTGAGGTGCGGGGGGCCTGGCAGTGAAGGGGTTAATATCTTACAATGTCAAGCAGAGAGAATATGTTTATTTTTTGTACTCCTTAGATAGAGAAAAGCTAGTCTTTCTGCATGTTTCTACACGTTCCGAGCTACTGCAGATTTTCTTTTTTTTTTTAACTGACTTGCATTGAACTGTTTCTAATAGCTATTTGCAACAAATATCTAATTGTTTTTTTTCCACTAGAAGTTTTAAGTTTATTCTTCATGTTTGCAAACATGCTTGCGCACCAATAATTCAAGTGATTTGTGGGAAAGGTGATGGTGTGACCATGTATTATATGGGAGTTCCATAACCTTCGGCCTCGTTCCTCTATATGATTATGGAACTCCTAGATGACTTGCAATATCCTTATAATGTACGGTGGGGGTACTATATCCCTTATATTCTGCACTGGGCACTGGAGTGAAGAGGACTTTCCCTATCATGGAGGTAATTCAGGAACCGATGTAGGAATTGGCATCTATAGAATTTAATTCCAAAAGCAGCAATACACCCAAGCCTAACAGACTGGAAATTGTTAGCTTGGATTAAACGCACGCACAGGCCTGTTTTGTCCAGCAGTAGGAGTTACAGGTTGAATAAGGACTTGAAATTGTGCGGGATAACCTGCACTTTCGTGTTTTCCAAGATGTACGTTGATGGATACAAAAGTAGGCCAAATTTATCTGGGGAAAAAAGACAATGAATTGAGAAGCACAAATACACATTCCAATGGTATTCTACTTTCAGACTAGAGAAACTCAATGGTGAAACAATACCTCCACCTAGTAATTACAATAGTCCAGTGGTATTGGTAATTCTGGGTGTGGCAGTCGCATTTCGATTTTTACCCAGAAACCATTGCATGAATACTATGCTTATGAATGTATAAGTATTTAAATTCTCAATTTTTCAGAGCAAAAGAATAGGCAGCCAACAAATTACTCACTTGAGTAACTTGTGTAGTTCGTTGTGGTACTTGAAACGTTATTCACCGTCACCGACTGTATGATGAATGTGTAGAGGGTCCCCGGCTCTAAATTGTTCTGTGTGCTGATGTTTTCTTTTACTATCACTGATCCAATGGTAGCGCTGGCGGTTTGCACATTTACCCAGTAGGTATAGTTATTGACAAGAGGATTGTCAGGTTTTTTCCAGGAGATTGTAATTGATGAGTTTGTCCTGGCTTTCAGGTTCACGTTACTAACAGGAGAAGGATCTGCACTTGAAACAAAACATTATTACTGAGGAGTCTTTTCTACAGATATAACAAACATCAACAGTTACAGGAGCATCATAGTCTGACTTTAAGACTTATTCATGAAGCCTTTAACACCTCTTGAAGATATCCCACCCTCTCGACACTTGGTTCCTATGGATTTTCAAATCTGAATCCCACTGTACATAATCGAACTTTCAAAATATTAATTACAGCAGTAGAAGTTTGGTGAAGTTGGAACTACTTTTGAGGGTGAAGTATCTCGCAAAAACTATTTTGCTCAGTCCTACTCATATACATTTTTGGCAGCACATGTCATAATAATAATAATTCCTATTTGTAAAGCGCAAACATATCACCCCCTTAACGGTTTCAAGGCGCAGGGGCCGTTGGGGAGATTAAGTGAGCTATTGCCCAGAGTCACATGATGCTGAGCTGCCGCTGGGGATCGAACGGTGAGCCCCATGCTCCGGAGTCTGCCGCTCTGGCCGCGGCGCCACACCTCTCCCTCACTTTACGCTAGCAATCCATACAAAAATAAATTATAAGGAAAATGTTGTGATCAGCGGACACAGGTTCTCTTAAGCGTGTTTATTTGACAAACAGGCATGATACAGAAACAGGCAAGCGCCAGGTAACACGGCTCCCACTCCAGGGCACCAACACCAACTGACCGCCCTAGAATGGAACTCTGTTACCTGCGGCACGTTCTATGGCTCGCTCAGCTCACGAGCCCTTAAAGAGAACCCTATACAACAAAGTAGGTAGAACACATTGGAAAGTGTACACCACACATCCCCCCTCTTTGGAAGAAGTAGAAAGGTAGAGGGTATGACCAAGAAGGGAAAGGGAACGGTGCAAGCGGAAGGAAAAGGAAAAAAAACCAGAAAACATAACATCAAAAATAACTGTACCCCAAATCAACAATATTCCACTGAACAATGTACAAGGTCATATAACATATTCCTTAAGCCATCCTGGAAGGACCCTCCTTCTCTTCCTGTAGTCACTGGTGTCCCCACCCGCATTGGAGCCATCTTGAATAGGTTCAACACTATTAAAATTACCAGCACCGGAAGGCCCTTCCCCACCCCTTAAAGAAGAAGCAGAAACAATAGGAGTTAAATTAGTGGTGGACAGACTAGACTCCATTGCCTCACCACCTCGAGTGGCGGAGATACCTGAAGTCAGTTGACCCTCAGAACCCAAATCTGATTGGATAGCACTATTATTAAAATAGTCTTCCACCCACTCAAAATTGGATGGATGAAGCAACTCTTGAGTGCCCTCCACAGATTGATGATTAATATCAAGAGCCACATTCTTGAGATTCCAAACTCTACCATCCTTGAGTCTAATGGAATTGCGTAGAACCTCCTCCACTTGTTGCGGTGTTTCAAATTTGCTTTCACCTTTCGGTACTTTAAATGGTTTTTTAATGCGAACCCAATCACCCACCATAACAGGAACATGCTTTGTGCCATGCAAAACATCGTAATACTCTTTACTTTTCTTATGAACTAATTCTAAATTCCTTTTGACATCCGTAGAGGACCAATTTTGTACTCTGCCTTCCAAAAGCCAACCCGGGCTAAACTTACATCTCGGTGTCCTCCCTCTCATCATGATGAAAGGAGATAGCCCTCTGGTGGTTTGTGTAGTAACTCTGTAAGCCCAAACTGCTTTCTGTACTTCTAATTTCCAGTCCAACTTTTTATTCATGGCTGCCTGAATCACCCCTTTAATCACTCTGTTGAAGCGCTCTACGGTGCCATTCCCACTAGGATTGTACAAAGAAGTAGTTTTATGTTTGACACCGCACTTCTCAAAATACTCTTTAGCCATCTTCGACACAAACTGTACACCATTGTCACTTAAAACGCATACAGGCAGTCCTTCCAGCACAAAAATTTTGTCCAAAAACTCTAGTACAACGTGTGTGTCTACTCTATCCACAACCTTAACAATAGGCCACTTAGTGAATAGGTCAATAGCTACGATACCATACTCTTTCAACTCCCCTACAGGTCCAAAAATGTCAACCGCAATAGTCTCCCAAGGAAGACTGGGAATTAACCCCTCACTCATTGGGGGTCTCAAGGTTTTTAAAGACTTATCCGCAGAACAGCATACAGAACATCCTTTCACGAACTTTTCGGCATCACTATCAACCCCTGGCCACCAAAAGATACCTTTAACCATCATTTTAGTTCTGATAATTCCAAAGTGGCCCTCGTGGCAAAGTTGTAACACCTTGTTGCGTAAACTTTTTGGTGGAATAATCCTGTCCCCTCTCAACACCAAATCCCTATCCAGAGATAACTCCATGCGTACATCCCAGAAAGATTTCAAATCTCCCGTGATGTTGTGTTTCTTCGGCCAACCTTTGCACATGTAACCAGAGACCCTTTCCAATTCACTGTCCTTAAGCTGCTCATCCACCCATTCTGTTTTAGTGATAGCCGGCGTACCTGAATCATGAATGAAAGCTATACTGAAATTACCCCAGGGGTCATCCACACACTCTTCCAAAGGAGTAGGTAGCCTAGACAAACAATCCGCTACCACATTGTCTTTACCTGGTACAAAGATGATCTTATAAATATACTCTTTCATTCTCATTGAGATTCTGGCAAGCCTGGCAGAAGCTCCCACACTACCTTCTGTGGTGAGGATATGTACTAAAGGTCGATGGTCAGTACGGACAACCACCGGTTTCCCCCAAACAAATGCGCGAAAATGCTCTAATGCCCAGGCACATGCCAAAGCTTCCCTCTCAATGATGGGGTACCTGCTTTCTGCAGGGGATAAAGCCCTGGATGCAAACAAAATGATTTTCTCCTTACCATCTCTCCCTTTTTGTGACAGGACAGCACCCAACCCTTTGTCACTAGCATCAGTAGTGAGCATACATTCTGAATTGGGGTCAAAGCTACTCAGAGCATTTACACGTTGTAACTCATTTTTAATCAATGCAAATTCTCTCTCACATTCCACTGTCCATTCAAATTTCACATTTTTTTAAGAAGGGAACGTATGTTGTGAACTTTTCCCGCAAAATTCTGTATAAATTTTGCACAATACTCCGCCATACCCAGAAAAGATCTAACTTCTTCTTTGGAGACAGGAGCGGGTGATCCAACGATGGTATTTATAAGTGAAGGCTTAGGCTTCACACCGTCCTCACTGATTATGTGTCCTAAGTATGAAACACTTCTTTGCGCAAACTTGCATTTCGAGAGTTCAACTGTTAAACCAGCACCTTGTAGTGCTCCCAAAACCCCATCTAAAATAGTGTCATGTTCCCCTTTTCCACTGGCAGCAATCAAGATGTCATCTTGAAAGAAACTCACGCCCTTCATTTCTCCAAAAAGTCTGTGCATCAACCGCTGAAATACCGCAGCGGCCGATGCCAGGCCAAACGGCATTCGTCTAAACTGGTAGCACCCGAAGGGCGTAATGAAGGCCGTAAGCTTCCTAGATTCAGGTTCAAGCACCACCTGATGATATGCCGTGGAAAGGTCTATGGTAGAAAACCAAGTTGCTCCCCTTAGAGATGACACCATTTCATTAATTCTGGGCAGTGGAAATCTTTCTATCACAATATTATTATTTAGATGGCGTAAATCCACACACAGACGGATTTTTCCGTTGGGTTTTCGTGCGACCACGACCGGAGAAATCCATTCCGAGGTGTCTATCTCTTCAATGACCCCTTTGGTTAATAAACCCTGTATTTCCTTGTTAACTTCATCTCTTATTAACCTGGGAATGGGTCTCACCTTGTGCACTTTAGGTTCAGCATCGCTCTTGAGTACAATCCTATGTTCGAACCCCTTAAGTGCCCCCAAATCCTTCCCAAAAACCACTGGAAATTTGTTAGATAAAATCTCACCTAATTTGCTGGTTTCATCCATAATAAGTACTTTTTCATCACTGTTAGGGTCTAGTATAATGTGCAAATTTTTCTGATCTAACCAACCCAAAACAGATGGCCCAACCTTAGACACATACAATTTTACCTCTGGCTGACCTCCCTTTAAAAAGAAAAGTGAGCCATCTAAATCCCAGCATATTTATCTTTTCTCCTGTGAAACTTACCGGGTTCACGTCTGACATATTCAAATGATGCCCAATTTTTCCCACAAATTTTGTTTTCCAAATTTCTTCATTTACAATGGTATATGGTGACCCTGAGTCTGCATAGACATTTACTTTGGCACCGCCTAAAGATAACTCACATATAGGTTTCCCTTTCATAGAATCATCCCTCACATTTAAAACAAAATTCCCTCGTAGACTCTTAACACAATTCTCTTCAACATCAAGGTCCTGTACCGTATCCTGCTCCTCCTCCCACACATATTTCACATTACTCCTTCTGCGGCACATTTTACTAAAATGGCCAAATAGACCACATATGCCACATTTCTTTTTTAAGGCAGGGCACAGTTTGCTAAATGCCAAATGTTCTTTACTGTCACAACGATAACACCTTCTCTCTTCAGGTTTCCTGTCTCTACTTAACATCCTTTGTGGTTGGTTCCACCATCGTCCCGAAGATTGCTGCGTCTGATTTTTCTCCAAATTCTGTAACTTAAACACACCTCCCTGGACTTTTACTGAGTCACTCTCGGAGTCTTTCACTGCAATGGCGCACCTTCCCGACATCTCTGACTTCCTCATAATTGCTAAAAGGTCTTCAAGTGGTGCATCTCCATTAACCCATAAACGGTCTTGTAAAGATGAATTATTATTATGCATGACCAACTGGTCACGTATCAACTCATCATGGAGTTCCCCAAACTTGCAGTCTATTGCCAGTTTTTTCAAGTCATCAAGCCATTCGTCTACAAGCTCATCCTTATTTTGCTTCCTTTGGAAAAATCTGTGCCTAGTTACACCTATGCATACCTTCGGTGCAAAATATTTATCCATGTCTTTTAGCGCACACTCAAAAACATCCAAAGTAGTAGCAGTAATTTTTGGCATACGAGTGTACGTTTTTAACCCCACTGGTCCTAAAGAATGGAGAAGTATTCTCTTCTTTTGTTCAGGTTTCATAGTTCCTGCCTCATCCACTGCACAAATGTAGTTTACAAAATACTCCTTCCACTCCATCCACTTTATACCCGGCTGAGATCCTGTTGCCCAAAAAGGATGTGGAGAACTGATCGTGAAGTTTTGTTGAGCCATGGCTTGCTCCACCCTAATAGCACTTTGATCCCCGTCTCCCATAAGGGAATAAGAGACCAAAATAAACACAACCGAGGCCCCACCACTTGTGAGGAATTACACAATCTGAATAAAAATATCTTAAATTTGCTCGTGTCCCGACTCTCTCACCTGTTTCTGGCCTGCAAACCCACTATATTGTGTCCGATAGTTATAATCCCTCGTTGCAAGAGTTAACGCGAACTCCGATGACCATAGGAGCTGTTAAACTCTTGTGCTTCAAATCCAATTGAAAAAACTTTCCCAAGATGGCCGCTACGCAAGGTCACGCAGCGTGCCCTTGCGCGATGACATCACCACCAATGCAGTGCCATTCCATATGCCCCAAGACATCCACAGGTTCACCAGCAACACTCTAATTTGGAATTGTGCCTCCGCTCGATAGATGCGGCCGATGGCGATTCCCAACTGTCAACCCAAGTAACAAGGTAATCTTACCGCTTCCAGACTTCCTGAATAGCGATGTCCGATGTGAAGGTAAAGTCGGATCAGCTGAGACTTTTCCAGAGATACTTGCTCTATCCGTCCCTTTTATCCAATGTCCTTCAATTATGATATTTCCGTTAAAATCACCAAAAACCAAACAAACAAAAACTGTAGATCGAAGAGGTTCCGTCCCGAGATCGTCGCCAATTGTTGTGATCAGCGGACACAGGTTCTCTTAAGTGTGTTTATTTGACAAACAGGCATGATACAGAAACAGGCAAGCGCCAGGTAACACGGCTCCCACTCCAGGGCACCAACACCAACTGACCGCCCTAGAATGGAACTCTGTTACCTGCGGCACGTTCTATGGCTCGCTCAGCTCACGAGCCCTTAAAGAGAACCCTATACAACAAAGTAGGTAGAACACATTGGAAAGTGTACACCACAGAAAACTTATTAATACCAAATTTATAACATAAATTCATCATTAGAGTATAAACAGCAACAATCTTGACTATCTCATCAATATTTGTATGTACATATAAAACTATAAAGGAATTGAGCAAATTCACACCCTTTGGTACTATGACATTCATCTAGATCCATGCAGTGACATCAAAATTAAATGTTGTTATCCTATATCAAACCCCACTGATAGAGCAGTCTAATTCCTATTATTAGTAATTTCATTTTAATTGACACAATCTGATACACTCCTGCAACAATATGTGAAATCATAAATCAGTTAATCATTTAGTAAGGTAATCTTACAACTAACACAGGTTTATTATTACCCACTGTTTGGTAATATGTATTATGTTTGCCACATTCCTCTCTGTTTCGATTCCTTATTGTCTGCATGGAATCTTTGTATTCCGTGTTCTATGTTTACTGTTCAATTGATACTTTGTTAGCTGCTGGAGATACAGGTGCTTACCTGGCACACGCTGTGTGTGGGCTCCTATTAAGGAAAGATTTATCTCTGTGTTGTCCTCCATCCGCTCCATACTCTAGCCGCCGTATTATACATTGTCCCCATGGGGCACAACGGGCATGTGTGCCCTCTTAATGTGCCCCAGGGGCACAATGAAATTAAAGAGGGGGCCGCAGAGGCTTGTGCGCCGCTCTCTGTAATACTGATAGCGCTGGCGCACATTTTGGGCCAGCACTATCATGAAAGAGCGTTTTCTCATCACTTTGCCTCTGTGCCCGTGCCATATTATGGACATGAAAGCAGAGGCAAACATGAGTTTAGGAGGCGCATTAAGTGCGCCACAAAACGTTGTCACACTTTCAGTGCGTCCCCTAAAGGCAGCCATCTGGAGGGGAGAAAGGGCTTCCCACTGATCCCCCAAGACATCCCCTTGCAGGCAGATGTAGTCACTCACTGCTCCCGCCGGCAGGGGGCTCTCTCTCCTCTCTTGAAAGTGCAGACAGATTGCCACCTGCAACCCATTCTTTGTAATACGGTGCACTGTCCCGGTTTGCGCCTAGTGCAACTTTTAAAAGGTGCGCAATGGCGCAAACAGGGAAAGTGCGCCGTATTCATAATTTGACCCTATGAGTTCACTAGTTCATGTTTAGCCACAGTCCAACTTTCAGACTTTCACTAGTAACTTTTATATTGCTTCCTCAGTAGTAATCGAAAACCCATACATTCTAATCATGTATTTGCATTAAAACACCAAATGCAATAACCCTGACAGAAAGTGACAATATTCTCAATTTCTTGAAGTTGTGAGATAAATTAACTGTGTAATACTTCCTCATCAGAATAATTATGCACAGCACACCTAATATTAATGAGAACAGCCTTGCCATAAGCGAGAGTAAGTTATTTGTTGCATTTTATTTAAGTGATAGAATTTGTGGGGGATGGTAATCTCCCTATGAGATGATAGCCAAAATGTTATTATTATAAGTGCATTCTGATGTCAGGATGCCCATTTATTAATAAGAATGACGTCACTACTCATTTGCAATAATGCACTATACGTGAGTAGTGATATGTGGGCAGCTTAACATCTTGCAAGAAGTATGTTTCACTGGATAGAAGCAGCGCACGGTGACGCTGCAGCCGCTCGGTAAGCAGCCCACGATGACGTTGCAGCCGCTCAGTAAGCAGCCCACGATGACGCTGCAGCCGCTCGGTAAGCAGCCCACGATGACGTTGCAGCCGCTCAGTAAGCAGACGCTGTTGGTGGCAGAGCCAAAGCCCTCTCAGGTATGGTGTCTGTGCCTGTTAAGCAGGGGAGGACAAACATGACGGATTGAAACTTGTCACAAAGGCGATGTCGAACACAGCGGCCCAGAAGTTTGCACAGGACAATCAATCTTCCAGTGCAGATATGGTTAGTGCCTGCACAGGGAGCAAGCATGCATTTTCTTTAATCTGGCACATTTGCCCAGTCTGAGCCTGGCACACCTAATTAATAGAGCATTGTTTTGTAAACTGGGACGGTGTGCCTGATCTGCAATTCAGACCGATATAAGCTCAGCTGGTACCAAGTGTAAATGCTGGCAAGGATACCTTAACACTTCATACTTCTGCTGATGACAACTGAGTACAACTAAATTGTTAATCAGCAAATAATGAAAACAAAACATAAAATAAAGCGAGAAATATGAGGGTGCAACAGGTTCAGAACCACAGATCTACCCATAAGACCTATGTAGGAAAAGTGTTATAGTAACAAAATGTAGGTAAAGCTCCCAAAGCCTACGAGCAATGGCCAGGTGCCACTAAAGCAAGAATGAACTAAACAAATTCCTATAGGCCTTTAAAAGTGTCCCAAATTGCATCAAATGTTTGAAGGTGATCATTCAATTTATTAACGGCACGTCCATATGTCGCCATAAGAGTCCAGACATTACACCAGTCCTCATGCGCGGGGGCGAGGATTTTGATTTACATCTGTCCAGTATGCACATTTTCTCCACAGTGGGTCCAGTGTCCATCCATCTTTCGGTTGCTGTTTATTATAACATCTAGAGTGTTATGAAATATTGCTAGCAACAGCGATGAGGCTAAGGTCAGGTCACCTGTCTCCAGCAAGGTGGACCAGACCCCATCCCACAACATGGTCAACAAAGGGCAAACCCAAAGAATGTCTCCACAGGGGTCATCATATCACCAACAATGGCCATCAGGACCCAAGTGAGCCCTACAAAGTGTGGGAGCCGTCCAGTGCCAATCTTCGAGTGTCTTTAAAAACCTGAATTTGAAATGAACCTCTTGCAATCCTCCAACATGTGTCCTGTGTAGACCATTTGCTTTAGCCTCAGAGTCATCTTCAATTAATCAAGGATGCCATTCATTCAGCTGAAATCGTTCTTTAGTCAGAACATTGCAAATTTAGGAGCTTAGAACTATGAAATCACACCATTTTTTTCACGCCTCATGAATTCCGAAACATCATGAGGTTCTGTACCTGGGACTCGTCGTGAGCAGGGTGTCAGTTGGAAAAAACGTGCTAATGAGGAAGCCAGAGGTCTTCAGACAAGGTAAGATAGACAGATGAGTGTAAAAATAGCTCATCCCAGTTATAATAAGTTGTAAATGCCAGATAGGAAACTTTAACGACAGCCTTAAACCAACATTATAGGGTGGAGCCTCACACCATCAACACAGGAGTGGTCAGACACCACACATCTTCCCCAATAAAACATAAAAGATGCCCATAAGAAATATAAAATAACAAATAATAAAAGATTAGAAATAATATGCATTATAATGTGTAAAAACATGAGAAATAAAAGAACCATAAATCTAAACCAGAGTACAAAATGTTGCCAAGGGCGTACACTAGCCGTGTGTTCAAGAGGAATCCCGGAAACAAGCAGAACGCCTCTTCTGTCACAACTGCATGCCACGCCGCAAGTGCATCTTCTGCCAGGGGACACTCACCCCTCCTGCCTATTGCACGTCACCCCTTTGGATCTTAGAGATCACAATGGCGTAAGACCTGGCTTCCTTTATGACCTCACCCTAGACACACAACAAGCATCATCATGCAGGTGGAATGAAATATATACAGAGTCCCATACGTTTCACCTTCCCACAGAAAGGACTTACTGCACCCTGGTGTCAGTTTTCCCTCCAAAGCGGTTCCACTGTACTTTAAGCTCTCCTGAGGCCAATTTCTAGTTCTCTTTGTTTACTGCATTTACACAAACTGGCAATCACTTCAATTCCATAGAAAAAAAGCATTTGCAATGCAATCGGTCTCGCCTTTGGGACCTTGTATGTATTTAGCTATGCAGCACATTAGCCTGGGTGCTGAAACATCTACTGTTCTTTAACATGGAGGGAAAGTAAGCACCAAACTGCGGAACACACCAGGCATGGCAACACATGGAGGAATATTGCCTTTCAGCAGGAAATGGTATAGTCCAAAGCTCTGTTTTTTAATATAAAATCAGGGCCTTAGGTGGTCATATCACTGAAAATACAAGATTTGAAAAAAATATTACTGTCTACGGGTGCTCGTGGAAGACAGTTTCTATGGACTGGAATCTATAGAATGCTAAAGTGATTCTGGTATTTTACTGACCTCTGTGGTCGTTTTCTATCAAAAAAGTTAAATAGAGGCAGTTGATAGAAAAATTTAAAAAAAGAAAGTCCCTCAGCAGAAAGCAATTCTGGTATTTATTAGGTTTTGGAAAAAATCCCTAAGCGGAAGCATACAAGTCCTAGGGCTGATCTCCAGAGCCCACAAAGTACATACACATATAAGTATATACTAAAGTATATACAAGAGGTCCCAAATGCTCGACCTAAAAATGACACTCCAAACACCTCACAACTTTTCAAATCCTGACAGACATTTTTACGGTGTGTTCTGCATGCTCGGCACATGCCACAAGGCTCCAGGCAAGTTAATATGAAGAGAAGAGTTTATTAATAACACATCCTACCACAGTCATCCATAAATGCCAGTCAGAGAACCTCAACGGCTCCTTAATACCAACGTTCTAGAGGGGTACACCATAAGACGAACACGGGACTAGTTAGACATCACCAACCTCCATTGAGGAGACAAAGAAATTCTAAACTCTCCCAGTAGAATGATTTCAAGGTACCGCCCACTAGCAATTGCTTTATGACTGTGATCTCCTTCTGCCCAGTGTATAGGTTGATGAGTAATTTGTATTGCTACATTATTCCAAAGCGGAGCTGTTGCATGCAGGAAGCTATCTATAGTCATTATTTATGGTCAACTCCCAAAGTCTCCCTGACGTCTTGAGGATGGGCTTGTCTGGATCACTGGAAAGATTCCTGTTCCCATAAAGAACCCGCTGTTCCGTAATGCTGCCCATCAGTCGTCATTTAACAAAAAGATTTGAAGGGCCAGTCTGGTGTTTCCAAAATTGACAAAAAGTGATACACCAGGAGCAATAAGTGATGTGCATTTTAATAGGAGGTAATGTGTGTGAGCAGTAATCAATATTTTGCTTATTATTTGAACATCTTGCCTCTTGATGCAATTTCTTGTCAAACCTTTTCACCAGGGCCCGTGGTATACATATAGGATGCATTCCAAACATACACTTAAACCTTGGTGCAACTACCATCTTTCTTGTTTAGATCCTGACCAAAAATATTAGCAACGTCTCCCACTTGCAAGCGTCTCTGGTTGATTTTCCAGCATGTGTCAGAAGTTCTATCTCAGGAAAATTTCCCAAACTTATTTTTCTTGGAGCCACTGAAAGAGCTGTCCTGCCAAGAAAGGTGCCGCCTAAATTTAGAACCAATTTATTTTATATCCAGAGAAGACAAAAAAATTAATTGTTGACCATATTCACTAGTGCTGCGATCAAGTTCAAAGGGTCATATAGAATGAGAATTATATCATCCGGATAGAGCAGAAGCTTGAACTCTCCAGCTGGAGAAATTATCTCTTTCACCTCTCATGATTCTCTGACAGCAACTGCCAATGATTCCAAAGTCAGAAGAGAAAGCTGTGGTGAGAGCAGGCATTTCTGTGAGGTGCCGCTACTGATCTGAAAAGAAAGTCATGTGCCAATGTAATCAATGGACGGTGTAGGATAGTGATATAACCTATGGACATAGTGACTAAAGTAGGGGACCAGTCCAGCACTCCTCAGCACCCTGCAAATGAAGCTCTACTCTACATGGTAAAATGCTTTCTCAGCATCCAGGGAGAGAGACACTTTCTCATGTTGATCTTTTCATACTTACCGCATTAGGTGCAGTAGTGTTCAGATTTGGTGCCTACGGGTCGGACCTGTGACAAAGTCCACCGGGTTCCTATGCATAAGGACAGGAAGTATTTTATACAGTCCTGGTGCTTCGATTTCAACCAGTATTTTACTGTTTATATTTATTAGAGATATGGGCCATAACTGGCACAACTCAAGGTTTTTTTTTATCAGGCTTGGGTATCAGTAATTCAATGGCTCAGTTGATCTCTGTGCACAGTCTCCCATCATCAACTTATCTTTGAACAGCTTACATTGTGGAGGTGCAACCCTGGTGGCAATGTTCTTATAAAATTCTACACTTTCCTTCTTTGGAATATCTTCAAGGGGATCCCTTTGATCCGTCATCAGTGAGGGTAAATGAAGAGAGTTCATAAATTCATTTTCCTGCGTTAGTAATATAGAGAAGAAAGAGCTGAATCCTTCTGATATCTCTTTTGGGTGTGCTATGAGTTGTCCCATGTTATTTTTCAGTGCAGGGATTATGAAGGTAGCTTTTAGCTGTTTTAATTGCAACACTACTAAAAGCCCCGCCTTCTCTCCTTGATCATGATGTTTCACCTTGAGTCTGATCAGAGCTCTCTCGGCCTGTGAGAAAAACTGAGTTCAACTGCTACTTGACTTGAGTCAAGTTCCAAAGTGGGAGTGCAGTATTGCTTTTGTGTCAGTCTCAGATTTATCTGGGCATGTGTGAGGCCCAGTAGAGGACACCACCCTACCCACCGAATCCTTTTCAGTTTATCTGATTCAGAACAGAAAAGATTAGTTACTTGTAATAGTACCACATCCAGGTGTTTTGTGGCTAGTTAGGATAGCACTATTTCCTTCTAACATTACTCAAGAGGCCATTGACATACAAAGACCAAATGGCACGATCCTTCAAATGGACAGACATAGCATTTTTCTTTTAAAACCGGGGGATCAGTAGACATCCATTGCAACTGCGTACCACCCTAAAACATTTTTGGGGCTCTCTGTGGTAGCAGAGGTATAACACTCTGCTGGAGACTAATAGATAAGAAACAAGGACAGGACGGACTTGCAAATAAAAAGTAAAAGAAAAGAACAATGAATAGACTGTTAACACCAAACAACTATATTTTTACAGGTGGGCTTTAGTACCCACACGATCGCTCATTCCTATATATTGGTGCTATTTATCAGAAAATAAATATTCCTGTTCAGTATGTTTAATGAAGCATCATCATGTAGAATTATGCGTGCTAAAATCCCTCAATGTCTGTTATCAGCACACTTTAGGTAAGATGTGGACTTGTCCCTGCTTTTGGGGGTGGTATCCTCTGATACCTCTAGTTTTGCCTAAAAGTAAACACGTCAACATTTACCATTCCCCAAATTTCTGCTCTATACAGGGCTGGAGATTGGACCTTTGCTCTATAGAGCTCGAGGGACGGGGAGACAGATCTAGATGTTTTTGATCTATGCATTTTCAAGACCTCTGCAGCTCTGTGAAGTGACCTTAGTACCCAAGTAACCAAATTTGTTGACCCTATCCAAAAAGCTGTCCCCCATCCTAAAAGTCACCCTTGAAGGACGTAGGTGGGTCAAAGGCCATGTTTTTAGTCTTTTGACAACTGACTGATTTGCAAACCCTGCAAATCACAAAAATCATTGAACCCATGTAATACGTTTTGGAGTCCCACAGAAGTTCTCGAGATTAACAAGGTGTCATCAGCAAAAAAGAAGTGCTAGGAGTGATACAGTATCAAGTTTAGAGGAATTATGAATAGAATCCATAAGTGAATCAATGACATTATTAATGTACAATGATGATAAAGTGGATGCTAGTACACATCCTTGATGTACACCTCTATAAATTGCTACAGGTTTGGTAATCTCACCAGCACACCTGTGCATAAGTATTTTCATGGAGCCTTACTCTAGTTGTCAATAAATTCACAGTGACTTGAGGGTGTCCCACAGCCTAGGGTGCTTTTCGTTACACCTTTCTTTCAACCTTATACACAACATGCTGAATTTTAACAATGGCTTCCATTAAGATAACAGACTTGTCCTCTCAGGACACTCAGAGCGAATGTAGAATGAGACTGGGCCAGTCGCAGCTAAAACTGCATTAAAATAAAACAGAGCATAAACCCTTCCCAAAACAGAAATCCTTAACTTTGCACTTACTAGTTGTTGCACCAGTGATGGTCTTCGGGATGCTCTGGATGCCATTGATTGTGACGCTGTAAATGCTGAGATCATATGGAACCCCTGGGGAAAGGGATTTTATGGTCCCCGTCTGCTCACTTCCGCCAGAAACAGTCGATGCAAAGGTCGTATTTGTTTTGGAGTCCACAAAGACCGAATAATTGTACTTGCTCTGATATGTGTCATTGGGCACCTTCCACTGTAGTGTAAGTGAATTCTCGCTGCTACTGGATACATTGAAGCTACTGACCGGCGAGGGCACTGAAACAGAACATTCAGAAGAATTTACAGTTGATGGATAACATTTCTTACTGTATACCAACAGTTCAATGAAGCACATTTTAAAACACTGTAAATTCAAGGACTGATCATGCAAATTCAGAACAGTTGGACAGGACTACCTACATAGCTATAAAGCCATACCAGGAGATATGACCGTGTATAAGTGGATTAAGGGTTATGGCTATTAAATGACGGTTAATACAAATATACAAAATATCCTCAGAGAAAGCATTTTATACTGTGCTCCCATTCAGATTGCTGTTCAGCTTCACTTGGAAGCCGTGATGCAAAGCTGCTTGGTCCTCAAGGCCAGAGGCCTCCATGAAATGTGGGGAGAAACCGAAGAGACTGAAACATTGTTGCCATACTAGTAACTGCCTGGTTACCACAATCACCAAGTATCAAGAAACAATGCAGGCTCAAGTATGTTTGCCATAATCCACAGCGTCTAATGGACATTGTTCGATTTGAACTTTGCATAGTTATTGATCAGGAAACAGTGATTTCGTTTTGCAGGAACAGCTCTAGAGAAGATCCAGGACCCAACATCCCTAGGAGGGATCATTCCAGCCAGTAGTACAATTCTAGTATGTTGCCAACTTCTGTATTATTAATCCTACAGCTACTCTGTGTGGCACATCCTTTCACTGAAAGTGACCGAAGCAGATGCTCAAGCTCCTAGAGAGAAATGAGCAGCCAGAAGCTTAAGAGTGGCTTAATCCACCAACTACCAGTCTCTGCTCCACAACCCACCCAGAGCCTGACCGAGATCAGCCTATAGGTGCATGGCAATTTAGTTAATTTCTATAAGCTTCCTGGTAACCCATATCACTACAATGAACTGAATGAAATCGAGATGCATACACTTGCTTTCTGTTGGAGAAATGTGGAAATGGGCTGAGGATTTCAATGCTAACATCCCCCCGTCCCTATCTGATGCAGTACTGTTGGCAGAGATATACCCAAATCTATATCTGCAGTTGCCATGGATGAATGATTTGACAGGCAACTGCATAAGCTTGTGGAGTTAAATGAGCTCAGGCATGTAAACAACTGTTCTGACAACGAGTCCCCGGCATTAACGAAGTGGCATGGCTAGCACTCCAGCTTTCTGATTATATGCTGTTGACGTTAAAGAATTTTATGACTATCATCAGTTCACTAGAGATACCTGCCACAAGAACAATCATTGGACTCAGACATTTATGTTAGCTTTACAATTGGCAAAGACAGTTAATTCCTATGTTGATTTCAGTACATTTGCTGCCTTAGTTCAGCCAATGATACCGAAACCAGGATAGATCTTAGAGTCTTTCAACAAATTTGACACTTGTAACAGATGAATGTTAAAGGCCATTAAGAAAAAACAGCAAATATGTCTAAACCTAATAAATTATAAAAAGAGTACTACTAATCTAAATCATTGCAGAGAGGTGGAAGAGGCAATTGGGAGTGGAGTTGGCCTAACGGCTAGGGCAGTCAACCTCAAATTTGGGGAACCGGGGTCAAGTCTCGGAAAGGATGCGCAACATCCTGTGATTCTGGGCAAATCACTTAGGGCCAGATGTAGGTAACTTCAATTTAGTGAGTCCTTAATAGCGATTTTTACCGAATCGCTATTAAGGACTCGCTAAATGGAATGTAGGTAGGAATCGCTAAAATATTAGCGATTCCTTAACATTCCTTAATAACGAATCGGTAATTGAGATTCGTTATTAAGGAATACCTAGCCATTCATTCCTATGGGCTAGGAGGCCCATAGGAATGAATGGGAAGATATTCACTATTAGCGATTCGGTATTAGTGAATCGCTAATAGCGGGAGGTATTTCAAGGGTGCTAGGGTGTCCAAAGGACACCCTGTTGCACCCCTGAAATGTGCATGTGTGCACATGTGGCGCACATACATGCCCTAAGGGCATGGATGTGTGCCACATGGCACATTTGAAAAAGCAAAAGTGCTTTTTTAAAGGAAATTGCTACTTACCACCAACTTGAAGTTGGTGGTAATTAGCGATTCCTTACGGCTCAAGTGCACTATTTTTAGTGCTACGTACATTGCATTTAAGGAATCGGTATTTCCTATTCCTTTAATGCAAGAGCAAAATAAGGAATCGCTATTTTGCGATTCCTTATTTTGCATGTAGGTATGAACTCACCTACATTGCACTCAGCCAAATACCGGTCGGTAACGCTGAAATTCTCCGAATTTCGGCGTTACCGACCGGTATTTCGCCACCTACATCTGGCCCCAAATCTCCCCGTGCCTAACAAAAATGAATATGTCCTCATGTAATGTAACTGGTGCTTGTGTAAAGCGATCTGATACTCAATACCTTCAGGTCAAGTTCGCGCTATACATAATTCCGTAATAAAAATAAAAAAAATGGAGGGAAGAAAGTCAGAAACATTTTTGTCACCGGTCTCTAGAGGTACCGCTGATAATGGTACGATTGCTGTTAGGGAGGCCATAAGCAAGGAGTGTAGACAATATTGCAGATCTCTATTTTGGTCATAGTATTCAATTTCTATACAAGTAACCCAATGCACTGTTGCGACTGTCATGCCATTGATCACAGAATTTCTCAGTGACATAATTGCCAGCTTCATGCCACCTGACTTGAAAGGCCCAAACAAAGTAATACTGTGAAGCTGAACCTACTTTGTTCAGAGGCAGTAGTGACACTGCACTTCCAAAATAGTATATGTACTTTGTCCCAATGTTCAAAAAAGGAACACCCTCAGCCAACACAAATCCTGCTTCTACTCTTACACCCTGACTCACACCTTCCAACAGAATGCCTCAATGCTCAGCCTTCAAAGCGTATCTCCCCCAGATCTCACTGACACACTCAGGTCAATCAAAGCCACTCCTTATGAAGATGATAATGTCTTACCATCAAAGCTCTCTCCAGGGATGCTCTCTTACCTCTACTTACCATTGTCGTGGCCTACCTCACTCAAGACATCTTCCCAGAAGCTTCCAAGACAGGCCAGATCCTCCCACTCATAAACAAATCTATACTAGACCGTGATGACTTAGCCAAATATCAGCCCATCCCTCACCAACAATTCATTGGAAAAAGCAGTCTGTGTTCAAGTCCACATCAATGCTAACCACTTTCTACACAACTTCCAGGCTGGCTGTAGATTACAGTTCAGCACCGAAACTGCTACCTTACACCCCTTGACCTCAGATGAAGATGAGCCCTGCCTCCTAATATTGCTGTACCTCTCAGCTGTCTTCGACAGTAGACCATCTCACTCTCATACACCCTCTGAAGTCTCATCATTTACAAAGACATCACGACCAGCACCCCTGCACATCTTGGAGACAAGCTCCCCATCTCTGGTGGATCACAGCACACTCAAAGCAAACACACCAGCAGTCTAAGAAATGTAAAAAACAAAAGAAAGACAGCAGGCCTTTTCCATCTATGCTCCCAGGATCTTGGACAACATCCCTGTATCCATCAGAACCGTCCCCAATGCTGCTCCATTTTGGGAAACAGTTGAAGACTGACCTCTTTGAAGAACATCACATCACAATGTATTAACCACCAACAACCCCCTTACATGTTTAGTTTATGATTGCCATTTACCATGCACACTGCTATTTGCCTTTTGGCTTGGTTCACACTCTGGAAATACCATATGCATACATACATACATGCATACATCAGCCAGCTAGCTGAAAATTAAGTCTTGGTTTATCCATAGTGCACAATGCAGCAATGCTTCCAGTACTGGCTAGCAGCACCTTATGCGAGGGGATGACACTGTGGCATTGTTTCCGTGGCCTTTGTTGTGTTGGATTAGACATTGATTTTGTCAAGAAAAGGGTGATATTTACAGGTCGATGCAAGTGCCAGCAATGGCGCCATATAACTATCTTCTGCATTTGCACACATTAGATTTTCTAAAGAAGCTGCTCTTGCGTGTGTGCTCTACTGCTATTGCCATGTTATTAGATAACTCCACCAACTCTCTTGTTAATAAAAACAGCTACTTACTAATATCCAACTTACCTTTAACAGTTTGCTTTGACAGTAATATTTTTTTAAGTATTATACAAACAGCCTCTATTGTAATTCTCTTGCACGACCAATAGTATAGCACAGTATTGCTATCCTATTACAACTAATAACCTCGCTCTACTATTTAATTCATAACAAATATACATAACTTTCAAATTGTAAAAAAAACGAATTCATTCATATATATCTTCCTCTGTGTAGTTATAGTTTATTTTGCTAAAAACTCATGGCACCATTTGGCAAATCTTCAAAAAATCTTTCAAAAGAAAAGTTTATCCTCATTAGCTCTTTCTTGGAAAGTTTCGAGGTGATCCGTCAAGCGGGGGTAAAGAAAAGTCGTGGGTCCCAAAACACAATTTCCCCATCTAATTTCCATAAGGAATTTTAAACAGTTCTACAGCAAAAAAACTGCTGAACAAAATAACACCAAATTTGGCAGACAGCTAAATCTTTATACAGGCAGCGTGCTTTTTGTGATTGGGTGTTAATCCATTCAATAGTTTTGGAAATATTAAGATTCAAAATTGATAACTATATTGACAGTTGGGCTGAAATTAAAAAACAAAAGAATTAAGCCTTCTAATTGACTGAGTGGGCTTTTTTGGAGCGAACCCTCTGATTGGCAGGCTGCAACATGAACAGAAATGCTGAGAAGACCATTACAGCACCCCTGTAAATGTTTAAAAAATACCATATAAGAAAGCAGGATAGAGGTACCCTGACCCACTGTCGTTTTTGTTTAAAGGGGAGGGGTCTTAGAGGGACCCACCCTCCCGACCCAAAATAAACAAAACATTTGGGGGCGGTGGGGGTTGCAGCGATCCTGCTGAACTCTAGGGAAAATGAATTATAAACAAAATGGGGTTTCTGTTTTTAGCGGATTACCCGCCCGTGGGAGTTGGGTTGTGTCTGTGGCCAGAGCCTGCGCCCAACCCCATGCCGCATGTTGCCAAAGGCTGTGCACAGCGAAGAGTTGGCAGTCCTCGGGGGCCTTGGTATGGTAATAAGATCTTACTTTGTTACAAAAAACCCTAGCAATTTACTGACAATACCAAAGGTTAAAGTCACATTATTGTTAGGTATGGTAATAATATCTTACTTTAGTTAACAAAACAAAAAAAGACATCCACTGAAAAAACCAAAAGTTCAAGTGACGTTATAGTTAGGTGAAAATGTCAGTTAAAATATAACATTATATGCTAAAAAACACTGAAATTCTACAGTTATAGATAATATGGAGCTGTCTAGGGTGAGAGTTCAAGCAACAAATATGGAGATCAGAAGATGTACCCACTGGGCTGTGTTGCAGTGGAGAAGTGGAGAAGTGTGGCTCAATGGTTAGAGCGGCAGACCCTGATGCAGAGATCTGGCCCAGGACCAGGGTTCAATTCCCGCCTCGGCGGGTCTTGGGCTCAATTTCCTCGGACCTGATAATTCTCGCCTCGGTGCCTATTCTAATCATGGGTCCCACTCTGCAACTCTGGGCAATAGCTTGCTTAAGCTTGCTTAATCTCCACAACGGCCCCAACAGCGCTGGGATGCCTGGCTTCACCCTGGGAGTGCCCAGGAGTGGACATTTCACAGGGAAAAGCCAGGAAGGGTTCCACAGCGGTATGCGTACAGCGCCTGGACACCCCTTTGGGGGTATGGGTGCGCTTTACAAGTACAAATTTCATTTCATTTCATTGTAGTAGTGCACTTCCTTTGAAATGCTTGCCAGGATTGTTGTAAAGTGCATTTTAAAAATGAGGCATTGATTGACTAGTTTATTGAGCAAACTAAAACTTGTACCCCCACCGTACTCCGCGTATGACCTCACAGATTGCATCACTCATGAGGGAGACAGATGCCCATTCCTACTTCTTTATTACCCAGAGGTGGTACTGCAGAGAGTGCTGTGTAGTAGTTGAGCGATTAGGTCTACTCTTCTTTCATACCTGTGGTTTGGGTTTCTCTGACTGTAAACCCAACTATCCACATGGCATTTCCTCCTCCCGAAGACTGAGTGACAATGACTTTAGTCTGACCAGTCTTAGATTAAAACAAAACGTAAGGAAGTGCCTAAAACAGTTTCAGAGCTGTATCTCTGGAATTCACATTATCTGCTAAACCAGGGTAAATACAGGGTATAAATTCAGGCCAGTGTCTCAGTATTCTCATGGATCAGTGGCAGGATCATTGAGTTTACTGTCTCCGTATACTGTTTTTGCCATTTGTATTTTGTGTGGGCATATTAGTGATTATGTGTGTGGGATTTCACTTTGAGTGCTCTACAGAGCAGCCTCTTTTGAAGAGTCGGTAGCATTTTAATGGTTTACAACACCAATTGCGGTTGCAAACCATTCATACAGATCATTGTGATTAGTAACTTGGAGGGGTGCCCCTTCCTAACATATCTTCAGGGGAGTCACGAAATCCCTTTAAAGTGTCTTCGAAAGCGCTCTCTCAATTGCCATATCACACCCAGCCCTAGAGTACTTTGAGCACTCATATTAGTATTATTAGAACATAGGAATGTGGAGCACTCCATTGCAGACAATGGAGTGCTCCATGCTTCTACGGGCCGGTAAAAGCCCGCAGAGCAACATTCCAATGTTGTTTGAACAAAGGCCTCTCGGAGCCCTAGGGGATTTAAATCCCCTCGGGCTCCGAGAGGCCTTTGTTTAATTTGTTAGAACGTTCTGCCCTCTAGTGGTAGAATGTTCTAATAGCCTTATAGCCCTTCCTAGCTGGGCTATACCGGCTATTAAAGGCCCGCTCCCTTGGCGGGCTATAAGGCTATATTAGAACATTGGAATGTTGGGAGCTCCATTATAGACAATGGATTGCTCCAGGCTTATAATGGCTGGTAAAAGTCTGGAGCATCAACATTCCAATGTTTACCTTTGTTGACAGCTGTTGCTGTGAACAAATGCCTCACGGAGCCCGAGGGGATTTCAACCCCCTTGGGCTTCATGAGGCCTTTGTTTTGCTATTTAGAACATTCTGCCCTCTAGGGTCAAAATGTTCTAATAGCCTAATAGCCATCCGTAGCAGGCTATACCGGCCATTAAAGGCCCATTCCCTTGTTAAAGGCCCTCACCTTCGGCTCGGGCCTTTAATGCTTGAGCGGGCCTTTAATGGCTGGTATAGCCCACTACGACAGGCTATAGAAGAATGGTATGGCTCCTTGATAGTATGTGGGGATTTTAACCTTTTGTTCAATTGACTGCTGGATATCACCACTCTATGGCAAAGGAGTTAGATGCTACATTGATAGGAGCTGGTTCAACAATTTTGAAAGTCTTTTGGGCTGATTGATTTATAATGCTACAAGTATGGATAAGCAATTGAGTTTATGGATTTCTTAGCCTTACAACTCCATTACTCTAGTTTACATTTCTTGCTGGTAGAAGGATGGCACCCAAATGTGTACCACAAATCCACCCCAAGTGTATCTCTTACCATTCACCCTTAGTTCTATCTACTCAGTTCCATGCACTATAACTCGTGCCCTCACCATGCACTGTTAATTATTCACATATTATATCACTCATGCCATGTTCTATGACATCATTGATAACATTACTGCAACATCAGCAATGACATTGATGACAACACTGTGCATGACGGGAGCACAAGCTATAGTCAATTTAGGGCACATGTTATAGTTATTGGGAATATCAATATAGTATACTACTTAAATGTAAACAGGAAACTATACATTAAGAATGTATATTTTATTTTGAAAGCCCTGAAGAAATGACGTGATCGTGAAACACATGTTGGCTGCGAATAAAGAACAATCGATTGGACTGGGAGTAGGAGAAGCATCTTTCCTCAGATGTTGAATACTTTACATATATATATATATATATATATTCATCCAAATTTGAGTTTTCTTGATTCAGGCTTTGTATTGCATTTGGAATTTGGTGGTATAGGTGCACTGCAAGCTCCTGCTGCACCAATCTTCTAGTTCCCATGCATAACTCACAACTGGGGGAACTACAGGGTTCTGATGGTGAAGCCTAACCTGGGTCTGCTGTCCAAAACGCTTGACATGACAACCCACTTCCACTGGATTGATAGGTAACAGTGACAGTTGTCTCCTTCTTTAGGACGAGGCAACTATCACTCACTTTCCCTGCTTGAGTCTACCACATGAGGTATGGCAGACCCAGACAGAGAAAAAGGACAATAGCACCCCCACACAGGGAGAACATTTCTGCGTGTCAGGGCCATTTATTTTTTGTTTTAGTAATTTGTTTCACTAAAACAAAAAAAATGCTGAGGTGGGGCAAAAAACCATGGCGCCTGCTAAGCATACTTCTCCTTCAGTGCATCCACTGCAACAGTGAATGCGCTGGAAACAGTGAAATCCCTGCCAGGTAAGGATGAATCTTGTAATGTGGTGGTTGGTCTTCCGTTGACCTGAGAGGCTGTGAGGCTGCCCACTGATGACTAATTGGCCTCTTTTTCACACAAAAGCTAGCCAAAGAAGTAAAACCGTGCAGAAAGGCTCAGTGGTGAATTCGCCACTGATACCTTCTGCCTTTGATACTTGAATCTTCTACTATAGTATCCAGGAGAAAAATCCATAGACTTCACTGTTAAAAAATGTCATCACTATGGTGAGGAATTATTGTAAGATATCATTGGCTCAATATTTCTTACAAGAGATGTGCCAATGAACTTAATGGCAGGACATGGAATAGGATCCTACCCAAACCTTATACTCTACAATGTCTCTCGAATATGGGATGAAAAATTAAGACTAACACGCAGGCTCAGACAAGCCCCACTGGGCGTTCCTGGTGGGCTAGCAGGGTGGGGTTGGTTTCACTGCTGGCAGGGGGCGAAACAAATTCCTCCACCAAACAGATAATGTTAAAGCACACCGGTCAGACCATGCTTGCTTCAAAACCATTCATTTTAGCATTTATTGATTCTTTTGCTTCTGCAGGGTTGCATCAAGCTAAGCTCACCACCAGGGATTGAGGTGGAGGGTTGTGAGTGGTCTGCTGTTTCAAAAGTGTATTTCTCTATAATGTGACCATTGCAGCACATTTCAGTTAAGATATAAAATCCTAGCATTGGATTGAGTGACATTTGTTAGACATGATTCTAATCATGAACTTAGAAGCATTCATGTTCCCACATTCACTGCCCAGAGACGACTCTGTAAGTGAACCAAGAAGTAGGTCAAATGTCTTTTTTCCCCTATATGTGGCCTACGGTGTTTCTATAGATGGAGTAACATTAGAGTCTTTTGTTTTTGTGCAACGCACACCCTGAGCTCATGTATTTCATGAGATGAAGGAAAAGGAGCTACTGGGATAAAAGTCATTGCCTAGGATCATCCGAGCTATGCATGTTTCACAGGACTGCTGGTGGTAGCGTTTGGGGAGGGTGATTTCTTTATGCAAAGCTAAAATGAAAAGTATAGCACCCAGCTTTGTTCAGTGCATTGAGAAAATTTGCTCCACATAGCTAAAAGTCTTTATTCATTTTGATACTGTAGAGCTGTAAGCTTACATACAGGGTGGAATTTTTTGCTATGTAGGTGTGATATCATTTGGAATGTGGAGGTTGAGAGAAAGAGAGAGCTGAAGAAAGGAAGATGGTTGATTTGTGCTGGAGATGTGATGGCATTAAACAAACTTAATTATAAACAAAACAGTGTGCAGGATTTCTTTACATGGCGACGACTGACTACCGTGCAGGGGGCAGACATTGACATCTCCACTCCTGGAGGTTTAAGGAACTGAAAGAATCTAAGGAAGATCCATGAAAATATTACTTGAACGGACTTGATGCAAGTGGTTGAGGTCTAACAGGCAGAATCTCTTCAAGGCAGAATCTCTTCAATATACAAAGGTATGCCAAATAATTCAAATTATATTAGAGCGCTACCAATCGGCAAAACTGCTGTTCCACGTGCGACCTCAGCACGAGCAGAACCGATGCACGTGGAAGTCAATGCGCGTGCAGCTTTGACTCCAAAAGGGAGCCGAGGGGAAGCTGTTTTGAAACCACGGCGTATGCAGTTCCTCTAGCGGCTGCCGTGTGTGAGTGACGTGAGACTGCAGTGAAGCTGTTCTTAAACTGAAGCGTACACAGTCTCACAAACGATGTGAGAAACTTAATAACTTTACAATTACTTAAAAGTACGTGTTTTTCTCCAAATGACTGAGACTGTTTTACACTCTTCAGTGTGAATTCCTCTTGGAGGCCCTGTGTGTATCTAATACTATACACGTGGAACGTTTAAGTAAATTAAAACTACCAATCAGGAGTATACCAAATTTACCATGTTTGGAAGGGAGAGCACAAGCACTTTACCACTGGTTAGCAGGAATAAAGTACACAGAGTTGTAATGCCAACAAAAACTGATTCAGCTAGACAAGGCAAAAATCTGGGAGAATATCACGCCAAAGATGGTAATTTCCAACACAATCTATATCCAAATGTGATCATAATCAATGAGGGTAAACAATTAAAGCTAATCCCCATTCTGACCATCGTAAGGCGCAGTGTAGAGCCTCAGCTAACCTCATGGATAAGCATGAACAATGAAGAAGAGACCATCGGCCACACTACCTCTTAATAATCCTGACCATCAGGCGTGATCTAAGAGCAACAGGCAAGGTATCTATCAACAGAGAGCAATTAATCACAAGCATGACCAAGCCTGATCTGCTGAAAACCATAGTCAGACTCCATATTGACCATCATCGGTCCAGTCAAAAACTATATGCATTCTCCTGGACAATTTTTTCATATTTTCACGGTCATAATGCTGAGAATGCTATACAAATGGATGACATTAATTAACTCACTGTAACAGAACATCCACTTAATTTTGGCTCTACGTATCAAAGTCAATGCATGGATAGGTCTTAATCTCTGCTTTCAGTGGCCATGTTGCATTCTTTCAACACATGTGCTATAAGGGAGTTTTATGTTGAGACTTCGCCTTTTTTACCCATTCTTTTTTTTTTTTAATACATCTCTATGCCACAAGATCTGCAGGTTTGTTTTTTAAAACCATTTACAGCTTGTTGGGGCATGTTCTGTTATTCGTTCCTTCTGTGTTCTGAGCTTCTTTCCACACCTGTTCAAACACAGTCAAAAAGGTGAGTAGCCTGGCATTTGCCTAGAAGGTTCATTTGACCAGGGTACCCTGAAGAGTGTATAAGGCTTTGGAGGACCAGGTGTCCATCTCAAGCCAAGTACCCAATATCATGGTCAATAAGGAATATATGATACTTGGTGGTTCCTACTGCATCAAGATCTGGAAAAGGTCTTACACACTAGATGGCCAGAAGAATGCAGGAACTGACCTCATAAAGAGACTTCAATAGTATAGAAATTAGCTACCTTCAGATCAATCAATCAAACATTTGTAAAGCGCACTACTCACCCGTGAGGGTCTCAAGGCGCTAAAGGGGAGGGGGGCGGGGTGTGCTGCTACTGCTCGAACAGGTAGGTCTTGAGAAGTCTCCTGAAGGTCAGCAGGTCCTGGGTCTGTCGCAAGTGGGTGGGAAGGGTGTTCCATGTCTTGGCTGCGAGGTGGGAGAATGATCTGCCGCCGGTGGTCGTTCGGTGGATGCGTGGAACGGTGGTGAGGGCGAGGTCAGCGGAGCGAAGCTGGCGGTTCGGGGTGTAGAAGGTGAGTCGTTTGTTGAGGTATGTTGGTCCGGCGTTGTGGAGTGCTTTGTGAGCGTGGGTAAGGAGCTTGAAGGTGATCCTCTTGTTGACGGGGAGCCAGTGCAGGTCTCTCAGGTGGGCAGTGATGTGGCTGTGGCAGGGGATGTTGAGGATGAGGCGCGCAGAGGCGTTCTGTATGCGTTGGAGTCTTTTCTGGAGTTTGGCCGAGATTCCCGGGTAGAGGGCATTTCCGTAGTCCAGCCTGCTGCCGACGAGGGCCTGGGTGACCGTCTTTCTGGTTCCGGTGGGGATCCATCTGTAGATCTTGCGAAGCATGCGGAGGGTGTTGAAGCAGGAGGAGGAGACGGCGTTGACTTGCTGGGTCATTGATAGCGATGAGTCCAGGACGAACCCCAGGTTGCGTGCGTGGTCGGTGGGAGTGGGTGCATCTCCCAGTGTGGCCGGCCACCAGGAGTCGTCCCAGGCGGAGGGGGTGGAGCCAAGGATGAGGACCTCCGTCTTGTCAGAGTTCAGCTTCAGGCGACTATTCTTCATCCATTCGGCGACGGCCTTCATTCCTTCGTGGAGGTTGGTTTTGGCGGTGGCGGGGTTTTTGGTGAGGGAGAGGATCAGCTGGGTGTCGTCGGCGTAAGAGATGATGTTGAGGTCGTGCGATCGGACGATGTTGGTGAGCGGTGCCATGTAGACGTTAAAAAGGGTCGGGCTGAGGGACGATCCTTGGGGTACGCCGCAGGTGATCTTGGTGGCTTCGGATCAGAATGGAGGGAGGCGGACTCTCTGGGTTCTGCCGGTGAGGAAGGAGGTGATCCAGTCCAGGGCTTTGTCGTGGATCCCTGCGTCGTGGAGGCGTGTGCGTAGGGTGTGGTGGCAGACGGTGTCAAAGGCGGCCGAGAGTTCCAGGAGGATGAGGGCCGCGGTTTCGCCGTTGTCCAGCAGGGTCCTGATGTCGTCGGTGGCGGCGATGAGGGCGGTTTGGGTGCTGTGGTTGCTGCGGAATCCGGATTGAGACGAGTCCAGGGTGTTGTTCTCCTCGAGGAAACGGGTCAGTTGCCTGTTGACAGTCTTCTCGATGACTTTCACCGGGAACGGGAGCAGGGAGATGGGCTGGAAGTTCTTGAGGTCCTTTGGGTCCGCCTTGGGTTTCTTGAGTAGGGCGTTGATCTCGGCGTCCTTCAGATGATACTGGTCACACTTCAAGGGTAAGGCAAGAGGTCTCAAGACCCAGCCTTATCCCACTCCCAATTGATCATCTTCTGGGAACACCAACTACTCACAGATACACTCATTAATTCTCAATAGTGCCAAGAGGCCAAGGCATTTGTAAACACTGTGCAATAACACAAAACTGCAACATAACATAGTTTTTGTGAGGGGTTATTATAAGCCAGACTACAAAATCCTCCCAAAACAAGAATCCATACCTTTGACCATACATGTTGTTGCATTAGCGGCAGTGTTAGTTGTCCTATTGCTCTTAACGCCATTGGGTGTGACGCAAATCCCACTGGATCACTGGCAGTGAGACCAGAGAATAAGGACCAATGTTCATTCCGACAATCAACATGTTTAAGCAAAGAGCCAGATCCCATGCAGATAATCAGCAGTAAATATAAAGAACCACAGGCAGAACACAACCAAAACACCAGCAGTTAGAGAAGAAACCCATACTCAGATCATGTCCTGGCACACACAGGTGAAATGAGAGACCCACAACCTTATTCAATCCTGGACAGCAGCAGGGAGAACATAGAATCAGAGCTACATCTAAATATGTGCATAATCAATAGGGGTGAAGAACGAATGCTAAACCCTTTTCTGACAATTAGCAGAGGCAGTGTAGAACCACAGCTAGACCTCATCATGAGCATCAATCATGGAAACAGAGAATTTCTGCCACACTACAGCGTAATCAATTGGACCATCAACAGTGATAAGAGGCCAACAGACATGGTGAGCATTAACAAACAGCAATTGATCACTATCATGGTCCAATCCTAATCTGCTGGCAACCCCAGCCAGACCCCATATTGAACATCACCAGCTAGAATAGCTTCTCCTGACCCCTTTTTTCATAGAGCTACAGGTTTTTAAATACTCCCTGTCATCAGGCTGGGAAAGCTATACAAATTGGTAACATGAATCCATTGACTGTAACAGCACGTCCACTTAATTTGGGCTCTACATATCTTTGCCAATGAAGGATAGGTCTTAAGCTCGGCTCCCAGCAACCATGTCAAATTCTTTCAACACATGGCGCAAATGAGCTTTTGGTTGAGGTTTTGGGGTCTTTCCCTATTCTTATCTTCAAATAGAATAAATGCTTCTAGTTGGCACATAACATCTGCAGCTTTGCATATAAAATACATTTACACTTTTACATGGCTTTAGAAGGTTGTTGGCTTTTCTGCTGGTATTTGCACTTTCAGTATTCTAAACAACTCATCTCTACAGACCTTAAATTTTAATTTGCTTTTGCAAACAGTATCAAGAAGGTGGCCAGCCTTGCATTTACGTGAAAGATCCACAACTGCATTTACTGCCTTTATCATCACACGTGGAGAACAGCCATCTATTGTGATAAGATCAGTGATGATAGCAAGAGCCACAATCATATATACCCATCTCATCAAGGATAGCACCAAAATATCAGAATCCACTTGCAGAATCCCTGTGACATCATACTCAATGACAAAAATATTTTCAGGGGTAGGTACAGGGAAATGAGTTGCTGAAAGAAGAGGACAAAAGCTTTAGGACAACCAACAAACACATACATTTAGTGACAAAGATTGGTGGTGTATGCCAAAGTGCTCAAGAAACAACTTCCAACCAGAATCTTTAGCTCACTCATCTTTTCTTGTGCAGCACCTGCAACATGCCCTACCTCTGTTGCCATCCCCAATGTTGTCTGATCAGACTCCAAAACTCCAGGTGCTACCAGATCTGTGACCACTGGCTCCATCCTGAATACGGTAGGTGGCATCGTTCAGCTCCATGTGGCATCGTTGGCGTGGTCTGCACCAGAAGTGATGTTTCCAGTGCCTAAATAGGTGCCACCCAGGCATGCTGACGTCAGTTACTTTTCATGAATTTCCACGCCAGAAGTGCTGAACCACGCAATACACTGACCACTGGTGTGGAAAACAAGGAAAACTCCAGTGCACAGAACTGCTGACATTGCTTGTTCTCGTCGGTGGGGAACAGATCTAATCACGGCTCTCCCACTTCTGAGAGAGACCTTGCACCACCTCTGGATGGAGACATCATTCATGAGCTGGTAGGCATCTTCGGCTAAGTTCATCTGCTCTGGCGTTCAGAGAACCCGCCAGATGTTGTATCACCAGGGATATGCCCTGCTGTTCCAGCTGTGTCCTGAGACGCAGGGCCTCCTGACAAAGGGCCCATGACCCCACACAGTCCTGTTTGTTGCAGTACCACATGGCAGTAGTGTTGTCCAGGAACAGCTGCACCAGCCTTTCCTGGATGGAAGGTATAAAGTCTTTTAATGCCAATCAGATTGCTCAGAGCTCCAACATGTTGATGTAGAGTCTGTATTCCGCCAGAGACCAGAGGCCTCTGATCTCCATTTCTCCCAGATGGCCACTCCATCTGAGGAGTGATGCATCTGTCACTACTGTGAGATCTGGTTGGGGAAGGGAGAGGGGTCTGCCACTGACTCAATTGCGATTCATTAACCACCAATGCAGATCTTTCGCAGTTCTCTCTGAGATCTGGACCATGTTGGAGAGATTCCACTGCAGAGCCCGCATTTGCCAACGGGCATGTGTCACAATTAGGATGCAGGAGACCATGAGGCCCAGCAGCTCAGAGTTAGGCTCACCGAAATCCAGGATAGAGGCTGAAACATCTGTATCATAGCCTGAATATCCTGAACTCACAGCTCAGGAGGATAGGCCTGAAACTGCACAGTGCCCAGAACAGCTCCAATGAAAGGGAGCATCTGAGAGGGAGTCAGGAGTGACTTCGGCACGTTGATATTGAACTCCAGGGAATGCAGGAGGTCCACCGTAGTCTATAGGTGGGAGACGACAGCCTGGGGCGAGCCGACCTTCGACAGCCAGTCATCAAGATAGGGGAAAACTGGCGCCCCTGATCTCCGCAGATGAGCATCAACCATCACTTTGGTGAATACCTGAGGGGCACTGGTGAGGCCAAAGGTCACAGCATACTGAAAGTGCTCATGGCCCACTGTGAACCACAGGTAACGCCTATGGGCAGGCAGTACAGGAATATGGAAATACTTGTCCTACAAGTCCAACGCTACCATCCAGTCTCCAGGGTCCAGGGCAGACAGGACCTGAGCAAGAGTTAGCATCATTAATTTCTCCTTCTTGAGGAAGAAATTGAGAGAGTGCAGGTTGATGAGAGGACAAAGGCCTCCGTCGTTCTTGGGCACCAGAAAGTGGAGAGAATAGCAACTACGACTTACTTTTGGCGTCAGCACTCTCTCTATGGCTCCTTTGGCCAAAAGAGCGGCACTACCTGGCAGAGAAGAGACAGGTGGTCCTCCATCAGCCTGTCGTAGGTAGGTGGCATGGAGGGAGTGGTAGTCTCGAAAGGGAGGGAGTTGCCCCTTCCGACATTCTGCAAAACTCACCTGTTTGATGTTCTGGCCTGCCAGCAGGGCAGGTGATGGCAAATCCTGTCAACCACTGGGTGCCCCTGATGGTAAATGGGTGGACTAGGAAGGTTTGGAGGCCGACTGAAACAGCAGAGACCATAATGATGTGACCCCAGTGTTTTTAATCTTAGTTTATTTGGCCTGTTCACTACTGTTAGGGTTTCTAGATGAAGCAACACTTACCCCGTGGCTGTATTATTCTTCAGGCGCACAGTCCTTGTTTACAGCGCAACACACCTTTAACTAGGTGCGCCATGCACATGCAGGGACAGTGTGCCCTACTTCACAGTGTCACTTGAACCAAGCTATACCAGGCTGAGGAGCCCTAGCTAGGGCGAAACCAGTCCTAGGATGCTTGCAATCTGGTTCAGGGAGGAGCTGGCCTGGCAGTTTGGGCTGGACTGTTCCCATGAGGAGCAGAGTCAAGACTGATTTGCATATGGCTGGGTCAAAACAGAGGTGGCATGATGGGCAAAAAATGAAAGACTGGGATGCGACCCGAGCAACTGCCAGTGGCGGAGATTAATTGAAGCATTCCATCCATCACCTGGTTGTTTTTGTATAGGAGCACATTCAGCCTTAATAACATTTTCCTGTTAGGTTATCAGTTGCATATATCTATGTTACTAGGTTGTCTGGTAAATATGCAAGATATAACAGTGATATGTGTAGAGGGGTGACGCTGTTAGAGAATAATGGTTCTGGCTGGAATTTTCCACCGCCACCTACAATCTGTTAGACTAGGCATTCGTAATTTTATTATATAAACATTGGAATTTGACCTTTCAGGTTAGAGAGGTCTTCACCCTCACTAATCAGAGAGAAGTCAGATTCCAGAGCACTGGCTGCTGTTCTTCTTGGATCTAAGTTGGACCCAGATAGCTAAATCCGAGTTCGTCTGAACTCTGATCATAGAAGGCTCTCTCCTCCTTGCCCTACCTTGCCGGCTGAAGATCTGATAACAGAGAGGTCCCCTGTGTTGCAGATATGCAGAGCGATACATGTAGCACTTTCCCCACAGGCAATGTTTGATTACCTTTATGCTCTCAGAGTAGTGAGAACGTATTGGAAATCCATCAGGCACATCAGCAGGGGCACACCACAAGCCCCAGAGGACCCTGCCGCAGGAAGCCGCCGTTCTTGACAACCCGCCCGGAGGATACCGTTAAATTTAGGCAGTGGGCCCCGCAGCACGGAGAGCACATTGGAAATCCGTCAGGCACATCAGCGGGGGCAGACCACAAGCCCAAGAGGACCCTGTGGCAGGAAGCCGCCATCATTGACAACCAGCCCGGAGGACACCGTTAAATTTCGGCAGGGGGACCGTTCGAGGCTGGGCCGGGCCACCCCCTTAACACTTATGCTGATATATGAGAACAGGTACTTTCATTTTGTTACAATATTTGACTGTGGATGGACGGTGAGATTTGGTAGAACCTAAGGCCATGGAGCTGGTAACGGGTTATTGAGGAAATCGGTCGGTGACATTAAAACTTAATTCGAACTCTGACACCTACAAAAACAAAGATACTGTGTTTATTGAAAGCCAAAGCACCCAAGACCTAAGTAATCTATTAATGACATTAATAGGGGTCGTGTGGCGGTTCAAAACGGGGGGGGGAGGGTCGGAATAACTATTTTGCATTTTTCTGTGCCTGAATTGTTTCTTTACAGATGGATTATCTAGTTCCCTACCCTCCACAGCCCATTCAGCATTGGTAAAAGAAAACTTGACGTAGATGCCGGACAACCCTAGACACCGGAAAAAATTCAGGCATCCCTGTTAAAATATATTTCAGGAACTATGGGGATTATTGAGAAGCAAATCAATTCAGTCGAGGAGTCACTATTAGTCTGTGGAGACTGTACAGTGGCACCTACTACATTAATCCATACTCCCATTAATGACCCTGAAAACGCTAAAATTAGCAGACCCTCAACGAGCACTAAGGGGAACAATGGGTGCAATCAGTACATATCAGAAACCGTCAATACCTTGAATACGGAGTCCCCTCCACCATCCAAATGTATAAAAAAGCCACGACAATGCTGTACAATCGTTGAACCAAACAGACAGGAATCCCAGAATTAATGGAAAAAGCTTCAAAATACATCCTGCAACAGGCCAGTTGCGACAAGTGTTGAAATTAACCAGGTCCTTAGCAATTTAAATAATCAAAAACTGGACCTGTTAAGCGAGACCTTGAAATCTCTAGAGCAACTTGTGAAAAGCATCTTGGAGTCAATAAACACCTGTTTAAACATGCAGAAACTAAATGCTCTACATGCCTTAACATGTTAAATACTCTGTTAACATGTGCCATTGCAAACAACGCAGCACTTGTCGCACCTACTTACAACACATGCACACTTAAGGTTCTGTTAAATTTTGTGCATAATCAGAACACACTAGGGGCACTACCGCCTATAAATCTCGAGACAGGAATAACTGGTGGGTAGCAACCAGCCAATACCATACCATCATTAGCTGCTAACAAACCTCTAGAACTCTCTTCGTTTCAGTCAACAGATTTTTTTAGGCCTTCCTCCAGCTGCCACCCCATATGTAATCATCCTGGCAAATGTGCCTACATTACCCCTTGCAGAGCAAAGAAATTTGGATTTCACTTAGAAATAAATCTCTAAATTGGCTAGGGTTTAGAACAGGTTTAACCGAACATCTATTTTAGGATATAAAGATGGTAAGGTGAGTTAAATGGGTGGGTAGGGGGGAAAAACCCTGCCAGGAGTTTGCATTGTTCTGTCCTTTAAAACCCCACGTTTGGTGGAGACTGTTTTGAGCAGGACCAGGGCTATAAATGTTTGCCCGAGTACTGTGTCCTACCTCCATCTAGGTTACTTCTATCAGCCCAGCATGACAACCGAAACCAACCAAGCACAGAAATCACACAATTTGAAATCACAGATCAGCCATATCTATAATATACCTACATTTAATCGTTTTCAGAATTTAACAGACCTAGGTGCACATGCATCAAAATAGTCAATAGCGATTTTTTAATTGCGATTTTTAAGGAATCGCAATTAAAGAATCGCTATTGCCTATGCATGTAGGAATCGCAAAAAAAATTGCTATTCCTACACATTCCTTAATTGCGACTCGCAAATTGCGAGTCGCAATTAAGGAATTGCTTCCCATTCATTCCTATGGGCCTAAAGGCCCATAGGAATGAATGGGAATTGCATGTGCAATTTGCGAGTACCCAATAGGTACTCGCAAATTGCGCATGCAGTATCAAGGGTGCAAGGGTGCCAAAAGGACACCCTGTTGCACCCCTGAAATTTCAAATTATCCACATGTTGCGCACACACATGCCCCAAGGGCATGTGTGTGTGTAACATGGGACTTTGAAAAATGCACTTTAGTGCATTTTTCAAAGAAATCGCAAATTACCATCAACTTGAGATTGAGGGCAATTTACGATTCCTATTTGCGAAATCGCAAATTTTTACTGGTTAATAATGGTTAATAATGCATTTAAGGAATCGCAATTTGTGATTCCTTAAATGCAATCGTAATTTAAGTCATCGCAAATTTTGCAATGACTTAAATTGCGATTTTTGCATTTGGGATGATGCATCCCAAATGCAAAATACAGGTCGCAAAGGGGCAGATTCTGCGAATCTGCCCGTTTGCGAGCGTATTTTTCCTTGATGCATGTGGCCCTTTGATGGGTTAGATTGACTTGAGGAGGAGCATTTTATGGGCCTACGGGGTGAACAAAATATCGCAACTCCTGCGCAAAATAGGGAAGACGGGATATTTAATGAGGAACTGAGTGAGATGAGCATTTTGCAACCCAGAAATAGTTCATAGTCAAGGAACGACACTGACATAGCTGCCCCGATAGTTAACCAACCCGAGAGTCTCCCCGAAGCCCCCGCCAAATCTATGGGATTTATGATCTGGAATGTGGCAGGTCTTCGGAACAAAATAAATAACCCAGAATTGTTGGAGTTCATTGAGGGGTTTAATTTTATCTGTATACAAGAGACCTGGCTTAGGGAGTCTTTACATATAAATGGGTAAAGAACATATTTTATTCCTGCAACTCACGGTAGACCAAAGGGTGGGCTATGTACCTTTGTCTCCAACAATCTACAAGCTGTGAGAATAATTAAGGAGGCAGTTAGTCCCCATTACCAAATAATTATCTGCGAAGATACTGTGCTGCACGGCTAGTGGTAATTATTTTTTATAACAATGCCACAACATGTGAAATAATAGAAACCCTTTGAAATCTGGATGATGACTTGGACTGCCTGGAGAAAAGTTCCAATAAAAACATGTTAATTTATGGGGTGGCGACTTCAATACATGTTGTGCTATAAGCCCCCTGTAAAAATTTGTGGACTATCTTGGTTGACATTGGTCAAATAGATTTCACCCACGATCAGTATGGGGATAAGATAATTGAATTGATACTCAAATTCAATCTGGCAGTTGCCAATGAAATGCCAAAAGCATTATTGATTACATTTTAATGTCCAATAAATGTGCGACCCATGCGTTTAATTTTAATACCCATTCTATCTCATTGAGTGATCATTTTCCCCAGTCCGTACAAATTTCATTTCCTTCTGTTTTTAATCAGCAGCATAGTCGTACTACCCACCAGACCAGTGAGTTTGAACTAGCGACCCTTAATGGATATTCGCTGCGCGTGATCACAGGTTATTCCTGCAGGGTTTTTAAAACAATTAATCAAGAGCAAAGGGGAAGCTTTTGAGACCTGCCTAAATGAATCCTCACACCCAACAACCATCATTAATGCTTTCTTGAAAATCATGCGGGTGATAAATGGAAAGCCTTTTCGTACCAAAGGGAAAAAAATATAGACAAGAGAGGAAAGGATGGTTCGATCCATCTTGCACCAAGGCACAGAAGAGGCTAAAGGAAGCACTACATAAAACCCCAAGAAGTAGACTTGAAGTCCAGGCTTGTAGATTAGATTACAAACTGGCAGTCAAACAAAGGAAATTACAATTAAGAGAAAAGGCATGGGAAGCTCTACACGAATCATGTATTAATAACAATAATAACAAGCTCTGGAGGTTAGTTAATTTTGAACCACTGAGAATAGATAGCGGCCCTGGTATTCAGATTGAAATACCAGAAGAGGAATGGATAAAGCATTTTTCTGGTATCTATTCCTGCTCTACATCAGTAAAAGACCAGGGGCCATATGTATCATTCCAAATTGCGATCGCAAACGCCAAAATTCTGCGAATTTTGGCGTTTGCGATCGCAATTGGGCTTAGTGGTATGTATGAATGAAAAACTGCCTCGCAAAATAAGGAATCGCAAAATTTGCGATTCTCTATTTTGCGAATGCATTTAAGGAATCGCAAATTGCGATTCCTTAAATGCAATGTATGAAGCACAAAAAAAGTGCACATTGGTCATAAGGAATCGCAAATTACCACCAACTTCAAGTTGGTGGTAATATGCGATTTCTTTAAAAAATTCAATTTTTAGCATTTCTCAAAGTGCAATGTGGCGCACATACATGCCCTTAGGGCATGTATGTGCGCCACATGTGCACCCATGCTTATTTCAGGGTGCAACAGGGTGTCCTTTTGACACCCTTGCAACCTTGAAATTGCATTCTCAATTTGCGATTCTCGAATTGCTAATCGCAAATTGAGAATGTCTTCCCATTCATTCCTATGGGCCTCTAGGCCCATAGGAATGAATGGGGAGGGTTTCTTAATTGCGAATCGCAATTTGCGATTCGCAATTAAGGAATATGTAGGATTGGCAATTTTTTTGCAAATCCTACATACATCTCGTTTTGCGATTCTCAAATAGCGATTTGCAAAAAATCGCTATTTGAGAATCGCAAAACCTAACATTGATACATATGGCCCCAGGTGTTTGCAATTGAAGCTCCAACACAAACTTCTTCAATTGTACAGTTTAGCTTGGAGGAAGTTAACACAGTAAAAGTAGCAAGTAAAGGAGTAAAAGCACCCGGCCCAGACGCTATCCCAGTAGATCTGTATAAAGCCAACATCACTCTGTGGGGGCCCTTATTAACCATGGTATTAAGGGCCTGTTGTAACTCAGGTTTTCTACCCACGTGGGCAGAATCAATAATCGTCCAAAAGGGGAGATCGGCTTATTCCTGTCTGCTACAGGCCGATCTCTCTGCTCAATTCTTTAGTGAAGATAGCGAGTAGAATCATTCTGAACAAACTACAAGGGTGGGCAGAAATAAATGATATTTTGACAGACCTACAGTATGGATTTCGCCCTGGGATTGGGACAATTGAGCAGGGCCTCAATTTAAGTATGTTAATTGGCAAATACACTAAGATCAAGGCAGGAAATATATATTTTTGGCCTTCGTTGATTTGTCCTCGGCCTTTGACTGCGTCACTCACTCGTAGCTACTGTTTAAAAAAGCATGTATGACCCTACCTCAGCGATGATAACGATGTATAAAGCGAAATGCATTAGCGTGGCACTATTCGGGGCGAGGATCTGGGGGCATACCAAATGTACGGCCTTACAGATGGTTGAAGGTTATATGCTTGCCGTTTCTAAGGGTGCATCAACGCATGTCTGCCATGCTGAGCTTGGGGTTTCGTTCCTTACAGACCAAATAATGATGCAACCCATATTATTGGGGCACAAAGTCCAGTCCTCAGACCATATCGCCCTAAATCGTTTAATCATCAGGGACTGTCTTAAATCAACTCTGCTAACACGTATGCCGTGGTTGATGTATATCCAGCGTTTCTGTAGAGACTTGGGTCACCCAGATTTCTATGAAAAGCCAGAATCCCTCGAAGCTATTGGCAGAACAACACTGAAGAATGAATCCATTACATACTTACATACAGATTGACTGATGAAATATAAAAACCCTCTGTTTTAAATAATCAACTCATTTAACTACTTATAAAATGCAACCATACTTGAACGTCGTTTCTAACTAGACAGAGATTTGTCCTGACTTGTTTTCGAATGGACACTTATCAGCATTTAATTAGCTTCCCTGAAACGAACAACTGGTCATCAGATTTAGGAAACTGCCTTTATAATAACATAATGACACAGAGCACAATGCATGTTGTACTTTTTTGTACATTTGATCGTAATTGGGGACACCGTTACATTCCATCTTTTTTAGAAACACAACAGTTCACGCAATGCTGCCCTGCCTATCTATTTTTACAATCATTGCCTTCTGTTGAGATTTGCTGTGGCTTGTCAAGCTTCTTGTGGGCTGCCTTCTATGCCAGAAAGAAAATCCCACAGTCATTATGATTAGCTCTGTGCAATATTATATAACTGAATAATCAAGCATATTACGATGTATTAATAATTTGTTTTTATAAATAGTTTTTATATAATTTATAAATTATAAAATGTATAATTTAGTTATTCTCACAATTGCTGCTACGAAACTGTATAGAAGAATGAACTAAAATAACAAGTAGTTTGGTAGGATTGCATAGCGAACCCTTAATTTGAGGTTTTTGTCTTTCCTCCCTTCCTAATTCATTTTGGATTTTACTCAAGTATGTAATCCCTTTGTGCGAATGTTATGAATGGGGAGTGACAGGGTTTGACGATCGCTATAATGAACTGTTCTCTTTTTCAAATGTATCGTCAGATTAAAACATTTATTGTATTTTTAGATACTTTTTACTGTACTTTTATGGTCTAATTTATTTAGATTGAATGAAGTTGTTACTGACTGACTGAGTAGCGAGCGATAAGGTTGGGTGTAAAAGTAAGGGAATCTAGTGCTGTTAACCATGATAGAAACATTTGCTGTGTTCACTCTTATCCGGACTATAATAATAGCAACAGGATTCATACGTTCTTTGATCATGGCGCATGTGCTAATTAGTAGAATATTGCAATAAATATTTTTTAAACATGCATTGTGTGATTATTAGTACACAAAATGTGGAAGGACTTCTGACTAAAGAGGACTCAAACCTGCAGGAGACCTGGCTTTAGAATGACGTGGTGGCCAGAATCCTACCCTGAGGAAAAAGGGATTGCAGGACTGACCAGAAGAAGCTTTCCCAGCAGTTGGACACCTTTGGCCAGGACAACCATGGCCGGTGTATCCAGTTTCTACTCCATTGCGATTGGCCTTGAATTGTGCCTAACTCCCAATCCCCCATGAATTGTTGTTTTCCATAGTGCTTGACTTCTTCTAGGTGTTTTTGCCTTAAAACTTTAAAAAGTAACATCTTTGTTATAACTTAAACTATTCAGATGATGAGGTGTTTTTGTACTTATCATTTCTTTATTTATTTTTCCAAATTAGTTTGGCAATTCTATGAAGGTGTTCTTTACTTTGGAATTCTCTATGTTGCTTGAATGTAGCACACACTACTCAGGGAATTCCTTGCTGAGTGTACCTTAGCTACCAAGAGTTGAGTACAGAGTCTCTCAAACTATGTTTTGACCTAACAAGAGTGGGTTTTTGGAGTTAATAGGGTTACCACCATCCCAAAATAATAATTCAATTCTTTTAAAAAAAATATATATATATATATAATTTTTTTATTTCAATATATTTTATTGAGGTTTTTGAGAAGAGGAATATTTAAAAAAAAAAACATTGTCATTGTTGAGTCCATAAAGAGGCACAAGTATCACACAATAATGGTTGGGTTTTATGAAATTTGCAGAGAAGAAATTAGCTCTTGTATACATTATACACACAGTGATGAACAAAGGGATGGTTACATATATTAACGCATAATAAAAACCTGCACTTTGGACATATGGACTAACAGAAAAGGCCAAATGAGAAGACGGAGTACCTATATGACAGGTAAGGAAGAAAAAGGGAAAGAGGAAGAAAAGCTGAGAAAGAAAAGAGTGTAATTAAGAAGGGGGGAGGGAGATAGAAATAGGGAGATAGAATTGAGGACATTAAGAAGGTTTGTATGATGCCCAGCTGAGTTTGGAATACTGAGTTTGGAATACTGTTGGCTGAGTTTAGATCTCAGAGGTGACTTGCATAAGGGTATCCAGTGAGCCCCATATTTTCTGAGAGATTCTAGGGGTACCCAAAATATTTGCTTGCATGCTGTGTACTTCTAAGACACGTAACCCAAGCCCACCAGGAGTGGAAGAAGACATTATTCAATGATTTCCATTCTTTGAGAATGACGTTGATCGTGATTGTAAGTAGGAAATCCAAAAGGGTAGAGTTGGATTCCGAGAGATTAAGGTTAATGTGTGCTTCTTGTGGACCTAGCAGTATTGTTGGGAAGACTAGCACAAATGATAATCTGAGGATATTATTAAACTGCAATTGAATTTTGTTCCAGTGAGGAGTAAGCCACTTACAGGTAAAATACATGCATTCAAGGGTACTTTTCAAATCTTTGCAAGTCCAGCATGAGTCAGTGTCAAATAGTTTTAGTTTATGTAGGGAGCAGTATAATACGTGTGCTTCAAAAAGTTTAGTTTGTGTAAGTGAAGGGATTATTTTATTATGAAGGGCTCGAGAGCAGATTATGGAGAAAGAAATCCCTGAAGGAGGAGTTATCCCAAATATTTGGAAATGTTTAGTCCATTTACTTTGAATGGGAGCGGGTGAAGTATTTTTACCAGAGCTCTGAAATGTATATATCTTTGAAGCTGTATGACCTAACCGAAGCCAGTAGGGGAGAGTTGTTAGTAATGCTGGTTCAGTTAGACGGCCGAGTTTGGAGAGCTCCACTTTCATTCGCAAGAAACTGTAGAACATTTTGACTGAAGATTGGCAACAGTTAGGTTTTGTGCCACAGTACGGATCTTTAATGAGAGATGTATCATTCTTTGCCCAAAGGGAGCTAAAGGCAGAAGAGTTATTTGTCTAAGGTAGTTTAATGTTCCGTAGCGACAAGAAAGCAGATTTATTAATGGATGAAGACATGAGTATGTCTACTAATGTTAATACTTTAACAGTGTGTAGAAGTATCTGCTGTGAGTGGGCAAGCTTGTGACGTGACATCGTTATGAGTGCTACTATAGAACAGGGAGAGTATAGATGACGCTCAATAACTAGCCACGGGAGATGAGGAGACATACTGTCAATTAGCCAATGAGCACACTTAGTAGCAAGGTATGCCGTCTGGTAATTAAACCATGTCGGTAGATTATCATCACCTTCACCATGTTTGAGACTGAGTATTTTTTTAATGAAATTCTGGCTTTCTTATTGTTCCAAAGGAAGTCTGCAGCAATATTGTCAACTACAGAGAAAAAATTGGAGAGGTGTATTTGCAACTATGTTTTTTAGTTCATTGTATTGAACTGATTCTGTTAGGTCAATGCTGAACCAGATACCGAAGAATTTAATATATTTGGATTGCCAATGTAGTCCAGCATTACTAATACACAGGGAGACATAGGAATTTGAGAGGGACAACCTCAGCAATATCTATATTTAAGGAGTATCCTGGAACTATAGAAAAGTCGAGGAAAATGTTCAAAATAACGGATAGCAGAGTCAGCTTCTACCAGTGAAAATCAAAATATTATTGGTGTAAGCTGTTGTTTTAAAGCATGAATTATTAATGCTAAAACCTTTGATATATAGCGGGCAGCCTTGAAGAGTGCCTTGTTGAAGAGTAAAGGAGTTTGAGGTGGAACCATTAATCTAGATTCTGACTGAAGGGTTAGTATACAGGGCCATAATCATTCTTATAAAGGAACTGCCCAGATCATATTGCTAAGCATTGCTTCCAGGTATGGCCAAGTAACCTTATCAAAGGCCTTTTCAGGGTCTAAAGCTATTGCAACCTGACTGAGAGACATGAATTAACTTGGTGATAAATTGTTCCAAATGTTTAGCTAGAATGTTGTCATAAATTTTGCTTCTGTGTTTAATATTAAGGAGATTGGTCTACAATTTTTCGGTAATAAATGGTCTTTATTCTCCTTCGGAATAACCACAATGGTAGATTGTGCAGCAGTGACTGACACCTTGTCAGATATGGCAAAATGATTAAGGACCTTTTCCACTGGTGAGATAATCGAAGAGGAAAAGGTTTTATCAAAGGAAATGGGGAGGCCGTCAGGTCCCGGGGCTTTACCACCAGGAATTAGTGTGATAGCCTCCAAAATCTCCTGTCTTTCAAGTGGTCTGTTTAAGGTGTTTGTCAGATTCAGAGACACTTTTCAGTGGTATTGTTTTTAGAAAATCAAGACAGGATTCCAAGGAGGCAGTTGTTGTTGGCATATAAAGTCTTGAAAGCATCTAGTATGTCTTTAGTAGTTGTTTGATTTTCCTGTCAGAATCTTTTATGCTAGAAATGAGATTTCTCTTGAATTTCAAATAAGCTGCAAGGTATTTTCCTGCTTTATTTAAATAAAAAGTTTTTGCCTTCTAGGCGTGTACTCCAAAATGTGCATGTTTATTAATTACTGTGTTACATTCGTATTTGAGACATTTAAGGGGACCTGTAGGAAGCTGGCTCTGTATATACAACACCAAAATGAGGTATAATGTGCACAGAGTCCAGGTAAGTCACCAGAGGTACAGCAGAGGCTAAATTAGGTAAAGTACTAACAGCTCTCTTTGTGGTAGTGTGGGAGAGCAGTTAGGCTTATCCAGAGGGTGTGTTAAGCATTTATTGTATTCCCTCAATCAAGGACTAATACACACACTCAGAGACAGACTCCAGACCAATTAGGTAGGTATAAATAAGGTATACTTATATTTTATTTTAGAACCAAGCAGGACTTGGCACAGGTAAGTGGAATATACTTTCAAATGCAAGACTGTTCAAGGAAATGCAGTTGTGCTTGACATTGCAATTGTTACAGGTTTGTATATGCTTTGAAAACAGTTTAAATTTCACAGTAATTACTTTTCACTACTCTTGGATTACTTTGAGTACTGGGGGTGGTATGCCTAAGTACCACACCTTAGGATCTCTAAATACAAGGTAAGTACTACTTTTTATACTTTGCAATAGAATTCTCTTTTCTTCATACAACACAGTTCAACACTTAGACATTTTTTAGACCAAAAATCTCTTTACATGGGTTCCCATGGGGAAAAAGTGTTAGGGGTTTCACAGGTAAGTACACAACTTACAAGGGTGAGTTTTGGGGGTTAGGACCAAGGTTCCCCAAGGTCTATCGAGATGGGCACTCGAAATGCACCACCAGCGGCACTTGGGCGGCAGGGTGCAGAGTGCAGGCACCCAATGTTAGCCAATGGGGCCTTCAGTTAGAGACTGCTGACGAGCAGGCCACTCGGGAGTGGGAGCAAAGCTCCTGGGGTTAAGGTCAGCACTGCAGGGGTCAACGACCAGCATAGGAGAAGCACCACCAGCGGCATTGGGGCGGCCGGGTGCAGGGTGCAAAACAGACGTTGGGGACCCTGTGCTTTCCAATGGAGACCTTTGGTTTCGCAAAGATGCTGCAGGCTCGGGCAGGGAGACTTCCTGAAGGCGACCACCAGCTGGAGAGGTAAGTTGGGATCTGGGAGGATGCCTGGACACTGCCAGTTGGACCACCCAAGGCCGTGGGGTGTCTGGTGCAGGGGTGTCTTCTGGCGTCGGGTTTTCTTACCAGCTCCGGTCGGGGGACCCTTCAGGTTGAGGCTGCAGGCGTCATCTTGAGGCTGGAGGGAGGTCAGGGGTCAACAGATCCCAGGTCAGGATCACTGGGGAGACCTCCATGTGGTGTTGAGCCACTCGAACTCGGGCCGTGGGCGTCGGGTGCAGAATCGCGGAGTCACCAGAATCCGAATTCTGGAGGTGAGTCTTTCTTTGAGCAAATCTGGTGCTCACAGGACACAGAGTCTGTAGGAAGGTGGAAAGGCAGGTCCCCCGGGCTCTGGGTTGCTGGCTGCTGGACGCGCTGGGGTTCTTGATATAGGCAGGGTGTAGACAGGACAGGCCGGTAGGGCTGGGGCCAAGGCAGTTGGTGTCCTCTTCTCGTTCTCTCACGTCAGCACGGCTCTTTGGTCCTTCTTTCTTCCTCGAATCTGAGGAGGCAAGGTTCAGGGTCACCCCAAAATACTAAGTTTAAATGCATTAAAGGGGTGTGCAGGTCAGGATCAATGCGTCCCTTCCTTAGGGTGAGTACACCCCCTATTATACCACCCTTCAGGGGGAGAGGGCTTGAAACTCCTCCTAATTGGCTGAGTCCCCTGATCTTCAAGATGGAGGGGACTGAGATGTGTGCTTCACCTCGCCTCCCCCACCTGAGGGGTGGGGTTGGTAAAGGTGGGCACACCTCTCTTCCTAGCTTGGATTTACCGCCAATTCTCTGGGCCAAAGTGGGGGGCAAAACTGGTGGGAGCCAGCCTCAGGCCTTTGAAGCTTCCCCTTTCGTGGACCAAGCCCATCCTGGGGGAGGGTGGGGGAGGCATGACACCTGTGCCCAGGATGGGCTTTGTTTCTGGACCCAGAGAGCGGAGGCTCTCTACCCAGGAGGTCCAGAAACCTGTCTGGTGGTGGCAAATGACAGGCAGCCATTCGGGAACTACACCAGGGATGGTCGATTTCCAGGGGGCATCTCTAAGATGCCCTCTGAATGCATTTTACATTAAATCCCACACTGGCATCAGTGTGGGTTTAATGTGCTGAGAGGTTTACTACCAAACTTCCCAGTTTTTAGTAAAGCCATTATGGAGATGTGGAGTTCATAATGACCAGCTCCCAGGCCATATACTCTTTATGGCTTTACTATGGACTTAGACTCTGTAGTGGTACAGGGCTCATGCCTCTGTACCCTCACCTTAGGGCTAGTGCACCCTGCTAGAGGGGTGACTTACATAGGCCTCAGGAAGTGAATTGCAGGCATGGCACACAGGGACGTGGGTCATGTTGACTCATCACTTTTCTCTGCACCAAAACACACAGCCTTGCAGTGACAGTGTGTGTGTTTTACAGTGCAGGGCCTCTAAGGGAGGCACAATATGTGTTGTAGCCCTTAGAGGCCTTCCCTGGTCACAGTGCCCGTGGTACCTATGGTACCTTTTACAAGGGGTTTACCTGTGGCCAGAGATGTGCCCATTGTGGATACAAAGGTACAGTCTTGGGAAAGAAAACAGGCCCTGGTTACCTGATTGGCAGGGACCCAGGGAAAATCAAGTCAGGTTGCATTAGATGTCAGGCAAAAAGTAGCGGGTAACCATGCAAAAAGGGGCACTTTCCTACAGGACCTAAGAGTGTAGAATCTTTGGAATGTCTTTGAAATGTCTGTACTACAGGTCTGTGTGTTTAGTTTCAATAGACGGGAAATCCAGGGAGCATTTTGTGGCCTTATTTTAGCCGTGTGGCTCATTATCTGACCCCTGACTAGAGCATTTTAAGGCGTCCTAGAGCATTACTGGAGAAGAGACTGAATTAATATTTTCCTGAATAAAGAGTTCTCATTCTTGTTGTAATTCAAGCACATCACAGTCACTACCTAAACTTTCGCTGTTCATGCACCTGTGCTGGGAGGTTAAGCAGTGTGCTCCCATCACCCTTGTGTTTGAAAAGGCTCCCTTGAGCCAATGAGCTGACGAGCTTTTGGAGATGCACCTGTGCGCCAGAGAGAGGTACTGAGACCTAGTGATCTGATGAACTTCGTTTTTTATCTCTACTGATGAAGGATAATATCGAGAAACACATGTGTCTAGAGATTCACAGCACCAACTTTGGTGAAACACTTCAGCAAAAACTCAAGTAAGCGTTTAAAGTGAACTGCATTTACCATAATGCTAAGGGGTGAACTGTGATGGGAGGTTCAGCAGTGTGCTCCCATCCCCCATTATGCACCATGAGTGGGTTTTAATTTGAGGGGGTAAAATATGTAATGTTATGGTGACAGCTGTAGGATCCGAGACAACACTGGGTTCAGTCGATGAAGAAATTTTCTCTGGAAGCAGTGAAGCATTTACAAGTAGATAATCAATTCTTCAGAAACTATTGTGTGGTGGAGAGAAGAAGGTGAAGTTGCTACCTGTAGGATTAATCAAATGCCAAACATCCATAAGTTTGAGGGAAGAGCAGAGATGAAGCATGTTTTTTGTTTTTAGCTCTGGGACGTCTGAATTTAAAAGCAAATTGTCTGTCTAGAATTATGTCCACTGGTAAGTTAAAGTCCCCACATAGGATAAAACGGGAAGCAGGAGGTAGAAGAGCAAGTTTAAAGTTTAACAGTCCAAAATTAAGGATCATCTCTGCTGGGGGCATATATGTTTATAGCGTACATCTCATAGGGTCTTCATTTAAGTCTAGTGATTAACCATCTTCAATCGTTATCCTGTTTCGAGGCAACGATGGATAGGCCTGAGTTTTTCGAGATGAAGGTAATGACACCGTCCAATTGCTGCAGAACATGCCAAGTCATGGACCGAGACACACCGCAACAAAAGAGTGTGTTTACATCCAATTTTAGTTTCTATAAGGTTATTGGGGTAATCAGAAATTTTGTTTTGTTTCACTGGATGGTCAAGGCTTTGATATTAGGTGAGACTACTTTCAAGGAGGCCATAGTGGAATTTCAATGAACCGCACCATTAGGTCTGGGAATGAATATTGTTGAGGAGTCTGAATGAGCTGAAAAGTGTGGGTGAAGTAGGTACTAAGCCACTTGGTGAGAGGATTACATAATAGAATACAAAATTATTGGGGAAGGCAGTAAGATTAACAGTAATAAGAAACAAAGCAAGATAGAACACACGTAGGAGGAAAACAGGAAGCATTAGAGAAAAACATAATAGGAAAAATACCAACAGAACAGAAAACAAATCAAAAAAATGAAACACCACTCCAAGCACAAAGTGGGAGAGTCCCAGATAGACTAGGTCTATCGAACGGAACTGTGGGGAGTTCCAAGTTTCATGGAACCAATAAACCAGCAAGAATATAGAAATGAGAACTGGCAAGATAAAGGAAGGTACACTATCACAGCAGCGATCATACTCTCTCCATTAGTGAGTCTTATGTTTAGGTGCTTGAGTTCTTTCATAATACCCACCACCTCATCTTGTAATAGCTCCATGTAAGTCTTAGTACATCATGTACCATTTTTTACATTTTTCAGAATGGCTTCCAACGTGGATGCATGATCCGCCTTATCTTTATCTTTAATTGGGGAATCAGAAGTCGGTGGTTCCTGCTTGGCCCTTTTCAGAGTAACCTTACTGCCTTTCTTTTTAGGATCCTTAGAATCCGCCATGATGTGGAGCGGCATGAAGAGCACCAGGAGTTGTAAGGTTGGCAACCCCCGTCCAGAGTATAGTTGGAAAAACAGGAGAGAGATGGCGCTGGAAACAAGGTTATGGTGTGTGTTTAAGCCCGGCTCTCAAATGAGCGTGTGTCTGTGTTATTGCGATTGTGAAAGAGCATGAACCAGAAACAAGATTACAATGGACAATACAAGGTTGCAAGGAGGTTGAAAAAGCACCCCGTGACTGCTTGGATTTGTATAATGACTTGGCTGTAATAAGCGTCAAATGATAGTTTGGAGAGGCACAGAGAGTGTCATCAGCACGAACAGAGACCGAGAAGATGAAGTCTCCGCAGACGCAGGTATTCAGGGGCCTCCTTAGAAGTGGTGAAGTAAAGAAAGTCGGAGCATGATATGGTGGCAAGCACGAGCATGTATAAGCTGCTCTGAATGAATCCTCATGAACACCTAGCATAACATCAGGAGCCAGCAGGAGAGAAATTTGTCTCTTTAGACACTGTAGACACTGTGCTGACAAAGAGCAATCCAATCCAGTAAGTATAGAGGCTGGCGACTTAGCAGGAATGCGATTTGCCATTACAGTATAAACGGGTGAGGCAACAGGAGGCCCAAGGGCCGCTTCACGGCTAATGTTGCGCTCCTACTGCCAATAGGAGATCCAGGACAGCGCAATCCTGGGTCAGGAGCCTTGTTCAGAAGCAGCATCAGCACAAAGATAGGGTGATCAGTGGTCGTAGAGCTTCAGATGTCTATTCTGGAGATCTATGAGTCAGGCGCCACCATCTTGTGGAGGTCGCAGAGGAGCCGCAACACACATCAACCAGCAGCATCTACAGTTGCTGTTCCGCTTCTACAGCTGATGGTTAAGGTGCCAAGGATTTACTTATTTCTCCATAAATTTGTTACAGCGGTGGACTTGAAACATGCTGAAACACGGAGAAGCACTGGCAGATACACCAGAGCTCAGAAGGGAGTCACCATTTTGCTCAGGCTCCAAACCACCCCCTCTAAAAAACATTTCTGACAGGCAAAGTCAGTCTGGGGATGTCAGGGAGGACTGAGAGCCTGTGGATGACTACTTCAGGTGCCTGTCTGGCTTGAGAAAGTTAAGTCCTAGTGGTGAGGGAGATGGCTTGGAGCAGTGAAACACTTATCATTCTGGTGGTGAACTATTTACTGATGTCACATCTTGGGCTTCACCAACCTCCACAAGCCAAACCTTCGTAGGAAAAAGATGTGAGAGGGACACTAGTCCCAAGGTAAAATGGCAGCTCAGGGAATAATACAGATCAGAATTTCTCAGTATGTGACGTTTGCCATCGGCGCCAAAGGGGAACAAGAAGAGTGGTGTGGACAGACTCTAATGGTGCAAAATTATAGCCATACGTCATCCTGACCATTAGTAATGAGAACTTAAATCCATAGCATACCCTATCCTTACCATCGGTATTGAAAGCTAAGATCTAATGACCAGATCATGCACAGAGGGAAGGCAGTGGAGAAACGTGCCCTGATACACTCACAAACACACTGTAATGTGACCATGCGTGGAGAAACAGCTGCAAGGCTGGTCCACTATCCACACCATAGGCAGTGTGTCTAGGGACCAACCTAAGATGTCTTCCAGCCATGATTTACACATTATTGAGCCAAACTTCACTCACTGTACATCAAAAGAAGCATTAGTGCAATTATTAGACCACAGAAGCCACATAACTGTTGGATGAGTAAAGGGATCGTGCCTCACCATGGGATGTACTGCCTCCGCTGAGAGCACAGGCACTTCCTCCCAGCAGGACAACCATGATGCACAAGTTACTAACTTGTGTAACGATATATCTGTAAGAGACAGTAGTTAGTGACAGATTCCTTACCTTAGAATATCCCCAGGCGTCAGGCTGGATCCGGAAAGTTTTTGCGTAGCAGTACCCTTGCGCGTCGGTAGGCGGCGTCGTGCGGCTCCGCGTCCGTCGTCGGCGTCGTGTTCGCCGGGATGACGTCGCGGGCAGTACTTAGGCGCCGCCCCTTCGCGCTGACGTCAGTTCTGTACACGACTTTCCGCGCCAGGAACGCAGAGCCATGCAAGAAGCTGACACAGGTGTCTGAAAAATACTAGGGCCCTGAAAGGGATGTCCTTAACCCTAGAAATCAGTTAGCAGAACGGGGAGGATGGGTGGGGCGGTAAGGAATCTGTCACTAACTACTGTCTCTTACAGATATATCGTTACACAAGTTAGTAACTTGTGCATCTGAAAGAGACACGTTAGTGACAGATTCCTTACCTTAGAATAGATACTGCAGCAATACCAACCCCGGTGGTGGGTCTGCGAACAAAGATCAGACAAGGAAGTCCTGGAGGACAGAACGGCCAAAGAAGCCGTCCCTCCGGACCTGACTGTCAAGGCAGTAATGCTTTGTAAACGTGTGCAGCGAGGCCCACGTAGCTGCCTGACAGATAACCGGCAGCGGAACACCGCGGCCCAAGGCCGTGGTAGCAGCCGTTGCCCTGGTGGAATGGGCACGCAGCCCAACAGGAGGCTCCTTCTTAGCCAAAGAATAGCAGGTCTTGATGCACAAGGTAACCCAGCGGGAGATGGTCCTCTTGTGCACCGCCCGACCTTTTTGGCGCCCACGTAGCCAACAAAGAGCTGGTCATCCACCCGGAAGTGTTTTGTGCGGTCGATATAGAAGGAGAGCGCACGTTTTGGGTCCAGACGGTGGAGCCTCTCTTCCTCTCTGGAAGGATGCGGAGGCGGAAAGAAGGTGGGCAAAGTGATGGTCTGCCCAATGTGGAAAGCAGTAACCACCTTTGGCAAGAAGGACGGACGCGTCCGAAGAACAACCTTGTCTGGATGAACAGACAGAAAGGGAGGTTTGCAAGATAGAGCCTGGAGCTCACTCACCCGCCGAGCGGAGGTGATGGCCACCAGAAAGGCTGTCTTCAGAGTCAGAAGACGAAGAGGACAGTTATGCAGAGGCTCAAAGGGAGCGCACATTAAAAAGGTAAGAACCAAGTTCAAGTCCCACTGAGGCATCACAAACGGAACAGGAGGGAAGAGGTGAGTAATGCCTTTTAAGAACCTGTTAACAACAGGGGACTTGAAAAGGGAGGGCTGATCAGGGAGCCTGAGGAAGGCCGAGATAGCACAAAGATAACCCTTGATGGTACCCAGGGCAGAACCCTGTTGGGCCAGAGAGAGAAGGAACAGAAGGACTTCAGAAAGAGGGGCAGAAAGGGGATTCACAGCCTTTGCTGTGCACCATGCCACAAATTTGTTCCACCTGCAGGCGTATACCACCTTAGTGGAGGGACGCCTGGCTGCCAGAATCACATCACAAACTTCGGGAGGCAAGTCGAAAGGAATCAACTGCCGCCGCTCAATCTCCACGCAAGCAGGTGTAGACTGGACAGGTTCGGGTGGAGGACCGTCCCCTGCTGCTGCGACAGAAGATCCTCCCGAAGAGGCAGACGGATCGGGGATCTACGCTCATATTGAGTAGCTCGGGATACCAAACTCTTCGAGCCCAGTCCGGAGCCACAAGAATAACTTGGGCCCGGTCGTGCCGAATCTTCTTCAACACTCTGGGTAGAAGTGGTATAGGCGGAAAGGCGTACAACAGACCGCAACTCCAATCGCGGCGAAAAGCGTCGCCGAGCGAGTGCCGCCTTGGAAATTCCAACGCGCAGAACTGATGACATTGCGCGTTCTCTTCGGTGGCGAATAGATCTAACCAAGGCTCTCCCCATTGTAGAAAGAGTCCTTGCGCCACTTCCGAGTGAAGACGCCATTCGTGATCCATCATGCACCTGCGGCTGAGTTCGTCCGCCCTGGCGTTCAGGGAACCTGCCAGGTGTTGAACCATCAGGAACATGCCCTGATGTTCCAGCCATGTCCAGAGGCGCAGAGCCTCCTGACAAAGGGTCCAAGACCCCACCCCGCCCTGTTTGTTGCAGTACCACATGGCGGTGGTGTTGTCTGTGAACACCTGCACTACCTTCCCTTTGACAGAGGGAAGGAATGCCTTGAGTGCAAGTCGGATCGCCCGGAGCTCCAGAAGGTTGATATGGAGCCGGGACTCCGCCGGAGACCAGAGGCCTCTGATCTCCGCCTCTCCCATGTGACCGCCCCATCCCAGAAGGGACGCGTCCGTCACAACTGTATGCTCTGGCTGGGGAAGGGAGAGGGATCTGCCCATGACCCATTGCCGGTTCGAGAGCCACCACTGCAACTGTCTTGCAGTCCCCTCCGAGATCTGGACGTGATCGGACAGGTTGCCCTGGTGCTGCGCCCACTGGAACTTCAGGTCCCACTGCAGAGCCCGCATATGCCATCTGGCATGATTGACCAGCAGGATGCAGGAGGCCATGAGGCCCAGCAGCCTCAGGGTCATCCGTGCCGAAACCCAGGATAAAGGCCGAAAGATCGGAATCATAGCCTGAATATCCCGGACTCGCCGTTCGGGAGGATAGGCCCGAAACTGCGTCGTGTCCAGAACTGCTCCGATGAAAAGGAGCTGTGGAGAAGGAATCAGATGCGACTTCGGCACATTGATGGAGAACCCCAGCGAGTGCAGGAGTTCGGCCGTAGTCTGGAGGTGGGAGACGACTGCCTGGGACGAGCCCGCCTTCAGCAGCCAGTCGTCGAGGTAGGGGAAGACTGAAACCCCTGCCCGGCGCAGATGAGCTGCGACCACCGCCATCACTTTCGTGAACAGGTGAGGGGCACTGGTAAGGCCAAAGGGGAGCACGGTGAACTGAAAATGCTCGGGGCCTACCGTGAACCGAAGGTAACGCCGGTGGGCCGGCAGGACGGGGATGTGGAAATACGCGTCCTGCAAGTCCAACGCTACCAACCAGTCTCCAGGGTCGAGGGCAGTTAAGACCTGAGCTAGGGTGAGCATCTTGAACTTCTCCTTCCGGAGGAAGCGATTGACGTTCCGGAGGTCCAAGATAGGACGCATGTCCTCCTTGTCCTTTTGGGCACCAGAAAGTAGTGGGAGTAGCAACCACGCCCTACTTCTGGGGTCGGAACATCCTCGATGGCCCTCTTGGTCAAGAGGGCCGTGACTTCCTTCTGTAGAAGCACCAAGTGATCCCCTGACATGCGGTGGAATGGAGGTGGCATGGCTGGGGGTGGTCTCGAAGGGGAGGGAGTAGCCCCTTCGGACAATGTCCAAGACCCACCTGTCCGAGGTGATGGTGCGCCAGTGGGGAAGGTGATGGCGGACCCTGCCCCTACTGGCGTGCCGTGCACCTGAAAGGAGGGACTAGGAGGGCTTGGAGGCCGCGGACGGGTTGGAGGTGGTGGCCTGACCCGCACGCTGGTTGCCCGATCCGCCACAGCGGAATCCACGTCCTCGGCCACACGCAGACGCCTGCTGCGCGGGCCGGTGGCTGGGCTGCTGACGTGAAGGGGCGCCCCTACCGTGGCCACGATAGGGGCGAAAAGCAGAAGTCTGCGGAGGGCGTGTAGCAGAAAGGCCCAGGGACTTGGCAGTAGCCCGTGAGTCCTTAAAGCGCTCCAACGCATGGTCTGCTTTGGACCCAAAAAGACCGACTCCATCAAAGGGCATGTCCATGAGAGTATTCTGGACATCCCCGGAAAAACCAGTGGTTCTCAGCCAGGCGTGGCGTCGGAGCGCCACCGTCGTTGCAATAGACCTGCCCAGCGAGTCGGCGGTGTCAAGGCCACAACGTATAGTGTATTTAGCCGCATCCCTTCCTTCCGCAATGGCGCGGGAAAGCAGTGCCTGGACCTCCTCAGGACACTGGGGCAAAACATCCGCCACCGAATCCCACAGGGAGTGGGTATATCGGCCCAAAAGACAAGCGGTGTTAACGGACCGCAAGCCAGCACTGGAGGAAGAAAAACCTTTCTTCCCAAACTGATCCAGGCGTTTGGATTCCCTATACGGAGGAGCGGTAGGGAAGGCGGTTTGGGAAGCGGAGGCTTGGACAACCAAGCTCTCAGGAGTGGGGTGGACAGAGAGAAACAGGGGTCGCCCGGAGCTGGGCGATGGTGTCGTGACACGTTCCGATCCACAGGAGCCCCTGTGTTGGGCTTGGACCAGGCGCCCAAAGAACGTCAGTGAGGGCGTCGTTAAACGGCAGCACAGTCTCCGCAGAGGAGGCTGCCGGCTGAAAGCACCTCTGTCAAGATGTTAGGCTTGACCGTCAAAGTAGGGAGTTGGAGACGTAAGGCCCCAGCTGCCCTACGCAACACCGTACCAAAATTGGCTCCCTCCTCCGTAGCCACGGGAGGAGAGAGCATGCCAGTGTCAGGGGAAGTATCCAGACCACTGGCCTCCCCTAGACTCTCTGTCCAGTCCTCATCATACTGACAGTGTCGTGTCAGAGGGTCATCAGACCCCTCCCAGTCCAACTGGTCCTCCTCTGGTTCAAAATAAGGAGGAGGAGGGACAGTTGGGACCCAAGGTCCCATCGGCGCCGGAGCCTGCGTCGAGCGACGTCGTTCCGGGTCCATGTCCGGAGCCGGAAGGAACTGGGGGACGACGCCGCCCGGAGCCCAGGGCGGCGTCGAGAACGGCACCGGAGACATCGGCGCCGGCGGAGGTGTCGTTAGGTCGACCGGCGTCGATGGGGGTTGTGGAGCCGGGATCGAGGCCGGGGCCGGAGCCGGGATCGAGGCTGGAGGCACGGGCGACGCCGGGGCCGGAGCCGTCGGCGACGCCGGAGCAACCCCATCAGGGCCCGCGGGGCCCGAAGGCGCACCGGAGGGGCCTGAAGGCCCGAAGAGGCGGGCCATGGCCGACAGGAATTCCTGCACTTTGGCCGGATCCGCCCCCGAACCCGGGAAGGGCGGGTATGGCGGGGCGACTCCACAGGCATGTCCGGGGCCGCGGGGACGGTGCCGGGAGGGGCCTCAGCCGAGTCGCGAGACCGGCGAGGCGAAGTCCTAGAGCGATGATGCTTTTGGACTTTTTGTGTTTCGACTTACCGGACGAAGAAGACTTCGACGCCGACGACCGGTGTGGACTCCGCGATCGACCCCTGGACCTCTCACGCGACCGGGGCCTCCGTGGAGCCGAATGCCGGGCCTCCAGGAGCTTTCGAGACCGCTCTCGCAAAGCTTTCGGGTTGAGGGCCTGGCATTGGGGACAAGACTCTGTGTCGTGGCCTCGGCCGAGGCAGAAGAGACACTCCCAATGCGGGTCGGTGACGGACATCATCCGCGCACAGGCGACGCATCGCTTGAAGCCGGGCATCCCTACGACACCTTGAAAGATGAAAAAACAGTGAAAAATTCACCAAAAAGTATGGTCAAAAAATGACCAGGGCACTGCTCTTCCCGGATCTGCGCTTGCTGGCGCGGAAAAAGAAGAACTGACGTCAGCGCGCAGGGGCGGCGCCTAAGTACTGCCCGCGACGACATCCCGGCGATCACGACGCCGACGACGGACGCGGAGCCGCACGACGCCGCCTACCGACGCGCAAGGGTACTGCTACGCAAAAACTTTCCGGATCCAGCCTGACGCCTGGGGATATTCTAAGGTAAGGAATCTGTCACTAACTACTGTCTCTTACAGATATATCGTTACACAAGTTAGTAACTTGTGCATCATGGTTGTCCTGCTGGGAGGAAGTGCCTGTGCTCTCAGCGGAGGCAGTACATCCCATGGTGAGGCACGATCCCTTTACTCATCCTACAGTTATGTGGCTTCTGTGGTCTAATAATTGCACTAATGCTTCTTTTGATGTACAGTGAGTGAAGTTTGGCTCAATAATGTGTCAATCATTGCTGGAAGACATCTTAGGTTGGTCCCTAGACACACTGCCTATGGTGTGGATAGTGGACCAGCCTTGCAGCTGTTTCTCCACGCATGGTCACATTACAGTGTGTTTGTGAGTGTATCAGGGCACGTTTCTCCACTGCCTTCCCTCTGTGCATGATCTGGTCATTAGATCTTAGCTTTCAATACCGATGGTAAGGATAGGGTATGCTATGGATTTAAGTTCTCATTACTAATGGTCAGGATGACGTATGGCTATAATTTTGCACCATTAGAGTCTGTCCACACCACTCTTCTTGTTCCCCTTTGGCGCCGATGGCAAACGTCACATACTGAGAAATTCTGATCTGTATTATTCCCTGAGCTGCCATTTTACCTTGGGACTAGTGTCCCTCTCACATCTTTTTCCTACGAAGGTTTGGCTTGTGGAGGTTGGTGAAGCCCAAGATGTGACATCAGTAAATAGTTCACCACCAGAATGATAAGTGTTTCACTGCTCCAAGCCATCTCCCTCACCACTAGGACTTAACTTTCTCAAGCCAGACAGGCACCTGAAGTAGTCATCCACAGGCTCTCAGTCCTCCCTGACATCCCCAGACTGACTTTGCCTGTCAGAAATGTTTTTTAGAGGGGGTGGTTTGGAGCCTGAGCAAAATGGTGACTCCCTTCTGAGCTCTGGTGTATCTGCCAGTGCTTCTCCGTGTTTCAGCATGTTTCAAGTCCACCGCTGTAACAAATTTATGGAGAAATAAGTAAATCCTTGGCACCTTAACCATCAGCTGTAGAAGCGGAACAGCAACTGTAGATGCTGCTGGTTGATGTGTGTTGCGGCTCCTCTGCGACCTCCACAAGATGGTGGCGCCTGACTCATAGATCTCCAGAATAGACATCTGAAGCTCTACGACCACTGATCACCCTATCTTTGTGCTGATGCTGCTTCTGAACAAGGCTCCTGACCTAGTATTGCGCTGTCCTGGATCTCCTATTGGCAGTAGGAGCGCAACATTAGCCGTGAAACACTTATCATTCTGGTGGTGAACTATTTACTGATGTCACATCTTGGGCTTCACCAACCTCCACAAGCCAAACCTTCGTAGGAAAAAGATGTGAGAGGGACACTAGTCCCAAGGTAAAATGGCAGCTCAGGGAATAATACAGATCAGAATTTCTCAGTATGTGACGTTTGCCATCGGCGCCAAAGGGGAACAAGAAGAGTGGTGTGGACAGACTCTAATGGTGCAAAATTATAGCCATACGTCATCCTGACCATTAGTAATGAGAACTTAAATCCATAGCATACCCTATCCTTACCATCGGTATTGAAAGCTAAGATCTAATGACCAGATCATGCACAGAGGGAAGGCAGTGGAGAAACGTGCCCTGATACACTCACAAACACACTGTAATGTGACCATGCGTGGAGAAACAGCTGCAAGGCTGGTCCACTATCCACACCATAGGCAGTGTGTCTAGGGACCAACCTAAGATGTCTTCCAGCCATGATTTACACATTATTGAGCCAAACTTCACTCACTGTACATCAAAAGAAGCATTAGTGCAATTATTAGACCACAGAAGCCACATAACTGTAGGATGAGTAAAGGGATTGTGCCTCACCATGGGATGTACTGCCTCCGCTGAGAGCACAGGCACTTCCTCCCAGCAGGACAACCATGATGTACGAATCACACTCCCTCAATCACTTATGAACTATATCACTGCAAAGTAGCACAAGAAACTTTCATACAACACAATCCTCAAACTTGCACTTACTGGTTGTTGCAACAGGGATAGTCTTCGGGGTGCTCTGGATGTCATTGGTTGTGATGCTGTAAATACTGAGGTCATACGGTGACCCTGGAGAAAGGTTTTGTATGATCCTTGTCTGCTGACCTCCACCAGTCACATTTGATGTAAAGGTCACATTTTGTGTGGATCCCACCTTGACCATATATTTGTACTTGTCCTGATATGAGGTCTTACAATACCCTCTGACCCCTGATGACGCAGATGAAAGCATTGCGGAAAATACAGTCCCTGATGGCATCACCCATCGCTACCGAACAAATACATACCTGAAAAACGGTTCCAATTGACACTCAAGGAGACAACGAGCAATCACAGAATAAATTCCATTATCCCCCAGGTTAGCCACAAGTGACTCCACAGCTCCCCGAAAGCAGCTCTCCGTAAACCTCATATGCCCTCAGCGCAAAAATTAGCTATGGGGCGCCTGCGGTTGAACGACCCGCAATCGGCTGCACAATCCGAGACACAAGAGACCTCAAGTACAGATAATGACAGACCCCAGGACACCCCACACTCGGCATTATCTACCAAACTTGATACTGTCCTTGCAGCGGTGGAAAAGCTAGGTACATCGCTGGAACAAACATGCACCTCACTGGAATCAAAAATAGATAAGGCCACGTTGGACTTTACGCTACTAAGAGCAGACCACCGCAAATTAGCTGACAAGGTCCAGGCCAATGAGCTTGCACTCTCGGATTTACAACCAACTACCTATAGCCACATGGCGGCAATACAGGACCTTCTGGATCGAGTGAACACACTCGAGGATAGATTGGAAGACGCGGAAGTACGCTTGTGGCGTAATATTGTATGAGTGGTAGGACTTCCAGAGGGAGAAGAGGGACAAGACCCAGTATCCTATGTTGAGCGTTGTTTAAAGGAGCTACTTCCAGAAGATGCCTTATTGCCACAGTTCGTGGTAGAGCAAGCTCATAGGGTGCCAGCCCATAAACCACCGCCAGGAGCCAGACCAAGACCATTCCTCTTCAAATTACTAAATTACAGAGACAGAGGTGAGGTATTGAGGGAAACACGTAAACTGTCAGATATCAGAATACAAAATGCTCAAGTCATGCTGTTCCCGACTACACCGCACAGGTACAAAGACAGCTGGGGTCTTTAGCCGCAGTGAAGCGCCAACTTCAAGAGCTAGACATCCGTTACTCTTTGCTTTTCCCAGCCCGACTGCGGGTAGCTGTGAAGGGTGCAACTCGCTTCTTTGACGCACCCTCAGACATTTGGGACTGACTGGAAGAAACTGGCCTATTGTCGGGACCAAAGCCGCACACCGAGCCTATGCTACCCAGAAGAGACAAACAAAATCGACGCCGAGGCAGGGGTAGAGGCCCTAACCGTTTTATGCCGCCGATAGCGGTCCCGGATCTGGAACAGAGATTGATGGAGAACAGGAGGCACTTCACGTGGCTGCAACGATCCGGTCCACAATACAGGACTCTGACCACGACGCAAGGTCTACCTACACGATGAGTTCCTACATCTCGACACCTGCAAGATCTGAAGATTCGGACTCCCTGAACCTTCCAGATATTACCCCACAAACATCAGATGACATAATCTGAACATACAATGGCAGCCTGATAGCGATCAAAGTTGTGCAATGTATAAAAGTTGTGATACTCTATTCTTATGCTTGATCCCTCCAACCCCACATGCGCTGCAGAAGAAGGTCAGTCATTTTAAATATTTGATATGGAAGCTGAGTAAGACATGGCGTTCCATCTAATCAGATACAGCACACATTTCGATTTACGACTAAGAAGGGATTGCTTAACATCCTAACAGAACAACGAGGGGGGTGACATGGAGTTAAAGGCACATACCGCGCAACCCCTATAGCCAGACACAGGCCACCGTAGTAGTTGCCATGGTTGGGCAACTTTGTTTGGACGAACTCCAGTGGCGAGTTCACTTTCATACGGTTATGCAGATTATATTTGACTCCCCAGTTCCGTTTTTATTTTCGACACCTAGTGGAGCGCTGCACCACCACCTGGTCCCCTCCTACACACTCGCACCCCATATCACAATAGGGGCACCACTGTCGACACATGGCACGAACAAATGTTATCACATGGAATATTAGACGAATGCACACGCCCGTGCGCAGATACTCCATATACGCATACCTACAATGCAGATCTACTAACATAGCCCTCCTACAGGAAACCCATCTGACCCAGGTAGAAGATGAGCGCCGTCGCTAGCGGGGGCCAGGTATACGGTACCGATTATTCTTCCCAAGTGAGAGGGGCCTTAATATGGATAAAAGCAGGGGTTCCCTATGTGATGGAGGAAACAGTAATTGACACAAAAGGGAGATATGTATTTACAAAAGGCAAACTGAATGGCTACACTCTCCATATAGGTCCTATATATGCCCCGAAATTGTAACAAACCTCGTCTCTCCATAAAATGACCAAAGTCCTTGCCCGATGGAGGGGAATCCCTTGGCTGATTGGGGGCGACTCGGTATTGCATGTGGAGTTGGACAGGTCGTACCCACCCCTGACACGGACTACCGCCTTATCCAATGCGCAAGCACTAACCATGTGATTGGCCCCAGAAATTGCGAATTTAGTGATGGACTTCTTTGAGACCCAATATATCTTCCAGGATACCACCCCTTTTAAATCAAATATCACCCGGTGGGTCCGATTCATCGACGATATCTTTATGATATGGACCGGGAATCATGAATCACTGCAACAATTTCACAGTTGGTTGAACTCTCGTTCACAAGATCTTAATTTTTCCATTACTTATAGTGACACTAAAATTAACTTTTTAAGTTGTTTGGATACTCAATAATAATGGAATCCTAGAGGTAAGCCTTTACACCAAGCCCACCGACCGCAACACTTTGTTGCACTTTTCGAGTGGTCATCCGAGAAATCTCAAGGAAAACTTGCCTTACGGTCAATTTTTAAGAATTCGCCTTAATTGCACTAACAAAACAGACTATTTTGAAAATGCCGAGACCCTACAAGATAAATTATGTGATAGAGGTTACCCTAGGAAATTGGTTAGGACAGCCTTAAAACGAGCATGGTTTACACCCCGTGAAAATTTACTGACGCCTAGGGAGAAACAGGAGTCTAACAAAATGACATGTGTGCTCACATATAACCCCAAGGTCAACAAAATTAAACAAATTATTCTACGGAATTGGAGGTTAATAAACCATTTGAATATTCCCAAACCTTTGTTTGCATTTTGCAAAGGAAAAAATATCCGCCAACATTTAGTGAGAGCAGCACGTACTAATCACCCCAGGGGAGACTTGAGAAATATGTTGGGCCTTCCACCAGTCATAGGACACTTTAAGTGCAATGGTTGTGCAGTTTGTCCATATACGAATAATTCGAAATTTGTGATGTTGAATGGTAAAAAACACATTCAAAATAATTTTTCGAATTGTAACACGAAAAATGTCGTGTACTCCCTGACATGCCCATGTGGGAAGGTATACATTGGGCAGACTACACAAGCAGTCAAAATGAGGGTGATGCAACATCAGTCAAGAATACGTTGTAGGACACAGGGAGCTCCGTTGGTTCAACATTTTACGGAGTGTAACCATAATGAGAATTAGATCAGGTGGTCAATCCTGTTGGTGGTGAAATCCTGGAATAAAATGAGTTTACAGACAACTCTGAATAAGCTTGAAGCCCGTATGATTGAGAAATACCATACTGCAATTGTTGGTCTAAATGACCGTGATGAGATCTGGGCACTGATTTAAAGTCATGCTCTGACATTTATTTATAATGAGCTACAGATTTACCTACAGTACCAATGTGAGAGAGAATTTCTTGTGAATATGTATATATTGTATAGTCTCTGGATACACACCCCACTAGTTCTTTGTCTTAATTTGTGTATTTATATATATTTTTTCATTTATGTTTTTTTCATGTGTCTGTTATAAATATGTTTTTTTACACATTGCAATGTAAGAATAACCTGTATATTACGCATCTTATAGTTGAAGTGTGTTTGTATAGTAATATTAGAATGTAAGCTTATCTCTGTGCTGACTATTGCTGACTTGCGTGTCACTCGGGTAGGTATAGATTGTTAGTTATTTTCATTAGATAGGGGGACCGATCATTTGGTTTTGGTTTTTTAAGATGGCGTCCAGGTCTCCAGGCGATAGTGAGGCTTTTCATATAACTGTAGCTGTAACCGGTGTCCATGGAATGAGAGTAAGATTGAGGGCGAGTCCCTCGTCAGTTTTCAGGTAGTAGGTCCCAACTAGTAGTCCGTTGTTTTTGTTTACAGCTGGGTCCCGATCACGTGGGACGCCGAGTCGCGTTTTTAACATGAACGCGCCGGATTCATAGCGACCAGTGCCGACAGAACGGAAGGAGGTCACGACCACGTATGCTTTTTAGCAGAAAGAGGTACTTATTAGTGGACAATGTATTTGTTTGCAGTTGCGGGGATAATGAGGGAGGCATATAAGCGTTATAGTAAAGTTCTCCCCCTTCTCCCAGATTTCTAGCGGGGAGCGGTGTAGAGGCCCCGGAGTGGGTTCTAATAATTTGATTATTGATGTGCAAGCTACAAGTAGTAGAGGTAAGCCCCAGTTAAAAAATGGGGATTTTGCTTCTTACGTTTGACCTATTGAGAGAGATTTGCCTTGCTCTAAAGCCACGTTAATAGAATTATTTGTGCGTTGCAGTGACACACTCTGGATGTGTACGCATTTTTATAACCGGGTCTTGACCGTATGGCATCTGGATTCGTTTCCATTAAGTGAGTGTATCTTTAAGACAAGCACGCTCACATTGGGATCAGTTGATTGAAATGCACACAGGACTATGGTTCAGTGGTTCTCTCTGTTTCCTTTCTTTCTTGGTTTTTTGCACTTTAATAAGACACATGTAGCCTTGTACTTATGACTGGGACATCCTCTGGCTGTCTGCACGGTGTATGAGGGGGTTCTTATTTCCTTCCCCCTTCATTATTAATTTTTATTAAGTGATGGTTTCCCCGGTGGCACGTTTGTTTGTGGTGGTCAGCACAGAGATAAAGATAGCTTTTGGATAGGTGCTATATGTTAATTTGTATTTATATAGGTTTGTTTCTCACCCTTGTCCTGAGGAGGCCAAGACGTATATGAAGGCCGAAACGCGTCCGCGTCGACAGGTTTTGACAAGAGGAATCTGACGATAATTGATTAATCTTTTGACGATTGAATGCACAGTTTTGTGATTAAGGTTTTTAGAGGAATAAGAACCTGGTGTGCATACAAGACGACCTCTGAGTGTATTCCCTTTATGTAATAGGTGAACACTGTTTTTTCCATCAAGCGGGTAGGAATCTATGAATTTTGTGTGATTTGTATATACTGGTTGTGTACATATATGTGTGTTGTTTGATAAAATAATTTTAAAAATTATGATGAACTAAATTAAGATTGCGATAATTAAATTACGTAATCATGTGTCCTTGGTATGTGATTTTTTGTTGTAAATAAGGAACGTGAATCAATAACAGGACTATGTACTGTTAATAGGGTAATATGCAGTTCCCTATGTAAGTAGATATATATATATATATATATATATCTCCTTTCCTCCTTGCCACCTTTTCTTCTTTATCTTTGTATTGTATTTTTACCCAGGTATAGGAGGGTAATTTGGGTAAACCCCTACATATTTTTTGAATACACTGGTCCCTGACTGACATATGGCGTGTGCTTAATACGGATGCGTGCATTTATTCGTTCTACTCTTCAGTGCATAGCTTGCATGTCAGATTAGATCGTATAGTGGGGTCACACACCCTTTTCCCTCTCATCAAGAGGATTGAATACCTAGGACGCACACATTTCGATCATAACCCCCAGTTGTTACAACTTCAGTGGGAAACAGGTCCTTCGCCCGTCCCAACTTGGCACCTTCAACCAGCAGCACTTGAAGACAGGCATTTCGTGCTTCCTAAGGGACAGAAACCTTGGGCTACTTCAAGACCAATGACGGTTCCACAGGTGACACACTTCTAGAATGGGACACCTTTAAGGTGACCATCAGGGGGCACTGCCTAGGACTTACCTGGAACATACGCAAGCAAATAAGTGAAGCACTCAATAAAATTAGCACAGCAGCGGGTGCAGGGGACACTCAGAGTCTATAGGAGCTGCGTGCGGAGCATGCAGAACTATTAGAGAGGCTCAGATGTAATAATTACGCGGTACACTCCGCACGCACACACGCCACAGCAGACAAAGCAGGCCGGATGCTTGCTTGGCTCCTGCGCCAGGAACGGCCACGTCAGCCCATATGCGCTATATTTAAGGAGGGGGGACATATGCTGTATGCACAGCAAGAAATACACGCAGCAATGACTCATCATTACGTGCTCCTTTATCAGTCTGCTAGGTAATGTGACAAACATCAACTGAATCCCTTCTTAGACACGGTGCAGTTTCCCGGGGTAACCCCAGAGCAAAGAGAGACATTAAAAGCGCCAATCACCCATGACAAAATCTGTGACGCAATAGCAGCTTTGATCACAGGCAAAACCCCCGGGCCAGACGGTTTCCCGGCTGAGTACTATAAAGCATATGCCACATCATTGGTACCGCGCCTGCACACACTTTACACTAAGGCCTTTGCCGAGCAGAGACTCCCTCCATTTATGCGCGAAGCAAGCTTGGTGTCACTGCTTAAACCCGATAAGGATCCCACAGACTTGGGCTCCTATATGTCGCAAGCCCTCATTAACACAGGCTTTAAGATACTGGAAAAGATACTGGCTGACTGACTGGCGCCTGTGGTCCCGGCCTTAGTGCATGCGGACCAAAATGGATTTGTGCCCTCACAAAGCACCTCACTTAACTTGAGGTGCTTTTTTAGAGTCGCAACATACTCCGCGCTCCGATGGCCACATTCTGGGTGTCTAATACTAGGCCTCTAGAAAGCATTTGACTCCCTGGAATGGGAGTACTTATTCGCTGCGCTAACACGTTACAGGATAGGCTGTACATTCATAAGCATGGTACGACTTTTATACACTGATCCGACGGTGCGCGTACGAGTAGGCTCATATATATCCAACTCTGTATCGGTTAGAAGAGGAACCAGGCAGGGGTGCCCACTATCCCTCTCCTCTTCTCGCTAGTTATAGAATCACTAGCAGAAGCCATCCGCACCAGGTCAGGTGGGGGCATCCAACTTAGGGATGGCATACACGTGATATCATTGTACGAAGATGACCTACTAATATACATCAGAAACATGCACTCGATTCCTCTGAGATTAGCACACATATTAGGGGACTTTGCCTCCTTATCGGGACTAAAAGTTAACGCCTCCAAATCATGCTTATACCCCTTTGATGAGAGGTGCCAGGACCCAGCATATGTCCTTAACAAGGTGCGTGTGAAGTGGCAAGTAGATACTTTCCGCTATATAGGAATAAGAATATATAGACAACCAACGGATTTGCCAGATGGTAACCTGGGAAGGGCGCTGACTGCCGTCCGCTTTTAAATGGCATTCTGGGGAACACTTCCACAGTCGGTGACAGGCCGCGTTGGCCCTTACTAAAATGGAGATCCTCATATGGTTTCTATATTATTTTGTGAATTTACCGCTATACATTCCTCCCTCCTTTTTTCTCCCACTGGAGAAATTGGTTAGAGACGTCACTTGGGGGAACTCCCGACACCAAGTGACGATGAGGAAGCTCTACTTGCCCTTGGACCAGGGGGGCCTCGTGGCCCCATACCTAGAACAGTATTACTTAGCGGTGCAACTGCAATGGGTGGCAAGATGGATGGCAGATCGCCAACTCTGCGACACAGCGACTACACAACCACCCTGCTCTTTAGATGCCCTGGTTAGACTATTCCATCCTTGCTCGAAGATACAACCACCTGAATCACTGCTACTCGGTGTGGCACATAGATGTTACCGTAGGAACTTATACATTACCGAACAGATGACACCATACGCGCCCACTAGACAGAACGCCTATAGGACACCTGACGACCATGACAGCCGAACTACGGGAGGCGGGGATCCAGGATACAGGAGATTTATTCCGGGAGGGTGTCCTTATCTCATATGACATATTAGTAGAAGATGATGGATTACATCCAGGTCAATTCTTACTACACCGCTCGCTACTGGGTGCCCTTGCTTCCAAGTGGGGGGATTTAACTAATGAACTTCAAACTCACCTCACCATACACTATTTACACATAATGTGACACAATGGGCACATTACTTGATGGTTCGCTGCTTCGCTGAGACAACACACACTGCAGTCACATTAGCACCGCTCCGGTGTCACTGGGAGGGGGACTTGCGATGTCTGCTCACGGACCCCAAGTGGGCCTCAGTATTGTAGAGCCCTGTACACATCCCTAGGAATGCGCGCCTACGCCAAATATAATACTACATTACACAGAGAGCATACCTCACACCTGCAAAAATTAACTGGTATTTTGGACGAGTGGATGCTGCCTGTCCCCGTTGCTCCCTCATGGACGCTAATCTACTGCGTGTGCTATGGGGATGCCCCAACCTGCATAAGTATTGGGCAGAGGTGGCAGACACTCCCGCCCAATTTACAGACTGCTCTCTTCCATTTGAATGGAAAGTATACATTTTGCATTTATACCGTAGAAACCAGGCACACAAAGTGACTTCAAGGTTTCTCGATCTGGGCATTGCTGTATCGAAAAGACAAATCACCCGGAGATGGAAGGCTCCAGGTCTCCCACACATGCTAGCGTGGAGACACTCCATGCTGATATCGGCTAAAGCCGAAAGCATTGCGCTACACTGGGAAGACACCATGGGTACCCGTAGGACTCCACTCGCCGCAAGTTGAGATGTGGTACTAACTGAGTTGCAAAACATACCCAATATCAATATGGAGGATTCACCTTCAGTGAATGCCACTAGGAGTACACACTAAACGAAGAGTATATTGACCAACAAAAAGATGATCTGAGAAAATGGGAAGCAGACATAAGTGTGCATTACCCAATATTGTCCCTTAGTTATACAATAGATTCCATTACATGTGCGACAATACAGAAGATACACTAGGCGATGGGACCAAGGAGCGCTCTGGTTTACTCTCACACAACTACCTGTTATGTTTTAAGTAACCCTGGGCGTAGTTCGCGTAGTAGCGCTACGCGTAGCTACGCGAAGTGCACTTGGCACTACGCGAGCTACGCGTAGCACTACGCGAACTGCGTAGTGCGGTAGGAAATGCTGTTCGCAATGATTGCACAGTGCCGGATGCTTGTCCGCACTGTGCAATCATTGCAAACGGCATCTTGCACAGTGCAAGCGGTCGTTTTCTGCCGCTCGAGTAGATTTGTACTCGAGCTGCAGTTTTCTCAACGCGGACTGGTAGTTTCTCATCGCGAGCGGTCGCGAGCATACGTGACCACTCGCAATGAGAAACCTGACCTCCCCGCGTTGAGAATCTCGCCGGGAGGTTTATTTTCCACGCTCGCGATCGGCAACTTGATGTTGCTGATCGCGAACGAGAAAAAGTCTCGCCGGGATGTCATTTTGCTCGCTCGCGGTTGCCAACTTGACGTTGAGGACCGCGAGCAAGCAAAAAATGCCCGCTACGCTACGCGTTTTTGCACTGTGCTACGTGCAATTCGCGTAGTGCGTAGTTGCGCAAACTACGCGAGCGTAGCGTAGTTTTCCGCCCAGGCCTAGTATTAAGTTGCCCTGTTACATTGATACCCGCCTCCCCAGTTCACAGACTGCTACACAGAAAAGATTAGTAGAATCGATATGCAATATACATGCATATGCTGCAGAGCCTACATAAACACCAATGAGAAATACTCAAGACATAAATACACATGGCAGCCACATGTACATGCTGCAGTTGGGAATGTGAATATATGTTGCTTAAATCCGCCTTGATGTATACTTGATTCCAATCAAATGATAACTGTCAACAGGAATGTATACGGTGTATGTCTGCCCTGTTTAAGAAAACTTAATAATAAATTCAGATTAAAAAAAAAAATCAGGACGTTGATGGGCGTATATCATCATGTTTCTTCCTTAAGATCACATCTTAAGTTCTTTGTTTCACACTCCACCAGGAGCCGATGTTCCTTCTTGGTCAGTCCATCATCAACTGTAGCCCCACGTTCCCCCACTGGGAACTCTTCTTCCCAATGGGCCTACAGAATAATGCACATTGTAGTGACTCAGCACATAATATGGACAGGTGCACTATGGAGGGCACCAGAAGTCCTGACACAACAATGACTTTAACCTGCTAACAATTCAGCTTATGGCTTGTTCCAAAGTCTAGAATTAGGGCTTTGGAGAAGGCCAAGTGAATGAAATTAAACCCTGATAAAATTGAGCCGTTGCAGGTATCCACTGAGGTCTACTCTTCTGCTATGCTCTGAAACTATGATCTGCGGTTCCTCACCCTCAGCAGCTTAGTCTTGAATAATCCCAAACTCGCTTAAAAAAACCCAGGTGAAACTTGTTGCTAAAACATGATTCTGGCACTTAAAAAGTTTAAAATCATTATTACTAGTCATCGTTCCAGTTCATCATGTCACAACACTGAAAGCTTTGATTCAGTCAGGGTTTGACTACGGGAATGTCATACAACAAAGAAATTATAAAACGTTTATTTTTCAGTTTTGCAAAACAATACAGCAAGAACAAAACAGCAGGTAGCAGCTTGCACGACGGCAGGCACAAGATACCAAGATACATGACTGAAGACAATTTAATGATAGAGTCGCTGAGATATCGGGCGATCAAACAACCCCACAAGCGGAAACTAATTTCTCACCTCCCATACTGCTTCAATCTTGAGACTGCTTCAATCTTGCACTCAAGGGCAGTATGAGACTCCTGAGGTCTGTGGAGTCCACAGTGCCTGTTTGCTGTGTTATTCTCTGTGTTGAGTGGTGCGGCATAGTGTATTGTGTGATAGCGTTCGCACCATTGATCCGTGCTGCCTTGTCTTTACCCATGAGTCTATTCTGCAGTTTTTATATAGCGCATTGCTACCCGAGGGCCTCCCAACACTGTCACAGCTACCCTAGAACATCCTGGAAACAAACTTATTCCCTAAAGAGCCAGGTCTTCGAAGGCTTTGTGGAAAGGGAGTTTTTGCTTCAAAAGGCGTAGTTTGAGGGGCGGGTAATTTCAGAGTTTGGACGCCAAATAGGATGTAGAGAGTCCACCCCAGCGCAATCTCCGAATCCTGGGAACCTTAAGTAGATGGGCAGAGACTAATCTGAGAAGCCTTCTGGGCACATACAAGGAGGCTAATGAGCGTAGCAAAGGAGGACCTCTACTGTTTATCGCCCAATGCATGATACAGAGAGATTTCTAACTGAATCCGGCGCTCCAGTGGAGATCTTTGAGAGCCTTAGTAACTGACTGACATTTAGGTGTATCTCTAAAAAGTCAAGCAGCCGTGTTTTGCACAGTGTGAAGCCTTTTGACAATGTAGCACAGTGAGTCAAGGTATAAAACATTCCCATAATCCAGGTGTGCCGGCACCAAAGCCTGGACAATCACTCTTCTGGCTGTGGGAGGGAGGAGCTTGAGAACTTTCCTCAATTGTCTCAGAATGCAATAGCAGCTCGCAGAAATTCTTTTGGCTTGATATTCCATCATATGATTGGGGTCTAGCCACACCCACAGGCTTTCAATTGGGTCTGTAGGGGTCGGCAGCTTGCTCAGGCATTCTGGAATAGACCTCTGGACACTACTCTGGAAGTTATTACCTAACAGCATGACTTCTGTCTTGTCCTCGCTGAGTTTTCATTTAAAGCCAGCCATCCAGCTGGCTAATTCCCGGAGGCACAAGGTCAGGGATAGATGATTAGAGGTGTGCTCATGTGAGATAGACATGACCAGCTGGGTGTCATCGGCATAGGAAACCAATGGCAATCCAAAGATTGCAAGATGTCGGCAAGTTTGAGCATGTACAAATTAAAAAGGGTGGGACTCAGAGAGGATCCCCGAGGAACCCCACAACTGAGGGGAAGACTGGTTGATAATAGGCCTAGTCTAAAACCTGAAAGGTTCGATGTTTCAGAAAGGAAGAGAGCCATTCAAGTGCTCTGCCCCTGACAATGGCATTGAAAACTCTCCAGATGAGGGTTGAGTGGTCCACGGTGTCAAAGGCAGCACTTAGATCGAGAAGGATGATGGATCCAGATCAAAGAGTACTGGAACACCTGCATTAAAATGGCAGCCACCTGCTGAGACGTACTGGAACACCTGCATTAAAATTACAGCAACTTCCTGAGAAGTGCTGGAACACCTGCATTAAAATTACAGCAACCTGCTGAGAAGTGCTGGAACACCTGCATTAAAATTACAGCAACCTGCTGAAAAGTACTGGAACACCTGCATTAAAATGACAGCAACCTGCTGAGATGTACAGGAACACCTGCATTAAAATTATAGCAACCTGCTGAGAAGTACTGGAACACCTGCATTCAAATTACAGCAACCTGCTGAGAAGTGCTGGAACACCTGCATTAAAATTACAGCAACCTGCTGAGAAGTGCTGGAACACCTGCATTAAAATGACAGCAACCTGCTGCGAAGTACTGGAACACCTGAATTAAAATTACAGCAACCTGCTGAGAAGTACTGGAATACCTGCATTAAAATGACAGCAACCTGCTGAGATGTACAGGAACACCTGCATTAAAATGACAGCAACCTGCTGAGAAGTACTGGAACACCTGAATTAAAATTACAGCAACCTGCTGAGAAGTACTGGAACACCTGCATTAAAACGACAGCAACCTGCTGAGATGTACAGGAACACCTGCATTAAAATGACAGCAACCTGCTGAGAAGTACTGGAACACCTGCATTCAAATTACAGCAACCTGCTGAGAAGTGCTGGAACACCTGCATTACAATGACAGCAACCTGCTGCGAAGTACTGGAACACCTGCATTAAAATGACAGCTAACTGCTGAGAAGCAGTACTGCTGAGAAATTCTGTTTTGTCTCGTTAGAAGAATGGCAATTGTGATTAAAACTAGTAGGAGCATGCATTTTCCATCTAGGTGATGTGTGGCAGGGTTCTAATACATGCCCCTTCTCCGAGTTACACATTGACTTCCACCTACACCACACCCAGTTCTTCCGCTTCCTGCGGATTGGCCGTGCCTTGTCTTATCACCAGCCCGCTCTGATAGAGGTCCCCGAGTTTAGCCCTATGGAGGTTAAGGTCCTTTTGTCACCTCTGGGACAGAGGGGAGTAGCCCAGATCTACCAATCCCTGGTCATCAACTCCCCTGACTTATTCCTGGTCCTTCCACTCGCTGGGAGGCGTGGATGGTTGCATTGGAGGATGGGGAATAGAGAGAAGCACTTATGGCACCGCTGGAGTTGGGCATCTCCTCCCAGCTTCGTTTGATCCAAGTAAATGTTCTTCATATAACCTATTTTACACCGTAGCGGCTTTGGAAGGCAGATAAACTGCCAACGCTTGCTTGCCATAGACACAGTGCTGATAACGCACATTTTTATCATGTGATTTGGCTGTGCCCCATAATACAGCAATACTGGTCCCAACTTCTGGGGGTCTTCTCGGATGTGTTGGGTAGGCCGATAGATTGTTCGCCTCAGATCGTGGTCATGGGTCTACTGGAGGAGCTGGGCGGCAGGAGGTCTGAGAGACACATGGTGGGTTTGGATACCCTGTTGGGGAAGCGAGATATTGTCCGGCACTGGACTTCAAAGACTGCCCCAATTTTCATGCGTGGCAGAATCCATTGACTCGTGTTCAAAGATGGAGGAGCCAGTGTACACAGATCGTGGCTGACCACAGAAACATCGTGAAATATGGGGTATATGGTGGGAACATTTTGGGCTCATGGGAATGTGATGTGGATCCCTCTATTGCTCTATGATCAGGGATCGTCGCTGTTTGCCTTTAATTTGTTATGCCTGCTTTGTTTGCAGGTATGTTTTATATCTTTGAAATCCAATACAAATATTTTATAAAAAACAAAACTAGTACGGGCATTTCGTGAAGGGTGTAGATGCAGTTCTGAAACTGCATGTACTGCCCCATTAAAAGTAAAGCACCTCTCCAGAGAAGTGCTGGTAATCTCACATCAAGGGACACATAATTTGCTCTAATATACTGGTGCTGCCCCATTACCCACAAATCAGTAAAACAGTCAGTGGGGAGGTGCTGACACACTTCAATAAATACCATCGGGTCCTTCCCCAAACGATATCTAAAACCTTGCACTTACTTGTCGTTGCGTCCTTGATGGTCACTGCGGTGCTCCTGACGCCATCAGCTGTGATGCTGTAAATGCTGAGGTTATAAGGGACCCCTGGATTAAGGTTTGATATGATCTCGGTCTGCAGATCTCCACCACCAACACTTGAAGAAAAGTTAAAAGAATTTACGGTTTCCACCACCACCATATAAGTGTATCTGGTCCGGTTCTGGTCTCCGGGTACCGTCCACTGCAGGGTCAGGGAGGTCTCGTTTCTGCTGAATACATTGAAGTTCCTGACTGGTGATGGCACTGAAACCAAATAATGAAAAGAAAGTTACATTGGTCAATCAAAACAGCTTTATTCGCATTTGGTAGATGCATAAAAGTACAGTGAAAATATCACAGTGCAAAATAAATACATGTTAATATCAACAGTTAATTACTTGTTAAAATATCGATGTAACAAAGCCTATCTGTCAATTAAAATCCAAAAGCACACATTAGATGAGGTAGCACCCCTCTCAGACGAGCTTTTCCTAGTCCGTAAAACTGAATATAAAAAGTTTGCTGTCATAAAACAAACAGAGGGGGTTTCCAGTATATTGATTGCTGCAAGGGCTGAGGAACATGAGGATAAACTCAATTTGCTTAACATTGGGGTTATACATTTTTTCCTCTCCACTTTGTAAAATAAACAGAAGAATAAGATATGCAACATAGTTTGTGGGGATCGATCATCACAGGGACAAAGGGACAAATGGTTTAGCGAGTGTACTTGAGCTGGATATCCTGCCATTTGAGGAAAGAAATTCAGTCTCATCCTGGTCAGTAAATAGCGATGCGTATTATTGGAGACAAAAGAGAGACAGGAATCATGTCCCGTTGCCACACTAGGCAGGGTCTGGCAGAGTAAAACCGTAATTTTGCAATGATTGCGTTGCCATCCTTCAAGTTTGCCTTTAGTGAGGAAGGCTTCTCTTAGCTTGGATTTAGAAAAAGTCAAGCAGTTGGAGGGTGATTCGTACAGGAATGCTAGACCCAAATCTGAAAAGGACTGCTTAACATAAGCTAGCCATGGGATACTGTTAGCTCGGTCAAGATTAATTATGTCTTTTAACACTGCTTGATTTATTATAACTGAATTACTTTTCCAAATTCTTAACCATAAAAGGAGCGGAGCCAATTTAATGAAGTCGGTTATAAAAGGGAGACCAAGTTCTTTGTGGACAATCACATTCGAGCAAGCGGGAGGGACTAAGACCAGTTTTTTAACAAATTTATCCTCCACTGTCTGCAAGGCACCCACTTGAGCTGTACCCCATATTTCGGCGCCATAAGTAGCTATGGCTACAGATTTTGCCAGGTAGATTTCTACCATTTCCCTACTTGGCTTTTTGCCTAAATTGGAAGCAAATTTCTACAGAGCTGCTGGGATTCTTTTCAACATGTTTATTCTGTTTTCTAACATAGCATACCAATTAAGTTTGGAGTCGAAAAACGTCCCAGGCACATAAAGGTCTCTACGCATTCCAAGGAGCCCCCATCTAATTGAAGAGATATTGGCTTTATTCTTCCTGTACCCGCTACCATAACAAAAGTTTTTGTTTTGTTGACAGACAAACCCAGTTCAGCCATATAATTCGAATATATACCAATCAGACGCTGTAAGGCCAATGGTGTTCTGGCCATCAAGACCGCATCATCTGCGTAGAGGAGAGCAGGCAGGCGTAAGCCACCTACAGATGGAACGTCCCTACATTCTGATGCCTGAACTTCGTTGAGTTTATTGGTATATGATGAAAAGAGGAAAGGGGCGAGAACGCACCCCTGTCGAACCCCCTTTTCAATTCTTTACGATTTCATGCATTCCCCCTGTTTTCCAAACCGGATTACAGCCCCTGCCTCTCTATACATCTCTCTGATAAAAAGGATTACGGAGTTGTCCATGCCCATCGACTCCATGAGAGCCCACAATTTGGTGTGGCTCACGCAGTCGAAGCCCGCGGACAAGTCCATAAAAGCCATGTAGAAATTACCCCTTTTTGCCTGGACATATTTAGCTGCAAGCAAAGCTAAATTTAAGCCTTGATCAACCGTGCCCCTCCCCTTTCTAAAACCGTATTGAATCTCAGCTAAAACATTATTTTCAAGTGCCCAGTCCTCTAATCTATTTAAAAGTAATCTCCCCATTAGCTTAGCAGTACTATCCAATAAGGAGATTGGGCGGTAATTTGCTGGGTTCGATGGATCATCATTCTTGTAGTTAGGAATAATCAATGATTGTTTCCAGGATGCAGGGGGACCCACTTTGGTAACTGTGTTAAAAACTTGAGTCAGGAGAGGGGCCCACAAATTTTTATATACAAAGAAAATATCCAGTGGGACCCGTCCGGCCCCGCTGCCTTTAAGGCAGGCGATTGGGAGAGTGCAAGCTCAATTTCCTCTAAGGAAAATTTCATCCCCCACTGGACCAGCGTCGAATCCTCAGGGTCTTCTGTATTACTATCCCTCTGTACATGGAAGATGTTCTGGAAGTGAGACAACCAAGTGGATTCATCTATGTGGAGATCGAGAGAGGGACCACTCTAATCCTGCAAAAAAGGGGCATTCGACACCCTCCAGAAGGCCTTGCAATGCTTATTCCTAGAGGCCTCACGTAAATTTTCCCATGCTTCCTCCCTCAGTTGTTTCTTTCTCACCTCCCTTGCTGACTTATAGTTAGCTCGTAGCTTTCCTATCAAATCTTTATTTCTAGGATGTTTATAAGAGCAATTCGAAGTTGTTTGGAGGCCTTCGAGCAGTTTTCCTCAAACCATCTAGTCAATGGTGGATTGTTGCGTGTTGCTGGGCGTGAGAGATTAGATCTAATAGATGTTAAAATTCTTCTAAACGCTGTTACGACTTGGGAACTATCAGTTTGGGGGTCTAAACAGGATTGAATCTCGGGTAACACGTCCTTTATGACCTTTGGGAGGAAGGAAATGGGATCTATTTTCTCCCACTTTAGTGTAAAACCGTTTTTTCTGGTAAGGATAGGTGTTGGAGCAAAGATAAGGCTTGTCGTAGCAGAGAGAGGCCAGACAAAAGAGAAGAGGAGGAAGGTGTGATCACTGCATTCTGTCATCTGGGACAAAGGGGACTTAATACATCTCTTAAAATCTGCTTGGATGATTATGAAATCAATTGTTGAGGTAGCTCCAGTTCGTTTGAAAGTAGGGAGAAGTTGACCTGTATAGGAGGGTTTATTAAAACTAGGTCCCAGGTTAATAAAAAACTATTTAGGGCCTTTCCAGAATTATGATGGTAAAAATGGACAAGCGGCGAGTCATTAGAATCAGTTACCCCTCAGATACGTTGGTCTGATTTGGTACAACAATGCAAATTAAAATCACCAGCCCAGATAATAAAAATTGAACGTGGGTGGTGAGGTAACAGGGCTTCCAATATTCTCCCCAACTCGTCAGTCACTTGTGTGGATTTTAAAAATTATTATACAAATTAATCATTAATAAATCAGTTTTTACAAGTCCTTCAGCTAGGATGAACTGAAAATATGGCGAATTGTTTGTAAAGGTCATCTTACCTAGAGGGATCTGTTTGCTATAAGTGAGAGTAAACCCCCTTTAGATCTATCTGACGCTGAGGGGAGTGCTGGCGAAGCAAAGGATCGGTAGCCATTTACATAGATAGTCTGCTCTACTCAAGTTTCCTGAAAGCAGATTATATCTGAGATCAGAAACTCATTAAAACAGTGTTGATTATCTTTTTTATTCTCATAACCCCCTATTTTCCATGATAGAAACGTTGCATTCCTCAAAGGCTCCTGTGAGGGAGCCATCATCGGTCCGGGTAAAGGAGATATAGGTCGAATTAGTTAAGGCATGTCATTACCTTGTGGGTCTAGAGCAGCATTCTGTACCCTCTCTAAGGGCACCAAGGGAGGATCAAATTGATTTTCGTGATGCGAAACAATCTGAGAAGGCGGATAATTTGGATGAATAATGAGTCATTCACAAGCCTATTTGAGAGGGTGAGAATGTTAATGGCCATCTGATCCGGCTTATGACCGTATCTCATTGAAAGATGGCTCTGGTCATATGTGATGGAACTAAATGCTACAGGAGGCCAATAGAAGAAGCCCAGAGGGACTGTATAAATCTGGGATTGAGATGAAGGGGCAGCTGGTTAACGCCCCAATAAGTCTCCCACTAGCCATTCGTTGTCAAAGTTTAGGACGACACAGTCATTTTTAATTGTTTTTGCATCTGACCCAATCCAGGGAGTTCTTCTGGTCATAATCAAGTGATTTTGAATAAGATGGCCACTATTAAAGTTTTGTGACACCCAGTGCCGAGCCTTGGCCAGGAGCTGGAGTGTAGACTCACTTTGGTTGTGTCAGAGTAAAGGAACATTAACTAGAATTAAGTCATAAGGACATACTGCTGGGGGAAGGTTAATAAATTGCTGTTTAGGTCTAGTAGGGAAAAGGGAAGTGGGAGAGTTTGGGTTTGCCTCTACCCTAGGTGTATATGGGATTTGCCCCTTGCCAATATTATCTTGGGTAGTCACCTGTGATGAGCTGCATCTAGAGGACAAACCTGTAGAATCTGAACTGGGGGCCATCTGATTAACAATATGGGGGAGACCAGTAGATGTAGAGGCCAGTTGATCTAGCACGACACCGGGGAGCTTATTTATACAATTATAACACAAGTTCCGACATTCACAATTACAGGTTTTACAAGCAGTAGGGGGGTTGACCATAGTTTGGGGTAGTGGATTAGAATTTGCAGGGATACAGTTAGAGTCCGCCGCGGTATGTTGCACTAGTATGTTCGATAAAGATCCCTCTAGAGTGCAGTCTATGGATTCTAAACGTGCTTAAATCGGCTGCAGGAGTTGTTTGAAGTTATTAAGAAGATCGCCCCAATTTGAGGAAGATGTAGTCTCAGAATGTTGCAAGCCAATGCTAGAGGGGAATGCCATTGGAGGAGCGGCCTTTCTGGTTTTCTCTGCGGGACAATTAGGAGGAGGTTTCGTAAGGCCTCTTTTCCTTTTCCCATTAGTGGTGGATAAGCCTGTTAAAAGCGGTGTCCCATCAGTTGTCGAGGCAGCCTGTAAGGGTTCGGGAATCGACGGTGTGACCACAGAAAGTTCAGCTAAATCATCCCCGTATTTCACCTTTGCTCCCCCTGAATTGGAGACGTATCTGTAGTGGTTCCCCGTCTCGCCCCACCCCAGCGGGAGTCATCGCATGCTTTTCAGCGCAAGGGCCAGCAGCAGCAGCCCCGCCCTCAGTACTGGACAATCCTGGGACTTGGAGTCCCCGCAAAGAATCCGTTCTCCTTTACTTCCCTGCGCAGCGGCAGTCGTCACGCGCTTTTCAGTGCGAGGGCCAGCAGCAGCCCCGCCCTCAGTGCTGGGCAATCCTGGGACTTCATTGGTCACCTTAAGCTGGGGGCGTCTAGGTGTTTCATAGGTGCTTAGAAATCTGCTAATCATAAAATGTCCAAAAGGTACTTGCAAAGCCGCTGGTTTATTGACAAACAGCTTCAATATTATAGGTCAAAAAATGGAGAATTAAACGCCCATGTTAATTTTAAATTAAGAAATGACAGCGGACTATAAACACCTTTGATTTGTACAAAAGCAAAGTCTGCTCGATTCCAGTGTGCGAGAAAATGAAAGATTCACCGAAATTGCTAATTTCTCAGTCTCTTTGGCATTTGGTATAAAACAGCTTGGTCTCAAACAGAGAACCTTCCTTTTAGTGTCCTCTTAGAAGTTTGGACTGCTATTTAAACCATTAAGAAACAACTAGAATGTGGGAAAAGAAGAGGTCTGTATAGTAAGCGAACCTTCAACATCTAAAGCGTCTAAACTCCACAAAAACTGAGGAATCATTGACAAAGACAATAGCTCTAACTTCTGTAAAGCGTATGCAGAGCACCATTCATACACAAAGTGATGTAAATCCAGCTTACATGCACTAATGCTCACAGAACACTCCACATACAGCCATCCCTGCAAACACAAAAACAGACAACCGTGCACACACAGACAACTAGACAATGAAATGTAGGACACTATTACTTAAAGTGTGTGAGTGCATGCATGTGTGTGTGTGAAGTCTAGATCGCATGTCGGCATATAGGTGTCAGGGGCGGCTACTCCTAAAAGGAGGTGGAGCGTTACCTCACCTGCTACGAGCGCAGCAGGCAAACAAAAATAAATAAAATGGCATGTCAATGTCATTTTATTTTGCCACCAAGCGCGAGGGTGGGGGCGGGGCTGAATCCTACAATTGCAGGATGACTGCTGCCCCTGCCAGTGCGCATGTCGGATTGGCCAGCTGTCTTGCAACGGTCAGACCGACAAGCACACTGTAGACTTAGCAATCCAAGGGCTGTGAAACAACCCGGGGATTGCTGGCACTGGTCCCAAGTCTCAAAATGAGTGTGGGATTAGCCTGCTTCAACCAATCCTGGAGCTCCTCTAATGCTGAAAACAGCATGAGAGCAGCTGCAGTAATGGTTGAATTTGCGCTTTACTGGGCAGGAAGGAAGTCCTTTCTTATCCTGCTCGTGGACACAAGGATTGCCAGCAGAGAAGTGCCACACCGGGTGGGAGCTGCTTTTATGGTGGGTTGTGCGCCATCACGCCCCACCATATTTTGTTATTGCTAGCTGCAACAGATAGATGCCAGGGAATGGAGAGTGTATGTTGTAGTATCTTTCCAGGGTTGCTAGAACTAGTTGGTCAGGCTCAGGCTGTTACAAAAGAAAAATGTGGCCACAGGTTTATCCTTGGTTGATGAAGGATGCTGCCTACAGGGGCATTATTGATTAGAGCAACGGGGAAGGGTCAGCGTGTGAAAAAAAGTGCGTGAGGAGAAACGTTTAGTCAGGGCAGCATTAAGAGCCCGCAGGTCTGAGGGAGAGGCCGATCGGGGGGTGAGGGGACAGTGATTGCTGGTATGAGGAACAGAGACAAATCTCCATCCTTCCTTCCACCTATTAAAATGGAGGGGTCTCTCGTGTAGTCTGGTAAAGACCATGGGGACCCAAGTTCTCTGTGGTGCAGCATAAGGGTAGAGTAGAGCCACCGGTGAGCAGATTCACCAAAGATATCCTTTTCAGCATCTCCCCAGGGTGAATGGATGTGAGATTATAAAAATGAGTTGTCTGTAGTGAATACCCAAGACTAAGGACTTCTAAGTGGATGACCACCTGTCAGGACCACCAACCTAGGTTGGGGACATTGGGAATCCCTGGGATTAGCCCTCTCCCAGCATGGCACTCGGCTAAGTATATGCCTTTGAATTTCCAAAATATTCTCACAATGGCTCAAGTTTTAGTTTCTCCTTCCCCCCTTTTATGCGCTAACCCTCCCTGGGAATGTTGGAGATACTCCTGGGGAACCACTTTTATGCAGCAGTTCTTAATCTGTGGTCCAGGGACCCCTGGGGTCCGTGACAATTACTCAGAGGGTCAGCGAAAAAGTAGAAAATAAAAACATATAATATTTACAGACTAATAAAGTGTATAAACATAAAGAAGATAAATGCCTAATTGTTTGATGAACGCTTGTTTCTGTAATTTTGTTTATTGTTTTACACTTCAAATCTTCGAAATTGCTAAGACCAGTAATGATTAAGTAGGAGTCCACCAAAGTCAAGAGGTTAAGAACCGCTGGGTTAGAGGTTTCCCCAGACTCAAAGCACAAAGGAGAGGCATCAGAACATCAGTAAGAAATCCCAATGTGTGAGTAAGCCACAAACGACAGAAACAAGCATGGTCCAACATAGGTTATCCGAAGGAATGATTTATGTCCTATCTGTTGACCCAGATTTGTGATAGAATATAATGTCCCTTTGGTTTTTTCTGATATATTACCTACTGGCGGTCGCCAGTAGGTAGTTATAGTTAGGACCTCGTTTCTATTCAAAAAGCGTTTTTTCTTTTGCCAATATCTTTGGCGCCGTTTGACGAATCTTCGCAAAATTTTCAAAACTGGTGGGGCACTCTGGTCAGCTCCTGTCTTGAAAGTTTCGGAGTGATTCGTCAAGCGGGGCCCGAGTAAAAAGGGGGGTCCCAAAACGCGTTTTCTCCATGTTAATTTCCATAGGAAACTTTAGACAAAGCTACAGCCCGAACTGCTGAACGGAATTACACCAAATTTGGCAAAAAGGTAGCGCTTGGTTCAGAAAGCGACCTTTTTTTTAAATGGTGTAAATCCCTTCAGTAGTTCCTGAGAAATTAAAAAAAAGAAAACTTCCCATATCTGGGCGGAGCCTAACCACACATCTCCTCCCGAGCACGAGCCTGCCTCTGATTGGCTGCCAACACTTCAAACCAGGAAGTATTGGCAGCCATCTTGTGCCTCGGATGGAGGGAGAAATAAAAAGGTAAAAAAGAGATTAAAAAAACAAGAAAAGGGGGCAGGGTAAAAACACCCTGACCCCCCCAGGCCTGCTCAGGGGGTCCCACAGGGACCCCCAGGCCCAAAAAAAGCATTTTTGTTTTAAAATTTTAGGGCGGGGTCGCGCCGGGTGCGCGAATCCATCTGAAAATTTGAAAAAACGAAGCGCGGTCTCCCGCGCTTCGTTTTCAAAGCCCCCGGGTGGGCCAAGTCCCAGGGCAATTTATTTATGTAGCGGGGGCCTGTGGGGGCCCCCGCAGCCCCGGGGACCGCCACCTCCCCGGGGCTATGTAAATTATATGCGGGAGGGCACGCGGCCCTCCCGCAGCCCCGGGGACCGCCACCTCCCCGGGGCTTGTTTTTTAATCTGTGGGGGGCCTCCAAGGCCCCCCCAAGCCCCGGGGACCGCCACCCCCGGGGCTTTTCTTAAATATGCGGGGGGGCACACGGCCCCCCCGCTGCCCCAGGGACCGCCACCTCTCCGGGGCTTGTATTTAAAAAAAAAAATTATAGTGGGGGGGCCTCACGGACCCCCACACGCCCCGGGGACCGCCACCTCCCCGGGGCTTTCTTGAATTATTTGTGGGGGGCCCCACGGGCCCCCCCAAGCCCCGGGGACCACCACCTCCCCAGGGCTTTAAATAGTTGGGAGGGGGGCCGCGCGGCCCCCCTCCTGGAACCCTCCATGGCCCTGGGGACCGCCACCCCCCAGGGCTGACTCCTGCAGTGTCCCGGGGTGCCCACCCCCGGGACACTGCTGTTTGCTATGGCAGGGCGGGAGCCATGTGGCTCCCGCCCTGCCATAGCAAACTCTGCTTTGCTTCATTGAAGCAAGAGCAGGGAAACCTGCTCTCGCTTCAATGAAGCAAAGCAGGATTGTTTTTCCACAAGGGGAGCTGCATGTCAGCAGCTCCCCTTGTGGAAAGCAATGCCGGCTCCCGCAGGAGGCGGGGAGCCGGCGGGACCGTGGGGGCATTGGGGCTCCCCCACGGTCCCCAACGGAGAGGCCAGGCCCCGGGGGATGGGGTCCCCGGGGCCAGAAGTGGCCCGGGGAGGGGGGCCACGCGGCCCCCTCTATCAATAAATATATATTTATTTATTTTTAAAGTAAGAGGCACAGCCCCGGGGGATGGGGTCCCCGGGGCCAACAGAGACCTCAGGAGGGGGGCCACGCAGCCCCCCTCCTTAAAAAATATTTAAAAAATATATATATATGTGGCCATGCCCCGGGGGATGGGGTCTCCGGGGCCGAAATTGGCCTCGGAAGGGGGGCCGCGCGGCCCCCATCCTGTTTAAAAAAAAAAATTAAATTAAAATAGTGGTCGGGCCCTGGGGGATGGGGTCCCCAGGGCCCCAAAAATGGGAAAAGAAGGGGGCCACACAGCCCCCCTTCTAAAAAAAACAACAACAAAAAAAGCCGGCATCGCGCCATGGCCCCGCCCCTCCCTGCAGCACTCTGCAAACGCGCCCCCTGGCGCGTTGTAAGTTGGGGAATTAATTCTCCTTGAATACTGAGGGACCCTGGGGGGCAACTAGCCCACCAGTACCTCCAGTATGCGCCAGGGAGCTGCATTGCAGAGAGGTGGTCCAAGGCCACGCCCCCTTTTTACACCACTCTGCAACGCAGCTCTGTGGTGCTTACTGGAGGTAGCTGGTGGGCTAGTTGGCCCCCAGCGACCCCCAGGGACCCTCAGGACTCAAGGGGACTTAATCCCCCAATTTACAACGCGCCAGGTGGCGCGTTTGCACACTGGTGCAGGGAGGGGGTGGGGCCTGATGTGACAAGTGTGGAAACGTGCCCTATGGCGCATTTAAAGTTGGGGGATTAAGTCCCCTTGAATCCTGAGGGTCCCTGGGGGCCAACTAGCCCACCAGGTACGTCCAGTAAGCGCCAGGGAGCTGCATTGCAGAGAGGTGGTCCAAGGCCACGCCCCCTTCTTACACCACTCTGCAACGCAGTTCTGTGGCGCTAACTGGAGGTAGCTGGTGGGCTAGTTGGCCCCCAGCGACCCCCAGGGACCCTCAGGACTCAAGGGGACTTAATTCCCCAATTTACAACGCGCCAGGGGGCGCGTTTGCACACTGGTGCAGGGAGGGGGTGGGGCCTGATGTGACAAGTGTGCAAACGCGCCCTGTGGCGCGTTCAAAGTTGGGGGATTAAGTCCCCTTGAATCCTGAGGGTCCCTGGGGGCCAACTAGCCCACCAGGTACGTCCAGTAAGCGCCACAGTGTTGAGTTGCAGAGAGGTGTAAAAAATGGCGCTCTGTGGCGCTTACTGGAGGTACCTGGTGGGCTAGTTGGCCCCCAGGGACCCTCAGGATTCAAGGGGACTTAATCCCCCAACTTAAAATGCGCCACAGGGCGCATTTGCACACTTGTCACATCAGGCGCCGCCCCCTCCCTGCACCACTGTGCAAACGCGCCCTGTGGCGGGTTTTAAGTTGGGGGATTAATTCCCCTTCAATCCTGAGGGTCCCTGGGGGCCAACTAGCCCACCAGGTACCTCCAGTAAGCGCCACAGAGCTGCGTTGCAGAGAGGTGGTTCGAGGTCACACCCCTTTTTACCCTCTCTGCAACGCAGCTCTGTGGGGCTTACTGGAGGTACCTGGTGGGTTAGTTGGCCCCCAGGGACCCTCAAGATTAAAGGGGACTTAATCCCCCAAATTACAACGCGCCAGGGGGCGCGTTTGCACAGTGGTGCAGGGAGGGGGCGGGCCTGATATAACAAGTGTGCAAACCGCCCCCTGGTGCGTTGTAAATTGGGGGATTAAGTCCTTCAATCCTGAGGGTCCTCCTGGCAGACTACGGGATGGGGGATGAAGTCCAATTTACTCCTGAGGGACTTTGGGGGCCAAGAAGCCCTACTGGTACCTCCTGTAAGCCCTACGCACCGGAATTCCTGAGCGCTGGTCGGAGGCCCAGCACCCTTTCTCCACCACTCTGCAAACGCGACTGCTAGTTAAAAAGTGTTTGCAATGTAATAGGTTTCGCATTTGTGAGAATTAGAGCTATTGGCGTTGTAAATGCAAAAGTTTTTTACTAATGTTTTTGGAGTGGCGTGGATGTACGTTGTGTGTAGTGGAATTATGTGATATGTTGTGCAGTGAAATTATGTGGATAGAAAGAATGTGGTATTTAATGTATAGGAACATTATGTAGAGTGGGATTATGTGTTATGGAGAGTAATTATGTGGTATGGTAGTCTGTGTTGTGGAGTGGTAACCTCAGGTTTAGTCTTCCTCGTTTCCATAGAAGCTCAACTATGAACTCAGTGAGAGAAAAAAGATGGAATCACTGAGGAGCACTTGTGGACCTAGTCAGAGGTATGAGCAGGGCCACTGGAATTATGTGACTGTTTGGCTGCACCGACTTTCGCACAATTATACATTTTCTGCATTAGCCACATAATTCATCATATGCACCCTAACCTGCAGATTTGAACAAAAAAAACCTTGTTTCTACCTGAAACGGGTGAAACGTTACCAAAAATGCAGCGACAAGTGTTACAGCGTGGTGGAAGGCCCTTTACAAACCTACAATGGTCACCTGATACTTATTGCTAAATGTGGGTGTTAAATTGGTACCAATGGTGTGCAAGCCACTCTTGCTTCCCTCTGCGCCTCTCTTGCCTCTTTCTGCACGTCTGTTGCCTGTTTCTGCACCTCATTTGCTTCTTTCTGCACCTCTGTTGTCTCTTTCTGCACTCGTCTTCCCTCTTTCTGTACCTTTCCTGCCTGTTTTTGCATCTCACTTGCCTCTTTCTGCACTTTTCTTGCTTCTTTCTACACCTCTGTTGCTTCTTTCAGCAATTCTCTTGCCTCTTTGTGCACTTCTCTTGCCTGTTTCTGCACCGTTCTTGCCTCTTTTTGCACCTCTGTTGCTTCTTTCTGCACTTCTCTTGCCTCTTTCTGCATCCCTGTTGCTTCATTCTGCACTTTCCATGCTTCTTTCTGCACCTGTCTTGCTTCTTTCTGCACCCCTGTTGTCTCTTTATGTACCTCTTTTGCCTCTTTCTGCACTTTTCTTGCCTTTTTCTGCACCTCTCTTCCCTCTTTCTGCACGTCTGTTGCCTCTTTCTGCACCTCATTCACTTCTTTCTGCACCCCTGTTGTCTCTTTCTGCACTCGTCTTCCCTATTTCTGTACCTTTCCTGCCTGTTTTTGCATCTCACTTGCCTCTTTCTGTACTTTTCTTGCTTCTTTCTACTCCTCTGTTGCTTCTTTCAGCAATTCTCTTGCCTCTTTATGCACTCCTCTTGCCTGTTTCTGCACCTCTCTTGCCTCTTTTTGCGCCTCTGTTGGCTCTTTCTGCACCTCACTTGCTCCTTTCTACACTTCTCTTGCCACTTTCTGCACCCCTGTTGCTTCATTCTGCACTTTCCACGCTTCTTTCTGCACCTGTCTTGCTTCTTTCTGCACTCTTGTTGTCTCTTTATGTACCTCTTTTCCCTCTTTCTGCACTTTCTTGCCTGTTTCTGCACCTCTCTTCTCTATTTCTGCACGTCTGTTGCCTCTTTCTGCACCTCATTTGCTTCTTTCTTCACCCCTGTTGTCTCTTTCTGCACTCGTCTTCCCTCTTTCTGTACCTTTCCTGCCTGTTTTTGCATCTCACTTGCCTCTTTCTGCACTTTTCTTGCTTCTTTCTACTCCTCTGTTGCTTCTTTCAGCAATTTTCTTGCCTCTTTATGCACTTCTCTTGCCTGTTTCTGCACCTCTCTTGCCTTTTTTTGCATCTCTGTTGGCTCTTTCTGCACCTCACTTGCTCCTTTCTACACTTCTCTTGCCTCTTTCTGCACCCCTGTTGCTTCATTCTGCACTTTCCATGCTTCTTTCTGCACCTGTCTTGCTTCTTTCTGCACCCGTTGTCTCTTTATGTACCTCGTTTGCTTCTTTCTGCACTTTTCTTGCCTTTTTCTGCACCTCTCTTCCCTCTTTCTGCACGTCTGTTGCCTCTTTCTGCACCTCATTTGCTTCTTTCTGCACCCCTGTTGTCTCTTTCTGTACTTGTCTTCCCTCTTTCTGTACCTTTCCTGCCTGTTTTTGCATCTCACTTGCTTCTTTCTGCACTTTTCTTGCTTCTTTCCACACCTCATTTGCTTCGTTCAGCAATTCTCTTGCCTCTTTGTGCACTTCTCTTGCCTGTTTCTGCACTTCTCTTGCCTCTTTCTGCACCCCTGTTGCTTCATTCTGCACTTTCCATGCTTCTTTCTGCACCTGTCTTGCATCTTTCTGCACCCCTGTTGTCTCTTTATGTACCTCTTTTGCCTCTTTCTGCACTTTTCTTGCCTTTTTCTGCACCTCTGTTGCTTCTTTCAGCAATTCTCTTGCCTCTTTCTGGTCCAAATTTGCTTCTTTCTGCACCCCTGTTGTCTCTTTCTGCACTTGTCTTCCCTCTTTCTGTACCTTTCCTGCCTGTTTTTGCATCTCACTTGCCTCTTTCTGCACTTTTCTTGCTTCTTTCTACACCTCTGTTGCTTCTTTCAGCAATTCTCTTGCTTCTTTCTACACCTCTGTTGCTTCTTTCAGCAATTCTCTTGCCTCTTTGTGCACTTCCCTCGCCTGTTTCTGCACTTCTCTTGCCTCTTTCTGCACCCCTGTTGCTTCATTCTGCACTTTCCATGCTTCTTTCTGCAGCTGTCTTGCTTCTTTGTGCAACCCTGTTGTCTCTTTATGTACCTCTTTTGCCTCTTTCTGCACTTTTCTTGCCTTTTTCTGCACCTCTGTTGCTTCTTTCAGCAATTCTCTTGCCTCTTTCTGGTCCAAATTTGCTTCTTTCTGCACCCCTGTTGTCTCTTTCTGCACCTCATTTGCTTCTTTCTGCACCCCTTTTGTCTCTTTCTGCACTCGTCTTCCCTCTTTCTGTACCTTTCCTGCCTGTTTTTGCATCTCACTTGCCTCTTTCTGCACTTTTCTTGCTTATGTCTACACCTGTGTTGCTTCTTTCAGCAATTCTCTTGCCTCTTTGTGCACTTCTCTTACCTGTTTCTGCACCTCTCTTGCCTCTTTTTGCACCTCTGTTGGCTCTTTCTGCACCTCACTTGCTCCTTTCTACACTTCTCTTGCTACTTTCTGCACCCCTGTTGCTTCATTCTGCACTTTCCATGCTTCTTTCTGCACCCCTGTTGTCTTTTTATGTACCTGTTTTGCCTCTTTCTGCACTTTTCTTTCCTTTTTCTGCACCTCTCTTCCCTCTTTCTGCACGTCTGTTGCCTCTTTCTGCACCTCATTTGCTTCTTTCTGCACCCCTGTTGTCTCTTTCAGCAATTCTCTTGCCTCTTTGTGCACTTCTCTTGCCTGTTTGTGCACTTCTCTTGCCTCTTTCTGGACCCCTGTTGCTTCATTCTGCACTTTCCATGCTTCTTTCTGCACCTGTCTTGCTTATTTCTGCACCCCTGTTGTCTCTTTATGTATCTCTTTTGCCTCTTTCTCCACTTTTCTTGCCTTTTTCTGCACCTCTCTTCCCTCTTTCTGCACGTCTGTTGCCTCTTTCTGCACCTCATTTGCTTCTTTCTGCACAACTGTTGTCTCTTTCTGCACTCGTCTTCCCTCTTTCTGTACCTTTCCTGCCTGTTTGTGTTCCTCACTTGCCTCTTTCTGCACTTTTCTTGCTTCTTTCTACACCTCTGTTGCTTCTTTGAGCAATTCTCTTGCCTCTTTCTGCACTTCCCTTGCCTGTTTCTGCACTTCTCTTGCCTCTTTCTGCACCCGTTGCTTCATACTGCACTTTCCATGCTTATTTCTGCACCTGTCTTGCTTCTTTCTGCACCCCTGTTGTCTCTTTATGTACCTCTTTTGCCTCTTTCTGCACTTTTCTTGCATTTTTCTGCACCTCTCTTCCCTCTTTCTGCACGTCTGTTGCTTCTTTCTGCACTCCTTTTGTCTCTTTCTGCACTCGTCTTCCCTCTTTCTGTACCTTTCCTGCCTGTTTTTGCATCTCACTTGCCTCTTTCTGCACTTTTCTTGCTTCTTCCTACACCTCTGTTGCTTCTTTCAGCAATTCTCTTGCCTCTTTGTGCACTTCTCTTGCCTATTTCTGCACCTCTCTTGCCTCTTTTTGCACCTCTGTTGGCTCTTTCTGCAACTCACTTGCTCCTTTCTACACTTGTCTTGCCTCTTTCTGCACCCCTGTTGCTTCATTCTGCACTTTCCATGCTTCTTTCTGCACCTGTCTTGCTTCTTTCTGCACCCCTGTTGTCTCTTTATGTACCTCTTTTGCCTCTTTCTGTACTTTTCTTGCGTTTTTCTGCACCTCTCTTCCCTCTTTCTGCATGTCTGTTGCCTCTTTCTGCACCTCATTTGCTTCTTTCTGCACCCCTGTTGTCTCTTTCTGCACTCGTCTTCCCTCTTTCTGTACCTAACCTGCCTGTTTTTGCATCTCACGTGCCTCTTTCTGCACTTTTCTTGCTTCTTTCTAAACCTCTGTTGCTTCTTTCAGCAATTCTCTTGCCTCTTTGTGCACTTCTCTTGCCTGTTTCTGCACTTCTCTTGCCTCTTTCTGCACCCCTGTTGCTTCATTCTGCACTTTCCATGCTTCTTTCTGCACCTGTCTTGCTTCTTTCTGCACCCCTTTTGTCTCTTTATGTACCTCTTTTGCCTCTTTCTGCACTTTCTTGCCTTTTTCTGCACCTTTCTTCCCTCTTTCTCCACGTCTGTTGCCTCTTTCTACTCCACATTTGCTTCTTTCTGCACCCCTGTTGTCTCTTTCTGCACTCGTCTTCCCTCTTTCTGTACCTTTTCTGCCTGTTTTTGCTCCTCACTTGCCTCTTTCTGCACTTTTCTTGCTTCTTTCTACACCTCTCTTGCTTCTTTCAGCAATTCTCTTGCCTCTTTGTGCACTTCCCTCGCCTGTTTCTGCATTTCTCTTGCCTCTTTCTGCACCCCTGTTGCTTCATTCTGCACTTTCCATGCTTCTTTCTGCAGCTGTCTTGCTTCTTTGTGCACCCCTGTTGTCTCTTTATGTACCTCTTTTGCCTCTTTCTGCACTTTTCTTGCCTTTTTCTGCACCTCTCTTCTCTCTTTCTGCACGTCTGTTGCCTCTTTCTGCACCTCATTTGCTTCTTTCTGCACCCCTTTTGTCTCTTTCTGCACTCGTCTTCCCTCTTTCTGTACCTTTCCTGCCTGTTTTTGCATCTCACTTGCCTCTTTCTGCACTTTTCTTGCTTATGTCTACACCTGTGTTGCTTCTTTCAGCAATTCTCTTGCCTCTTTGTGCACTTCTCTTACCTGTTTCTGCACCTCTCTTGCCTCTTTTTGCACCTCTGTTGGCTCTTTCTGCACCTCACTTGCTCCTTTCTACACTTCTCTTACTACTTTCTGCACCCCTGTTGCTTCATTCTGCACTTTCCATGCTTCTTTCTGCACCCCTGTTGTCTCTTTATGTACCTCTTTTGCCTCTTTCTGCACTTTTCTTTCCTTTTTCTGCACCTCTCTTCCCTCTTTCTGCACGTCTGTTGCCTCTTTCTGCACCTCATTTGCTTCTTTCTGCACCCCTGTTGTCTCTTTCAGCAATTCTCTTGCCTCTTTCTGTACCTTTCCTGCCTGTTTTTGCTCCTCACTTACCTCTTTCTGCACTTTTCTTGCTTCTTTCTACACCTCTGTTGCTTCTTTCAGCAATTCTCTTGCCTCTTTGTGCACTTCTCTTGCCTGTTTCTGCACTTCTCTTGCCTCCTTCTACACCCCTTTTGCTTAATTCTGCACTTCCCATGCTTCTTTCTGCACCTGTCTTGCTTCTTTCTGCACCCCTGTTGTCTCTTTATGTACCTCTTTTGCCTCTTTCTGCACTTTTCTTGGCTTTTTCTGCACCTCTCTTCCCTCTTTCTGCACATCTGTTGCCTCTATCTGCACCTCATTTGCTTCTTTCTGCACCCCTGTTGTCTCTATCTGCACTCGTCTTCCCTCTTTCTGTACCTTTCCTGCCTGTTTTTGCTCCTCACTTGCCTCTTTCTGCACTTTTCTTGCTTCTTTCTACACCTCTGTTGCTTCTTTCAGCAATTCTCTTGCCTCTTTATGCACTTCTCTTGCCTGTTTCTGCACCTCTCTTGCCTCTTTTTGCACCTCTGTTGGCTCCTTCTGCACCTCACTTGCTCCTTTCTACACTTCTCATGTCTCTTTCTGCACCCCTGTTGCTTCATTCTGCACTTTCCATGCTTCTTTCTGCACCTGTCTTGCTTCTTTCTGCACCCGTTATCTCTTTATGTAACTCTTTTCACTCTTTCTGCACTTTTCTTGCCTTTTTCTGCACCTCTCTTCCCTCTTTCTGCACGTCTGTTGCCTCTTTCTGCACCTCATTTGCTTCTTTCTGCACCCCTGTTGACTCTTGCTGCACTCATTTCCCTCTTTCTGTACCTTTCCTGCCTGTTTTTGCATCTAACTTGCCTCTTTCTGCACTTTTCTTGCTTCTTTCTACACCTCTGATGCTTCTTTCAGCAATTCTCTTGCCTCTTTGTGCACTTCTCTTGCCTGTTTGTGCACTTCTCTTGCCTCTTTCTGCACCCCTGTTGCTTCATTCTGCACTTTCCATGCTTCTTTCTGCACCTGTCTTGCTTCTTTCTGCACCCCTGTTGTCTCTTTATGTACCTCTTTTGCCTCTTTCTGCACTTTTCTTGGCTTTTTCTGCACCTCTCTTCCCTCTTTCTGCACATCTGTTGCCTCTTTCTGCACCTCATTTGCTTCTTTCTGCACCCCTGTTGTCTCTTTCTGCAATCGTCTTCCCTCTTTCTGTATCTTTCCTTCCTGTTTTTGCTCCTCACGTGCCTCTTTCTGCACTTTTCTTGCTTCTTTCTACACCTCTGTTGCTTCTTTCAGCAATTCTCTTGCCTCTTTATGCACTTCTCTTGCCTGTTTCTGCACCTCTCTTGCCTCTTTTTGCACCTCGGTTGGCTCCTTCTGCACCTCACTTGCTCCTTTCTACACTTCTCTTGCCTCTTTCTGCACCCCTGTTGCTTCATTCTGCACTTTCCATGCTTCTTTCTGCACCTTTCTTGCTTCTTTCTGCACCCCTGTTGTCTCTTTATGTACCTCTTTTCACTCTTTCTGCACTTTTCTTGCCTTTTTCTGCACCTCTCTTCCCTCTTTCTGCACGTCTGTTGCCTCTTTCTGCACCTCATTTGCTTCTTTCTGCAACCCTGTTGTCTCTTTCTGCACTCGTCTTCCCTCTTTCTGTACCTTTCCTGCCTGTTTTTGCATCTAACTTGCCTCTTTCTGCACTTTTCTTGCTTCTTTCTACACCTCTGTTGCTTCTTTCAGCAATTCTCTTGCCTCTTTGTGCACTTCTCTTGCCTGTTTCTGCACTTCTCTTGCCTCTTTATGCACCCCTGTTGCTTCATTCTGCACTTTCCATGCTTCTTTCTGCACCTGTCTTGCTTCTTTCTGCATCCCTGTTGTCTCTTTATGTACCTCTTATGCCTCTTTCTGCACTTTTCTTGGCTTTTTCTGTACTTCTCTTCCTTCTTTCTGAACCCCTCCTGTCTTTTTCTGTACCTCTCTTGCCTCTTTGTCCACCCATCCTACCTTTTTCTGCACCCCTCTTGCCTCTTTCTCCACCCCTCTTCCCTCTTTCTGCACCTCTGTTGGTTCTTTCTGCACTGCTCTTGCTTCTATCTGCACCTTACTTGCCTCTTTCTGCACTTCTCTTCCTTCTTTCTGCACCCCTCCTGCCTCTTTCTGTACTTCTCTTGCCTCTTTGTGCACCTCTCCTACCCCTTTCTGCACCCTTTTTGCCTCTTTTTACACCTCTGTTGGTTCTTTCTGCACTACTCTTGCTTCTTTCTGCACCTCACTTGCTTCTTTCTGCATATCACTTGCTTTTTTCTGCACCTCCCTTGCCTCTTTCGGCACCTGTGTTGCTTCTTTCTGCACTTCTCTTGCCTCCTTCTGCACCTCTTAGTTAGAGGTAGTTTTAATCCCCCTGCCCTAATATGTACTAGGGCCATACAGGGGAGGTCATGCCAATCACAGGTGTACCCCAACCCATAGTGTACCCTAGTGTATGTAGGTGTTTTCACTGTATTCTAAGTGTCTTTCAGCATAGCACTGGCTCCAGGCCTGGTTAGTCAGAGTCAGTTACCACCAGTACCCGTCAGCAAAATGTTGGGGGCACAGGATGACTTTGCAACAAGGCCTCTTTCTGCTCCTCTGTTGGTTCTTTGTGCACATCGCTTGCTTCTTTCTGCACCTTTCTTCGTCTTTCTGGACTTCTGTTGCCTCTTTCTACATTTCTCTTCCTTCTTTCTGCGCCTTTCTTCCTCTTTCTGCACATCTCCTACCTTTGTAGGTATAGTTAGAAATTAGCATTTAAAAAACCTTTGAAATTCACTGAACAAAACCACAGGTTTCAGGGACGTTATAGTTAGAAATTAGCATTTAAAAAACCTTTGAAATTCACTGAAAAAACCATAGGTTTCAGGGACGTTATAGTTAGAAATTAGCATTTAAAAAACCTTTGAAATTCACTGAAAAAACCATAGGTTTCAGGGACGTTATAGTTAGAAATTAGCATTTAAAAAACCTTAGAAATTCACTGAAAAAACCACAGGTTTCAGGGACGTTATAGTTGGTTGGACATTTCACTCGTACAAAACCAGAGAAATTCGGCCGTTATAGTTAGTTCAGCTAACTATAACTCGCGCCTACGCAATGCACTGCTGATGACGTCACATATTACATCATTCATGACATGGTCAGTGACATCACTGATGACATCACTGATGACATCATCCACGTGATAATCTGATGCACCTCCTCATACCCTAATATAACCTTTGATACACCCACTCTAAAATACAGACTACCATTTTCGAAACCATAAACACACCAATACCAGTTAGTACATACCCACTCACTAATTCCTAGGTCTACACACACATCCACTCATTCAACCATACAGTCACTCATACATGCAGTCAAACATCAATACGACACTATCATATGCACTCACATATCTATACAGACACACACACCGCCACTCATCCATAGTTACTCACACACCTAGTCAGTCATGCAAAGAATCAATCACACTCCCATTTACTCACCTATACAGATATACACACTCCACCTCACTTATTCAAACATATACTAACACATACTTAAACTCTTATACAATAACTAATACAAGCACACACTCATCCATACAGCCACTCTCACAATCACTCACTCTCACATATAGTCATTTATATACTCCAACACTCACATATACTGCCTTTCACATATGCAGTTACTCACACATGTACCACTGAGGCATCCATTCACTCACCAACACACCCATACACACACTCACCCACCCATACAGCCCTTCACAGATGCACTCTTGAACCCATACACCCAGTGAATCACCCACTCACACATCTATGCACAGAGTCACACCCCACCACCCACCAGCACAGCAGACACTCAGGCACCCATACAGATACTCAGACAACCAATCAATAACCCATATAGACCCTCATTTAGCTACTCACCAACCCATGCAACCGCTTACACACCAACTGACAAACTAAACTGTGTGAATGTCTGCATCAGTCCCTAACCCATGCATTCAGTAAGACACATTTAATCACACACTTATACAGTCAGTCACACACCTACTAAAATCATCCATTCAGACACTTAGACACCCACTCATTCTTCAATACACCTTGGCCTATATATATATATATAAAACATATTTAAACTTTACAGAGACACACAGTCACTGGATGATGTCATCAGTGAAGTCATCAGTGATGTCACTGACCAAGTCATGAATGATGTAATATGTGACGTCATCAGCAGTGCATTGCGGAGGCGCGAGTTATAGTTAGCTGAACTAACTATAACGGCGGAATTTCACTGGTTTTGTAAGAGTGAAATGTCCAACTAACTATAACATCCCTGAAACCTGTGGTTTTTTCAGTGAATTTCTAAGGTTTTTTAAATGCTAATTTCTAACTATAACGTGTCTGAAACCTATGGTTTTTTCAGTGAATATATATATATAAATGGGACATTATAGTTAGGCTCAGATTTACACACACACACACACCCCTCCCCCAATACACGTTACCATCCTTGTGGGGACTGTGTGTGGATACCTGCCTTGTGGGGACTAACCTTTTCCAATGTTTTTAAGATATACTAATTGCAGAAAAATGTTAAGAAAAAAATCATTATACAGGATCCTGCTTCAAATATGCAAATATAGCTTCATTTAATTGCGCGCACCGAACCATCATTATGGGGACTTGAACATGTGTTACCATCCTTGTGAGGACTTGCTCCAAAATTGTCTATTGTGATTGAAAACATTCATGAACAAGTGGTTAAATGTTTTATTTCAATACAGTACTTAAATTATATGATAGGTTATTCATATATGAATAGCTGATTGAGTCATCGGAGCACACTTAAGATGGCTTTTAATAAATATGCATTTGTCACTAGAAACATTAGCAAAGCAAGTCCACGTAATTAAACTTACATATACTGAACACATTTTGAGAGAGATCCACAGAGTTAAATGGTATGAAAAAAGAAAAGAATACCTAGACAAACCAATTGGCAAGCCAAAAATCATGCAGTGCGGTCTGGTGTGGAAGTCAGGGTCAGATTACCTAGATCTGTTCATAAACTGTCCACCTAGACGTCATCATTGAATGACTAGAGGTGGTATGTGAGTACAGTAATGTTCAAGAACAGATAAGGACAGTGTGTGATTATAGTGATGGCCAGGTCACCACAGAGATGGTGTGTGATTAGAATGATTCCCAGGTTCCCACAGAGATAGTGTGTGATTATAGTCGTGTTCAAGTCCCCTCGGAAATAGTGTGTGATGAAAATCATGTTGAAATCCCAGCAGAGATAGTGGATGTTTTCAATCATGCCCAGTGCACCACAGACATAGTATGTGTTTATACTGATGCCCAGGTCCCCACAAAGATAGTGTGTGATTATACTCCTGCCCAGGTCCCCACAGAGCTAGTGTGTGATTATAGTAACTTTCGAGTCCCCTCAGAGATAGTGTGTGATTATAACCATGTTGAAATCCCTACATAGATAATGTTTGATCCCATTAATGACCTGATCCCCACAAAGATAAAGTGTGATTATAGTAATGCTCAGTCCTCACAGAGATAGTGTGTTATTATGGTGGCGACCAAGTCTCCTCAGAGTTAGTGTGGGTTGATAATCATGTTAAAATCCTTACAAAGATACTGTGTATTAATAGTAATACCCATGACACTACAGAGATTATGTGTGATCATAGTGATGCCCAAATCCCGACAGAGATAGTGTGTGATAATAGTCATGTTCAAGTCCACTCAGAAATAGTGTGTGATGATAATCATGTTGAAATCCCAGCAGAGATAGTAGGTGATTACAACCATGCAAAGTTGTCCAGAGAAATAGAGTGGGGTTCTACTGATACTCAGGTCCACACAGAGATAGTGTGTAATTATAGAGATGCCCAGGTCCGAGCAGAGATAGTGTGTGAATATAGTTGCATTCAAGTCTATTCAGAGAAAGTGCGCTGTGATAACTATGTTGAAATCACAGCAGAGATAGTGGGTGTTTTCAATTATGCCCAGGTTCCCACGGAGATAGTGTATGATTATACTTATGTCCAGGTCCCTGAGCTAGTGGGTGTTTTCAATTATGCACAGGTTCCCACGGAGATAGTGTGTGATTATACTGATGTCCAGGTCCCCACAGAGACAGTGTGTGATTATACTTATGCCCAGGTCCCCACAGAGACAGTGTATGATTATACTGATGGCCAGGTCCCCACAGAGACAGTGTGTGATTATATTGATGCCGAGGTCCCCACAGAGATAGTGTGTTATTATACTGATGCCCAGTCCCCACGGAGATAGTGTGTGATTATACTGATGCCCAGGTCCCCACAGAGATAGTATGTGATTATACTGATGTCCAGGTCCCCACAGAGATAGTGTGTGATTATACTGATGTCCAGCTCCCCACAGAGATAGTGTGTGATTATGCTGATGCCCAGGTCCCCAAAGTGATAGTGTGGGATTATGGTAATGTTCTAGTCCCCTCAGAGATAGTGTGTGATGATAATCATGTTGAAATCCCTACAGAGATAATGTTTTATTCCAGTAATGGCCAGTTCCCCACAGAGATAGAGTGTGATCATAGTGATTCCAAGGCCCCTCACCGAGATAAAGTGTTATTATAGTAATGCTCAGGTCCCGACAGAGAGAGTGTGTTATTATAGTTGTGCTCAAGTCTCCTCAGAGATAGTGTGTGATGATAATCAAGTTACAATCCTTACAAAGATAGAGTGTATTTATAGTAATGCCCATGACACTACAGAGATTATGTGTGATTATAATGATGCCCAAATCCTGACAGAGATAGTGTGTGATTATAGTCATGTTCAAGTCCCTTCAGTGATATTGTGTGATGATAATCATGTTGAAATCTCAGAGATAGTGGGTGTTTCAAATCATGCCCAGGTTCCCGCAGAGGTAATGTGTGATTATACTCCCCAATGAGATAGTGTGCGATTATATTGATGTCCAGGCCCTCACAGAGATAGTGTGTGATTCTAGTAATGTTCAAGACCCCACAGAGATAGTGTGTGATTATAGTGATGCTCAGATCCCAACAGAGAAACTGTTTGATTTCCAAGTCCCCACAGAGATAATGTGTAATTATGGTGATTCTCAGGTCCCTTCAAAAATAGTATGTGATCATAGTGATGCCCAGGTCCCCTCAAAGATAGTGTGTGATGATAATCATGTTGAAATCCCAACAGAGATATTGGGTGATTACAATCATGCCCAGGTTCCACTAGAAATAGTGTGTGGTTATACTGATGCCTAGATCCCCATAGAGATAGGGTATGATTATAGTGATGCCCAGCTCCCCGCAGAGATAGGGTGTGATTATAGTGATGCCCAGCTCCCCACAGAGATAGGGTGTGATTATAGTGATGCCCAGCTCCCCACAGAGATAGGGTGTGATTATAGAGATGCTCATATCCCCACAGAAATAGTGTGTAAATATAGTGATTCCCAGGTCCTTACATAAATAGTGTGTGATCATAGTGATGCTCAGATCCCCACAGAGGTAGTGTGTTATTATAGTCTTGTTCAAGTCTGCTCAGCAATAGTATGTGATGATAATAATGTTGAAATCCTTGCAGAGATAGTGTGTTATTATAGTAATGCTTATGGCCCCACAGATGTAGTTTGTCATTAGAGTGATGCTGAAGTCTCCACAGAGATAACATGTAACTTTAGTGATGACCAGGTCCCCACAGAGATAGTGTGTGATTATAGTGAAGCCCAGGTCCCCACAGAGATAGTGTGTGATTATATTCATGTTAAAGTCCCCTCACAGATAGTGTGTGATGATGATTGTGTTGAAATCCCTGCAGAGATAGTGTGTGTTCTCCGTGATGCCCAGGCCCCCACAAAGCTAGTGCATGATTACAGCAATTACCAGGTCTGCACAGCGATAGTGTGTAATTCTAGTGATACCCAGGCTTCTACAGAAATAGTGTGATTAAAGTGATGTTCGTGGTCTCACAGAGATAGTGTGTGATCACAGTGGTGCTCAAGTCCCCTCAGAGATAATATGCGATGATTATCATTTTGACATCCTTGCAGAGATAATGTGTATTTATAGTAATGCCAATGGCCCCACATATGTAGTTTGTGATTACAGTGATGCGCAAGTCCCCACAGACATAACATGTCATTTTGGTAATGTCCAGGTCCCCACAGAGATACTGTGAATTATAATAATGTTCAAGTCCGATCAGAGATAATCTGTGATGATAATCATGTTGAAGTCCCTGCAGAGATATTGGGCCACCAAACCAATAAGCGCCCACAAATCACTGCTACAACAAAGGCCACCGAGTCACACAGCAACCAAAATATCTTCACCACCCGACCCCACCCCGATCTCAGAATACAAACCTCAAACCATCTCCAGTCAGACCTCCCCCCTTCCATCTCTCTCAGACTAGCACCAACCCAACTACACAATCCAGAGCACCCCCTCCCACCTCCTGGCCCTCTGCCCCAAACCATGACCACATGCTCCCACGCCTCGATAGAATCTAGATATGACAAAATTACACAAGACCTACACCAACTCAAGTCTGACCTACAGAGTCTAATACATTTCACGTCAGAGCTGGCCTATAACAGATGGCCGAAAAAGACTCCAGAAAGTAATAGGCACATCCATCCACAACCCAACACATACCACTCACGACTACCACAAAGCACTCCTTACAACAGGTTGGCAACCATCTCACCTCCCCCTCTCACAAGATGGCAATCTGTACCCACCACAACATCTCCATGAGGCCTGTCAGGCTTAAGGATCCGCTATCAGACAATGACATAAACTCCCTTCTCCTCACATATATTCCTGGAAACCACGAAAACCCAGACAACCTGGCTCCCATCCTAACAATTGCCTCGAACCTACACAGAGAACCTAGGCCTAACTCCAGAGAAGTAAATAATTCCAACTTTAAGCAGGTCCCCATCGTACAGACAGCCTCAGTAGACACCAAACCACACCTGAAATGCATGCTTCTAAATTGCAGATCAGCCATGAAACACGCAGCGGACATCGCTGACCTTATCCATGCGCACAAGCTTGACCTCTTACTCCTAACAGAAACATGGCTAAATGACACCTCTGCACCAATCCTAGACATATTAGTCCCACCTAGCTATGACCTTATTGGATCAGACAGATGGAATGGGCTGGATGGAGGCATTGCTTGCATACACCACAGTAACCTCGCGGTGAATCAGTTGCAAACCGTCGAGCAATCCTCTTGTGAATACCTATGCATGAACATTGCAAGAAAAACACCAAACCACTATGTACACTACACATGATCTACCACCCTCCATGCAACAACCTCTCATTCATCAAACAAATCATGGAAATCACCACTACCAACAACGTAGGACAACATTGCTCCCAGATCTTCTTATTGAGACTTCAACCTTCATTGGAATGACCCCTCAGTTAACAGCCTAAAATTCTTTCTAGCAGATCTTAACATGAACCAAATCTGTGACAGCCCTTCGTACAACCTTGGTGTGACCCTGGACCTAATCATTGCTGAAGCAAACTCTATTCAACTCGAATCTATTGTTCCATGTGACTGGACAGACCACCACTGCATCACGTTTCTCATCACCAAATCAGTGGGGACACATAAACCGCAACTTAAGAAACCCGGACAATGGAAAAGGATCACTCGTGACATAGACCTTTCATGACTTGACATCCCTCCGCAATAACGTCTTGCCTCCTCTAGCGGCATGTCAGATGTCCAACACCTTACAAACCACTACAACAACTCCATGATGACCATTCTTCATACAGTTGCACCCTTACAGCTAAAAAGACTATCCACTAGAGACTCCAAACCATGGTACAATGGGAGCCTAAATGGAGAAAGACTTAATTTGAGACTAACTGAACGAGTGTGGAGATCCTCACCATCCCTAGAATACCTCAAGCACCTGTGATCACTAAGGAACACCTACAATAAACACATCAGAAACTCAAAAGCAAATTTCTTCAGAGTTCAACTAGACAAAGCCGGAAATCATCCAAGAAAACTGTTCGAAATGATCAAACATCAATCTACTCAAAAACCCAACCCCCCCACAATGGGATCCCTTTCGCTGCCACCCTTAACATATTTGCCTCCTTCTTTCTTGAAAAGTCTAAAAAGATTGAAAGTGATCTCCAAACAACAATTGAGCTCCTCCCGATGATACCTCTGAATAGCCCATGCCCTCATATGATCATTCAGCCCCCAGACCTACAAGGAATCACCCTCAAAAACAACGCGTTGTTGAACACTGTCAAAACCTTTGAGTAAAATGCCATTCTTAATATCTTAACAACACTTAAACCATCAAACCACTTCTGCGACCAGCTAACATCTTCAATGAGAATAAAACTTCTTTACTCACTCTCTGGACTAAGATAGTGAATGCTTCACTACTCCATGTGAATTAATGTTTATTCGTTTTTTTTTTTATTAATAATATTTTTAATTGATTATTAATTATGTTAATTGTGGAAAAATTGTAATTAGAAATGTTGAAGTGTTTTGTTATTGGTGTGGTGTTATAGGGTAGGAAATACAATAAATACAATTATGTATTAATTAATTTATTTGTAAATATTTGCTAGTTTAAAAGAATTTTATTTTATAAATGTATTTATTATTTTATATTATAAATTATTAGTAGGTTTTTATATATAATTATTATAATAATTTTATTATTTTGATATTTAATATATTTGATTCTTCATTTCTAAATATTGTTAATTTTTTTAATGATTATTTATAATTTTTAATGATTTTTATTTTTGTTTTAACTGTTTGAGTTTGAATAGTAATTTTTGTCTCTTCGCTATCCAACACTTTCCCTCCTGTTGCACTCACTGGAGTGGGAATAGTAATTTTTACCCCTCAGCTATCCAACACTTTCCCTACTGTTGCACTGTTTGGAGTGGGAATAGGATTTTTTACCCTCCGCTATCCAACACTTTCCCTACTGTTGCTCTCACTGGAGTGAGAATTGTAATTTTTACCCCTCTGCTATCTAACACTTTCCCTACTGTAGCACTGTTTGAAGTGGGAATAGTAATTTTGACTCCTCCGCTATCCAATACTTTCTCTACTGTTGCATTCTTTGGAGTGGGAATAGTAATTTTTTCCCCTCCGCTATCCAACTCTTTCCCTACTGTTGCTCTCACTGGAGTGGGAATAGTAATTTTTACCCCTCCGCTATCCAACACTTTCACTACTGTTGCACTCACTGGAGTTGAAATAGTAAATTTAATTATTTTGCTATCCAACACTTTCCCTACTGTTGCACTGATTGTATTGGGAAATGTAAGTTTAAATATTTTTTAATAGTTTAATGTTTGAAATTATTGTAGAATGTTTTGTTTTATATTTTAAATTATTGATGTATATATATATAAACATATATATATATATATATATATATATATATAATTTAAAGGTTTAAAATAAATTAAAGATAATAGTTTATTAATTATTTTAAAGTAAATATATATATGTATAAATTATGTTTGTGTGTTTATTTTTTTTAAATTAATTATATATGTTATATTTTGTTAAAATGTATATTAAATTTAATTTATTTTGTTAAAATTAATATTAATATTTAATATATTTAATATATATATTATTTTATTATATATATATATTTAAATCGATATTTTTTACATCGATATTTTTTACATCGATATTTTTGATTCAATATTTTTGTACTTACCTGTGTAGGTATGGGAGTTGATATTTTTGTTTTCTTTATTTTTTTCCAATATTTTTAACATTGATGTTTTTGTCATCGATATTCTATCAGTGAACCGTAAAAATCTTAGTGGGATCTTGAAGGATAATCAGTGAAGCCCATCCCTCTAGAGGGGGCATTATCATGCCTGATTCAAGTGGGTGGTTTGTTGGCTAGGTTTGAGAGGTTGATGGGGATGGAGTGGTTAGACTGTACTTGTGGCTGCACCGTTTTGTTAGTGGTGTCTAGGCTGTGTGTTAAAATTAGCTCTAACATCTACTCTGCTGATTGTGTTGGCCATGTGCCACCTGTTTGAATCCACGGATTAGCATGTTCTACATTAGGCCTGATGAGGGTTTGGGATCTGATCTGTGGACCAGACACTAATGTCTGCATGATCACAATTGTGTTCGCATTAGTGTGTAGACAGAGGGTGGGTTCAACTTATTCAGAGTCAGAAGCACTGTATCCTTGTGGTTGGCAAACTAATGCTCAAATAAAGGTGCTTATGGGATTGATGGTGTATAAAGCCACTAGGTTGATTGTGATGCGATTATCGAGAAGGTAGGTTCTGACAGGCTAGCTCTACTCTGTCCCCATGCTTACTTTATCTATTTTAGAATAAAATGTTGTGGCCTTCGGGGGGGTGCTCAAATGCATTTTTTCTTTAAAGAGTCAATTAAAGTGCCCTTGTATTAGAAAGAGGTGTATTCTTAAGTTCCTAAAAACACCAGCTTTGTGGGCAATATACAATCTTTCAATGCCATTTCTAAACATCCATATGTCTTCAAATAAGCCTAGAATATGAAAAAAACATTCAACGGTTGCTTTCCGAAGAATATTTTTTAAGGCAGTGTCTATCTATTTTAAATCTTCATAATTGTTTACAACTGTGTTATTGGGAACTGCAATTATGGAACAGTGGAGGAATGTTCCAATTCCATTTTGTTGTGTTGTATTATTTTACATTATATTTGATTTCTAAAGTGCATACACACCCTTGGGTTTCTTGGTGCTGGTTGCTAAGGATATCACAGAGTGGAGCATATTATTCAGTAAATTGCCTTAAGATTATTCAAAAGGGTGGTATGCAAGGTTATTGTTTTAAAGGCAAGGATTTTACAAGTCAGGAAGCGAGAACTGAGATGTCTTGTCCATTGTATGAAGATTTCTTACATGGATGTACTCTCAAAACCTGAGGGTGGGATGCTCAGAAGGTGCAGTTTGGAAAATACCTGAACTTTGATGGAAAGAGACAGAGAAGATGTTTCAAAATGAATGTATACATTGTACACTGGACTTTAAGGCAAATTCTGGCATTCATAGGAAGCCAAAGTAAATATGCCAGTGTTGGTTTAGTTTTGACAGATTAAAGTTATTGCAGCAAATTGTTGTTTCTTCCTTCATACCATGCTTACCATATCTAATCCATGTCTGCACAGTACAGAAATGGCTGCTCTTTTACTTTCAAGTTTAAGGAGCAGAAGAATAGATTTAAGGTTGTGCATATGAAAGGTAAAAAAGAGATACCTGAAAAGATTTGAGAATCCATCTTTACCTTAGCATCAACTTTGACTTCTAGGTTTTTGACATTGCTACCTGAAGCAGCAGAGGGTCTGCAAGAGGTGGGCCAAAGTTTAGATTAACATATGCAAGAGTTTCCCTTAGTAACTAGATTTCAGGTTGATCTTAAGCCAAATTCTTTCAAACCACTCCTTCAATTGCAGAGCCACTCCACCATGGTCATGGAGTCTGAGAGAGTGCCACATTTAGATTAAACTTCAATTGAGTGTCATCTGCATCAATGTAGTAATAAATCCAAATATATCGGACCTGAATGTTGAAGAACTCTGGTGCACAAAGGTTGTGGGGGGGTGACCTATATTGGCAAATGGCAATTTTCTGGGTCCTGTGTTCCAGGAAGGAGGACAACCATTCTAATACTTTGCCAGATAGCCAACAGAGGATAAGACAGGAGACCAAGAAGTTATGTCCATAATGTCAAATCCCAACTGAGAGATGGAGAAAAATCAGAGCACTGTGGCTTTCAGTATATGCTGCTATTTTCAAGTCATCTTTGGTAAAAACATGGGTAATCCGTTGAAATTTGGGTGAAAAACAATTTTGGCATCATCAATTATATGATTGCCTTCTGGATATGTGGACACTTGAGGGGCCATAAGATTCATAGGAGCTTAATGACAGCTGGTAGGAGGGTGATGGTTCCTTCATTACTTACAACATTAGGGTCCAGATTAGGCTTTTTAAGTAGTGGTTTTACTATGCCCTGCTTCAATTCCACCTGGACAATCCCAGATTCTAAGGAGAGTTTGAGGGTTTCATATGTGGTTTTGATAAGGTCCAGAGGTTTATTGAATAGTATTCAGATAGATATTGAGTATAAGAGAGAGCCTGATGGCTCAGTATGGTCATCATGCCTATCCAGAAAAACAACACTTCAGTCATCAAATCAGGTCAATATGGCAAGTACCATGGTGGACAGCAGAACAGTGTGTGTCTTCTAAATACATCCCTATTGTTATTGACGGACATCAATAAATCTGCACTAGGTATTCCATCAGAATATTAACTACAAAATATCAAGGCCTAAATATTGAGACCCAAAATATCAAGCATCTTACTATAAATAGATAGTACAGGTTTACTATTCTTAACCTTGCATCTATGAACCTTGGTGTCCCACCCAGTTGTGAACTGTGCCCTTTGAAGAAGCCCTGATGCTTTCATTTTTTCACAAGAACAGTGAAGGCTTATAAGAGAGTTTATTTAGGCCTTGGGTAACTCTAACATGTTATAGATATTGCATAGAATGAAACTGGAACTTTGAAATAGTAAAAGAAGTTACCAGGATGCTACAGGTGATAGACAATCTCTTAAATAACTTTGAAAGGGACTATTTCACACCTATCCCATTTATCAAGGAATGTGGCGCAATTGCACTCAAAGAAAAATACCTGCAGTTTGAGGATACTATTTTATGGTTAGTCATTTTAATAGTGCATTTGTTGCCCAAGATAGGGCGTAATGACATAAAGAAAGAGAGAGACACACAGAAAAGAAGCACAAGAAATCCCAAAGTTAGGGTTACCGAAATAACTAGTTCCCCAGCCTATTTCTATGGATAGCGTAATTAGAGTGCTTTCGTAAGGAGAGGGTAGCCTCAGTGTTTAGCTGCTAGCTATGGAAAGGAGTATCCACCCCAATGTATTTGATAGATTCGGGGGACAACTGCCAGGGCAGAGCATGAAGAGTGCAGGAGGCATAATATTTTATCAGGTTCTTTGAGATAGAGATGACAACGATCATTCAGAGTACTGAAGGCAAAGCAGAGAACTTTTAAATGAATTGGGAGCAAAGGTAGATGAACAACATGTGTAGTAATGTCTACCTTTCTAGAGAGGTTCAGTAAAAGATCAACTGCAGAGTTTTGAACAATTTGAAGCCTGTACAGGAGAGACGCTGAGACACCTAAATACAATGAATTCCCAAAGTTGGGATGATAGCTTGGGTAACTGTCTTCTGACTAGAGAGTGGGAGAAAGGTGAATGCTTTCCTAAGAAATGTAAGAAGGTCAAAGCAAGTTGCAACATCTTGAGTAACTTCTGGGCCACTGAAAGATCTTGGTCGATCAAAAATGCAAGATTTCTAAGTGAGGAGACAGGCATAGGTGCTCATCCCAAATCAGATGGCCACCAAGTGGGAGACAAAGAGTATGTCAGCTTGCCAAACATGAAGATTTATGTTTTACCTGAATTCAATTTTAGACAATCGGATCTCATTCCGGTAGCTACTGTTGACATAGAGGGAGCAGAGTTTAGTCTGTGTTTCTGTTAGAAATGGGATCTCTAGTTGGCAAGGGCTTGCACCTTTGTCCAAGTAGGGACCCTTCTTCCTAGTCAGGGTAAGGGTGTTACACTCGTGAAGTAACCCCTGCTCACCCTCGTGGTAGCTTGGCACGAGCAGTCAGGCTTAATTCAGAGGCAGTGTGTAAAGCATTTGCACATAACCAACAGTAATACAGTGTAAGCACTACAAACGGACACCACACCAGTTTAGAAAAATAACCAATTTTTATATACTCAAGACAAGACCAATTACGACAAAAATCCACAATACTGTACTTTAAAAATGAATGCTTGATAAGGTAACTTCTTCTTTGCAGGAATAGTTCAAAAACAAAGTTCATACGAGTCGGTAGCTCCGTCCGAGTCTACCGCGATGCTGAATTACACAGAGTCTAACAGTTCCAGCCGACCGCGTCGCTACGGGCCAGCAGAGTCGTGAACAGACTCGGTCACAGTACCTTTCTCGTTGTGGCTGGTACGAAGTGTACGAGCCGGTCGGCGTTCGTCGCGGTTGCGGTGCAAGACGGAGCGATGCAAGGTGCGGTGTCCCTCGAGGCGGTGCAGGCAGCGGCTCGATGAGCGTCGTGTAGACGGAGTCGGTGAGTCCAAGGCGTGCGATGCAGGGTGAGACGATGCTCGATGCGGTGCTGACAGGTTGCGATGCAGGCGACCAAGCCGGAGTGCGGGAGCTGGCGTCGGAAAGCGGTGCGACTCGGAGCGGTGCGTCGCAGACGTGCGAGCGGTGCCCCAAATGCGGTGCGTCACGACTCTTGAGCCAGTTGCAGCGACCGCGTCGGTCGGGTCCGGCTGGTTCAGTGAAGCGATGCGATGCGAACTGCGGTGCCCACAGGTCACGGTGCAAGCAGCGGCTCGGTGTTGGCGGCGTCGGACGTCGCCACGGTGAGACCAGGGTTGCAATGCGAAGCGGGGCGATGCGGTCTGCGGTGCAAACAGGTCACCGGCCAGGGATGGATTCGGTTGACGGAGTCGGTTGCGGTTCCCTTCCTCTGTGGCAACTGAAACAGCGTTCCAGAAGCGGTACCCAGAGGCTTGTGAAGTCTTTGCAGTCCCTGAGACTTCTTAACAGGAGGCCAGCTCGGTTCCAGGCCCTTGGAGATACTCAGCACAAGTTTGTAGAAAGTTCCTTCCTTTCACTGCCCAAGGCAGAAGCAGCAGCTGCAGGCCAACCCAACAAAGCAACAACACAGCAAAGGGGCAGTACTCCTCCTGGCAGCTCTTCCAGCTCTTCGTCTTGGCAGGTTCCTTGATTCCAGCGAGAGATCTAAATTCATGGGGTCAGGGCCCCAATATTTATATCCCAAATTCCTTTGTTCTCTGAAGGCAGAGAGGCCTTTGCCTAGTCCAAACCAGTTCTGGAGCACTTTGTTGACAAGTCTCCGTCCCTTCTTACAGTGAGTAGGCCAGGGACATCAGACGCACCACAGGAGGTGGAGCCAGCATTGTGGAGGGAAGGCACTGTCCTATTCAGGGCCCAGGTGCAACCCCTCCCACCCATCTACATGTAGATCTTGCTATTCAGCCCTGTGCTGACTCACCCAGTCTCCTGGCATCCCCCAGCCCCTGTCACTCACACTCCAGACAAGGAATACACAACCTCGCAGAGGCATGCTTGGATGGTTAGACAAGAAAATACCCACTTTCTAAAAGTGGTATTTTCAAACACAGAATGTTAAAACCAACTTCACTAAAAGATGCATTTTATCATTCTGAGTCCAGGCATACTAAACTCGAATTTCTACCATGTTCCCGGGGTCAGTTAGGATTATAAGCTGTAATAATCCAAACTGCCCGTTCTGGCCTAGGGGGAACAGGTAGCCTTGCAATAGTGAAAAACGAACTAGGCTGTAATTCACTATCAGGACATGCCACACACACCAGGGCATGTCCTACCTTTCGCATACAACGCACCCTGCCCACAGGGGTACCTTGGGCCTACCTTAGGGGTGACTAATATGTAGAAAAGGGAAGGTTTAGGGACTTGCAAGTGTGTGCACTTGCCAAGTCGACATGGCAGCCCCAGGCTGCGCACAGGCTCTGCAATGGCAGGCCCGAGTTACACTTTACGAGCTGTTTGCGTGGGTGGCACAATCCAGTGCTGCAGCCCACCAACAGCATTTGGTCTATAGGCCCTGGCACTCGCAGTGCACTTTACAAGGGACTGACACATAAACCAAATAGGCCAATCATGGAAACGCCAATCCATAACACATTTTATACAGGAGCACTTGCACTTTCCTACTGGACAGCAGTGAGGAAAGTGCGCAGAATCATTACACCAGCAAAAACAGAGTCAAAACCGGGAGGTCAGAAAGCAAAAAGTCAGGGGAAACACGCCAAAAGATGCCAAGTCTAACACATGTCCCCTCCAGCTGAAAGTAGGGAGAACTACCCAACCCCATTGGAGTTCTCTTCACAAAGGCGGAAGAACCTGGGCAGACCATCTGCGTTGGCGTGTTCTGTACCAGGACGGTGTTCCACCGTAAAGTCCATTCCCTGTAGGGAGATGGACCACCTCAGCAGTTTTGGATTCTCACCCCTCATTTGCATCAACCATCTGAGGGGCCTGTGGTCTGTCTGAACCCGGAAGTGAGTCCCAAACAGGTATGGTCTCAACTTCTTCAGCGCCCAGACCACAGCAAAAGCTTCCCTTTCTATGGCACTCCACCTCTGTTCCCTGGGGAGTAGTCTCCTGCTAAGGAAGACTACAGGCTGATCCAGGCCCTCTTCGTTCAGTTGTGAGAGCACCGCTCCCACACCATGCTCTGAAGCGTCGGTCTGCACGACGAATTCCTTGGAGAAGTCAGGTGCCTTGAGCACGGGCACCGTGCACATGGCTGCCTTCAGGGCATCAAAAGCTTTCTGGCAGGACTCAGTCCAGATCACTTTCCTGGGCTGCCTCTTAGAGGTCAGCTCTGTTAAGGGGGCAACGATGGTGCATTAGCCCTTAACAAATCTCCTATAGTAACCGGTGAGACCTAAGAAGGCTCTCACCTCTGTCTGGGTCTTGGGGGGTTCCCAAGCCAGAATGGTGTCAATCTTGGGTTGTAGGGGCGCCACCTGGCCGCTTCCTACCTGGTGTCCCAAGTACACCACAGAACTCTGCCCGATCTGGCACTTACTGGCCTTGATCGTGAGGCCTGCACCTTGCAGAGCCCTCAACACTTTCTCAAGGTGCTGTAAATGTTCTTCCCAGCCGGAACTGAACACAGCAATGTCATCCAGGTAGGCGGCACTGAAATCCTCCAGCCCAGCCAACACCTGATTGACCAACCTCTGAAAGGTGGCAGGGGCATTCTTCAACCCAAAGGGCATCACCCGGAATTGGTAATGACCTTCTGGGGTTGAGAATGCTGATCTCTCCTTGGCCCCATCGGTTAAGGCAATCTGCCAGTACCCAGACGTCAAATCAAACGTGCTGAGGAACCGGGCAGCTCCCAACCGATCAATGAGCTCATCAGCTCTGGGGATGGGGTGCGCGTCAGTCCTGGTGACGGCATTGAGCCCACGGTAGTCCACACAAAACCGGAGTTCTGGAGTGGCACCGGGCGCAGCAGCCTTTGGGACCAAGACCACTGGGCTGGCCCAAGGACTGTGGGAGGGCTCAATCACCCCTAACGCCAACATCTTAGAGACCTCCTCCTTGATGCTGACTCTGACCCGGTCAGTCAACCTGTAAATCTTGTGCTTCACAGGAGGGCTGTCACCAGTGTCCACGTCATGGGTACACCAGTGAGTAACACCGGGGGTCAGAGAGAACAGTGGGGCGAACTGTCCCAACAACTGGCGACAGTCCCCCTGCTGCTCCTGAGTCAGAGTACGGGAGAGGATCACACCCTCTTCTGACCCATCATGCTCCTTGGTAGACAGGAGGTCAGGGAGAGGCTCACTCTCCTCTTCCACCCCATCATCTGTCGCCAAGAGCATACTCACTTCGGACCTCTCGAAGTGGGGCTTGAGGCGGTTCACGTGAAGGACCCTCAAAGGGTTCCTTGGAGCCTGCAAATCCACCAGGTAGGTGACGTCACTTTTGCGCTCCTTTACCTCATATGGCCCAGTCAACTTGTCCTGCAAGGCACAAGGTGCCACTGGGGCCATGACCCACACTTTTTGCCCAGGTTGAAATTCGACCAGAGTGGCATTCTGGTCATACCATCTCTTCATTTCTTCCTGGCTTGCTTCTAGGTTCGCCTGAGCGAGTTTCCTGAAGCGGGCAGTTTGGTTTCTAAAGGCCAGCATGTAGCTAAATACATCCTGGGGAGTTTTCCTGGGAGCTGCCTCCCAGCCTTCCTTTACCAAACTCAGAGGTCCTCTGACAGGGTGGCCATACAGGATCTCAAAGGGGCTGTACCCAAGAGACTTCTGAGGCACCTCCCTGTATGCAAAGAGTAGGCATGGCAAGAGGACGTCCCACTTACGCCTCATGGGTTCTGTTAGACCCTTGATCATGCCTTTCAAGGTCTGGTTGAATCTCTCCACCAGACCATTTCCTTGTGGGTGGTAAGGAGTGGTGAACTTGTAGGTTACACCACACTCCTTCCACAGGGATGTCATATACTTGGATATGAAATTGGTCCCCCTATCAGAAACCACCTCTCTGGGGAATCCCACACGGGAAAAGATCCCCATTAACGCCCGGCCCACCACTGGCGCCGTCGTTGTCCTGAGAGGGATTGCCTCCGGGTACCGGGTGGCATGGTCCACCAAGAACAGGATGTACCTGTTGCCCATGGCTGTCTTGGGATCCAGTGGCCCCACAATATCCATCCCTACCCTTTCAAAGGGTGTTCCAACAACAGGAAAAGGTTGGAGAGGAGCTTTGACCTTCCTCCCACTCTTACCACTTGCCTGGCAAGTTTGGCAAGACCTACAGTGTGCATCTGACTGCCTTCGCATTTGGGGCCAAAAGAAGTGGGTGACAAGCCTGTCAAAGGTCTTGTCCTGCCCCAAATGTCCTGCCAAAGGCACGTCATGAGCCAGACCCAGTAGGAAGGTCCTGAAGCGCTGGGGTACCACCAGCACACGGGCTGACCCAGGCTCAGCAACCTTAGGCTCACTGTATAGGAGACCACTCTCCCAGTAGATCAGATGTGACCCGGACTGATTACCAGCTGCCTGGTCTGCAGCCTGCCGCCACAGACCCTCCAGAGTAGGGCACTCGCTCTGCTCCCTGCAGAACTCCTCCCTGGTGGGACCCCCTTCTTGCTGCCAATGGGTCAGCTCAGAGATGTCTCCCAGTTCGGCTACCTGCTCCCCTGTAGGCACCGGGCGTCCCCCTCGAGGTCCGCCTCCTCCCGGTCCGTGGGAACTTCGGGGCCGGTTTCCCGCGCCCTGCCCTTTCTCTTGGCAGGGACTTGGGCCACTGTTCCAGGCTCCAAGTCCTCTTGATCACCCTTTTTGGCTGCCATTGACCGAGTAGACACGCATGCCCACTCTGGCAACCCAAGCATCTCCAAGTGAGACCTGAGCTCAACCTCCTTCCATAAGGACTGCTCCAGATCGTTTCCTAGCAGACAATCTACAGGCATGGTAGGGCTCACAATCACCCTCAAGGGACCTGAGACCCCCCCCCCCCATTCAAAGGGAACCTGCGCCACCATACATTGGCGCTCTGAGTTGTCTACAGCAACTACTTGGTGGAATGCCCCGGGGACTACTTGCTTCTCAGACACCAGGTGACACCGGACTGAGGTCACACTGGCTCCAGTGTCTCTGAGAGCCTCTACCCTGTTCCCATTAATGGTCACCCAGGTGCTATATTTCTTTGTGTTAGGGGGCACCTGGTTTCCTGGGACCATCTCACTGTCCCCTAGTGAGACAAGGGTCATTTCTGCGGGATCCCCACCCTCCTGTGGGCACCCCTCCTCCCCAAGCGCCACACTAGCCAACACTTTGGACTGTCCACCGGTGGGTGGCTGTATCCCCTTCGGGCACTTGGGGTCCCCCTTAAAGTGACCTACCTGGTCACATGCATAACACTTGCGGGGCCGGTCTCAACAGGCTTCCCTGTAGAGACCCCTTTCTTCTTATCACCGGGGGCTGGGAACCTTTAGCCTGGGTACTAGTTTGGGGCCCTTTAGAGAACTCCTGTGCTTTACCCTTGTCCCCCCACCTTTCTGCTGGGGACCCTGCCCACCTTTGGCTGAGTCTCCCCAAACGCTTTCTTGTGGACCCTGGTACTCACCCAGCGGTCCGCTTCCATAGCAAGCTTCCTGGGATCAGTTAGCTTACTATCAACTAGGTGCTGGTGCAGATCTGCAAAACATAGACTAGACAAGTGCTTCCATGCAATCAAGTTGTAGAGCCCCATAAAATCTGTTACACTACTGCCCCTTTACCCAACCATCCAGCGACCTGCAGAACACATCCACACATTCCAACCAAGTGTTGGCATCAGACTTCTTACTGGACCTGAACTGATCCCTGTACTTTTCAGGAGTAAGACCATACTTCGTGAGAAGGGCATCCTTCATGTCAGCATAGGTGAGGTGATACCCCTTACCCAAAGCTATCAGAGCATCCCTTGCTTCTTCAGGGAAAAGTGGCCACAATCCTGCTCCCCAATTCTCCTCAGGGACCCCATTCATGTGTATGGCTGCCTCATAACCCTGAAACCACCTTTGTATGTCATCCCCCTTCTTGAACTCCTTGCCTACATTCTTGGGAATGTGCACAATCCTGTCTGCCTTTCTGGACGAATTGTTGCCACCATCTGAGCCTGACTTACTCCTAAGTTCTAGCTCCTTCAGTTCTCTCTCATGCTCTAAGAGCATCTTCCTCTCCTCTATGGCCAATCTCTTCTCCTCCCGCTCACTCTCCAGCCTGAGCTTCTGCAGCTCAAACTGCCTTGCCTCCCGCCTGTCCTCCAGCTCCCCTGGGGACAGACTGCTGCTGCCTGACCTGGCGGGTTCCCCCCTACCCAAAAGCACATCCACCCTGGAAATAGGCTCCTCCACCTCCTCACTGAGATTACCAGGCTGCCCACTGGCATGTCTGGCTGCTACCCATGCCCTCAGTGCCTTCTGTAGCTCCTCCTTCCTTGTGAGGCCTTTAATTTGGACTTTCAGGTTTTTACAAATCGCTCGTAGTTCCTTTACGGCGTAGGATTCCAACCTATCCTCCTCAAAGATAACTTCCAGAGATGCAACGGATGATGCAGTTGATTCAGGCATGACAAAAGTAGTGAGTTGAAAACTGGCGAGATCAAAAATAGGCCAAAAGAAAAAGAACCAGTATGTGGTACGTAATGGTCTGCGATATGGTAGTAGTGCACACCAATCACTGTAAGTCAAGTGCAAACACAAGTCCTATCCTCACCGCTGACAACCAATGTTAGAAATGGGATCTCTAGTTGGCAAGGGCTTGCACCTTTGTCCAAGTAGGGACCCTTCTTCCTAGTCAGGGTAAGGGTGTTACACTCGTGAAGTAACCCCTGCTCACCCTCGTGGTAGCTTGGCACGAGCAGTCAGGCTTAATTCAGAGGCAGTGTGTAAAGCATTTGCACATAACCAACAGTAATATAGTGTAAGCACTACAAACGGACACCACACCAGTTTAGAAAAATAACCAATTTTTATATACTCAAGACAAGACCAATTACGACAAAAATCCACAATACTGTACTTTAAAAATGAATGCTTGATAAGGTAACTTCTTCTTTGCAGGAATAGTTCAAAAACAAAGTTCGTACGAGTCGGTAGCTCCGTCCGAGTCTACCGCGATGCTGAATTACACAGAGTCTAACAGTTCCAGCCGACCGCGTCGCTACGGGCCAGCAGAGTCGTGAACAGACTCGGTCACAGTACCTTTCTCGTTGTGGCTGGTACGGAGTGTACGAGCCGGTCGGCGTTCGTCGCGGTTGCGGTGCAAGACGGAGCGATGCAAGGTGCGGTGTCCCTCGAGGCGGTGCAGGCAGCGGCTCGATGAGCGTCGTGTAGACGGCGTCGGTGAGTCCAAGGCGTGCGATGCAGGGTGAGACGATGCTCGATGCGGGGCTGACAGGTTGCGATGCAGGCGACCAAGCCGGAGTGCGGGAGCTGGCGTCGGACAGCGGTGCGAGTCGGAGCGGTGCGTCGCAGACGTGCGAGCGGTGCCCCAAATGCGGTGCGGTCACGACTCTTGAGCCAGTTGCAGCGACCGCGTCGGTCGGGTCCGGCTGGTTCAGTGAAGCGATGCGATGCGAACTGCGGTGCCCACAGGTCACGGTGCAAGCAGCGGCTCGGTGTTGGCGGCGTCGGATGTCGCCCACGGTGAGACCAGGGTTGCGATGCGAAGCGGGGCGATGCGGTCTGCGGTGCAAACAGGTCACCGGCCAGGGATGGATTCGGTTGACGGAGTCGGTTGCGGTTCCCTTCCTCTGTGGCAACTGAAACAGCGTTCCAGAAGCGGTACCCAGAGGCTTGTAAAGTCTTTGCAGTCCCTGAGACTTCTTAACAGGAGGCCAGCTCGGTTCCAGGCCCTTGGAGATACTCAGCACAAGTTTGTAGAAAGTTCCTTCCTTTCACTGCCCAAGGCAGAAGCAGCAGCTGCAGGCCAACCCAACAAAGCAACAACACAGCAAAGGGGCAGTACTCCTCCTGGCAGCTCTTCCAGCTCTTCGTCTTGGCAGGTTCCTTGATTCCAGCGAGAGATCTAAATTCATGGGGTCAGGGCCCCAATATTTATATCCCAAATTCCTTTGTTCTCTGAAGGCAGAGAGGCCTTTGCCTAGTCCAAACCAGTTCTGGAGCACTTTGTTGACAAGTCTCCGTCCCTTCTTTCAGTGAGTAGGCCAGGGACATCAGACGCACCACAGGAGGTGGAGCCAGCATTGTGGAGGGAAGGCACTGTCCTATTCAGGGCCCAGGTGCAACCCCTCCCACCCATCTACATGTAGATCTTGCTATTCAGCCCTGTGCTGACTCACCCAGTCTCCTGGCATCCCCCAGCCCCTGTCACTCACATTCCAGACAAGGAATACACAACCTCGCAGAGGCATGCTTGGATGGTTAGGCAAGAAAATACCCACTTTCTAAAAGTGGTATTTTCAAACACAGAATGTTAAAACCAACTTCACTAAAAGATGCATTTTATCATTCTGAGTCCAGGCATACTAAACTCGAATTTCTACCATGTTCCCGGGGTCAGTTAGGATTATAAGCTGTAATAATCCAAACTGCCCGTTCTGGCCTAGGGGGAACAGGTAGCCTTGCAATATGAAAAACGAACTAGGCTGTAATTCACTATCAGGACATGCCACACACACCAGGGCATGTCCTACCTTTCGCATACAACGCACCCTGCCCACAGGGGTACCTTGGGCCTACCATAGGGGTGACTAATATGTAGAAAAGGGAAGGTTTAGGGACTTGCAAGTGTGTGCACTTGCCAAGTCGACAGTGCAGCCCCAGGCTGCGCACAAGCTCTGCAATGGCAGGCCCGAGTTACACTTTACGGGCTGTTTGCGTGGGTGGCACAATCCAGTGCTGCAGCCCACCAACAGCATTTGGTCTATAGGCCCTGGCACTCGCAGTGCACTTTACAAGGGACTGACACATAAACCAAATAGGCCAATCATGGAAACGCCAATCCGTAACACATTTTATACAGGAGCACTTGCACTTTCCTACTGGACAGCAGTGAGGAAAGTGCGCAGAATCATTACACCAGCAAAAACAGAGTCAAAACCGGGAGGTCAGAAAGCAAAAAGTCAGGGGAAACACGCCAAAAGATGCCAAGTCTAACAGTTTCCATGAAATTATTAGATAAGGAAATTATGATTTCAGTATCATCCACATAGAAGACTATCTCAAAGCAAAAGAGCCAAAGAAGTGAGCTAATTAAGCAAAGAGACGCAATATAAACATTAAAGAAATTAGGGATCAGAGAAAATCCCTGAGCTACTCCACAGGTAATAGGTTGGTAGAATTAACAGAAAGGAGGAAAGAAGATGAATTAAGAGCTGGCTATCAGAAAGGAGCAATGCCTTATAAGTGCTTACCTGAATGTGTCTCGACTGAAAAGGTGTGATGACAGAATGGCCTGGGACACTGTATTCAGTGATGCAGAGAGTTCAAGAACGACCCGGGCAACACAACCAGCATTGTCCAGGATATTACTAAGATCCTCCATAGCAGCAAGTAAGGCAGTTCTGGTACTGTGCTCTGCACAAACACCCGAGCATCCAGAAGGGTATTAGCTTCCAGATATTTAAAATCTGTTTATTGACTGTCTTGTCTATAGGTTTAGCAGGCAAGAGTAGGAGAGATATAATTGATGCAATCTGTAGGGTCGGCCAAAGTGTTTTTTCAAGAGCAGTAACACCTGAACAAGTGTCCAGATGCCAGGAAGAGAGGCCTGGAGAAAAGAAGAATTGCACTGGGTGGTCAAGAATGGCACTAAAATCTGTGCAGCTAATAGAAACAAGCTGGGGAGACATTGGTCAAGGGGAGATGTTGATTTAACCTTTAATAAACTAGAATTGGTTTCAAACTCAGAGAGTAACTTGAATGCTTCCAGAAATGAACCATTGGGAACTACTGAGATATCATCTATGTAACTAAAAGAGGTAAGAGACTGTTGAGATCCAAAATTCATATGGATTTTAGCAATCATCTAAGTACAGAAAGTTGATAACGTTGCATGAACCTTTTCACAATTTTGAAATTCTCAAATGCAGTGTTACCTGCAATGTCAATTGTATTCATGACATCAGCCCTTCGTGTACAGCAAATTCTGTTACAGTAATTTCTAATGATGAGACTAAAGGTAATTTTATCTTCTAGACAATAGAAGAATTTCCACGTCCGTTCAAAGAACTTTTCATTTCCGTTTCATAATGCAAAGTTTTCATTATACAAATTAGCTGAGGGAGTTTTGCAATGGAAATGAAAGTGTTGCAAAAAGGCAATAGTGTCACAAGCTAGTGTTATCCAGTCATTGATGTTGATCACGTTTAAAGATATGTTCTCACCCGGGTAAAAGGAGCAGCTTGCTTTATAGAAAAAAGTACCTATGAAACAACTGGTAATGAAAACAGACACATAGTGATCAGACCAAAAAATTGCTATTGTAGGCTCACATTAATGGAAAAAAATTCAGAACTTTTGGCAAAGGAGTGCGTTTACTGGAAATAAACATTCTAGATTGAGACTGATTGTAAGTATGGGAGAAAAAACATTTAGCGATTAAAAATGACTGTCACAATAGGAAAAGAAGCTCCAAGAGATGATGTGAGAACATTGGGAACCTATATAGGAGTAGGGATAGGCCTTAATTTGTGTTTTAAGTTCATGAAGGTGTTCAAGAAGACATTGCCAAAAAACACAAAGACAGCCTAGTACCATTTCTTTCTAAAGAAAGTAAGATTGTTTCATCCAGAAAGCCACTTCCAAACTGCTGTTCCAGCTGTTGTACTCTAGGTAGTGATAATGGCCTACTCCATGGCCTCCAGACTCCACTCTGGCCACTTTTAAGGGCAGTCTACACACCACAGCACATCTAATTCAGGGCCTGGAGAAATATGATAAATCATCCCCATCATGATAGAGCATCATTGGCTCACCTTGCCAGCCTGTGCCAGCTTCATCATGTGTAAATCAATCACGATCAGTTCAAGCAATAGAAGCAGAACACTTCAGGACCATAATCTTTGTGCTAAAAAGTCATATATTGGTACATTACTTCCTTGCTTAAAAGTGTGCACTGCCAGTGCAGGAAAGAGTTAACTTTAAAATTATTTGTATAATGCTTACATAGCATGATATCATATGATATCTGCTGCTGTATCTGTTCCTGTATGAAAGCTCACTAGCACTGCCCTCACTCAACTCTGATTGGGTAGTGAATCCGTAAAAGAATGCACTACACAATCCGGTACCAGTCTCTTCATGAGAAGGGTCCAGTAATGTTTTGTCCTGGCCTCAGTGGCTTTGAATTGCCTAGACTTCTGATAGCCAGAGAAGCTGGCTCTTGAATAAGAGTTAGTACTTAGAACTTATTTGGCACGTGATTTCACCTCATGGAGTGACAAGTTTAAATTTAGAGTTGCTTACTTACTAATATCAATTAAGCATTATGGACAGGTGGTGTATGTGCAACTCTGTGTCCCCTTCGAGTAATTTTTCTATTGTCTCAGACTAGTGTACTGATTACAATAGTTCATGTCACATGAATGATCCCAAAGGTACTAAATTCATGTATATACCAGCAGAGCTATCCCTTGACCTAAAGCTCTTACATTCAGGGATTGCTATACTTTCCTTTCCGGTAACATATATCATAAAGCCTCAACTTAAGACAACAGGGCTTAATTCCAGATAAAATAACCAGACATGGCATACAGACAGACAGACAGACAGCATAGCTATCTTTCAGGTTACAATGCTCTGATAAATGGTGCAGTTACAGAGTATAGAACCACCTCATGCAGCTGGAAAATGAATGTTTTTGATCATTCTGAGTAGTAATATAAAGAAAAAATAGAGCTTACACAGAGTCAGTGTTGTATGTTTATAGAATGGAGGAGTATAAAATGAGGGGCATATTTATGAGAGGAGCTGCGTTGCTCTTGCACCACGCAACATGGTGCAAGAGTGAGGCAAATCCAAAATATGATTTATGAAGCCTTGCAAGGCCACCTTGCGTGGCCCCGAGCGGCTTCATAAATCTGGAGTAACGCAACACAGCACAAATCACTGCGTTGAGTTTGTCTGCCCTGGAAAGGTACTCACCCACGCAACTCCCATGGAATTTGGCTCCTTCTCAGGGTTACCAAAGTGGTAGACCTGGGAACGCACTAAAAAGATGCGCCTTCTCAGGTGAGTTGTAACGAGGAGAAATATCTTTATTTAACCTCATTACTTCTTTCTGTATGCTGCATTTTGCAGCACACATAGAAAGACGAATATGCCTCTCAGGATTGTTTTTGTGCAGGAAAGTGCCACTTCCTGCACAAAAACAATCCTGCATGCAACAGAGGCACCCTTTCCCCATGGTGCAAGGATGCCTGCGTCGGCACTAGGCAGCAAAAACGGTGCCAGTGCAGGGACAAAGGGAGGAATGTGCTGTATTCTTTTAAATATGGTGCATTCTTGCCCTTTCATGCAGTGCAGCACAGCAAGCTGACTTGCTGTGCTGCACTTCATGACTTTCTAATAAATGTGCCCCTAAGTCCTTAATGAGGGAATTAGTATGAAATGGGTTTTTTTTCGCCATGAACGCCACCTAATTAGGCAATATGGCATCATGGCATAATTTCTGGAATTTCATGTAACAAGAGTGACATGAAAATCCAGAAATTACGTGAAGTAAGTCAGCGTAGTTTAAGTTTTGCCCAGGCCTAATTTATGCCCTGGGTTACCAAGTAGGCACCGACTCCAGAAATTATCTAACATGCTGACCTTTATTATCTCCTATTAATAACATGCCCTTTGTAAAGCCATCTTAAAAAATGTCCAACAGACAATAAAGATATTCTTTCCCTTATAATGACACCTCTTTTTTAAAAAAAAAGGTGTTCAGAGTCACAAACTAACTATGGGTAAATATCAGCTATGTTTATCTATTTTTAGGCTGAGCCTACGAGGCAAAGCCTGCACTGTCTGTTGCAAGGTATATTGCGGCTTATCAAGAACATAGAGGGGCTTGATGCCCTCCCATTGCTTGACTTTCCCGGTCACTCTCACATGCTTGCTTCTTCTTCATGTCCCAGCTTGTCAATCTTGTGCTTCTCCCTCTCATGGAGCATTGCCTCGTTACAATCTCTTTGCTTGGGTGGCATTCTTTTTCCACTGCTTGCTTTTCCAGTACTACTTTTTCTTTTGTGTGAAGTACTCCATGAGAGTGCATGAGATTTCGGACTGTCTATCTCATGTACTTCTCTCCTCCTGCACTGTGTTGCTCTCTTGCTCTCTTTCCCTCAAGTTTCTCTCTTTGAATCCTCCCTCTTGTGCTCACCTATGTCCTTCTCTCCATTGTTTCCCCTATCCATGCCCTTTTTGCTGCTTTTCCTCAACCCCCATGTTTCTTAAGGTCTCAGCCAGAGTCTCAGCGGGAGCTCTGGCTGAGCTCTATCGCCACACTATCTAACAAGGACGGGTAAGGAGCTTCGGCCGGGAGCTCCCCGGTTTTGGGATTGCCTTTTGGCACAAATCCCTGGCATAAACTTACACCACCGATTGGACCTCCTCCTTACCGGCGATCCTTGGAACGTTTTTCCGGGATTTCCAGGGCCAACCCGCGGCTTTCGCTGACTTTCATCAACGAGCGAGATGCCCAGAGTGACTGCCGCCATTGGAGCCCAGCTTCCTGGCCGAACGCACGGCTGCGCGACTGAGCGGCGCAGGCAGCTGAAAGGCGATGGGCTGGAGACAGCCCCCCCTGTGCTGTTTTGGGCCGTCACCTACCTTCAAGGCTTGGCCACGGCGGCTCCGCTTCCCGCTGCGACTTCCTCCTTGCCTCGCCTCCTGTGGCTGCTGCTCTCTGCTCGCGAGCCGCTTCACCGGATGGTATGGCGAGTGCCCGACGCGAAGCTGCCGCCCTTTGCTGCTCCCTGATTGACTCCCAGCGACTGGTGGAGAGAGCAGTGAGTTCCTGGTTTTTCCGCTCTCTCGTTTCCCCATGACCGAGAAGTCCTTCCCCCACCAACTGGTGTTTCGGGGTTTGATGGTCTGGGTTTCCGCCATTTTGTGCTGAGGGAAGATATGAAGACGACCCGAGCCCTCCATCTTGATGGCGTGTATTTGTTTCTCAACTATCCGCCTGTTGCCGATCTCTGACTTTGTTTCCCCAGCTGGACTGCCCCCTCTAACGGGACGCCTTATCCCCTTATGACAACGAGGATCCGTCCGAGTCATCCACGTCGCCACCCCTCTTCTGACCCTCACCATAGCCAGGTTGCGCCAGCGCAGTGTTTTGAGGCCGGCCCCGGGTGCTGTGGATTCCTTGTCCCCGACCTGTTTGGTTTATTTGTTGACTTTGTGACCTCATGATGTTTAGTCGTTCTTGCGTTTCTTTTTTTCCCTGGTAGACTATGCAAAGCTGTGTTTTTTAGTACTCTGGTAACTGATGCAGTTCTGTACTACTGTTTGTTTACTGTGACTTTGCGATGTTCCCCTTATGTTCTTTCCCCCTGGCCGGTCAGCCTGACCCGATCAGCATGCTAACCCCTTCTATTCCCCCACTTCCCTCTATGCTCTATAGGACTGTTTCTATGTTTAGCTTCGCCTTGTCCTTGTTTTTTTGAACTGATGTAATGAAGTAATGAAGTAACTCTGACCTGTTCCAACTCCCCTGGTGACCGTCCCTGTGATACTGTTTGTACCGGCATGGGTGACCGTCCCTGTGATACTGTTTGTACCGGCCTGACCTTAAAATGGCGGCCGAATCCTCCCCCCGGACCACATCTTCGCCTTCCCTCCGCAATCATTTGTTTCCTATGTTTCTGCGTACTCCACATTCAGCCTACGCTCTCTTGAAATTTGTACTTGTAAAGCGCACCCATACCCCCAAAGGGGTGTCCAGGCGCTGTACGCATACCGCTGTGGAACCCTTCCTGGCTTTTCCCTGTGAAATGTCCACTCCTGGGCACCCCCAGGGTGAAGCCAGGCATCCCAGCGCTGTTGGGGCCGTTGTGGAGATTAAGCAAGCTATTGCCCAGAGTTGCAGAGTGGGACCCATGATTAGAATAGGCACCGAGGCGAGAATTATCAGGTCCGAGGAAATTGAGCCCAAGACCCGCCGAGGCGGGAATTGAACCCTGGTCCCGGGCCAGATCTCTGCATCAGGGTCTGCCGCTCTAACCATTGAGCCACACTTCTCCACTTCTCTTCACCCTTTTACTCGCTTTTTACTGCTAGCCCTCCCTTTTTAGACCATGAGGGTAACTGATTTTGATTTAGCTACGTTCATATTGGCAGACTACTCATATTATTTCCCTGGCTTTTTCCTACTACCTCCAACGTTAGCTGCTCTAGGGCAGTAGGCGGCTGGCTGTACCAGCGTACCTATTCTCATTTCCCCCATTCCACTGTATAGGTCCTCCTCTACCGCTCAACTGTCCCTAAACGGCCTCCATGAATGTGCCCCTTGCCAAAGCACTCCCTCTCCCCTTGTTGGGGAAGGATCCTGCATTTTTGCCCCGGAGTCTCAGATTCCCCTCTGAGAGAGTCCACAGTGTTTAGGGTTTCTCACATAGGAAGTCTGTGGCGGCCCATCCCGAAGCCTTTCCTTGAGTTTGTTTGCAGGCAAGATAGTATACCCATCCCCTCTCCAGACACAGAGGAAAGGGCGAGGTAAAAAAGAGATGATTCCTTTCTTGTCATGGAATTGTTTTGTTTTTCATTTTTGCAAAGTCGTATTTACACTTACACCACCTGCATTGTTGTCAAATGAGGAGCTATTAACAGGCCCGATTTTCAAAGCAGCGATTTTAATGCATCTCCTTTTAATGACTGGTGTGAATTTTAAAATGTTTTTCAATGAGACAAGACGCGCATAGATGTAACACGCGCATAGAAAGTAATGTGTGCAATACGGTTCTGCAGGGTTATTTAGAAAAGATGTAGGTGCTTCCAGAGGCCCTACAGTATAAACACACGGTAAACCATACACTGATTGATATTGAAGGCAAGTTCACATAACTAAGATGCCCATGTGTACATTTACAATCATGTTCATTACCTTCTTTTTAATTCAACATAGATTACACTAGATTCACACAAAATTGGTTAAGGTGCACTTTTTTTGTAAAAACACACATAGGAGAGTTATATCCGAGATGTTTATTGAGAATGCGTGCATTTGCCAATCCTAGTTGAAACAAAACACAACACTACAAACCCAACGCTGTAAAAATGTCATGTTATAGTGTTTGTTTGAAAGATGTTTGCCATGCTAAAATACCTATAATTACATATGTCTAAAAAGGACATCGCTTATTTATTTGTTTTGTTTTCAGCTCATGGCCTAGTCTCTAAATATGAAAACAAATGGTAGTCCAGTGCACTAGCAGGCTCTTTCCTATTGAATTTTGATGGGGTATTTATTTATTTGCTATGCTGTAGCAAAGTTGTCATGAGCCCTGATGCAGGCAAGGACGCATTACTCCACTTATCAATGGTTGGGTAGGAAAACAGACATAATCAGAGCGACTGGAATTAAGTGGCAGGGGAGCGCCATAATATACAGCAGGGTTGATTAAATTATGATGCCAGAAAAGGCAAAGTATGTATTGTATTGTCTTGTAATTGCATTTGTATAGCGCTTACTACCCCTGACGAGGCGTCGAAGCGCTTTTTTCGGTGAGTAGCACGCCACTCCGGGACCCATAGAGGATTAGTGTTGAATTAGTATAGTGAAACATGCAAGTACATTTTAAGTGGTGGATAGGTTAGTCAGTTATTTGGATTCGGAAGGATAGCAGAAGGATAGAAGAGGAAAAAAGGTTTGTATTTATATAGCGCTTGTTACCCCTGATGGGGTGTTGAAGCACGCTACTCCAGAAACCCATAAATGATTAGTGGTGAATTAGTATGGTGAAATATGAAAGTAATTTGAGTGGTGGATATTAGTCAGTTATTTGGAGTGAGAAGGATAGCGGAGGGATAGAAGGGGAAGAAAGGTTTGCATTCATGTAGCACCTGTTACCCCTGATGGGTGTTGAAGTGCTTTTCTGGCGAGTAGGACGCTACTCCGGAACCCATAAAGGATTAGTGTTGAATTAGTATGGTGAAATATGAAAGTAATTTGAGTGGTGGATATTAGTCAGTTATTTGGGGTGAGAAGGATAGCGGAGGGATAGAAGGGGAAGAAAGGTTTGCATTCATATAGCACCTGTTACCCCTGATGAGTGTTGAAGCGCTTTTCTGGCGAGTAGCACGCTACTCTGGAACCCATAAAGGATTAGTGTTGAAAATTAGTATAGTGAAATATGAAAGTAATTTGAGTGGTGGATATTAGTCAGTTATTTGAAGTGAGAAGGATAGCGGAGGGATAGAAGGGGAAGAAAGGTTTGCCTTCATATAGCACCTGTTACCCCTGATGGGTGTTGAAGCGCTTTTCTGGCGAGGAGCACGCTACTCCGGAACCCATAAAGGATTAGTGTTGAAAATTAGTATAGTGAAATATGAAGTAATTTGAGTGGTGGATATGTTATTCAGTTATTTGGATAGAGAAGGGTAGGTGGCGGGATAGAAGAGGGAAAGAGGTTTGTATTTATATAGCGCTTGCTACCCCTGATGGGGTGTTGAAGCGCTTTTTTGGCGAGTAGCACGCTACTCTGGAACCCATAAGGATTAGTGTTGAATTAGTATGGTGAAACATGAAATTAATTTGAGTGGTGGATATGTTAGTCAGTTATTTGGATTGAGAAGGGTTGGGGGAGGGGTAGAAAAGGGAAAAAAGGTTTGCATTTATACAGCGCTTGTAACCCTGATGGGGTGTTGAAACGCTTTATTGGCGAGTAGCACGCTAATCTGGAACCCATAAAGGATTAGTAGTGAGTTAGTATAGTGGAATATGGAATTTGAGAAGTGAACATGTTAGTCTGTTATTTTGATTGAAAAGGATGGTGGAGGGATAGAAGAGTGAAGGATTTTTTTTTTAGGTCATAGCAGTAGGAGGAGGCTTTTGGATGAGTAAATAGGGTTTTTGGAGGGGAAGAGTCAGAGGGAAGAGTTTAGAGAGGTTTGTTTTGGGGGATCGGTATAGTAAAAGAGGTGTCAGATGATGCAAGGAGGGGTAGAGTAGGAGAGAGTCTAGAAAGGGTTATTTTGGGGATCATAGTAGTGGTATGGGGTTTGGGATAAATGAGAGAGTAGATGTATAGGGTGAGAGATTGGGTAATGCATTGGAAAGAGTAATAGAAAGTAGTTTGAGATGAGTCAGAAAGTTGGGCTAGAAGATATATTGAGAGAAGTATAGGCTGAGAAATAGGGTAGTGCACTGGAAATGCCAAATTAGAAGAAAGTGATAAATATATAGATCCATAAGTACATTGAAAGTATATAGATGCATAAAGGAGGTAAGTATATGTATATTAAAGATATTGATAGAGGTACAGGATGAGAAATAGGGTAGTGCATTGGATATGCTTTTTCAGGAGAAAAGTAACAGACACACAGATCCAAGTACATGGAGGTACATAGATGCACAATGGAAGCAAGCACATGTAGACCAAAGATGATTTTTTTTTTATCAACATAATTATTGTACATGTTTATACAAAGCAATACACAAAGATAGGTACATATCTATAGTGAAAATAAATGCTTATATACAGAGGGATATGCTGTAAATTTCTGTTTGCGTATGGTGCTTATGTGGGGAAGAGCCAATTCTTGAGTAGTTTTCTGAAGATAAGGTGGTTGACGGTGGATCTTATGTTGGGGGTAAAGAGTTCCATAGTTTGGCTGCTTGAACAGAGAAGGATGTGCCATCCATGGTTTTTTTCTTGTATCTTGGGATTTTGAGGCGAGATGCCCCTTTAGAGCAGAGGTTCCTTTGTTGAATGTGTTTGGTGATTTTATTCCTGATGAAGAGCGGTCCCATTCCATGTATTGCTTTGTGGGTGATACAAAGTAGCTTGAACGTGGATTTTCTGGCAACCGGTAACCAATGCAGGGCTTTCAAGGCAGGTGAGATGTGGTCTCGCGGTTTGATATGCAAGAGTAGTCTAGCAGCTGAGTTCTGAATCCGTTGTAGTCTTTTCATGGTTGTTAAAGGTGATCCGTGGTAGAGGCTATTGGCGTAATTGAGTTTGGACAGAACAAGGGAGATGGTAGCTTGGACTTTGTGTGGAAATCCCAAATGAGGGAAAATTCGTCGCAGCGTTTTTATAGTGACAAAGCTTGATCTTGCTAGTTTGTCCACTTGGGCATTCATCGACAACTTGGAGTCCATGGTCATCCCGAGGTTTCTTACTTCTTTCGATACTTTAGGCGGTGATCCCAATTCATCAGGCCAGGCGGCAAGCGGGTCACAATGTTTCCAATCGCCACACGTGAGTATTTCTGTTTTGGAAGCATTCAATTTTAGATGGCTCCAAGTCATCCACTGATTCACGGCTCTGAGACAACTGAAAATTGGGGATTTTCCAATGTCTTTGGGGCATTTCAGTTGAAGGAGTATTTGCGTGTCATCTGCATAGTTATAGCACGTGAGGTGAAATTGATTGATCCGTTCCGGTAATGACTTCATGTAGATGTTGAAAAGCATGGGCGAGATGATAGAGCCTTGAGGGACCCCTGCTTTTGTGGAGTATGGTTTGGACGAGAAAGGTGGGGTATGGATGACATTAGTTCTGTTTCGAAGGTAGGACGCAATCCAGTCTAGAGCAGTTCCCTCTGTGCCGGCTTCATTGAGTCTTTATTTCAGAGTGTCATGGTCAACCGTGTCAAAGGCAGCCGAGAGGTCCAAGAGGAGTAGCGCAGCAACCCCGTTGCGGTCTACTGTATTCTTCAGGTCATCCCAGATGGCAAGGAGGGCAGATTCAGTGCCTCTTCCCGGATGGAATCCTGTTTGGAAGTCTGAAAGTATGTCATTCTCTTCAATGAATTGTGACATCTGGGCGAACGCTGCTCTTTCTATCAGTTTGCCCAGGAAAGGTCCATTTGTAATGGGTCTGTAGTTGTCAGGGTTCAGCGGGTCCAAGTTTGTTTTCTTCAGTAAAGGGCGTATGTGTGACTTTTTGAGTTCTTCTGGAAATATTCCGGTAGTTAAGGAATCGTTGATGATTCTTCTTACTGGAGTGGCAGCAGAGGTTGTTAAAAGAATTGTCTTGAAAGTTTGTGGTGGACAGGGGTTAGAAGGGCTGCCGGCAGGCCTGCTTGCTTTGACCAGGTCCATAAATTCATCGTGTGAGATGTGTTGGAAGGAACGGAGAGGCTGGGTTAGAGTATTCTTGGATTGATGTTTTGTACAAGGGTTAGTGCTGGTGCTTTGTTTCTGTTTTAAGTACGAGTCCAATGTGTCTGCTTTGTCCGTGTAATGATTTGCCAGTTTGTCTGTGAAATCTTGAGTAACAGGATGAGTTCCTTCTAGGCAATTTGGTTTGCGAAAAATTCATTGAGTATTTTATAGAATTCTTTATTTGCACATTTAGCATTTTGAATTCTGTCAGAATAGTACCTTTTCTTAGCTTTTTTGATAGCTGACTTGTATAATCTGTTAATTGTTTGTAGGTGAAGTTTGTCTTGTTTGGCGTTTGTTTTGAGCCAGGTACATTGCAGCTTTCTAATTTGTTGTTTTATGTCTTTTATTTCTATGTTTCTCCAAGGCGCTTTTTTTCTTTTGTTCTGTTGTGTGGTTTTGAGTGGTATCAGGATATCAAAAGCTTCCTGTAGTCACTCATATAGATTTTGAACAGAATTTGTTTCCAGATTTGTACTGGATGTTAGTTGTGTTTCTAAGTGTTCCAAATTGAGTTTGTTCCACGGCCGATAGGTGGATGGATGTAAGGTAGTTTTAGGTGAGTTGCTTAGTGTTGTTTTATGTTGGAAAGCAAGCAAGTGGTGGTCTGACCATGTGACTGGAGTTATAGTTTGAAAGGTAACTAGTTCAGTAGTAGCAAAAATGACATCTAGGATATGTCCAGCGATGTGTGTGGGTTTGTGGACAATCTGATGCAGGTTCAGTGCGTCTAGGCCAGTGATTATTGTTTTTGGATGGGCCGTATTGGGTTTGTCAAACCAAATGTTGAGGTCACCCAGAACGCATAGGTTGGAGTGTATTGTTATCAGGTTTGAAACTGTGTCTAGAAGTGCGTCTGGGAATGTCGCCTTGCTAGGTGGAGGTCTGTAAAGGAACGGGAAGTTAAAGGAGGAAGACGGTGTGGGATTGCATCTTGTTAGAAGAGCCTCACAATTCTTTATGGAGATGTTGTCAACTTTAGTGATATGTAATGTTTGCCTGAACACAACAGCTAGACCACCTCCTTTTTTGCCTATACGATTTTGGGTGATCGTTTGATAGCCTAGAGGAACGGCTTCATGCAGGACTGGAGCCATATCATGTCCCAACCATGATTCAGTTATGAATAGTATGTCTGGTTTTGCATCTGTGAGAAGGTCGTAGATGTGATGTTTGTTTTTAGAGAGGGATCGAGCGTTTATTAGTAGACAGTTTAGAGAATGGCCTTTGGTGATAGTGAGACTTTGTTTTGTAGATGAGTGATCAGTATTGTGTGGGTTTGTAGCAGGTGTGTTTTTAGTGCTGTATTAGGATAGCAATCGTATAGCTGTTCTGTATCATGTTCCTCATCCAGCATGCTAAGAAGGCATTTTGATGGGTCTATGTGTGTATGTGGTGGCGATGGTGTTTGAGACTGAGTTGGTGTGCTGTGTTGTTTTCGGGGTGTAACATTGTTGTGCAGTAGACATGGGGAAGCGAAGTTGTGAGGTGTGGCACGTTGCTTATATTGTTTGCGTGTGTTTAGGGCAGAAGGTGTATGAGTCAAGGGTGGTGGTGCAGCATGTGGGTCATGGTGTAGTAAGGTTCTAAATTGTCCAATGGATGAGAGGCGGTTAGAGGAGAGTTGCTGTGTTGCTGTATCTGTGTTAGGTGTGGTGGAAGAGAGAAAGCTTGGCATTGGAGTTTGTTCCTTTGTGCGGTTTGAAAGGTGTGTGTATGTTTGTATTTTGTGATGGTAAGTATTATGAGGTGTTGCGCTTTGAGGATCTTGTTGTGCTGGTGTGCGTGATATGTTTTGTTTTTGAGGAGTAGTGAAAAGGGGTGCTGGTGTATTTGTTTCATGCATTGGATTTGGTTGTATAGTATTGTTTGTGAAAGGAGGTTGTAAGGTAGAGGGGGTGGTGATGTGTTTATGAGTAGAGTGTATGTTGTATGTAGGAGGGAATGAAGTAGAGGTAAGAGTGTTTGTCTTAGACGAGTTTGTTGCAAGAGTTAGAAAGTGTGGTGGTGTGCAGTGTATGTGTTGTGTGTTAGTGTTATTATGGTAGAAGGAAGAGGAGAGTGTTGGTTGGACAAATGATGGAAGGCTGATTATATGTTTGTTAGTGATAAAAGGTGGTCTGTCAGGAGTAATTAGAGCAGGGAGCGTGTGTCTGGATGGGATGTAGTTATGTATGGTGTTGAAAGGCGTTATGTTAGTGATGAGTGGATTGGTTAGTGGTATAGGATAGAGTTGTGTACTGTTTGTAGGTGATGGTGGGTATGTGTGATAGTTGGGATAGAAGGGTGTATAGATGTGGTTTGGTTGGTTTTGTAGTGTATGCTGGTACATTGGTTTGTGCATAGGGTTGTGTGTGGTGTACATTTGGTATGAGTGTGTTACTCTGTTTGTGGATGTGGATGGTGTGGGGTGGGTATTACTGAATGGGAACATGGGCAGCATTTCTGGCCCTAGTCCCGACCAGTCTCGAACAGGCAACTGCCCTTGTCCTCTCCGCCCTTAGCCTCAACGCCCGGGCTGAGACGCCCTAACCCCGGCCTTTTATAGCCCTAGAAATCAGGTGACCCCTCCAGCCAATGGGAACCCTAGCCCTAACACTATCCAATCACAACACTACCCCTAAAATCTGGAACCAGTAGGAGACCAGGACCTTACAGCCAATCTTAGCCCTAGTCCAAGCAACCAATCAGTTTAAAAAACCCTGATCTCTATGTCCAATTGAGGCCCTAGCCCTACCAGTAGTCCCAACCCAAGTCCAAGCAACCAATGGCACAAGAAGCCCTAGTCCCTACTTCTAATAGAAAGCCAACCCTACTCTTAGTCCCACACCTAGTCCAGCAACCAATCACACCAGAAGCCCTAATCGCTACTTCCAATTAAAGGCCTAACCATAGCCCTAGTCCCAACAACCAATAACACAGGAAGCCCTAGTCCCTACTTCCAATAGAAATCCTAACCCTAGCCCTAGTCCCAACCCTACATTGATTGAATCACAGACCCAGAAACCAATCATAACCCTCAAATACCCAACCAATGAGGACACTAGCCTAAATCCAATAGAAACATCAGATACAACCACCAATCAGTGTACACATGTACCAACCAATAGCAGACTATATAAGGTCCCAGCGACCTCAGACAAGGTTTGCTGGCCAGGGAGTTGGAAGCTGCTGCTCTATTCAGAAATCTCCTAGGAGACAGATAGGCTCAATCCACACTTTGGACTTCTGCAGGTAAGGGCCTAACAAACTTGTCCTTTAACAATACTGTTTGAATAAAACTTTACTCCCTCTCCTGGCCAAAAAACGAAGTGCAAAGTGCCTATTAAATACAGTTTAAACAGCACACAGCAGATTACTGCTGTCTCAGAGCACCCTCTGATGTAGAATATCCCTGTTGCTGGGGGGAAAGTGGGGCTGGTTTCACTGGCTTGTTAACACAAAATGGTGGCTGGGGGTGCACTGCTTAACATACAGGTCTTAGCACAGAGCAAAGGAGAAATTTGGAGGGAAACCTGGTAGTCAGGGGAATGAGAGGGAAAAACTACAGAGTTTGGACTGTACATCCCACAATTCAACAGGTTAAATGGAAGCAGTCACGGGCAGGAAAAACCACAAGTTTAAACACAAAACAGGTGATAAATTATGCAATCACGGGCAGGTTAAAACTACAATTTTAAACTGTAACAACCACAGGCAAAGATAGTTAAAGAAATTTAAAAAAAGAAAAGATGATGCAATATCAGGTAGGGAAAATCGTTTTTTAGGGAAGAGACAGCACTAGTCTGCCTCCTTACCACTTCCTGGACTCTGTTCACTGCAATCTGGGGCACATGTAGGCTGCAGCTCACAAGATGGAGGAGAATGATTTGGGGTGCACCCAGCAAAGCCTTAAGGGGCCTGGGCAGGTGTGAGAGGAGGGCTCAGATTTGCTTGGAGCTGGGAAAACCAATCACCAGTCCTAGGTCTGCTTGCCTGGGGGTGTGGCTGGGACTGGGGAGCTGCTCTATTCAGAAATCTCCTAGGAGACAGACAGGCTCAATCCACACTTTGGACTTCTGCAGGTAAGGGCCTAACAAACTTGTCCTTTAACAATACTGTTTGAATAAAACTTTACTCCCTCTCCTGGCCAAAAAACGAAGTCCACAGATTACTGCTGTCCCAGAGCACCCTCTGATATAGAATATCCCTGTTGCTGGGGGGGAGGAAGGGGGTGCTGGTTTCACTGGCTTGTTAACACAAAATGGTAAAGTGCCACATTTTTTATAGCACTACTTCTTTATTTTGTAATTTTTACACATGGTAATGCTGTCTGGGCAAAGATTTTACCTCATTAGCACCAGTTTAACAACCAAATACATAAATAAGCAACTAATAGATCATCAGTTAACCTTTGTGAAGAGTCTTCGAAGATGTGCAAACACATATCGCCAAATTGTTAGTAACTTTTGATCAGTTTGAGCCAGAAAAAAATTGTTTTGTTAAAATCTGCAGATTATGAAGGTGGTGATGATGGATTATGTAACAAATGCAGCAAATCCTTAATTATGGGATAAAAGCAGCGGTTGATGAATCGCATAATTTCACTGGCCCTCGCCATAATTGACAAACCGTGATTATTTCACAAAACTGGACCCCGGTGCTGTCTGCGTGGGAACGCCCACCCTGCATACATTATACCTGACGCAGGTATAATGTGACACAGCGCTTTACAATGTAACGCATCTCCTTAGATGCGTCACGTTGTAAATGGGCCGCAATGTGGCGCATTGCTTACGCCACCGCTGCATCACAAAAAGTGACGCAACGGCGATGTAAAAGTGACGCAAGGGTGTTGTAAATCTGCCCCTTGATTTGTCCTCCTTACTAAACAGGAAGGAAAACCGAAGTCTTTGAATGTTAAAATGTATTTATAAATTAAGACTGCTGATCAGTGCAATATTTTCTAGTCTTTTTTGCTTTTCTTATACAATGCCCCATATAGTCTTCGAATAATGGATTTATGCATGGACATGTGTAAGTTGTCCCCTAGATTTAGGGGCCTATTACGATGGCCGTCGGAAAACCTCCCCGACTGCCATGGTAGCGGGAAAAGACCGCACGCATGGCCCGCGATAGCTCCGCCGGTCGCATTACGATGACCCGCGGTCGAAATCCGACCGCGGCGGTCTGATCGCGAGCATTAAAATTGCGGCTGTTGCTGCTGCCCGCAGCACCGCTGCGATGCCGAGAGGAGCATGTCCTGCATTTCCCTGCACTGCGTGGCAGGCACTGCACAGTGCCTGCCACCTGGTACAGGGAAATGTAGGGGGGACCATGGGTACCCCCCAGTGCACCCACACCCCCCCCCAACACATTGGGGGCCCGCAACGGGCCCCCGGAAGACAATCTCAGCATGCCTTTCCATGGCGGTCTGACCGCAGAGGAAAGGCTGGCTACCGCCGGTATCATAATCCTGCCGGCGGTGCCTGCTCCGCACCGCCACCATTATCCCGGTCCTGCTCCGTCCGCCAGGCAGGAGTGTGGATGGCAACCGGCGGAAAAGCGGCGGTCGGAATTTCCCACCGCCGCGGTCACCACCGCCATCCTAATTTGACCGCGGTTTTCTTGGTTGTGATCGCGGGCGGATGTCAACCCCCGGTCCGGCGGGCTCCGCCGCCGGCCTGGCGGTGGACATCCGACCGCCATCGTCATAGGCCCCTTAGTCTTTCATCCTATTCAGGGTGACTTTGTTCAAGTTGTAAATGAGATTTGGGCATCATCCTACAGCTATAATATTGTAAATGTCTTCTTAATGAAAAAACAAATTTATAGCTTTTCATCATATTGCTGTCTGAGTCAGAACATAAATTCACACCAGTATGTATTTTTCATAAACAAATGAGATAGATTTCTGTTTTGCATGGTTTTGCTCTTTAAATGCTGCAAATTGTATTTGCGCTGATCTAATAACGAATTAATGTAGGATCTCACTTAACTTTCAACAGTAGATTGAATTTAAATTCTTCATCGATCTAATCATCCTTCAGCCTCAAAAATACAAACTTATACATTCATCCATCCAATCCATTCTTCCTCTATAATCGATCTTCATGCACAGATTCAGGAACTCCATGGTAATTTTTGAAAGCTGTGTCTTCTTGTGGGTTACGCCAAGGCTATTTCCAATTGGACCCGTGGACATTTCGATTTCAAGGAGTTGTTTGGAAGCTTCATCCTCTTGTGGGTTTCCACCTACTCTTGTTCAGAAACAGCATTTTTCTGTAGGTGGCACCCACTTCTAACCTAGAACATTCTTGAAACAGTTGGTGGCATTTGGGAAACACCGCCTGTTCCTGGTGTTTATCTACGTTGTTCCTAGGTAGTTTACCGTCCTCCCCAATCCGGGTACCCGCCAATGACTATGCCACACATGGAGCTTGGTATAACACGTCTTTATTCTTCTGTGTGTAACTGTGAACTCCGCATTCTAAATCATCCTTCAACACATTCTGATCTAACTCTTACGTCACAGCTCTACTGGGTCCATCAGGAGCCAAAAGGTTTCCGTCATTGCTAACTACGCAGGGTCTGGTGGTTTAGTGGACTAATGCATTCACTGTAGGGGCCTGTGTTTGACCGCATGGTCACAGGTTCAAATCCCACTGGGTCCACTCAGCCTCTCATCCTTCTGAGGTCGATCAAATGAGTACCATTGAGTTGGGTAACAATAAACATCTGTTATTCAGATACCCTTCTGAGTGAACGTGTGCTTTATGAATACACGTTATGTTAACTCGCAAGACACCACATCCCCCTCTGTTACATGAAAAATAACAATGCAATTAAATCTCTTCAATCAATATTTTTGGTGCTTTAATTGTTTGGCCTGATCCCGTAATTGGAAACTGGAAATTGTCACCCTCAATGTCCAGGATCTATGTTGACGGTGAGGGTGAACAGCAGTCACTGGTATAGCAGAATCAGTCTCTCCTTCAACATGTAGATTTGATGAATGGGGTGCTAAACGCCGAAAGTGAGAAGAGTCTCTGGTAATAGACTTCCCAGGGTGCTGGGCAGTCACCATGTGTCCCTTGGCAGAAACCACTTGAAATTGATCTGCATCTAGTGTGGGAGCCCTCGATCTCCTCTTTTAAAGACGATGTTTTTTGCATATCGTCTTTTGTCAGCATAAACTTTCATCTTTTGTTAAGAACCAAGTCCTTCTCACAAATAGCGCACTCGTCTTCCTTTCTCTGATTGATCCACTGAGGTATTTTGGCTGTCATTGCTCTCTTGAACATCAATGTTGCAGGACTTTCACCTGTGGTTGAGTGAGGTGTTGAATGATAAGCTCTTAAGATATAATTTAATACAGTTTTCAAATCGAGCTTCTCAAGAATTGCAGGCTGCACTGCTTTCTTCAGCGTACCCATAAAGCGCTCAACAAGTCCATTGGCCTGCGGCCAGAGAGGTGTGCTCTTCTGATACTTTATATTCAGATGCTCTAAGAACTCTTTGAATTCACAGCTCAATTAAAGATCCTCAATTAAAGGAAATGGTGAGTATTCATCCACAATCGCCATCAGATGTCCATTGTCAAGTGGACTGAAAAAGTCAATGGCTACTCTTTTTCAAGCATGCTTCGGGAGTTCTGACATGTTTAAGGTGTGTTGAGTAACATTAGTAGAAAGTCAGTTGCTCAGATAATAGGACTTTAATTCATTTTCCACCTTTCCATCAAGGTACCGAAACCAGACTTGGTCTCGGAGAGCGTGTTTTGTGGCAACAATTCCATGATGGCTTCCGTGCGCCACTTCAATAATTTTCTGCGGCAGACTCTCTAGAATCAGTAATCTCGACCCTCACAATATAACTCCTTCTTAAGTTATGGACAGTACATCTTTGACATTTTTGTATTTTTGATATTCACCATCACTGGTGAGAGGTGCAGGGAGTTGGTTCCATGACTGATGTGCGATTATATGTTTCAGCTTTAGCATATCACTATCATGGCTCATAGCAGAGATAATCTGGGCTAACGAAATGGCAGCTGGTGTGTTGGATTTTACAATGAAACTGATATAGGCTTCAGCTGTCTTGGATGGAGTACCGTGACCTTGTATAGGCAAGATAGAAAGGTAGTCAGCAGGGTTCTGATCTTTCCTGGACAATGTACCATTTTACAATGGTACTCTTGTAGTTCTAGTCCCCATTGTTCAATTCAAGGAAGCATCTTGGTCTTTGAAATTAAAAAATAGTTAGTAAAGCTTGATGATCAATGCCAGCATAAAAGTCTTTCCAGACAGGAATACATGGAAAGGTTCACAAGCCCATATCACTGCGAAACTTTCTTTTTCAGGTTGTGAATAAGAACGTTCTGTTTGGGACAAACTCCTACTTGCATATGCCACAGTATGCCTTCGAGCATTCGGATGTCCGCTGTGCTGTGCAAGGACGGCACCTAACCTGACTGGGCTAGCATTGACAACAACCTCTGTGTGAAGCTTCGGACTGAAATATGTCATTTCAGCAGCATTCTCAATGGCTTGTTTCATTCTCTTAAAACATTTCTCGCATTCATGTGACCAATAAAATGAAAAATTATTTTTCATCAACTCTCTCAATGGAGCACTTAAAGTGGCAAAGTCTAGCAGGTATTTTCACAATGTATGCCTTTTGGCCGGAGAGTTAAGCCCTATGATGTTTTATGTCAGTGTAGTCAATGCCATGATATTGGTAAAAGGTCAATTATAATCTTGGGCAAGCCTCCCTCTGCCTCTCGGAGCCAAACAGTGGCTCCCATTGTAGCCTCCCCCGTCCCACTCCATTCTCCCCACACCCCACAAGACATTAAGGACTCACTCATGGAATAAAAAATAAACAGTAGAATTAAAACATGGGGGAACCTGGGTTCCCAACTTTTGGATAACAATCGAGCAGTTTGCATGAAATGTGTGAGTATAATCATAGACCATATATTACATTTGCACTAGTGATCAAGGTACCTTAGGTCACCACATAAACAAAGAATAACTGTGAGAGTCCCAAGGTAAGGTAAACATTATATCCTATCACAGTAGAGTACACATAATGGAAATCATATAGAACATCCCCCCAAGTAGGGCCTACCGCACATTTGAATAACTGTCAGCTTTAGGATTATGCAGGTATACAGGAGTAGATCAAGACAAAGCAAAATAGACTTTTTAAAGCTTAAGTGGAGTTAAATGATTCAGTTAATCACCTGTGCTTTCCTTGTCATTGGGGACGTGGTAAAAGCCATCGTCCGTGGTCTGTACCATTCCCGGAGCTCATGGATGGTGTCTCCCCTCTGTCTTCAGTATGATCTGATACGGGGATTTTCACTCCGAGCAGGGCTGCCGCATCCGGAAGGTCGGTGAAGTGGAGTGCTTTGTTCTGGTAGGTAAAAGCTAGGTTAAATGGTATGTCCATCTGTACTCAATGTTATCCTGTAGCAATTTATCTATGACTGGCCTGAAGTGCAGTCTTTGGGTTAAAGTTGCCGGAACTATGTTCTGAAACACTGAGCATGATGTTTCCTGAAAGGACACCTCTTCCACCTTCCATGCTGCCAGCAGGATAGCTTCTTTTTCCATGAAAGAGTGCAGCTTCGCTAAGACATCTCTGGGGTGTTTCCCCTCACCATGACTCAGTGGACCAACACTATGAACCCGATCCAGCTTGACTTTAGGGCCCCTCTTACCTAACAGTTACGAGAACATGCCTACTACAAAGGTCTGGACCCCCTGTGCCCTCCTCCAGATTCTGTAGCCGGATGTTATCGCGGCGGGACCGGTACTCTAGATCCTCGCATTTCAGAAGTGTGAGTAGAGGCTTTCTCCAGGCTGTCCACTTGCTGCGTCAGGGTTTGATAGGTATTATCAAGGTCCTGTGTCCGCGTTCTAATGGAATCTACATCTGGTTGGAGAGTGGTGAACTTGGAGGTGAGATCAGTACATAGAGCCTCTAGAGACGTAGTGAGGTCAACTTTGAGTTCGTAGTGTAATTCTTTCTTAAGGTCCAAACTGGAGGAGAGAAGATCCTCCTAAGTTAATGCCATTTTGCCTTCTGAGGGGGCAGGTAAGGGTGAGTTTTGAGCTGATGTCGATAGGAAGTAACTCAACACTCTATTAGTTTGAGTCTTCTTAGGAGGCATGTAGAGTGTGTTTGCAGATGGGTGTAGAAGCTTGGTAAGAAAGGCCCCCAAGGAGCCATCCAACGGCACATAAAAAGTCAATGCTGAGACTGGGTTCTATTGATCTCACTGTGTTCACCTTTAGGTGGTGTGGAGGCCAGTATTCATCCTAAGGGCAGCTGCAGCATTTGGAGAGGGGATTAACCCCGACCGGCAGGTACAGAGTAACCGCTGTGACACTGATTGAGTTATCAGTGAGAGTTGGTGGTGGGGGGAGCAAGTAGTTGGTGGATCACTGGGATCAATTTGGAGGCCCTTTGGATCCCTCTAGGCAGGGTATGGGTTCTGTGTTGGAGGACCAGCGAAGGAGATAGGTCTATATGTATTGAGGATGAGGGCTTTAATATAGTCCTACCCTGCTGTGGGCCCTGGGCTGTAGAAGATGTCATGTCTTGCCACCGATCATGCAAATAGTAATGGCATTGCTCTCTGCCAAGTAAAGTTCTGCTGCCTCAAAGAAGCAAGTGGTGCTGCCTCCATTTTGTGGGTCGATAGTTGGCTCATCTCAGTACCCCCAAGTCTTCCTGGAGCATGGCCGGTCCCCCGCCGAAGGTGACACTTGGCTAGGTAGCCACAGCATGAAGTAGCGAAAGGCTCCCAGGCCTCTGGTGGTTCCCAGCCCCCCTCTAACAGGACTCTTCTCATGCTGAGGTGCTGATAATCAGGGAGAATAAGGGCCTCCAGAGGGGAACATAAGCCAGACAGCATTTGTGTCTGGTGGTCTACTGAGGTGTTATGAGACAGGGGGGCCGCGGCTAACAGTGCGCTCAAGTGTTGCTGATAATTAAATTGCAGTTTGGCCTCACTGCAGTCACCTCTTCCCTGCCACTGTTGGGACCCCCATTTGTCATCTCCCCTTCACTGCACTCTTGTCGGTGCATAGTTCTGTTGCTGGAGAAGGCTGCATGGCGCTGCAGCCATTTTGGGATTTGTCGTTGGGCCAATCCAGGCTCATGGGCCTCTCGCCCACTGTGGCACAGATTCTTTTAGGGCTCTGCCAGTGGCCACTGCCGCTGTCCCTGGCACAGAGTTATCAATGGGCAAGAATGGGGGAGGTAGCTAATCCCCAGTGCCACTGACTCTCCGCTAGGGCCATATTGTTATCTTCCTGTGGGAGGGAGCTGATTATGGTGATGGTATAAAGCGCTGCTCCCCTCCTCATGACCACAGGGCCTTGCTGCCATCACCTTCCCCGTTGTAGCTGCCACAGTATGGATGCTGCTCATCACCCGCGGTGGGGGGGGTTAAAGCACTATTCTCTTCTTGCTCCCAACTCTTGGCGTCATCCAATGTCGGTTGGAAAGAGATGGGTCTTGAAAAGGCACCGAGCACCTCATTTTCCAGGGCGAATGTGGTAAAGTTGTACGGATCAGATCTGTGCGGTCAGGCCATATTGGTTGGCCACGGCCCTGCAGGATTATTTTTATGCAGGAAAGGGCACCTTCCTGCACCAAAACAATATTGGGACGCTTTTTCCTCTATGTGTGCTGCAGAATGCGGCACACATAGAAAGAGGAAACAACAAGAAGAAATAAAGTTATTTCTCCTCGTTGCGCCCCCCTCACCGGGGAGGCGTAAAGTTTTGGCGCATCCCCAGGTGTACCTAGTCTTGTAAATCTGGGCATGCATCAAAATCCATGGGTGTTGCATGGGAACACCCAGTGCAACACCCATAGCACGCCTGCAGAGTAAGGCAACGTAGCGATTTGCAAAGCCTTGCCTTACTTAATATATATGAGGCCGTACAAAGCCATGCAAAGTGGCTTTGTGTGGCCTCATAAATATGATTTGGTGGTTTGTGCTGCCGTTGTGTCACAAAAAGTGATGCAATGGTGGCGCAAGGGGCTTGTAAATATGCCCCTAATTTCTAACAAGGTTGCTCAATTCTACAAGAGCAATACTACTTGGCGAAACACAGACAGGTAAAGGCTCACCAGCAGTGATCAGCTTTTCCGTATTTCATGTGGAGGTCATTCTCTCTTTTACTGTATACTGGTCCTTTAAAAGAGGTCTCTGGCAATGTTTAGTCCTGAACCCCTACTTACACAGAAGCCTAAATAACCTTGAACCTGTGCAGTGATTTGAATCATGAGCTGATGCCATCCGGAGCACCCGTCAGGCATCGCCACTCGTAACTGCCTCCTCCTGGAGTAATTTGGTAGATGCAGATGGTGTCAGTTGGGCCAGTTAGCCACTGCAGGTTTTAACCTCACAGGTCCAGCAAGCATACTGCCAAAATGAAGAGTCCAGCCCCCACTCATATCTTCTTGCCACAGGCAACAGGATTCAATTGTAAGATTAACATTGGTTCTAGAACTTGGGCTTGAGTATTCCCGGCAAACACAACAGTGAGGGTAAGATGTGACAGGTGCACTTGCTGGTGCAAAGTGCAGTTCAGTCCCAGAATAGAACTAAAGGATGTGGGTCAGTGTTTCTTGGTGCAGAAATCATTAGGGCTCAGATAGGACCCGCAACAGGTGATGTGCAAATCATACAATCTAGGTCCAGTGCAGCTCCCGCAGGCATTCCCGCCAATCACTCCAATGTCAAGTAGAGGACAGAGGGTCACCCAAAGGCCCAGTGGAGGCGACAAGGCATGGACACTCATAGACAAAGGCACAGGGTTAAGCCCAGAGACCTGCAGTTCTGCTCCTCCCCAAGACTTTGCTGTGCAATAATTTCTGGTAGGCTTACTTAGTCCATTTCCTTCTGGGCAGCAACTCCACAGGGCTGAAGCTGGACTCTCCTCTGGGCAGACTCCCCTGTCAGGAACACCTTCAATGTGCCTCTCATCCAACAGGGTGACTCCCCATCCAAATTGGTACTCAGTTTCTCCAGAAGCAGTCACCTTACATGACGGGGAAGCGGTTGTTAGTGTCACCAGCTGTGGTCTACAAGGATTCCTCCAGTGTTTTGTGGGGTGACACTTCCACTTGTCAGCGTGAGGTCCTGGAATGCATGCTTCAGTTCTCTTCTTACACTCATACTCCAGATGGAGATTGTGCATTACTCATCTGTACTTTGGAACAGATCAGACCTGATCAGCAAATTAGTGTATCCTTCTTTGGTAAATCCAGGCACTTTCTTTGTCTATGGATTTTCGCAGCCAAGAGGGGTGGCACTTGGTGCCATCTACCTCCAAACCCCTAAGATACTGGCACAAATGCACAGACACACTTCGGTTGTGCACATCTCAACTTTTCGAGAGTGACAACTCTAGGGGAACAAAAGGAAAAGCGCTGATATAGGGCTGATCTTGTACTTCTAAAGAGACCAGGGGCCTTTCCAAATGCTAGACACTTGCCCGTGGAGGGGTTGTTTTTAACTAGAAAAAGGCAGGACACAACCAGGGCCGATTCCTGCATTTTTAAAGAGCAAACTGTCTCCATTCCCCACATAATGAATAAATAAATGCAAGCAATACAATTGCTGATCTGGCAGGTTAACTCATCTGCATTTTATTACAGCATGTCTCTAGTGGCGATCCAAGATGGATTTTACTGGTCCCACAGTCAAACATGATCCATGCACTCCTGGTTCACACTATCACACACACATACACCAGTGTTACATACAAATGCCACAGAGAAGCTAAGTGTAGCAATGGTGTCATTTAAATGGGGCTGGGTAGAACTTTAGCACGAAAAAGCCATTAGGCTGTTTGCCGATCTGCAGGCTTCCAGGCACAGGTAAAAAGGCCTGTTACACCAGTGTGTAACAATTACACTTTACCACTACTGTGTCTCTAAAGTAATCCAGAGAGCTAAGGATAGTCACTCTCCCTAAGGGGGTCTTTCATAGAAAGCTCCTATAGACCACAGAGGCTCCCTCTTGGGAGCCATGTCAGAAACTAAAAAAAGTTCAGACTTGATTTTGTGTACGCTGATGTCGAAAAACATAGATTTATCTATGGGTATGTCAGTACAGGGGTGCATGCTTGCAAATCATGCAACGGGCCTTCCTACTGCAACACAACTTCTACCTGCAATTCCGTAGTCTTTCCATGTTTCAATACCAGTTCCTGCTTTTGTATGTTTACCTTTCCAACTCAGTTATGTTGTTACCCTTTTTCTGGTGGCAGGTCATTCTATATCTATATTTTTCTTATCTTTCCTTTTTTTACCCCTGTAGGCCCTGCTCTCCTTTTAATTTTTTTTTAGGTCTCGCCTAGCGACGCAGCGCATTCGCTGCTCGCCTTGGCGAGATCTATTGTCGTGGGTTTTGCTTCCGAAGGGGACAGGCCATGTGCACGCGGACAGGAGATGTGCACGCGTACGGCTCCGGCGTTAGCACAAGAGACAGCAGATGTGCACGCGTACGGAGGACTGCCCTCCTTTACAGGCAGCAGCAGGACACTTCTCATCGACAATCAGTTAATCGCTCCGTGACTAATGTGTCGTTGTGTAATGTGACATTACCAGTACAGCAGTCGCGCCGTTAATTTAATTTAAAATGCGTTTACCAGAGGATACATTTCTTTTGCTGCAACGAGGGCACGTGAATGACAGGAGGAAAAACTGGAAGGTTGTCAAATAAGCGAAGCCGGCCCGCCGAGCGCAAGACAGACAGATTTAATTAGTCGCGTGTACTTAGAACACATTAAATTAACACTGAAAGCTTCGGTAGGATGATGTCACAAGAAAATACAAGCACGTCTGTGATTCTGGGCAAACCAGTTAATCGCTCCGTGACTAATGTGTCGTTGTATAATGTGACATTACCAGTACAGCAGTCGTGCCGTTAATTTAATTTAAAATGCGTTTACCAGAGGATACATTTCTTTTGCTGCAACGAGGGCACGTGAATGACAGGAGGAAAAACTGGAAGGTTGTCAAATAAGCGAAGCCGGCCAGCTGAGCGCAAGACAGGCAGACTTAATTAGTCGTGTGTACTTAGAACACATTAAATTAACACTGCAAGCTTCGGTAGGATGACGTCACAAGAAAAGGCGAGCACGTCCTGTGATTCTGGTCAAATCAGTTAATCGCTCCGTGACTAATGTGTTGTTGTGTAATGTGACATTACCGGTACAGCAGTCGCGCCGTTAATTTAATTTAAAATGCGTTTACCAGAGGATACATTTCTTTTGCAGCAACGAGGGCACGTGAATGACAGGAGGAAAAACTGGAAGGTTGTCAAATAAGCGAAGCCGGCCAGCCGAGCGCAAGACAGGCAGACTTAATTAGTCGTGTGTACTTAGAACACATTAAATTAACACTGCAAGCTTCGGTAGGATGACGTCACAAGAAAAGGCGAGCACGTCCTGTGATTCTGGGCAAATCAGTTAATCTCTCCGTGACTAATGTGTCGTTGTGTAATGTGACATTACCGGTACAGCAGTCGCGCCGTTAATTTAATTTAAAATGCGTTTACCAGAGGATACATTTCTTTTGCTGCAACGAGGGCACGTGAATGACAGGAGGAAAAACTGGAAGGTTGTCAAATAAGCGAAGCCGGCCCGCCGAGCGCAAGACAGACAGATTTAATTTGTCGCGTGTACTTAGGACACATTAAATTAACACTGCAAGCTTCGGCAGGATGACGTCACAAGAAAAGGCGTGCACGTCCTGTGATTCTGGGCAAATCAGTTAATCGCTCCGTGACTAATGTGTTGTTGTGTAATGTGACTGGTGTTTATGTAAAACGCTCCAATACATTCTAGTCGAGTTAGCGCTACATAAACAAGCATTTGCAATGCAATAGGTCTCGCATTTTCGAAACTTTGACCTATTGGTATTGTAAATGACAATGCCTTTTATTATTGAAGGTTTTTTTAACATAAATAAAAGGCATTGTCATTTACAATGCGAATAGCTCAAAATCTCGCAAATGCGAGACCTATTGCATTGCAAATGCTTGTTAGCAACTTGTCTCCTAAGCAGATTTTTTTTTTGACAGAGTGAGATTTTACATATCATCGCAGCAATTGGGGCTTCCCTCAGTTTTGCTGTATACTGAACATCCTCTGTAGATTATTCATCCTGATTTTTCTCTGCAGTTTAAAAAGCAGCCAACTTGTACAAAATCAATTATGTTTATTCCTCTTATATTTCTTTGCATCAGTGTCTTAACATTATGGTGTTCCTATATTAAATGAAGTTTGAAATTTTAAAAAGTGCAGAGTAGAAAGTTAGAATCATTCATTCCCATTTTATTTACGGTTTTGCAATTTTGGTATTTTCTGAAAGAATAATCCAGCAGTGCAGCCTCTCCCTTGAATGGGAAGTGAAAAGGAGGCACTGGCTTGGTAAACTCTTTATGGGTTTTAATAGCCAAGCAGCCCCTTACTCGGTTGTGAGCAGGTTTTTGGAAATGGACCCCTATAAAGATTTTTAAAAAACAGTGAGGCTCATTGAAAGCAAACTTTGGCCAGAACTTAATATTTTGTTTAAATTGAAAAAAAGTCCCAGTTATTACAAAAATGATGTTCCTGCACACTTAAAAGAGCTTTGCTTTTTAATTGTTGAGAACGAAAGCCTCTGTCCTATTCTTTCTGCTTTCAATGTCAGTCAAACATTGTGCCAGCAGTCCCGTCTTCCAGCTTTACGAAAGGTTGTTCCGTTGCATGCATGCCCTTCTCTCAGTCTGGATATCTTCACCGTCTCCAGTAGTCTTCTGCATACCGGTGTATTGACATGCCGATGGAGCAGTTGTTTTGCATGATTAACACCTCTCTTGCTGCCTGTCCTAAACAGCTGATCTGAGTCTCTTATTCACTAGGGATAATTGTGTGGACGGGTCTCGCGTTACATGTCCAACATTTTTTATCTTCTGCATGCTTTTTTGCTGGCTCTTTTTGGCCTCTGCTTAACTTATATTTCCATTTTTCTGAGTGGAAAAAATACTGTGTGTCTGGTTGTTAGAAATGGGGGTCTCTGGTTGGCAGTGGATGGCCACTGTCCAAGCAGGGACCCTTCTTTCTAAGTCAGAGTGAAGGGCTGCACCCCTTTGACAACCCCTGCTCTACCCTGTGGTAACGTAGCACGAGCAGTTAGGCTAATCTCAGAGGCAGTGTGTTAAGCATTTATGACCATACACAGAAATGCAGTGAGGAACACTACAAAGGGACACAACACAGGTAGTTATCAAAAATAGTTATCTTTATATATAGGTTTATCACAAGACCAAATAACGAGAAAGCCACAATACTGTACAAAAATAATACTCTCTTGATGCTGCAAAAATAGTTCAAATGAGGAATGCAAAGTTCAGGGCAGTGGTCTCTGCGACCCTTTTACTCACAGTTCCTGGGTGTTGGTGTTAATAATCCACAAAAATGCCGCTAAGGCGTGATAGCGATGTTTTTCCTCACGCTCTTGGTCGCGGCGGCTCGCAAACAGACCTTAGCGATGGTTTAGAGGCCCGCAAACGTGCGGGGCGATGATCCGGTCAGCGAGCACTCAGCGGCAGCAGCGCAATGGATTTCTGAGCGCTCTTCGGCTGCGGCGGCTCGCAAACGGGCGATAGCGATGGTTCCAAGGTCCGCAAACGTGCGGGGCGATGACTTGGAGCAGCGAGCTTTCAGCGGCAGCGGCGCGATGGATTTCCGAGCGCTCTTCGGCTGCGGCAGCTCGCTAACAGGCGTTAGCGACAAAATGGCGATCTGTAAGTGTGCGGTGCGATGATTTGGTCAGCGAGCACCCAGCGGCAGCCGTGCGACGGATTTCTTGACGCTCCTTGGTTGCGGCGGCTCGCTAACAGGCTTTAGCGACGAAATGAAGTCTACTGGGCCTGAGACCAGTCAGGAGGCTAGTTCTCTCTCTAGCCCTTGGGTGATTGCAGGTTCAAGATTAAAAAGTTCTTACAGCTCCTTTTCCCTCTTCTTTCCAGTCCAATGACAACTACTGCAGGCCAATCCAGGGAACAGCACACAACACAAGGACAGTCCTCTCCTGCAGCTTCCTTCAGTTCCACGGACAGAGGTTGGTCTTGAGATCCAGAGGCAATACAAATTGTAGGGGTTTGAGCACAGATATTTATACCCCAAAAGTCTTTGTTCTCAGAAGCTACCAGGCACTGAACCCAGCCAGAACCAGTTCTGCATTTTCTCTTTCAGAAAAGGGGGCCTGCTATCAGACACACAGCAGGAGGTGGAGCCAGCATTCACCTTGCCAGGCACAGCCCCATTCAGGTCAAGCAGCTGCCCCTCCCCTCACTCAGGAAGGAGACCTCTCTATTCAACCCAGGTCTGACTCAGCCTGTCCTGTCCCTCCAAAACCAGACAGCCAATACACATAACAGCAGAGCACACTGGAAGGCTTAGGCAAGAAAATACCTACTTTCTAAAAGTGGTATTTTCAAACACAGAATATAAAAATACACTTCACTAAAAGATGTATTTTAATATTCTGAGCTCAGGCATACTAAATTCGTTTTTCTACCATGTTCCTGGGGTCAGTTAGGACTATAGCATGGAATAGTCAAACTGCCCATTCTGGCCTATGAGGAACAGGTAGCCTTACAGTAGTGAAAAACGAAATTGGGTGTAATTCACTACCAGGACATGCTACACACCAAGGCATGTCCTACCTTACACATACAATGCACCCTGCCATAGGGGTGACTTACATGGTGCCAAGGGAAGGTTCAGGGGCTGGGAAGTGGGTGCACTTCACAGCTAAGATGGCAGTTCTGGACTGCCACAGACTCTGCAGTGGCAGGTCTGAGACACACTTTACAAGCTGCTTCTGTGGGTGGCGCAAACCGGCGCTGCAGGCCCACCAGCAGCATTTGGTTTACCAGCCCTGGGCACACACAGGCCACTCTACTAGGGACTAACAGATAACCCAAATAAGCCAATCATGGATGTACCAATTCACATAGTCATATTTACAAAGGGAGAGCATATGCACTTTAGCACTGATCAGCAGTGATAAAGTGCCCAGAGCCATAAAACCAACAAAAGCAGGTCAGAAAAACTACAGGAGGAAGGCAAAAAGTTTAGGGGTGACCCTGCAAAAAGGGCCATTTCCAACACTGGTCGAATCACAAAATCGCATTTATCTGCAAACTTTAATGGCAAGTGACGTACAAAACTTAGAAATTGGCATTTATACTTTTATATTTTAAGCAGTGGCCATAAGTTGTGTTTTCTTGGAAACTATTTGGTTAACACACCCTTTTGTGACTGTAACTTTATGTGGATTATTGAAAGTTCTCATTTATATTGTGCCCCTTCTACTCCCACTCCAGAAAAGACAAGGCAGTAGACAGGCAAGGTGCTTCATGGCCCTAGTGTTTTTTTTTTTAGCTAGGTGTGGGGAAAATCATGTACTGTTTTACCCAAACGTTTGAGAAAATGATGCTAAATTGCACACAATGTGGTTCGCCTTTATTGAGTGAAAAATTGGGATGGAATGCCTTGTGTACTTTTATTATGAAAGGTTTGAGCTGAAACTGTCTCTTGAGTGAGTTTTATTTTGTATTAAGCAGTGTCTGACAGTGTGAATTGCATCCCATAATTAAAAAAAATTCCAGGACATAATATTAACCATCTTGATATGCACAACATGAACAAAATATTGACTATCTGCTTCTCCGCTCAAAATAAACAATCATTGGCAAAGCCATCAGTCGTGACTTTTTTGTTTTGGCATGGTTATCTTCACAAAAAGAGACACAGGGAGGATAGAGGGTTCAGAAAGAAGTGAGCGTAGGCACTCTTGAAAATATAAGGCTTGACAAAAATATGTGGGATGTTTCGATTTGCAACCAACTTGACAAAGAGAACTGAGTTACAGGAAGACAACATGATTTTTCCTGGATGTGTTGGAGTAAAAACCATTTTAAGGATTGAGCACAACTTTGTGGGTCTTATTCACAACGGTAAAATGACACTTTTGGTATAACTTTACTATGTTTTTGCTTTTCACAATTCCCTATAGTATCTTTACCACTGCAGACAACTCTGCATATAAAAAAGATAGGACAGTCTCTGCAGTTGTAAGGCTACTACATGTAAAACTACACTACTCGTTTGTGAATAGCAACACATTTTTTACTTACACAAAACATGTAAATTTACCTTTGGGAATAAGGCCCTTGGTTTTTCTCCCCTGATGTATAACCCTAAAATGACCCTTACCACCCTTTCACACTACCCACCCCATAACCCTAAAATTGCCCTTACTATCCTTTGCCACTATGCATATATATATTTATCATGTGTAGTAAAGGCAGGCACGGTAAAGCCACAAAAAGTTACCTGTGTGGTAAAGGAATGCATTGTAAAGGCTTTGTGGTAAAGGCAATGTTGTAAAGGCTGTTTCACATCTAGCTATCATCTAAAAGAACATTTTCCATAATGCATATTAATAGGCAACGCAAAGAGACTCTGAATTCTCGGTACAAGCATTAAAATGTAGCACTAAAAATTGATACCTTCAAATTATTTGCCAAAAATTATTCAAACTCTTTATATTATATTGCAGCGTAGTGCACCATCATTCTTTAATTGCACTTAAGAATCAAACTGCAATTGTGAAGTATTCTGGGATTGGAAACTGACCCAAACTGCTTTTAGAAATATTTATAAAACTACTAACAATATTCAGATACAAAAAGTCTAAATGTAATACTTTGTGTAAATAAAGTTTTACTTTAATAAATAGGGGAAAGGTTAATTTGCATGAAAAATATTTGGATAACACAGGGTTATGCAGCTTTTCCTGTGAAGTGCCAGTCCATTCTGTTGCTAGTGTGTGTTTCTTATAAGCAAAGTGTGTTTAAATGCAGTGTGTTTAAGACTGCAGTACCGCCTCCTGTCTACAGGGGCAGAGCTGAGCAGAAATATAAACACACTTGAAACACAGGCCCCCACAAGGTCATTTTTTTTAAAGTTGTAAACATTGGCACAGATGTTGTTGAAGTCATTTTTTATCATTTAGAAGACATTGCCTTGTGGGGACCTGGGTTCAGGTCCCCACAGTGCAATCAAGTCCCCACAAGGACAGTAACACACACACACTCTAACACACACACGCACGCACGCACCCACACACTTTGATGGAGGGATCGTTTTAAAACTAGATGCGAGAATTAAGTTTGCCAGACTGCCGCTTCAGTGAGTATTCCAGTTGGATTTGAACATAATGAGACTTGGAGAGCAAATGCTCAATATTTCATTTGGGACATGAGGTGCATTTATCCCATTGATGGTACACACAATTAATTATGAGTCTATGGACATAAGAAAAGCGGCTTTGCTGATACCCGATATCTTTGGGATTACTTCCCGCTATATAAAACTCAATTTTTCTTTTTAAAGATAGATAGATAGATAGATTCAATGAAAAAAGCTTCAATCTTAGCTATAGTTAGGAAAACTTTATTTATACTTTCTATACAAACAAAACTTAAAATACACAAACAATAGAAATTCTCAAGTTATAGTTATACCTTAAATTTATAATTTAAGCACCACCTTCAAATTATTCTAACTAGCGCACATCCATGCACTGCTTATACCCTTTCACATCACTTATACCATCTGAAATCATAGCATTCATATAAACACTTATCACATCGTAAATCACATGGTTTCTGAGAATACAGTGCATGGTAGCGTGGTGAGTTACTGTTAATGTAATGTGGCTACTGAGTTCAATAGCATATAGTGGAATGGTATGTCGTAGAGTGGAGTGGTGTGTGGTAGAGTGGAGTGTCATAGAGTGTCGTAGAGTTGTGTGGCATAAAGTAGATTAGAGTGGAGTAGTGTAGAGTGGTGTACAGTAGAATGGAGTAGTGTGTCAGAGTAGAGTGCAGTAAAGTGGGGTGGAGTGGCTTAGAGAGAGTTGTGTAGAATGGGATATAGTGCTGTACACTCGCATAGACTGGAGTTCAATGTAGTGCTATAGAGTTGAGTATTGTGTGATAGAGCGGAGGGGCATAGCAAATGTTGAGTGGAGTAGTATCGTAGAGTGGAGTAGCACAGAGTAGAGTTGGGTCAAGTGGAGTGGCGTATAGTGAATTGGTGTAGAGTGGAGTGGCACAAAGTGGAATACCGTGGAGTGGCTTAGAGTGGAGTCGTGTACAGTGAAATAGCGTAGAATGGAGTTGCATATACTGTTATAGTGTAGAGTGGGGGGAATAGCCTATAGTGGAGTAGCATAGAGTGGAATACCATACAGTGGAGTTGCATAGAGTGGAGTGGCTTAGAGTGGAGTCGTGTACAGTGAAATAGCGTAGAATGGAGTGGCATATAGTGTTATAGTGTAGAGTGGAGTGGAATAGCATAGAGTGGAGTAGCATAGAGTGGAATACCGTACAGTGGAGTAGCATAGAGTAGAATAATGTATAGTGGGGTGGCGTGGAGTGGCGTAGAGTAGAATAGCGTAGAGTAGAATGTTGTACAGTGGATTGGCATAGAGTGAAGTAGAGTGGAATAGCTTTGAGTGGAGTGGCATAGAGTGGCATAGTGTGGAGTGGAATAGCTTTGAGTGGAGTGGCTTCTCACAGACTGGAGTGGTGTGTGGTAAGTGGAGTGGCATGTCATAGAGTAGAGTGATATGTCACAGACTGGAGTGTCATACAGTGGCATAGAGTGGGGTACAGTGTTGCAACGTTGAGTGGAGTTGAGTGGCCTAGAGTGGAGAAGCACATCGTAGAGTAGAGTAGCGTGGCATACAGTGGAGTGACGTAGACTGGAGTGGCGTTGAGTCGATTAGAGGTTCGTACAGTAGAGTGGCGTAGAGTGGAATAACGTACAGTGGCGTGGCGTAGAGTGGAGTGGCATAAAGTGGAATAACGTAGAGTGGAATTGTGTACAGTGGAATAACAGCGTGGAGTGGTGTAGAATGGAATTGCATACAGTGGAATAGCGTAGAGTGGAATAGCGTAGAGTGGAATGACGTGGAATGGAATAGAGTGGAATAGCGTGGAGTGGGGCAGTGTGGAGTTTAATAGAGTGGAGTGGCGTATGGAGAAGTGGCATAGAGTTGAGTAGGGTGTCATAGAGCAGAGTGGAGTGCCATAGAGTATAATAGTGTAGAGTGGAGTAGAGTGCAGTGGCATATAGTGCACTAGTGTAGAGTGGAGTGGCATACAGCAGAATAGCGTAGAGTGGAGTGATGTAGAGTGGAGTGGAATGCAATGGAACAGCGTAGGGTGGAGTGGAGTGGCGTAGATTGGAGTGGTGTAGAGTGTAGTGGCATAGAGTGGAAAAGCATAGAGTAGGGTGACGTTCAATGGAGTGGAGTAGAGTGGAGTGGCGTGGAGTGGATTGGCATGGGTCAGGATTTAAACAAGAGACACTACAGGAGTGAATTAGACCTGCTTAGATGAGTCCCCAGAAAAGGTCAACACGTTTCTGTAATGTTAATCTCAAGAGGTATTTTGATATTCTTCAGGACCTATGGAGAAAAGTGCTTCTGCTAAAAAGGCATGTTGATATGAAATAAATACAAAACCACACAGTGGTCCTGGATCGCCTCTGAATTTGCAAGTGGACCACTGTGCGGCTTTGGTATTTATTTCATATGAGCACATTTTCTCACACACTGTTCTCCAATCAATCAATCAATCAATCAATCAGGGAATTGTAAGCACGCTACTCACCCGTGAGGGTCTTAAGGCGCTGAGAGGGGGGTGGGGGGGGGTCCGCAGATCTGTTTAGCCGAAGAGCCAGGTCTTGAGGGTCTTCCTGAAGGTGTTCAGGGAGGGGGCGCGTCTGATGTCTGCCGGTAGCTCGTTCCAGGTCTTGGCTGCAATGTGAGAGAAGGATCTTCTGCCTGCTCTGGCTCTGTGGATGCGCGGGGTTTCGGCCAGTGCGAGGTTGGAAGATCGGAGGTTTCTTTTGGGTATGTGGAAGTTGATTCTGTCGTTGAGGTATTTGGGTCCGTTGTTGTGTAGGCATTTGTAGGCATGAGTGAGGATTTTGAAAGTGACTCTTTTCTCCGCGGGGAGCCAGTGGAGACTTCGTAGGTGTTGGCTGATATGTTCGTTTCGGGGGGATGCCGAGGACGAGTCTGGCGGCGGTGTTCTGTACTGTCTGGAGTTTGCGGAGTAGGGACTTGTTGATGCCGGCGTAGAGTGCGTTTCCATAGTCCAGTCTGCTGGTGATGAGTGCGTGGGTGACTGTCTTCCTTGACTCAGGGGGGATCCACTTGAAGGTCTTGCGGAGGATGCGGAGGGTGTTGAAGCAGCTGGAGGTGACGGTTTTGACCTGTCGGTTCATGGTGAGTGATGAGTTCAGTACGATGCCGAGGTTCTTGGCGTGGTCTGAGGGGGTAGGTGGGCTTCCGAGGGCGGTCGGCCACCCGGTGCTGTCCCATGCAGAAGGGGTGGTACCGAGGATGAGGACTTCTGTCTTCTCAGCGTTGAGCTTCAGGCAGCTGTTGGTCATCCAGACTGCGACGTCTTGCATTCCTTTCTGGAAGTTGAGTTTGGCAGTGGTGGGGTCTTTGGTGAGGGAGAGGATGAGCTGGGTGTCGTCGGCGTAGGATACGATGTTGAGGCCGTGTTGTCGGACGATGGCTGCGAGGGGGGCCATGTAAATGTTGAAGAGGGTGGGGCTCAGTGATGAACCCTGTGGGACTCCGCAGGTGATTTTCGTGGGGTCGGAGAGGAAGGGTGGGAGTCTGATCCTTTGGCTTCTTCCGGTGAGGAATGATCGGATCCAGTCCAGGGCTGTTCCTTGTATGCCTGCGTCGTGTAGTCTGGCAACTAGTGTGCGATGGTAGACGGTGTCGAAGGCCGCTGATAGGTCGAGTAGGATGAGGGCTGCGGAGTGGCCTTGGTCCAGGAGGGTGCGGATGTCATCTGTGGCGGCGAGTAGGGCGGTCTCTGTGCTGTGGTTGCTTCGGAATCCGGATTGGGACGGTTCGAGGACGGCGTTCTCTTCAATGAATCGTGTCAGTTTCCTGTTGACTGTTTTCTCTGCAACTTTGGCTGCGAAGGGGAGGAGCGAGATGGGCCGATAGTTCTTGAGGTTGGTGGGGTCAGCTGTGGGCTTCTTGAGCAGGGGTCTGACTTCTGCGCGCTTCCAGTCGTCTGGGAAGGTGCCTGTTTTGAAGGTGGTGTTGATGGTGCGTTGTAGTTCGGGTGCGATGGCGGCCACGGCTCTGTGGTAGATGTGAGGGGGGCAGGGGTCGGTGGGGGCCCCCAAGTGGATGCTTTTCATGGTCGAGGCGGTGTCTTCGGCTGTGATCAGTGTCAGTTGGAGATGGTGGGCTGGCTGGTGTTTCTGGGGGACGGGGAGGCGTCTGTGGCGCCTGGTGGATGGTCGATGAAGTTGTCGTAGAGGTTTTTGATCTTGAGGTGGAAATAGGTTCCAAGCTTGTCGCAGAGGTCGTGGGATGGGGTGATGTCTGTGGCTTCGCTGCGTGGGTTGGTGAATTCTTGAATGACACTGAAAAGTTCCTTGGAGTTGGTGGAGTTGGCCAGGATTTTGTTGTGGATGAAGTTCCTCTTGGTGGCTCTGATCTGGTTGTGGTAGTCCATCATGGCGTCCTTGTAGGTGGTGTGGTTTTCGGTTGTCTTGGTGTTTCTCCAGTTCTTCTCCAGGCATCTGCATGTGCGTCTGGCTTCTTGGAGAGCGGTTGTGAACCAGGCAGCTTTCCTGGGGCGTTGTCTGTCGGGGTTGCGTAGCGGGGCGAGCTCGTCTGCGCAGTTGGAGATCCAGGTGTGGAGTTCTCTGGCTGCGTCATTTGCGCCGTTTGCGTCGGGTGCCCAGGTGTGGTTGTCTCGGGTGAGGGTGGAGTTAAGTTGCTCGTCGGTAACCTTGCTCCAGTTCCTTCGTGGTGGGCGTGGGGCTGGTTTGGGTGCCTTGGGTTTGTTGATGGCGAAGTATACGCAGTGGTGGTCGGTCCATGGCGGCTGCGTTGTGTGGCTGAAATGGACGCTGTTTCCTGCCGCGAAGATGGGGTCGAGGGTGTGTCCTGCTCTGTGGGTCGGTGTGTTGACGAGTTGTTTAAGTCCGATGCTGGCGAGGTTGTCACGAAGGATAGTGGAGTTGGGGTCGCTGGGGTTGTCGAGGTGGAAGTTCAGGTCTCCAATGAGTATGTAGTTTGTTGAGGCGATGGCGTGGGGTGCGATGAAGTCGGTGATGGTGGTGGCGAAGGGTGTTCGGGGGCTGGGGGGTCTGTAGACGAGGGTTCCTCGGATTGTGGCTTTGGGGGTGGTCTGGATCTGGAAGTGCAGGTGTTCGGCGGAGGGGAAGGTTTTGCTGGAGGTGGTGAGGCGGAGGGTGCTCTTGTGGGCGATGGCGAGGCCCCCTCCTGGGTGGTTGGGGCGGTCTTTCCTCTGGATCTTGTATCCGTCTGGGATGGCGGTGCTGATGTCGGGGGCGGAGGATGCGTTGGTCCAGGTCTCTGTGAAGAAGGCGATGTCGGGTGAAAGAGAGTCGAGTAGGCTCCAGATTTCCTTGGCGTGTTTGTGTACGGAGCGTACGTTGAGAGGCTGCATTTTAGTGTGTCCATAGGTCCTGACGAATGCCAAAGCATCTCTTTTGAGGGTAACATGACAGAAAGATGTTAACCTTTTCGGGGAACTCATCTAAGCAGGTTTAATTCCCTCCTGTAGTGTTCCTTGTTTTAATCCTGACCCATTACAAGACCGGAGGTTACCATTATGCAAAGACTTTTATTGCTGCCCAAACATGCAGCCCTTTAAAGAATACTGAGTACATCGCAAAGTAACAGAATCTTCATCCAAGCACTATAAGTATCCTGTGCACAGCTTCATCCTCCTCTTTTATTAGCTGCCCATCGCAAGATAAGTATCTGCTTCGCTTCTCATATTATTTGTAATGTTTTATAGTGATGAACTTGAATACTGAAACTTTTCCTAAAGTATATTTTCTTCTCTTAATTGACCTTGTGTTTAATTAATTATCGTTTTTAGATAATTTATTATGATTCCTGCTAAACCAATGCTCTCAATCTGTTAAATCCTAATCTCTAACTTAACTTTTTGCTTAACCACGCCCTTCCAATTTACAGGAGGGCCAGGTAAGTTTTGCGCTGTTTAGAATTACAGCCTTTATTCAGAGACGATTTAGAATTGCCCCGTTTCAGGATTACTAAGCCCATTCAGCCTGGTATTTCGTGTTTCTTTACCGAGGGCACGATCGAAACCAATTTAGTGAAGCGCGCCCTCGGAAACCCCCCCTTTTAACACTACCGGTTTAAAAATAAACTTTGCCTGTGAATTTACGCGCGGCAATCGACTCACCACGTAACCTTGCAACAGACTCAACAACCAGAGCCATTATCCTGGGGCGCGTCACGGAGTATCTCTTCCTGGAAGGCGAATGTCCTTCCTTCATGTTGACACTCCCCGACGTGAGGTTGCCATGACTACAGCTCTCGCTCAAGTTGAAACTGATCAAATGCGAGCAGAGCTTTACCGGAGCCAACGTTTCTTCAGCCTTCTCATTATATTTTTAGGATGCTGACTCCCTCTTGTGGCCAACTGGTTTTTTATACAATATTTACTCAAAAATAACCTTCGTTGGAAGGAACAAGGAAAGTGATCGACCCTAATAAAAGTGATTATTCAGTTTAGACGCCCAGATCATCATAAATTGGGCCTTATTGCCATATTCTATTGACTCAGAACCTAATAATCCCCAATCTAAGGATACTATGGGGGATAATATTAAGAAGTTCTTAGAGGAGGAACCCAGGTCCTCAGTTAAAGAGGCGGTGGACGCCGTGTTAGCTAAGAGGAAGAGGGAAAGCCCCACTGAGGAGAACTTTTTCTCCCTCTCAGATGGAGACTCCCCATCTACCTCGCAACCACAAAAAAGGGGGAAGGTTTCCCAGAAGAGGAAGCATTTAGAGGAGGCCTCTAATCACGCCCTTAACACAGGTAGCCTTCGCGCTACAACAGAGAATGGTGCTCCTTGCAGCACAATAGAGAAAGGCCACCCTTCCGGGGCTCAGAGAAGAGTTGCCCATAGCGGCATGATAGAACGAAGTGACCCTCGTGGCACAAGAGAAAGAAATGATGTTCATAACTCCTCTGCGGACTACCTTGACTATGATGATATGCAAATGGACGAGTTTAGATTTGATCCAGAGGATACTCTGGATACTATCAAAATGCTGGATCACGATCTAGATCAAGCTTCAACATCCTCAGGGATCAAGGATCCCTTTTGGGGGGAGATGTTCAACCCCATCACCATTAGGCACCCAAGTAGTGCTGAATGGTGGCCTATGGATCATGTAGCTAAATATCTAAGTCAATGGGTCAGGAAAGGCCTCTACAAGGAAACCCGCAATCTAATGAGAAACGAATGTCCCAGACCCTCAACCGGGGACAAAGTTTTTAACACACCTAACCTGGACCCCGAATTAATTACATTCCTAATTAAATTTGGGAAAGATCCCGGAAAGGGCATTGAGACATGTCTTAAACAATGCCAGGACAAACTCCTGGACATACTTGGCCCGCTTACATGCATTTTGGATATGGCGAGGAAGCAACGGGAAATAATACACCCGTAAATATTGACCTCCTGAGAGGCTGGTCTCAGCGTGCTATATGCGTCTTGGGCAAGGCCAACACTAACCTGATCACAGAAAGACACAAAGCTGTCCTAACAAGGATGAACCCAAAATTGGCTGATTTGTCCTCTAAGGAGGATATGGCCGACGCCAAAGGGCTCCTCTTCGGAGATGACTTCGTAAAATCACTGGGGAAGTACGTCTCTACTTTCACAGCCTTTAGTAAGGCTCAGACTAATATGCGTAGAGTATTCAACTCACGCCCCCTTTTGGACGGGCTGACAGGAGAGGGCCAGCTGTCAGCCGCGGAACTTACAGGCCCAATTTCTGTCCACAAGACCAGAGAGGCACCTCTAATTACATCAGAGGTTATCGCCAGAACTCCAATTTCTTTCCACAAAGAGGAAGAGGCTCAAGATCCCGTGGCGGAAGAACAAGGCCTTCTAACCAAGGATACCATGGTGAGCATGACTTTCTTTTCACAAACCTATAAAAGTAGGAGAGAGACTACGATTTTTTACCCACAACTGGCAAAAAATAACACAAGATCCTTAGGGTTTGGAAACCGTATCGGGTTTCAAAATAGATTTCTGGGATGTACCAGTCCAGCACAAAATTCCCAGGGAAACGAGTGTGTATGGAGAACAGGTGAAGTTGATAGTCTCAGAAGTATCACAAATGTTACAAAAGGGAGCCTTAGAGAAAGTTTCGAGTCTAGAAACACTAGAAGAGGGATTCATAAGCTCAATCTTCTTAGTAGAAAAGAAGGACAAAGGCTGGCGCCCAGTAATAAACCTCAAAGAGTTGAACACCTTCTTAAACTACAGACATTTCAAGATGGAAGGAATCCATCTTTTAAGAGGCATCTTACAAACACAAGACTGCATGGTAAAGTTGGATCTAAAAGATGCCTACTTTACAATACCTATGGACAGGGACTGTCAGAAGTATCTTCGTTTCCTTTGGAAAGGAACTCTTTACCAATTCCTATGTCTACCCTTCGGTCTATCCTCAGCACCATGGTGCTTCACCAAGGTACTCCGTCCCGTGGTAAGCTATCTGAGGGAAAGGGGAGTTCGACTCATCATATATCTGGACAACATTCTCATTATGTCCCAGAGCAAATCAGAAGTACTGACTCACTTATCCTGGACAATAAATCTCTTGGAAAATCTGAGCTTTATTATAAATGCAGAAAACTCTGTCATGACCCCTTCTCAAGAGCTATAATTCCTTGGCTTTCAAGTAAATACCATCCTATCACAACTAGTTTTACCACGCAAGAAAGTCTTAAAGATAAAGAAAGAAAGTCAGTCTTATCGAAAGTCTCCATGCTTTTAAGGGACCTGGCAAGAGTTCTGGGTCTTCTCTCCTCCTCAATTCAGGCAGTTTGTCCTGGCCCCCTCCACTACAGAGCACTCCAAAGATTGAAATCCTGGGGTTTAAGGAATGGCCTTTGGTACGGGGACACAGTACCCCTTTCGAAAGACACCCGAGAAGATCTTCTATGGTGGCAGATGAATCTCGAAGCATGGAATGGGAAAGCCACCTTTGGAAACCTCCCGGACTTCACCCTGGAATCGGATGCAAGCAACCGAGGTTGGGGAGCCCGATTAGGAAACATGGAAACAGGAGGGAAATGGTCATTAGAAGAACAATCACTTCACATTAATTGTTTGGAGATGCTAGCGGCTCTGCATGCCCTAATGAGTTTTAAGGAGCAATTAAGGAATTAGAACACCCTGATTCACCTAGACAGCTTCTCAGCTGTCTCTTACATAAACTGGTTCGGGGGAGCCAAATCCAAGAAATGGTCAGATATAGCAGCTCAAATTTGGTATTTCTGCTGGCAACAAAAAATTACACTCAGAGCAGAGTTTATTCCAGGGGTATCGAATGTAAGGGCAGACTGGAACTCAAGGTTTCTCAGAGACTTCAGCGACTGAAAATTACATCCAGAGGTTTTTTCCCTGATAGAAAATCTTTGGGGCCCAATCCAAGTGGATCTGTTTGCCTGCAGACTAACTTATCAGGTCCAGACTTACTTCAGTTGGAGACCAGACCCAAATGCCTTAGCGGTAGATGCATTCCTTCAAAACTGGGGGAAGATGGGGGCTTATGCCTTTCCCCCCTTCTCCATGATCCAGAGAGTCCTATGGAAGGTGAGACTAGAGTCCTGCCACATCATTCTAATAACTCCTTTTTGGAAATCCCAAGTGTGGTGTCCCGGGGTGATGAAACTTTCAATAGACATCCCACACCTTATCCCAGCATCCTTGGGTCTTCTTCTGGGTCCAGACTGAGAGGAACATCCTTTAATACTAGAAGGGAAAATGAACCTTCTTGCTTGGAGGATCTCAGGGGTTCAGAGAGATATCCTGGCCTTTCAGGAGAGGCTAAAATTTACTGGAAGAATCTTGGGCACCAGGGACTAGGAAAAGATACCTGGGTGTCTGGAAAAAATTGTGTAGTTGGTGCTTGGAGAGGAACTTGGATCCCGTGGAAGCCCCTGTCCAACAAATAGCCAACTATTTAGCTTATCTTTTCGACTCAGGTCTTTCCTTCAGAACTATTAATTGCTATAGATCTGCAATCTCCTAAGGTCATGCCTTGATAAATAATTTAGCTATTGGAAGTAATTCTAGTGTAAAAGACTTAAGGCAACAATGATGTCAAATCACAGCAATTGTCTAATGAATTAAAGCACATATATAAACAAAAAGAGAACCAACAATATCTGTTTGTTATATATAAAATGAAAAAATATGTTTTATTGATAATCAATGAATTACTAGCAGAACCTTATAATATTAAAACAATACCCCATTTATACTAATTCATTCATACTATCATTCATACGTTAAAAAATCACAATTTATTTGACAAAACAATAATAACACTTGATATCTGGTTTTCGTGATCATAAAAGTACAGTGTGGCAAAATGATAATAAACTGTTATGTTCTACGCGCGTTTCGGCACAAAACAGTGCCTTCGTCAGGAAAAGGGGCCACAAAGGATCAAGGATGATTTCTTGTCTCACTCCATTGAGATGGTACAATTGTATCGTTGACTGCTACAAACTGAGAAACATGTCCAACATCTTTGAGCAATGGATATCCAATTTGAAAATGGGTTTAACCTAACATCACTGACCCAAGGTTTTATAAGACTGACGTCCACCTCGATTTGGATCGTCCTATTGATTTTAATTCCGATAGTTAACGACCAGATATAAAATATATTTGGGTTTCCTCCACACGCTACGATATCCGCGTGGGAACTAACCGGAGATCCATAGACTTCGATAGCGAAGTCTATGGATCTCCGGTTAGTTCCCACGCGGATATCGTAGCGTGTGGAGAAAACCCCTATCCGGCAATTTTAAATCGTCCAAGAAATATATTTTATATCTGGTCGTTAACTATCGGAATTAAAATCAATAGGACGATCCAAATCGAGGTGGACGTCAGTCTTATAAAACCTTGGGTCAGTGATGTTAGGTTAAACCCATTTTCAAATTGGATATCCATTGCTCAAAGATGTTGGACATGTTTCTCAGTTTGTAGCAGTCAACGATACAATTGTACCATCTCATTGGAGTGAGACAAGAAATCATCCTTGATCCTTTGTGGCCCCTTTTCCTGACGAAGGCACTGTTTTGTGCCGAAACGCGCGTAGAACATAACAGTTTATTATCATTTTGCCACACTGTACTTTTATGATCACGAAAACCAGATATCAAGTGTTATTATTGTTTTGTCAAATAAATTGTGATTTTTAACGTATGAATGATAGTATGAATGAATTAGTATAAATGGGGTACTGTTTTAATATTATAAGGTTCTGCTAGTAATTCATTGATTATCAATAAAACATATTTTTTACATTTTATATATAACAAACAGATATTGTTGGTTCTCTTTTTGTTTATATATGTGCTTTAATTCATTAGACAATTGCTGTGATTTGACATCATTGTTGCCTTAAGTCTTTTACACTAGATTTACTAACCCTGCCTTAAGGAACTGTACCCTATTAGCAGGGGGCCTCTATCTTTACGCTATTGGAAGTAATGCCTTAATCAAAAAAGTCATGAAGAGGGTTAGGTTAAAAAGACCCCTAAATCACGCTATAATTCTCTTTGGGATGTTAATATGATTTTTGAACTCTTTTGCAATTGGCAAGACAATACCCTGCTTTCACTAAAACAAATTTCTATGAAACTTGCTACCTTATTATGCCCTAATCTCCTTTAGGAGGGTTTTCGACATTAATGCCCTTGAAATTTCTAACAGATTCTATTCATCAGAAGGTGTTCATTTCGACATATGGAAGAGAACTAAGACTATGTCGGAATCCACGTTTTACCCTTTTTTCCACGATTTAGAGAAATTGTGTGTGATCAATTGTATGAGAGGATATGATAATAAAATAGCTAATCTTAGAGCAGATGGCCTTAATCAATTACTCCTTTCATATGTGAAACCCCACAAGCCAGTTTCCACTGCTACCTTAGCAAGATGGATTCGCACGATTATAAACGAAGCAGGTATAGATCTCTCTAGATTCAGTGCACACTCTTCTAGAGGAGCTATGGCTAGTAAGGTCTTCTGGGCAGGGGGCTCCATCCCCGAAATCCTTAAAGCAGCTGACTGGTCTAATGCTAGCACGTTTGCGAAATTTTATTTGTAGAGCAGTAGAGCATTTTAGTAATGTAGCCTTAAGTGGCTTTAAACATGCATAATGGTAGCCTCCGGTCTTGTAATGAAATGACGATTCTCCAATTACTATGCAGAGAGAATCTTGATTTCATTAAATACAATGGAGGCTAACATTATTCCACCCTCCTCTCCCAAGGACTTTGGGTTATGATATCTCTTGTTGTGTACTAACTGTTTAATTTTTATTTTGATGTATATTAACTGTTTATATTCATTACGCTTAATGCTTATGTCAGTATTTTTTTACTGCCTCTGCCTTCCTTCCTCCTTCCTCCTTCTGGTACTTCCTTACTGTGAGAATTCTTTCTCTTTTTATAGATCCTAATGCATAAAGGCTTACATTCACCAAGGAAGAAGCGATTTACCACTTGGGATCACGCAGCTAGAAGAGGAGGATGAAGCTGTGCACAGTATACTTATAGTGCTTGGATGAACATTCTGTTACTTTGTGATGTACTCAGTTTTCTTTAAAGGGCTGCATGTTTGGGCAGCAATAAAAGTCTTTGCATAATTCCCTCCTGTAGTGTTCCTTGTTTTAATACTGACCCAGGGGGGCATGAATAAAGGTGTAAGGGCACTCTGGAGCCAGTTTTAATAACCATATAACTTGTTGCACGCTCTGCTTTCCTCACCACCCATGAGTTCACCACAGAGTATCAACCATATCTCTACAAAACATCTGCAGAGCTCCTCGTTCACAGTGAGGAAATTGTAGCCCGCACCATGATCAGCTGTCACGGTGCAAGTAGATTCCCAATGACGAAGCATGCCACCTTCGGTGGGTGAGAGAAACTGTCCTTAAAAAGGAATATCCTGTTAATATAGAGATCAATTTATTCATTGATGAAAATGAAATCTTGCCCTTATTTACAGAATCGCCTGTTGTGAACTCCACATCAACCTTGGCTCGCAAATATTTAGTCAAGAAGGCCCTGAGACCAAGGCCCGGGATTGCTGATTGATAGGTCAGAAGTGGGATGGTGCGTAGCTGGCAGGCAAACGCTCGGGCAGGAAATCCCACGGAAAGGTGCAGCGACATTACAAGGGCCAAGGCTGAGTGCACCAATAACGCACACATGGCCGAAGGCGGTACGCGCGCTCCTAAAACACCATAAAAAATCAGAGGCCACATGAGTTAGGAACAAAAAGCCAATCAGGACCTAGCGCACGCAGTGATCACACGATCCGCATGCCAGACATATGGACACGTTATCCACTGACCACATTGTGTCCATGCGAGGTCGAGACCCGCCTGTGATAACCATTAGACAATTGATTTCGAACTCAAGCAACATTTTGGTGAGCCAGTGAAGGAGCTGATTGGGGCCTCAAACCTGACTGCAGCCGAAGGAAGAAGCACCCACCCGGACAGATTTATGATTGCGCAACAAGAAAGGTGGGCAGACACTGCAATTGATTGGAAATTCTGCTGAATTCCCTGGGCGGAAGTCCGTCCTGAAGCAGCCATCACAAAGGGTAAGAGACTACATCAAAACCTCAAACATAGCTTCAAGCATTTGGTAAATGAGGGAGAAACGTAAAAAGACAACCTAAGCACTTGGGCCACTGACGGAGTCTGGCATGTTACCTATTTTATATGTCCTAACTGAATTTGTCAAAAGGTGGCTTTGGAGGCATTTTCGCTTTAGTCACCTTTTTTGTGATAGCTGAGTACATTAGTTAAGGTGAAGATAACTCTTAGGACGTTGATGTTTGAGATATAACGATCTTGATTGGGCGGAGTTGATACCTCAGTCTCATAGTTTTTTAGTTCAACAATTTCACAGTGCTAGGAGGTTTCTTAACACCCTTAGTATCTGGAAGGAGTGTGAGAGGTGTATCTAGCTTGGATCCTGGTCAGAGATCCACTCTATCTCAAGCAGCTCCGCTGTGCCTTGCCTCGACGCCGACCCCGTGATCTCCTCCCCTGCCTGGGGTTCGAGACCGCTATCCTGCGCTGCTGTCTGCCCTCGTATCCGTAATCTGTGCCACTGTTGTTATTGATATCTGCCACACTCTCTTTCAGCTGTTTGCCTCTGTGCCCGTGGTGTCTTGTTTGTTTGCCACTCTTTTTTATGGTAACTGTTTGACTCTGTGTCACTTGTGTTTTTGTGATTTTCTGTCCCGTTCCTCCTGTTCTACGTTGCCCGGCTCTTCCCCGCCGCTGCTGCCCCTGCGGCCCCTCCTCCCTGCCCACGCCTGTTTCCCACCTCCCAGCTGCTTGTCCCTCCCATCTCCCCTACTTAATGGTGGCCGCTGCGCGGTTCCACCGCTGGCGCGCCAAAGGCGCGCCTAAGGCAAGTCCGTCTGCGCCCGTCCGTGACCCGACCGCGGCCAGCGCCAGGAACCCTGAATCTATGACTCCCCACCACTACAACGCCGCCGCCCTCCTCGCACTCAACCCCGGAAGAAACACCAACTGCCAGAGATCGACGCCGAACACCACCCACGGCCAGTTCTCCTGCCTGCACTGCCGACAATCCTTCACCATCAACAGCCCCCCCACGATCGCTGAGGCCACACCGGACTCCCACACCACCGAAGCCCTGACGTGCATCCTCCTCAACGTGCGCTCCATCCACAGACACGCCAGGGAGATCTGGGACCTGCTCGACACCCTCTCGCCAGACTTCGCCTTCTTCACGGAAACTTGGACCAACGCCACCTCCGCCCCCGACATCGCCACCGCCATCCCCGACGGATACAAGATCCAGAGAAAGGACCACCCCCACCGCCCTGGAGGAGGACTCGCCATCGCACACAAGAGCTCCCTCAGACTCTCCACCTCCAGCACGAACGACCCCCTTTCCAACACAGAGCACCTCCACTTCCAGATCCAAACCAGCCCCAGAACCACGCTGCGCGGGACCCTCATCTACAGACCCTCCCGGCCCTCGCGCCTCCTCCGCCACCACCATTACCGACCTCACCGCACCCCACACCATCGCCTCCACAGACTACATCCTCATCGGAGACCTGAACTTCCACCTCGACAACCGCAGCGACCCCGACTCCACCACCCTCCTCGACAACCTCGCCAACCTCGGACTGAAGCAGCTCTTCACCACCCCCACCCACAGAGCCAGACACACCCTCGACCCCATCTTCGCAGGAGGGACTAACATCCACTTCAGCCACACCTCGCAGCCACTCTGGACAGACCACCACTGCGTACACTTCACCTTCACCACGCCCACCGCACCCAAACCCGCTCTGCGCCCGCCATGAAGGAACTGGAGCAAGATCACAGAGGAACACCTCACCACCACCCTACTCCACGACCCCCCTCCGCCATTACCGACGCCAACTCCGCAGCCAAAGAACTACACCGCTGGATCGCCGACTGCGCTGACGAGCTCGCACCCCTCCGCCACCCCATTAAACAACGCCCCATGAAGGCCGCCTGGTTCACCACCGACCTCCAAGAAGCCAGGCGCTCCTGCAGACGCCTTGAGAAACTCTGGCGGAATAGGAAAACCACCGAAGGTCAGAAGAACTACAGGAACACCATGAATGAATACCACCAGTGCATAAGAGCCACCAAACGGACCTTTATCAAAAGCAAAATCCACACCAACGCAAGCAACGCAAAAGAACTCTTCAACGTCATACAGCAGTTCACCAAACCCCCCTGCGAAGCCACGGACGTCTCACCATCTCAGGACTTCTGCAACAAGCTCAGCTCCTACTTCCACCTGAAAATCAAAGCCCTCTACGATATCTTCAGCGAACAGACTCCGGACACCCCCCCCCTCTCCACCACCGAAAACCAGCCGACCATCACCACCTGGAAACCTGCCACCACTGAAGACAACGCCACGACCATGAAGAACACCCACTCAGGAGCCCCCACCGACCCCTGCCCACCGCACATTTACCACAGAGCCGCCGCCACCATAGCACCCGAACTATGCCAGATCATCAACTCCTCCCTCGACTCCGGCATCTTCCCCGATGACTGGAAACGGGCAGAGGTCAAGCCCCTCCTCAAGAAACCCTCGGCCGACCCGACGGACCTGGAAAAACTACCGGCCCATCTCTCTCCTTCCCTTCGCAGCCAAAGTCACCGAAAGATTTATCAACGCCCAGCTGACCACCTTCATCAAAGAGAACGCCATCCTCGACTCCTCCCAGTCCGGATTTCGCAGCAACCACAGCACCGAAACCGCCCTCCTCGCCGCCACCGATGACATCCGCATGCTACTCGACCAGGGCCACACTGCGGCCCTCATCCTACTAGACCTCTCCGCAGCCTTCGACACCGTCTCACACCGCACTCTCGCAGCAAGACTCCATGACGACGGTTTACGAGGAACCACCCTCGACTGGATCCGCTCCTTTCTCTCCGGCAGAACCCAAAGGATCAGACTCCCTCCCTTCCTCTCCGAACCTACGGAGATCAACTGTGAGTACCCCAAGGATCCTCGCTCAGCCCCACGCTCTTCAACATCTACATGAACCCCCTCGCCGCAATCGTCAGACAGCATGGGCTCAGCATAGTATCTTAGCCGACGATACCCAGATCATCCTCTCTCTCACGAAGAACACGGAAGACACCAGACTCAGCTTCCAAGAAGGAATGAAAGACGTCGCAGCCTGGATGAGCGACAGCCGCCTAAAACTGAACTCTGAGAAGACAGAGGTCCTCGTCCTCGGACCCTCCCCCACTGCATGGGACAGCTCCTGGTGGCCCCCTGCCCTCGGAAACCCACCTACCCCGACGGACCACGCCCGTAACTTCGATATCATTCTAGACTCCTCTCTCACCTTGACCCGCCAGATCAACACCGTCGCCTCCTCCTGCTTCAACTCCCACCGCATCCTCTGCAAAACCTTCAAATGGATCCCCCCCCGAATGCAGAAAAACCGTCACCCACGCACTCATAACCAGCAGACTGGACTACGGCAACGCCCTTTACGCCGGAATCAACAAAAACCTGCTACACAAGCTCCAAACCATCCAGAACACCGCAGCCAGACTCGTCCTCGGAACCCCACGACACGAGCACATGACCCAGCACCTACGAGACCTCCACTGGTTCCCCATCGAGAAGAGAGTAACTTTCAAGCTACTCACCCACGCATACAAATCCCTTCACAACATCGGACCCAAATACCTCAACGAAAGAGTCTCTTTCCACGTACCCAAAAGGAACCTCTGCTCCGCCGACCTCGCCCTGGCCGAGACCCCACGCATCCACAGAACCAGAGCAGGCGGAAGAGCCTTCTCCTACATCGCAGCCAAGAACTGGAACGAGCTCCTAGTCAACATCAGCCGCTCCCCCACTCTGCACACCTTCAGGAAGAGCCTCAAGACCTGGCTCTTCGACTGATCCGGAGCTGCAACCCCCCCCCAGCGCCTTGAGACCCTCACGGGTGAGTAGCGCTCTATATAAACTCCTGATTGATTGATTGATTGATTGATTGATTGATTGAGTGGCCAAGAGGGAACAGTGATTCCCGAGTTATTACGATATGGTTTCTATGATTACCACCTTTGTCTAGGAACGGATATTGGCAGACTATCCAGCTCACTTAGGAACGTGTTCCATGCAAGTAGTCTTTTTTAGAGAATTACATGTGCTGAGAGCGTACTAATTTTTTGACAAAGTAATTTTTTCTGTTAACCATTATTAAATTGTATTATGTATGTTATTGTCTTGTACTGATTGTTGATTGCAAACTGTACTGTGTGAAAAAACTGAGATCGTGCAGATGCTATTCTAACATATCTCATATTCGCCCTATGGTGTAATACTAGAAATGCATTTTCATCTTGTTTTTATTAAAATGTTCTGTTGAACTTTTTGATGCAAATATTGTAAAAGTGCTGAGCTCCTAGTACGTAACTTGTAAGCATGCACCACGTATGATTGCCCCTATGGTTAGACAAACAAAACTACAAAACGTCATTTGAGTTGTATTTATCCAAATTACTAAAATTGCCAAGGATTTCACATTGAAGCATATGGAAAGTAGGTTCCCCACACAGATAAAGAGAATTAATAAGTTTTGCCACGAGTGGCATATACACACAAAGGCACATTTCCCTGGCCTAAGGAGGGAACATATGACACAAATATAATTGAAGATACTAAAACACATATAAAGACTGAATATGCAGGACACAAGAAAGACAAAAGAGAGTCAATGTTAGAATTATGGGCCACCTTTGAAAAAGCTAAAAGCGATAGCCTGAAAATGCCGATAGCGAGCAAGGCGTTGGCACCTCCCCACCATATACAGGGATGGATATACTCTCACCAGCTCCCCCTGCATTAGTATATTCAGATCCAGCAACAGTAGAAGCCGATGAGCCCCCCACCAAAAAAAGTACAGTTAGGTCTAAGCCCGAGAAATTCAAAAGCAAGCGAGCCCAGACGTCTCCGGAGCAGCCCAAGTGCCTAGGGAAGGTCTCCAAAAGCTCGACTTCCTTTCCACCATGCTCAACATATGACACACAAAGGCAAGCAAAACACACACTCCCATTGGTTCAGGCGAGCGTTAACGAGCGTCAAGAAAGTTTGTGGTGGTTCACGGAGTGACTGAGCAAGCTCGGAAGAGGAAGGGAGCTCCAGTCCCCCGGGAACTGATGACGAGGGTGGGGCTACAGGGATTGCCCAGGTAGCCGAGGAGGAAATGGAGACAGGCCAGACGGCGCAAAAAAGAGAGGCATGAGATGACAAAGGGTATGCAACCAGGAGTTAGAGCAAGAGTATAGGACAGTGCACTCTTTACATGAAGGAAGAGGGGACAGGTACAGGGCGCAGCGGGGGGAAGAATTGGAGGTAGATGAAAGGATACTAGCAGGGCTCGGAACCACACTGTCTGGGCAACAAAGGAGAGGGACTGACCAAGAAATAAGGGAAAAAGGCAGCCTGGTACTTACCCACCCGCGACGCAGGAAAAACAAAATGGCACCTGTGCATACAAACAAGGGAAGCAGCGATGAAGGTGCACGACGAAGATAAACTAACCCAGAGGGAGATAATAGCTAAAAAGGAAGGCAAGACTTTTGCTTACCCGTTTTGCGACCTATCAGCAGACTGGACTGAGGAGAGGGACAAATATGACAGGCTTTGGCCGAGAGAAGGATCGTTTGAGCCAGAGGACATGGCAGTAGCAGAGGATTGCATCAGGCATGAAGGACGAAGCCTCAGTTGGAACTTCCTCTACATGCAACAATGCCTCGCAAGATGGGAGCGCAATGCTGAGGAGAAACCCGCAAAGTCACCTAGAATGAGAATGTACCCTAACCTGCAGAAGGGCGCGGTGGGGATTATATATGTGTGGTGGGCCTAGATGGACAAAAAGGGGTTGAGAACAAAGTTACCGTCATTGTTGGATGGGGCAGGAAAATGGATTACATGTTTCAAGAAAAACACTGCAGGTATCAACCTAGCAATAGGTGACATTAAGAGCCTGCTAAGCAGCCTAACTGGGGAGCAAAGAAACACGGTGTACACCCAAGCTCACATTCCTGCAATCACGCTAACAAATACCCAGCATGATGAGCCGCATTTAATACGCAAAGGCACTGGATATGGACTGCCCTGAGAGAAATATTCCCTGACCAACCAGATGTAGGAGGGCTAACGGCAGACATCATGAAGCCAGAGGAATGCATAAACGATTTCCTAAATAGAATGAGAGACAGATGGGGACAGGAAACAGGACGCCAAGGGCCAACACAAGCCCACAAGTCACCTTTTTCTATAATATTTTGAAGAAAGGGTTTCCCACCAAGATACAGAGCGGACTGGATAGTGTAGTTGGTTTAGATACCAAATCCTGGCAGGAGATACAAGCTCATATACTCCACTACCACAAGCAAAAGCAAGAAAAGGATAGAGAGAAGCAGGAGCAGACCCAAAAAGACACAGCAAAATTAGTGCAGCATAAGTTGAAAAAGACTGCCCTCGATGGAGCTGTGCAGATGGCACCAGTCACAACGGGGGCTCCACCGCAAAACTTTAGAGGTTTCCAAACAGGAACTCCAGGAACAGGAACAGGTTATGGTAGTAGAGGCTAGGGAGGCTGGCGGCAACAATACATTAAAGAGTGCTTCTATTGCCGTAGGCGGGGTCACCTGTCAAAATGATAATGACAACTAGCATCCCCCAACCCCCACCCCCTAAAAATTGTATCAGATCAGAAAGGACTAACAGACAGGATTGGGGGTCCAGTATTTTACCTGCGTCTAGGAATTCATGGCTGCTGGGGGCAATGTCGATTGGGTGTTCTCACTAAGTTCGGCATCGATATGGTGATTCCGTAGGAGCAGAGAAAATCAGGTTGCCTAAAACGCCTATGGAAACTAAGGCCCCACTCTGCTGGGGATCCCCCAGGGCAGAGTTCACTGACCACACCCCAGGGGCAGGGCAGTCTGAGGAGGGGGCCGGACAGCATCTAGAAAACTGTTTAAAAAGGAAGACGCCCAGGTCCCGCAGTCAAAGTCTAATGGGAAGCCTTTCAAGCACCAAACCGGAAGGACCCTATTTTTGGGCATCATGCCACATGCTTAACGTTCACTTCACAGGGTCAAGACTGATTTGCATATGGCTATGTCTGAACTGGGGTGGCGTGGTGAAGCAAAATAACGATGGATTAAACCCAGATCTGTGACTGGGGGTGAATGTTTGCCAATGTGCAGCATTCCGTCCATCATCTTGTGTGTTTTGCATTTCGCCCTATGTGGGAAGGGTATGGCCAGACGTGGGTCCCGTGCTCACTACGCCACTGGAGTCAAGCTATCCTGGCTGATGAAGGCTGATAGCCTGAAACCGGTCCTAGGATGCTTGATTCCGGTCCAGGGAAGACATGGCTTGGCAGTTCGGTCTGGACTGTTCCCATGAGGCACAGGGTCAAGACTGATTTGCATATGGCTATGTCTGAACTGGGGTGGCGTGGTGAAGCAAAATAACGATGGATTAAACCCAGATCTGTGACTGGGGGTGAATGTTTGCCAATGTGCAGCATTCCGTCCATCATCTTGTGTGTTTTGCATTTCGCCCTATGTGGGAAGGGTATGCCCAGACGTGGGTCCCGTGCTCACTACGCCACTGGAGTCAAGCTATCCTGGCTGATGAAGGCTGATAGCCTGAAACCGGTCCTAGGATGCTTGATTCCGGTCCAGGGAAGACATGGCTTGGCAGTTCGGTCTGGACTGTTCCCATGAGGCACAGGGTCAAGACTGATTTGCATATGGCTATGTCTGAACTGGGGTGGCGTGGTGAAGCAAAATAACGATGGATTAAACCCAGATCTGTGACTGGGGGTGAATGTTTGCCAATGTGCAGCATTCCGTCCATCATCTTGTGTGTTTTGCATTTCGCCCTATGTGGGAAGGGTATGCCCAGACGTGGGTCCCGTGCTCACTACGCCACTGGAGTCAAGCTATCCTGGCTGATGAAGGCTGATAGCCTGAAACCGGTCCTAGGATGCTTGATTCCGGTCCAGGGAAGACATGGCTTGGCAGTTCGGTCTGGACTGTTCCCATGAGGCACAGGGTCAAGACTGATTTGCATATGGCTATGTCTGAACTGGGGTGGCGTGGTGAAGCAAAATAACGATGGATTAAACCCAGATCTGTGACTGGGGGTGAATGTTTGCCAATGTGCAGCATTCCGTCCATCATCTTGTGTGTTTTGCATTTCGCCCTATGTGGGAAGGGTATGCCCAGACGTGGGTCCCGTGCTCACTACGCCACTGGAGCCAAGCTATCCTGGCTGATGAAGGCTGATAGCCTGAAACCGGTCCTAGGATGCTTGATTCCGGTCCAGGGAAGACATGGCTTGGCAGTTCGGTCTGGACTGTTCCCATGAGGCACAGGGTCAAGACTGATTTGCATATGGCTATGTCTGAACTGGGGTGGCGTGGTGAAGCAAAATAACGATGGATTAAACCCAGATCTGTGACTGGGGGTGAATGTTTGCCAATGTGCAGCATTCCGTCCATCATCTTGTGTGTTTTGCATTTCGCCATATGTGGGAAGGGTATGCCCAGACGTGGGTCCCGTGCTCACTACGCCACTGGAGTCAAGCTATCCTGGCTGGTGAAGGCTGATAGCCTGAAACCAGTCCTAGGATGCTTGATTCCGGTCCAGGGAAGACATGGCTTGGCAGTTCGGTCTGGACTGTTCCCATGAGGCACAGGGTCAAGACTGATTTGCATATGGCTATGTCTGAACTGGGGTGGCGTGGTGAAGCAAAATAACGATGGATTAAACCCAGATCTGTGACTGGGGGTGAATGTTTGCCAATGTGCAGCATTCCGTCCATCATCTTGTGTGTTTTGCATTTCGCCCCTATGTGGGAAGGGTATGCCCAGACTTGGGTCCCGTGCTCACTACGCCACTGGAGTCAAGCTATCCTGGCTGATGAAGGCTGATAGCCTGAAACCGGTCCTAGGATGCTTGATTCCGGTCCAGGGAAGACATGGCTTGGCAGTTCGGTCTGGACTGTTCCCATGAGGCACAGGGTCAAGACTGATTTGCATATGGCTATGTCTGAACTGGGGTGGCGTGGTGAAGCAAAATAACGATGGATTAAACCCAGATCTGTGACTGGGGGTGAATGTTTGCCAATGTGCAGCATTCCGTCCATCATCTTGTGTGTTTTGCATTTCGCCCTATGTGGGAAGGGTAAGCCCAGACGTGGGTCCCATGCTCACTACGCCACTGGAGTCAAGCTATCCTGGCTGATGAAGGCTGATAGCCTGAAACCGGTCCTAGGATGCTTGATTCCGGTCCAGGGAAGACATGGCTTGGCAGTTCGGTCTGGACTGTTCCCATGAGGCACAGGGTCAAGACTGATTTGCATATGGCTATGTCTGAACTGGGGTGGCGTGGTGAAGCAAAATAACGATGGATTAAACCCAGATCTGTGACTGGGGGTGAATGTTTGCCAATGTGCAGCATTCCGTCCATCATCTTGTGTGTTTTGCATAACGTTTACTTCATGGCGTGTAGTCCCGACAGCGCCCCAGAAAGCTCTAGAAGCTTCAGAATCAATTGAGGCCTCCCTTTCAGTTATAAAAAAAGCCATCCTTGGTCACAGGAACAATGTTCTTCTTGCGCCTGGGATGACAAGACCCTAAGCTCAACAGCCCCACATGTGAGAGTCTGTTCGGTTCTTAAACTTTATTCGGCTAATAGAAAACAGCCATAAAAGTATATTTGAATAAAATAGTAATCCCAATCAAAATACATCACTATAAAATCGATCATTTAAGTCAGTAAGAGGCCTCAGAGTAATGACGTGTCCGAGACTCCAGTTGAAGGTTCACTCAACCTTTCACCTTTATGGAGATCGACAAGATGAGCACCAATTTCGCTAGGCAATCAACAACTGTATCTTAGCTGATGAGCTCCAGAGACCCCAGCCAAAAGCTAGGGACAGTGGGCCCACCAGAAATGCTGACAGAAAGGGGGGGTGGTCCGAGGGAGAGTGAGTTGCCAGGGACGGAGGCTTCCAAGCCTCTACCCCTGCTCCAGATGGAACACTGGGCACCGGGTATACCCCTTTCAGGCTCACCTCCATTCCAAGCATATTTCAACCTTGCAGGCACAATCCAGGAAAACAGTTGGCTCTGACTTCTGACCCCACAGGGTGGTATGGGGGCAAAGGGGCCCCAAAGCAGCCTCTGACCCTCTCCCTGCTGGGCAAGGGAAACAATGAATTATGCAACTCAATGAAACGCCCAACCTAAAAGAAAACCCCCCAAATTTAGCCCAAAAAGAAGATCCCAGATAAAAAGGCAGGGTCGAGATCGACCAAAGCCAGGTATCTGATGCCACAAGGGAGGGCCATGTAGCACATCATGTGCCAGGAACAGGGAGAAGCACAAACACGGGGCACGTTGAAAGCACCAGCAACACCAAATGGAAACACGCCTCCTCTTCCCACATTTCCGTGCACATGTAGCGAACTACAAGGACTGAAAAACACAACTCACAGCAAATGCAACTTGGGGTAATATAAAAACAGTTAGCCCCCAGCAGGAAAATAGTCTTGAGAAGGGGCCGCAAAGCAACTGTGCTCTTAGGCACTCACCAGACGAGGCGTTTAATGGAAAAACTAGTGACGCCCATAGAACCCCCGCTAAAGCCACAATCCTATCCCTCCCTGATCTCTTGGAACCACTCCACAACATACCTAACACTGATCTGACCACCCAGAGCCAAAATGTCAGAAAAGGTCCAAAAACACCCTATTAGAATAAGGTGGGGAGGGGGTCTCAACGGCTTATCAAAATAAGATCTGTCTTGTTAATAATGTTTATAGAAATCACCCTTACTCCCCTAATCACTGACAAACATATCCAACAGGGGTCACCTTCAGATACCTCACCAGATTGCGAATAGTAGGTTGATGGGATCACACCCTTATGGTAAAATACAGGTTCTCCAAAACAATTGAGAACGGAGCACGTGTAACTAAGCTGAATTAACAGTCAACAAAGTTCTTATTAAAAAACAGATATCCGTAAGGACAACGAAATGCACCAACGCAGACTTGTCATCCACCCTCACAACCTAAGGAAAAGAACATTACTGAACTTGTGCAAATGGAAGGAGGAAAAAAACCACAGGCCCTCAGCAAGGGGTCTGCTTAACACCCACGGTCCTCAAAAAGGAGGGAAAAAGTGCATGGGTGCGCCGTTCCAACGTGCGATCCGTCCTGCCATGGCGATATCACCCTAGAACTTAAAACTGCGAACTTTCATGAAATGGTTGGAAGGAACACAGCAACCAGAGGAGCGCAGACGACTCCCAGGAGACCCATACCTAGAAATGCAAAGTTATGTATATTTATATGGTTATCTATGATCTGGCTACTATGGATAGTCCCACACCTACATAGAAACTGCAGAGTCAAAAGAAGTTCACTAAAAGGGAACTACAGAACCTGTGTAGGGATCTCTCATACGTTACTTACAATTACACCAAACAGAACACAAGCATCCCACATGCACTTTTCCCTTTTGCATAACACATGGTACCAGCACATGACCACAGTCGGCTCCCAAGCATCAGCCAGGTCATGTTGGACAAGTTACTTACCTTGGGTAACGCCTTATCTGGTAGAGACATGATCTAGCTACAGATTCCTCACCTTTGAACTCCCAGGCTTCAGGCTGGATCTGGAAGTTTTTTGATAGCAGTACCCCTTTGCGCCAGTAGGTGGCGTCTGTCAACTCCACGTGATGTCGTCGGCGTTGTTTTCGTCATCGTCGTGACGTCCACGTTGTCACTGACCATGGTGTGTTATAAAGACAACTAGGGCCTGAAGGGGAACAGCCCTGACACTACAACAAATCCGCAGTGCGGGGAGGATGGGTGGGTCGGTAAGGAATCTGCGGCTAGATCATGTCTCTACCAGATAAGGCGTTACTGAAGGTCAGTAACTTGTCCATCTGATAGAGACATCTAGCCACAGATTCCTCACCTTTGAACAGATACCCAAGAAATCCTTTCCCCAGAGGTGGGACTGCGGAAAAGCTTTAAACCAGGAAATCGTGCAAGACAGTGCCCTCCATGCGAACCTGAGAATCCAGGCAATAGTGTCTGGAGAATGTGTGCAGAGATGCCCACGTGGCCGCTTGGCAGATATCAGCAAATGAAGCATCACACTGACGAGCCTTGGTGGCTGCCTTCGCCCTAGTGGAATGGGCCCCAAGGCCTTGTGGAGGCTGTATCTTTGCTAAGGCATAACATATTTTGATACAGAGAATAACCCAGTGTTTGGACAGCATGCCCCTTCTTTGCTCCCACGTACCCTGTAAAGAGTTGGTCATCCATCCGTAACTTTTTGGTGCGATCAAGGTAGAACGATAGCGCTCTTTTTGGGTCCGGACGTTGGAGACACCCCTCATCCTTAGAAGGATGCGGAGGTGCAAAGAAAGTGGGCAGAGTAACAGACTGGTCCTGATGGAAGGGTGTTACTACCTTAGATAGAAAAGATGCCCTAGTCCAGAGTACCACCTTGTCCGGAAAGACAGGTAAGGAGGCTGTGATAACACTGCCTGCAGTTTGCTTATCCTCCTGGCAGAGTTGATTGCCAGCAAAAAGGCTGTTTTGATAGTGAGCAGCCGTAGAGGGCAGTTGTGCAGCAGCTCAAACGGTGCGCACATTTAGAAGGTAAGGACCAAATTAAGGTCCCACTGTGGCATAATAAAAGGGGAAGAGGGAAACAAATGGGTTAACCCCTTCAAAAATCTCTGCACAAGAGGGGATTTAAAAAGTGAAGGCTGATCTGGCAGCCGAAGAAAAGCAGACGGGGCCAAAAGGTAGCCCTTCAGAGTGCCCATAGCAGAGCCCTGCTGGGCAAAGGAAAGAATAAACAGGAAAACATCTGACAGAGAAGCAGATAAGGGGTCAATAGACCGTTCTGTACAATATTTAAAAAATTTGTTCCATCGGCAGGTGTATACCGACTTTGTGGCAGGACGCCTGGCTGCCAGAATAACTCCGCAAACTTCGGCAGGAAGCTCGAAAGCTGCCAACTGTCGCTGCTCAATCTCCACGCAAGGAGGCGGAGAGTGGACAGGTTCGGGTGAAGAACCCTCCCCTGCTGCTGCAACAGTAGATCCTCCCGAAGGGGCAGCCTGATCGGAGGATCGATGCTTATTGCCAGAAGCTCAGGATACCAGAGTCTCCGTGCCCAGTCTGGAGCCACAAGAACGACTTGTGCCTGGTCGCTCCTGATCTTCTTGAGCTCTCTGGGCAAGAGTGGTCTGGGCGGAAAGGCATACAGGAGGCCTGAGCTCCAATCGCTACGAAAAGCGTCACCGAGTGAGAGTCACCTTGGAAACTCCAACGTGCAAAACTGCTGACATTGCGCGTTCTTTTCTGAGGCAAACAGATCTAGCCAAGCCTCTTCCCACAACTGAAAGAGACCTTGTACCACCTCAGGGTGGAGACGTCACTCGTGATCCGCAAGGCGCCAGTGGCTGAGTTTGTCCGCTCTGCCATTCAGAGAACCAGCCAGATGTTGAACCACCAGGGAAACGCCTACTGATCCAGCCAAGACCAGAGACGCCGGGCCTCTTGACAAGGGGTCCACGGCCCCACTTCTGGCTTAGCCTTCCCATGAGTGATGGTAAAAAGGCTTTCAGTGCCAGTCGGATTGCCTGTAGCTCCAACAGGTTGATATGGAGCCTGGTTTCCGCCGGAGACCAGAGTCCTCTGATCTCCACCTCTCCCAGATGGCTGCCCCATCCCAGAAGAGATGCATCCGTCACTATTGTGAGACCTGGTTGAGGAAGGGAGAGGGGTCTGCCTCTGAACCAATCGCGGTTTGTTAGCCACCACTGCAGGTCTTTCGCAGTGCCCTCCGGTAGCTGATCCAGGTCAGTGAGATTCCCCCAATGCTGTACCCATTGAAACTTCAAGTCCCAATGAGGAGCCCGCACGTGCCATCTGACATGGTCCACGAGCAGGATGCAGGAGGCCCAACAGCCTCAGTCATTCACACCGAAATCCAAGATAGAGGCTGAAAGATCAGAGTCACAGTCTGAATATCCCGGACTTGCCAATTGGGTGGTTAAGCCTGAAACTGCACTGTGTCCAGAATCGCTCTGATGAAAGGGAGCGTCTGAGAGCGAGTCAGGTGTGACTTTGGCACGTTGATGGTGAACCCCAGCAAGTGCAGGAGGTTTGCCATAGTCTGGAGGTGGGAGACGACTGACTGGTATGACCCCACCTTCAACAACCAGTTGTCGAGATAGCAGAAGACTGTAACCCCTGATCTTCGCAGATGGGCTGCGACCACCGCCATCACCTTTGTGAACACCCGAGGGGCACTGGTGAGGCCAAAAGGGAGCACGGCAAACTGAACGTGTTCGTGGCCCACCGTAAACTGCAGGTAGCGACGATGGGCAGGCAGGCAGGACAGGAATATGAAAATTAGTGTCCTGCAAGTCCAGCGCTACCATCCAGTCTCCTGGGTCCAGGGCAGGCAGGACCTGAGCAAGGGTGAGCATCTTGAACCTCTCCTTTTTGAGGAAGTAGTTGAGGGCTGATAGGAAGAAGGCCTCCGTCCTTCTTCAGAACCAAAAAATAGCGGGAATAACAACCATAGCCTATTTCTGGCCCGGGAACCCGCTTTATAGCTTCCTTGGCCAACAGAGTTTTGACTTCCTCGCGGAGTAAGGCAAGGTGATCCTTCGTCAGTCGATCATAAGCTGGAGGCATGGATGAAGGGGTAGTCTTGAAGGGGAGGGAGTAGCCCCTTCGGACTATTTGCAGCACTCACCTGTCCAGTGGTGGAGGTGAATGTGTACCCTGCCACCAACTGGATATGTATCTGGAAGGATCGGACTAGGAAGATTTTTGCGGGGTAGGAGGGGATTGTGGCTTGGCTCGACTTCTGGCTTCTGGTTGCCCAAACCTCGGGGTCGGGGTGAACCGCATCCACGGCCCAGTAGAGGTTGCTGAACTTGCGGGACTCTCTGGCTGGAGTAGGGTTGGCGTGAATGGAAGCCTCTACCGTAGCCACGAAAGGAGCGAAAAGCAGACACAGGCCAGAATGAAGTGGTGAAGTCGAAAGACTTGGCCTTGGCCTGTGAGTCCTTAAAACGCTCAAGAGCTGCATCTGCTTTGTCTCTGAAGAGACGGGAGCCATCAAAGGGCATGTCGATAAAATTGGCTTGGACATCCACTGAAAATCCAGACGTCCTCAGCCAGGCATGACGCCAAATGGCCACTGTCAAGGAAATCGCTCTGCCTAGCAAGTCTGTTGTGACCAAGCCACAGCGGATGGCGAACTTTGCTGCATCTCTCCCATCTGAAATAGCTTGGGAGAGCAGAATTCAGTCCTCCTCTGAGAGTCTGGGCAGCACCTGCACAACCGTGTCCCATATCGAATGGGAATAATGGCCGAAAAGTCATGCAGTGTTCACCGACCGCAATGCTAGGCTGGCGGAAGAGAACATTTTCTTCCTGAAGCTTTCCAGCCCTTTGGATTCCCTGTCCGGTGGTGCAGAAGGGAACGTGCCACGAGAAGTGGAAGCTTGGACAACCAATCATTGTGGGGTGGGGTGGGGGGTGATGAAAGCTGGTCGCCCGCTGCAGGGCGGTGGTGGTGGGCAAGCGTTCTGTTCACAGGAGCCCCTGTGTTGGGCTTGTTGAAGGGCAGCAAGGGTGCAGGACCTCTGTCAAGATGTTAGTCTTGATTGCCACCGTAGGAGGCTGCAGGTCCAAGACCCCGCAGCTCTAAGCACCACAATTGCAATTGACTCCCCCTCCTTCATAGCCAGGTTAGGGGGAGACGCCCCGGCAGGATCAGGCTGGCCAAATATGGTGCACATGGCATCATAAAATTGTTTTAGTTGAGCGAGGGACACTCCCATCCCCGGAAAAGGAGGGAAACGCAGAGCCGACCCAGGGACCTGATCCGTTGAGCGGGACCTCGAACGCCGAGGCTCCTCTGTCTCGTCGCACGATGGACGGGGCGATGTCAAAGCGCGCTTTGACTTCGAGGAGGAGGACTTCGACCCTCCTGAGCAGTGCTTGGACCTTCTTCCCGACTAAGACCGGGAACGAGATCGTTGAGGCGACCTCCGTGGTGCCGTACGCCGGACCGTAATCAGCTTTAGGGACCGCTCCCTCAAAGCCTTAGGCGCAATGGCCCGGCAGCTGGAGCACGACTTCGTGTCGTGGTTGCATTCCAGGCACCAGAGACACACTAGGCGGGGGTCAGGGACCTCAAGGTCTTCTTGCTAGGCATCCGTACACACCGAAAGGAGTCGACAAAAAGCCAAAAAAGGTCTGTCAAAAAATGACAGGGGGTAGCTCTCTTCCACGGATCTGTGCTGGCTGGCACGGAAAGAAAAGAACTGACGTCATCTGCCGGAGTGGCGGTTATATTGACGACGCGGATGTCACAACGAACAGGACCCCAACAACGTCACGTGGAGTCGACCTACGCCACCTATTGGTGAGCAGGGGTACTGCTATAAAAAATCTTCCAGAGCCAGCCTGACGCCTGGGAATCTGCGGCTAGATGTCTCTATCAGATATATCTGTTCATTAATCCCACACAGAGTAAGCGCAGACAGGTTTTACTTGTCCCAAGAAGTAGCTTCCGAGAAAGCAAAATGCCTTATGCACCTCTACCTATGTAGAATAAGGGCCAAGATCCAACCCAACACGATAGGACCACACAGGGTAATTGTAAATATAACCCAATATGACATCAAGCCAACAGCTCTATGCATCCTAACTGAACCCACTGATATCCAAACCAAGTTGGACAGGATGCGTAGGAAGGGCCAGAGAGGGGAAGATATCACATGGTCCTGGCATTTCCCAGAGAAAAGATTTTTGGAGGTGGCAAAACCCCCTACTTGGTGTACAGACACGTCTGCTCCAGCGTCTATCTGTGGACCGAGAGCAGCTCTTAGTGTAACCGGGGCGGTCTTCTTAAACAACAAATGGTCTCCTGACATGGAACTCCTATGTAGGGCCATCCAGCTTGGGGATAAAAAGAGGAGTGGGTCTCATGGGGGAGGGTTGAATGAAAGTATGACCACCCAATGTCAGGAAATATGGGACACTGAGGTGGGTGGATACACTTGGTTAGAAGGGAAAGTACTACTCCTGATTGCTGGAAACTAACACTGTATTCCTTATGTTTCAGAGGAACAGGAATGCTTGCAATGGGCATGAATGCTAACTGCGGAGTGATTTTATATATTCCGGATATGCAATGGGGCAACGACACGCTGATGGATTACTACTGGCAGGGCAGTGCGGCGAGTACGCCTACACTCAGCTTGTTCCCAGATGGAAGGGACTGTGTTCCCTGGTCACCATGCACACCCCGACCCCAGTCATTCCTGGAGAAGAGCTATCAGACTTGTACCAGCACCTGTTAAGAAAAAAGAGAAGCTTGCTGCACCAAGCTCGTTAAAGGTGAGCTGCAGACTATTTTGGCTGGCCACAATTCAAGGACATTCCAGAAGAATTTAGATCGTTCATGAAAGCACAGCTGGGGGCAGTGGGGTTGATACCCTTCTTCACCCTGCAAACAAAAGCTAAAGCCCGCTGTTTCCAAATAACCCAGAGGGAGATGCTCAAAATGATGAACAGCACTTAGCTCAGCCTCAATTCTATCAAAGAAAAAATGTGAGTAATCTGCCTCATGGTAATTCAGCACCGATATGTACTGGACTTAATGACCGCAATGGAGGGAGTGGTCTATGCAAAATCGGAGCAACTTGCTGTACGTTCATCCCAGGATATGACATGGACAATGGGACACTGACACTTGCCATTCAAGCACAGGCACAATCTACAAAGAAACTTGCGCGAAGAGAGAGGTGCCCCTGAGCAGGAGGGGTTTTCGAATTGGTTCTTCTGGCTCCCACGATGGATATCCGGTTTATGTAAATAACTGCTGCCAGTAATCATTATGCTGCTATTGGTATGAAGGGTTATACAATTGGGGATCACCTGCTGTAAAAACGCCGTCCTCAAACTGAATGCAGGTAAATAGGAAGATAGTTTTTGTCAAAAGTCAGCATAATGAACAACAGGCCCCAAATAAAGTAACTGTCAAAATGCATGAGGTAGATAGTATAGTTGAAAAACAACTACAGGGCGGAATCCCTCATCCCTCACCATGAACCGACAGATCAACACCGTCACCTCCAGCTGCTTCAACACTCTCCGCATCTTCCGCAAGACCTTCAAATGGATCCCCCGGAGTCAAGGAAGACAGTCACCCAGGCACTCATCACCAGAAGACTGGACTATTGAAACGCACTATACGCCGGCATAAACAAGTCCCTACTCCGGAAACTCCAGATGATACAGAATACCGCCGCCCGACTTGTCCTCGGCATCCCCCGGCACGAACACATCAGCCAACACCTACGAAGGCTCCACTGGCTCCCCGTGGAGAAAAGAGTCACCTTCAAAATCCTCACCCACGCCTACAAATGCCTACACAACACCGGACCCAAATACCTCAATGACAGAAATCAACTTCCATGTACCCAAAAGAAACCTCCGATCTTCCAACCTCGCACTGGCCGAAACCCCACGCATCCGCAGAGCCAGAGCAGGTGGAAGATCCTTCTCTCACATTGCGGCCAAAACCTGGAACGAGCTCCCAGCTGACATCAGACTCGCCCCCTCCCTGAACACCTTCAGGAAGGCCCTCAAGACCTGGCTCTTCGGCTAACGGATCTTTCAAACCCCCCCCCCCCACAGCGCCTTGAGACCCTCACGGGTGAGTAGCACGCTTAACAACCCCTGATTGATTGAATGTAATATGGAAATCGATGCATTCATCTATGAAAATGAAATCTCGTCCTTACTAACAGAATCGCCTGTTGTGAACTCCACATCAAGCTCGACTCACAAATATGTAGTCAAGCAATCCCTGAGACAAGGGCCAGGGATTGATGATTGATAGGTCACAGGTGGGAGGGTGCGTAGATGGCAGGCAAATACTCCGGGCAGGAAACTCTTTATCAATCCCCCAGATAGGCACAGCGACATTACAAGTGCCAAGGGACATTGCCCCAGTAAGGCACACATGGCCGGAGCAGATATGCATGCTCCTAAAACACCATAAAAAGTCAGATGCCACATGAATTAGGAATACATAGGCAATCAGGACCTCGTACAAGCAGTGATCACTCGCTCCCCATGCTGGACATCTGGACACCTTATCCACTGGCCACATTGTGTCCATGTGAGGTCGAGACCCACCTGTAATAACTATTAGACAACTGATTTACGACTCCAAAGGCAGCAACCAACATTCCTCACCATATATGGTATGCCGGAAACTTTTATAGCCCATCATGTTTTGCATAAAAGAAGGACACATATTGACTGTAAATTGAGACAGTCCTCAGAACTTGTGCCTGTAACTGTTCTCCCGGCCGTAATGTTTAAATGAACAAACTGTTCCTGTTTTGCCAAACGCCTCATATCTTCTGCTACTTAAGGGATTTCGAACTCAAGCAACAATGCCATTTCAGCTTGGTTGCTTTTTCTTCTTTTCTTTATGTTAAAAATTCAGGTGTTTGTTTGTGTGTTATAGCTCAGGGAATTATACAGATCAGAATTTCTCAGTGTGTGACAATTGCCATGGGTGCCAAAGGGGGACAAGAGGAGTGAAGTAGACAGACTTTAATGGTGCAGAATTACAGCTATACATCAAGCTGACCATAAATAATCAGAACTTAAATCCATAGCAAACCCTATCCTGACCATCGGCAGTGAAAACTAAGATCTATGACCAGATCATGCACAGAGCGAAGGCAGTGGAGAAACATGTCCTGATACACTCAGAAACACACTGTAAGGTGACCATGAGTGGAGAAATGGCTGCAAGGCTAGTCCACTATCCACACCATAGGCAGTGTGTCTAGGGACCAACCTAAGATGTCCTCCAGCCATAATTAAAACATTGAGCCAAACTTCATTCACTTCACATCAAAAGAAGCACTAGTGCAATTATCAGGCCACAGAAGCCACAACACAGTAGGTTGAGTAAAGGGATCGTGCCTCTCCATGGGATGTACTGCCTCCACTGAGAGCACTTGCACTTTCTCCCAGTACGTCAAACATGATGTACGAATCACATTCACTCATTCATTTATAAGCTATATATCTGCAAAGCAGCACAAGAACCATTCATACAACACAATCTTCAAACTTGCACTTACTGGTTGTTGCGCCAGGGATAGTCTTCGGGGTGCTCTGGATGTCATTGGCTGTGATGCTGTAAATACTGAGGTCATACGGTGACCCTGGAGAAAGGTTTTGTATGATCCCTGTCTGCTGACCTCCACCAGTCACATTTGATTGAAAGGTCACAATTTGTGTGGAGCCCACCTTGACCATATATCTGTACTTGTCCTGATATGTGTCATTGGGCACCGTCCACTGCAGGGTCAGCGAGGTCTCGCTCCTGCTGAATATGCTGAAGATGCTGACTGGCGAGGGCACTGAAACAGAACAATGAAAAGAAAGTTAGATTGGTTTATGTGCATTTCTTCTTGCGAGTTTACACATAACAAAAAGAGTAGTGTATGAGCGGTGTTACAAAAGCTGTAAAGTCATAGGTCAAAGCTGCTTCAAGTCTCACCAACAATGTAAGTCAATAGGCCCATGACAAATTATACCCCTTACACCAACTACAGGAAACATGGCTTCACTGTGAAGTCTAACATGAAAAATCTGGGAAATCATGGCGTATTTACTCATTAACTGTAATGGGGGTAGGAAGGTTTGCAACTCAAATTATGCACAGAAAACATTGAACTTCTTGGAGCTTTTTAGTATTAACTTACATAGGTTCACAGTGCGAGTTGCGCATAATTCACATAGGAATTTGCAAAACTTGCGGGAACAGTGATAGTCCAAACTTTGTCAGCCAGGCATTACACCTAGTTCAAACAGAAGTGGACTGGTAAAACTCAGGGAATCTGAGGGAAAACTTTGCTTCCCACACGTTATTCCCCAAAACCTTTATTCTCAGCAATAGATATTCCCATGCCACTGAAATTACCAATGGTTCTAGGTTTGATCATTCTGGGGGTGCTAATAGGCCTGGTAGCCATCAAATACATTGGTAACGTTGTAATATCTGTAAATCACAACCCAAACATCTGCCTGAGCTTTGAGCAGAGCATGAGTTTGAACTTCTCTGAGACACACAAAGTTATAGATGCACAAGTGTTGTACTCTAGGGATTGGAATTTGACAATTGCTGGTCGTCATCTACATAGATATGCAAAAAGGAGAGTTTGACAACTCAAACTTTTAGATTACCACAAGTCTCTTCATTAATAGATCACCATTTTACAGCTGGTATTGGTGGCTCTGTGGACTAATGCGTCTACTCCAATAATCTGGTTTTGACCTCAGTCACAGGTTCGAATCTCAGGAATTAATTCTTCTGAAATCAATAAAATGAGTACTGCTGATTTGGGTAAAAATAAACATGTGATTCAGCGCTTAGATGTCCCAAGGGGTGAGATTATGGTTAACAAACATGTTATGTTCATTTTATTAGTTGATAGTCTTTTCCTGCTTTAGAACCAAAAGTGACATTTACAACCACAGGAATTCATAGGCATGGTTTATTCCCTAAGATCTTAAAGTACTAGTCTCATCTTAAGTTCTTTGTTTCATGCGCCACCTGGAGCAGATGTTTCTTCTCGGTAAGTCCTAAATCAACTGTAGCCCCACGTTCCCTCACTTGAAACTCTTCTTCCCAATGAGCCTACAGAATAATGCACATTGTAGTGACTCAGCACAAAATATGGACAGGTGCGCTATGACGGGCACCAGAAGTCAAGACACAACAGTGACTTTAACCTGCTAGCAAGGGTCTAGAATTAGGGCTTTGGAGAGGGTCAAGTGTATGAAATTACACCCTTCTGTATTTGGCACCATAAGTGCGCAGGGTATGTCCAGACATAGGTCCTGGGCTCACTAGATCCATACTATACCTGGCTGAAGAGCCCTACCTAGGGCGAAACAGGTCGTAGGTTGCTTGTGTTCTGGTTCAGGGAGGACCTAGCCTGGCAGTTCAGGCTGGACTGTTCCCATGAAGAGCAGGATCAAGACTGATTTAAATATGGCTAGGTACAAACTGAGGTTACATGGTGGGTGAGAAATGATGGATTGGGATTCAGCTCGAGCAATTTCCAGTGGCTGATATTAATTCAAGCATTCCATTCATTGTATTTGATGCCCTAAGTGCGCCAGGGTCCCATGCTCACTGTGCCACTGAAACCAAGCTATTCCTGGCTGAAGAGCCCTAACTACGGCAAATCCGGTGCTAGGCTGCTTGTGTTCCGGTTCAGGGAGGACCCGGCCTGACAGTTCGGGGTGGACTGTTCCCATTAGGAGCAGGGTCAAGACTGATTTGCTTATGGCTGGATCCAAACTGAGTTGGCATGGTGGTCGAAAAATTATGGACTGGGATGCGGCCCAAGTGACTGCCAATGGTTAAGAATAATTCAAGCACTCCATCCATCACCTTGTTGCTTTTGTACAAGAGCACATTCAGCTTAAATAACATTTTCGTGATAAGTTATCAGTAGCATATGAGATATGAGTCCGGTGGAGGTGGAGGTGCCCTTGTATATCTATGTTACTGGGTCATCTGGTACATAGGCAAGATATAACAGTGATATGTTCACAGACGTGAGGCCATCGCATTATTGTTCTGCTTTTCACCCGCATTCACTTAGATTATGCATTCAAAATTTTATTATGTATAAACTGGAGTTGGACCACTCAGGTTAGGGAGGTCTTCACCCTGACTAACCAGAGAGACATCAGATTCCAGAGAACCAGCTGCTGAACTTCGTGGATCCAAGTTGGACCCAGGTAGCTGGTTTGGCTGATCTTCAATCATAAAAGGCTCCTTCCTCCCTGCTATGCCTTGCCGGCTGAAGATCTGATAATACAGAGTTACCCTGTGTTGCAGATGTGCAGAGAGACAATCATAGCACTTTCCCCGCAGGCAATGTTTGATTACTTTAATGCTGTCAGAGTAGTGAGTAGTTAGTGATAGGGTTGGGTGTAAAAGTAAGGGAATCTGGTGCTGTGAAACCTGATAGAAACATTAATTGTCCTCACTCTCATCCTGGCAATATTAATAGCAATCTGGTTCATACGTTCTTTGGCAATGGCACATGTGCTAATTAGTAGAATATTGCAAAAAATATTTTTTAAACATACATTGTGCCATTATAAGTACACAAAAAGTGGAAGGACTTCTGACTAAAGAGGACTCAACCTTACAGGAGACCTGGCTGTAGAAGGACATGGTGCCCAGAGTCCTACCCTGAGGAAAAAGGGGCTGCAGGACTGACCAGAAGAAGCTTTCCCAGCAGTTGGACACCTTTGACCAGGACAAGCCGCTTGGTGTATCCAGTTTCAACTACATTGCGATTGGCTTTGAATTGCACCTAGGTCCCAGTCCGCCATGAACTGTTTTCCATAGTATTTGACTTCTTCTAGGTACTTTTTGCCTTAAAACTTTAAAAAGTAATATCTTTTCTATAACGTAAACTATTCTGATGACGTGCTGTCTTTTTGTTTATTATTTCTTTCTTTCTTTTTCCATATTGGTTTGGCAATTTTATCATGTCGTGTTATTAACTTTGGAATTGTCAGTGCTGCTTGAACGTAGCACACACTACTCCGGGGATTCCATTCTGCATGTGCCATCACTACCAGGAGTTGAGCACGGAGTCTCTCAGAACTATGTTTTTGCCTAACAAGAGTGAGTTTATGCAGTTGATAGGGTTACCACCATCCTAAATTAATAATTCACTTTAGTTTATAAACAAATAAATGTTATTGTTTTTATTTCAATACATTTTATTGATGTTTTTTAGAGAAGATAAACCAAAAAAGAACCAAACATTGTAATTGTTGAGACCATAAAGAGGTCCAAGTATTATACAATAAAGGTTGGGTTTATGAAATTTACAGAAGGAAAATGAGCTTTTGTATACATTATGCACATAGTGATGAACAAAGGCATGATTACATAAATCACAGCATAGTGTAAGCCTGCACAGTGGGCATTTGGAACGAGAAGATGGAGTATCTCTATTACAAATAAAGAAGAAAAATGGAAAGAAGGAGAAGTGAAGCTGAGAAAGAAAAGGATGTAAATAAGAAGGGGGGTAGGGAAATAGCAAAGAAACCACAAAGTGGTAGAACTGAGGACTTTAAGAAGGATGGTATGATGCTAATCTGAGTTTGGAATACTCTTGGCTGAGTTTAGACCTCAGAGGTGACTTGCATGAATTTATCTAGTTAGCCCCATATTTTCTGCAAGATTCTAGGGTACCCGAAAGATTTGATAGCATGCCATGTGTACTTCTAAGGTAAGTAACCCAAGCCCACCATGTGTGGAATGAGATATTATTCAATGATTTGCATTCTATGAGAATGACTTTGATCGTGATTGCAAGTAGGAGATCCAAAATGGCAGAGTCGGATTCCAACAGATTAAGGTTAATGCTGGCTCAGTTAGATGGAGGCCTTCACTTTCATTCACAAGAAATTGTGGAACATTTTCACTGAAGATTGTCAAAGGTTAGGTTCAGAGTCTTGGTAGAGATCTTTAACACCATTTGTTGCCCAAAGATGCCTGCATCATCACAAAATAAAATGATGGACAGAGTGTTGAAACTTTTCAAACACTTACCCCCAGTCACAGATCGGGGTTTAATCCATTGTTATCATGCTCGCCATGTCACCCCAGTTTGAAAAGTTTCAACACTCCGTCCATTATTTCATTTTGTGACAATGCTATGTGCGCCCTAAGTGGCTACAGTTATGCCCAGATGTAGGTCCCTGGCGTTCTGCGCCACTAGATTCAAGCTAGCCTGGCTGATGAGAGGTGATACCCCGAAACCGGTCTCAGGATTCTTGTTTCCAGTCCAGAGATGACCTGACCTGGCAGTTCAGGCTTGACTGTTCCCATGGGGAGCAGGAGCAAGACTGATTTACATATGCTTGATTTAAACCGGAATAGCAAGGGGAGCAAAATAAAATGATATATTTAGGCTCAGATCTCTGTACTGGGGTGAATGTTTGACATTGTTCAGCATTCTGTCCATCAATTGTTCTTTTTGCATTTGTTACCCAGAGTGGGATGGGTATGCCCAGACGTGGGTCCCGTGCTCCCCATGCCACTGGAGTCAAGCTAGCCTGGCTGATAAGGGGTGATACCCCGAAACCAGTCCCAGGATGCTTGTTTCCAGTCTAGGGAGGACGTGGCCTGGCAGTTTGGGCTGGACTATTCCCATAGGGCGCAGTCAAGACTGATTTGCATATGGCTAGGTTTAAACTGGATTGACATGGGGAGCTAAAAAAACGATGGATTTGAGAGCGCATAAATATCACCTATAGATTTAAGCATTACTAATGACAAAAGCTGCCTTGAGCTTCAGGCATAAAACTGCTTTTAAAAGTGGCACGCAGACATTTTGTGCAGGAAAAATGAAAACATGAGGCCTTAGCTGACACGCAGACATTTGGTGCTGCAAAAGTAAAAACATGAGGCCTAGCCAGATGCTTTCCATTTAATGAATCATGTAAAACTATGCATAATTAATTCATAGTTGATTTACATGTATTTAGTTTAGATTTTACCTCACTAGGGAATGTAGATTTAATTTGCAAAACGTGTTTTGAACTTGCAAAGTAGCATATATTTGTACTGAATTAACACACATTTTAAAGTGTAGAGAAGCTGAAATGCAGCTCATGATTTAGTTTTTGCTTTGAAAGCTCTAGAACTGACCTTCAGATAAGAATGGAATGTTTGCCTTTCCTTTTCTCCGTGAAAGAAAGCTTCTTATAATTTACAGCCTGTAACTTTCTTTTATAAGTATTCAGTTGCTTAAACAAAACCTCATTCATTTCATTGCTAGAGTAATACTGCAAAGTACACATTTTCTTATTATTATTGTAAAATGTATTTACTGTTTCCAGCTTAAATAATTAAGTTCTTGTTGGAGTAAATGTATCTGTTTAGTTGAAATATGAATGTTTCTTTAGCAGGGAATTAGGAGATGAAGTCATTTAGAGTAAAATTCAAATGTTTTACAAGAACTCGCCTTATTGATGACGTGAGTAGACAGTCGAGGGGTGTCGATGTCTTTCTGCACTTTAATTGGATGGAGGACGAAGACCAATGTCACATGTTTTGAAACATTCTGCTGAACCTTACAGGCGTTCCTAGCTGAGAGGTGGGGGTTCTTTTTTAGCAGGAGTTCATCAGAGAAAGGAGGTGGTGTGGGCACTCTTGCTTATATTTCTTGAACTCTTCATGAGTTCTGACTGACATCATTTATGCCTCATTTTTCTTAGAATAGGGATTCCTTCCTTTATGGAACGTGCTGTATTGCAATCTATGATATGCTCTGTATTGATTCTATTTTTTCTATTATCAATTTTGTAACCTGATTGATATCTGACTAATGAATCATAAATTCCTTTAAAACTACTCACATCTCTTATTATTGACTAAAATATTTATCTGCATTTGATATGCTCATGTTCATGTAGGTGTCCTTTTGGTCATAACATGGTGGAAAAGATCCGTCGCCTTGAGCGGAAACAAAGGTAATGATAATTGAAGTTAAATTATGCTTTTGCAAGGAGAGATTGCAGTGAGATTTCCGCTCTAACAGTTTGGTAGCAGAGTTAGGGTTATACACCTTGACCAAAAGGAGTAGAGTTTAGGTAAATGCCTTGAATGGAGCTACAAAATAATTGCCCAAGTTAGAATAAATGTCCAAATCCTCAAAAAGTCCTTATTCCCGATTCCAATGCCCAGAACTTGAAGACTGGCAAAGCGATAATGGAAGGTAATGCAAGAAGGCGATTGCTTGACTGGTGTGAGTATCAATAGGGTTGTGAAATGTTATTGTTAAATGTGCAGAGAAATGTTTAAGTGTTTTGTGTAGACTAGGGTTGTTGTTATATTGAAGTTGAAAACGGGTCCATCGAGCCCTAAGATCCCGGGATATGCACCTATGGGTGGGTCTTAGTGCGGCATACACTAAGTAAGTTTGTGTGCTGTTACGAGGTTGCTGTGCATGAGACGTCATTGTCAGTGCCACCAGTGAAGGAAACTTTATGAAAGTGTATCGAGTTAAAATCTTATTGGAGTTTCTTCTAGAGGGATTTTTACTCAAAGGGTGAAAACGCGCTGGTCGAGATTTTACTGGGAGTGATTAAAAATCTTCGGTTGTATGAGGATCTATAATTCTTTTTAGTGGAGTAGACAAGAGATATTTTGTGTTCAATGTATGTTTTGTGTTAAATTGTGTTGAGAAAGAAAAAGAAACTGAAATTGTAAAGGAGAGGGAGTTATTGTGAGGGAGTTGAATAACAACAGAGTGTGCTGTGCCGTAAAAGTTCTGTTGTGTGATTACCATATCGAGATTGGTTGAAAGTCTTCAAGAAATTTAAAACCGTGACAGGATTGGAGGAAAGAAATTTTGACATTTACAGAATTAAATCAAAACATTGCATTGAATTATTGCAGAAATTAAATTGTTTAAAGGCTTTAAGAAATTGTTGGGAGTAACGTGAAAAATTTGATTTTGGTTGGTGATACTCCTGAGGGAACACCTGTGCATTTTATGTCTACAAATTTGGGACAAAATTCATATTTGTGGGTTCACCAGTGGTGCAAGATTACAGAGAAAGAGAGTCCTTTGAGTTTTCCAAAATATGGTACTTTTGAATTGCAAATTATTGACAGATTAATGGAAATGTTATGTGAAATAAAGTCACCATCTAGAGCCACACAATTTGAAGACTTAAGCATGTGGGAAAAGACAGCAAGAGACAAGGAGAGAGGACAAAAAGGTAAAGGATCAGATACAGGAGAAGGGAATTAAGGATGACAAAAAGCTTCAAACCAATAGTGATTTAGGGGATGAAATATTGGATGCATTATTAACTGAGTGTCCACCACCTTATGTGGTCCCCACTACAAATACTGATAATAGTGTACCAGCAAGTACTACAGTGGTTACTGCTTCTGTTGAATCAACAGAAATACAGATTGAAAGAACTTTACAGACATTTCAGTTTGCCACACCACCTTTTGATTCAATACTGACAGTGATATCTCCAGGTGTTACTGCTTCAATTGTGACTGATTCAGTACAAATACTACAAGCTGTAGTTGCACAGACAATGCATAGACAAATTGTGACTGTCCTAATTAATATGGTCCCAACACAAAAAGCTTAAAGAACTGTAGAAGGAGTAATTACATCAGGGTTTATCTCAACATCTCAGAATTCACAGTTTATTGAACAGAAACTACTCCAGACAGTAAAAGCATTGAAAGATGAGAGGAAAATGTTCTTTACAACACCAACAGCCCAGGAAAAAACAAATATATTTGAAGATGGGATTTTCAACCATGCTCTGAGGAAGCAGCAGGGATTAAAAAGATAGAGAGCATGGTGGAACAAATTAACCCAGACCCCGAAAAGGAGAGACTACTTGATGTTTCAAATTTAAAAATTGAACATGAAGAAATTATCAGGGAATGTTTAGATTTTGAGATTGTGAACCAATGCCAGGAAAAGAATTAATTTCCTGAGTAAGGAAATTACAACATGTGCAGTAACTACGCATGATAGACTGACTGATTTGGCAAAGAAATACGAAATTAATGGTTCAGGAAGTTTTCCATTTCAGAAAAGTTTCAGGGTACAAATGGATGATGAAGCAAATGAGACAATGCGTTCTTCAGGAATGCGATTACAAATAACAGAAATGGTGAAATATATTTTTTAATGCAATAGGTTGAAGAAATTAGGAGACACGTGGGCAAGGAAACACGAGAAGAAAAAGAAACTACCAGACTTAGCAAGGAAACAGGTAAAGAAAAATAAACCACCAGACCTAGTGGAGGAAAATAATAAACAGGATGAGTGGGTAGCTTCAGCTTACCCATTGAGAGAAATAGTGGGAGAAGTGCATGTAATGTACCACCGAACAAAGGTGAACTTGCAGAGTTTGTGAACACATTCCCAAAGTTGAGAGACATGCCTGTAGGTACCGCACAAATTGATGGATTTATTGAAATTTCAAAGGTGTTGTGTATTAATTTGGAGATGTTCTTTGACACTGCAATGCAAACTGAATTGTGGTTTGAATGTAAAGTTGTTGTGCAAAAGCCAGGTGAGGAGACAATAAAAATGTTCACATTAATGCACCATCTTCTGTAGTTATGGAGAAAAGTGAAGCAGTGATTACTTTTCTGAAGGACCTTGTGCCACCAAAAGATATTACTTGGGTACGGATTAAAAGAACCACACAAGAACTAAAAGAATGGGTTCATGAGTTTTGTGAAAGAGTGTGTCAAGATTTTCAACAACATAGTGGGAAAGAATGTCCTGATGCCAGTGACATGAAATTCTTTGTGACTCAGTTTGTTATTGGATTAATGCTCTCTGATCAGATCAGTGTGCACATGCAGCAAAGAAAGTTGATAGATCGGATTCTGAAGGATGAAGGGTACTGTAGTGCTGAACAAGGAATGACGCAGAAAGAGTTTAAGGAAAAATGATGGCTCAGAGGGAGTTTGCTCAGAGAAGTTTTCAGAATCAGCTGTTTGCCGGGAATGAAGGTGAGTTACATGGTGTTGTTCCACAAGCTGGAGTAAAAGGTGCTCAAAGAAGATTTGGTGTTTCACAGGATAGAGGTAGAGGTGTTTTGGTTGGTGCAAATTCATGTATGGATGTCGCAATGCTAGAGAAAGTGACCTTTTGCCATCTTTGAAACAGATTTGAGCATTGGAAGAGGAAGTGTAGACTTAAACCTGACGCAGTAAATGGAAATGCGCAAACACAGGGAGAAATGCAGATACAAAATGTGCCAGTTCAGTAAATGCAAATGTCAATTCAGAAACAAGTAGCAATGACACAAGTTTTCCAAGCCCAGATGGTCCCACAAAATATGGGAAACCCTAAAATTAATTTAAATGAGTTGCCTAAAGCAAATATTAATTGTTTTCAGAAACCGTTTCAACAGTTTACTGTATTTGAAAATGAGAGTTTTAGCCCCAACATTTCTGACATTACCAGATGCATTTCGGGAACAGTGGAAACTCCAGACTTACCCCACATAGAAAAGAATACCCATGTTGTAGGAGTTTTAAACAGACACATTGCAAACCCAGTTTTAGAGAAGGTTTCAGTAAAAATCGGTTCATTTGAGAAAGGTTACCCATTTGTTGTTTGTGGCTCAAGCAGTGTAGGCCAGACAGGAAAACATTTGTATTGCAAATTAAACAGCACAATTTACTGTACACTGGATGATGTTAAATATCCGACTCCTGATGAGGATGTACAGTTTAAAATGGCCCAACAAGAGACAGCTGTAGGATTGTTTTCAGAAATGGCAGTTGAAAAATTACCTTCTGATTTGAAAGAAATAGTATACCCAGAGGTATGGGAGTTCACAGAGAAAGATGTCAGATTAATAATTCGTGCAGAACCAGTCTTAGTCAAATTAACACCAGATGCATGCATTCAAGAACACCATCATACAAGTTAATACAAGAGGCAGTTGCAGGAATTTTACCCATAATTGGAGATACATTGAGTAAAGGATTTTTGAGGGAATTGATTGGAAGTTCATGTAACTCTCTGATCACAGGTTTACAGAAACTAAATGAGAAGAACAAAATAGTGCAGGAGATTAACAGCATAATTGTTCCATGTTGTCCTATAGTACCAAATCCATCCAACTTATTTTTTCACATTCCATGTACTGAAGAATGGCTTACTGTTATTGATTTTTGTTAGGTTTATATCACAGTGCTATTGCATGAGGATAGTGAGGAGTACTGTCAAAAAAAAGATGAATATCTGGAACACATAATTGGGAAAGGAGCTAGAAATGTGTCACCAGAGAGTGTGGAAGCAATTCACAAAATGAATGCACTTCAAATTCAGAAAGAAGTCAGGATGCCTTTGGGAATGGTTGGCTGCTGTAGCCTTTACCGAGGCTGACACACAAGGATGTGTCTGATCCACTTCCATTGGACAACAATTGCAATAAAGCATTCCTAGAGTTGAAAGAGAAAATGTGTCGTGCCCCTGCACTAGGGATGCCAGTTTATTTAAAAAAATATACACCAATTTGCAGTGAGAGGGAGGGCTGCGCTCTCTCAGTGCCTGCTCAAAAACATGAAAATGTTCAAAAGTCTGTGACGTATTTCCCAATAACCCTTGCCCCTATTGTCACAGAAATGCCCAGCTGCCTTAACTTAGTAGCTGCAGTTGATGTCAGTAACAAAAAGAGTGAGAATGTAATGATGGAATCTCCAGTAATTGAAATGATCCCTTACTTTGTGGAGTTGCTATTGAAAAATATTGTGATCAAAACATGTCTAAATTCAAATTTACTGAGTCTACTGCCAGAAAATTAAATTGTTTGTGATGAAGCTGAACATGAATGTCTAGGTGTCATTAATCTATGCATGAAGCCAAGGTTAGACTCTAATGATGAACCCCTGAGTAAGCCCAACCATGTCCATTTTGTAGATGGCCCATGTTTGAGAGGTAACAATGGCACATTAGAAGTAGCACATGCTGTGTTCCCTATATATCATGTTGTCAAAGCTTCATGGCTTCCACAAGTTACCTCAGCCTAAAATACAAAATTGATTGCCTTTACCATAGCATGCAGTCTATCTGCTCAAATGGGAGTCACTATTGTCATGGGAAAGAGGGATGCTAATTCAGTTGCACAATATAGTGTCCTGTTAGCCTACACATTCAAATGAATTTTCACATGTGAATCTGAGAAGGACACTGTCTAATGTTGATGTCAATAACTTACATTTGGAAAGAGTTAAAAGGGGTACAAGAAAATGTTTCAGAGGCAGAACAACAAGGTTGGATCAGAAAAGACTTTGAGAAAATCACAAATGACATCCAAATGTGAGCTGATTGGAGACCAGTGTTGCCAGATAGTTTGTCATTTCCAGTAACACGATACATGCATGGACACACACTTTTAGAGAGGGATTCAATGAAACATGTCTTTAGAAAGAATAGATGCCACCAAATGTTCGGGAAGTTTGAGCTGAGATATGTCCTAGTGGTAGTGTGCATCTTAACTAGATGGGTAAAAGCTTACACAGCCATGAAAAATGACAACTACATAGTAGCAAATGTGTTATTGCAAAAACTGATGCCCAGGTATAGATTGCCAGTTTCTCTGAAACCAGATCAAAAGACTCACTCTATCAATGAGGCCTCAAAGATGATGTGTGCAGAACTACAGATTGGGCAAAGATTGAATTGTAGCCATCTACCTGAAGTTTCAAGCAAAATAAAGCAACACAAAGACACTACAGAGTCTTGCTTTGCAAAAGTCAGTGTCTCAACATCACTGAAGTGGCTTGAATATGTACCTACAAATGCACTTGTGAAAACCACAGATGAGGAAGACAAGCCATTGCTGCGAAGGATTGGCTGATGTGGTAGTTTCTCACCAGGTTGCAGCTGCTACACAAGATCTGCATAGTGGACGGCGCCACAACCTTGATCTGAGAGATGGTGTTGGGAATAAAAAGCACAATCTGAAAATTTGTTTGGAACCAAGATGGAAAGGCCTGTTCCAAGTGATCCTCGTTGCAATGACTGCTGTGAAGTGTGGTGGCCTTCCAAACTGGGTGCATGCCTCTCATACCTGTAGGGTCCCATGTCCCCTTGATAAAACAGCTCCTCTTCCAGAAGAGATGCCAGCAGTGATCAAAAGGCCACGGAAGAGGGTCAGTCAAGCTGTAAGGGACCACACTGAGTCTGAAGCAGCACTAGAGCAAACTGAGGTGAACTGGAAAAGCAAAAAGTGGAAACTGGTATCTAATTGGTGAATGAGTCAGGTCCAGTCTCTGAAGAAGGAACTAGCGCTGTGGGCCCACAAGTGGAGGTGGAAAAAATCTGGCAAAGGGGGTATCAAAAAAGTCTGCTGTGGTCCCCTAAAAAAATCACTTGCACCCACAGCTGAAACGTCTGAATCTGAACACAGTGAAGATGAAAGTGGAAGGCTTGGATTGAAAAAGTCCAAAGGATGGATAGTGCTCTGTCAGAGTTATTCAGCATATGAGTGGTCATATTGCATGAAAAAAGTGCAGAATGCCACATTGGATGAACTGTGTGATGCAAGACTTGAACTATTTGAACCCCCTTGATTGCAAGCTTGAGACAAGAAGAACCAAGAAAAAGCTGAAACAATAACTGAGAACTATCAAGAGCTGAAAAGAAAACAATAATTGAATTATGAAAAAAGCTACTTACACAACTTTGCACCGAACGTTTGAGCCTGGCTATATATGATCTGATTACAGACAAAACTTGTGTTGCCTTAGAAATAGATGTAAAATTGTTATGTGCTCAGCTTTTTGTAATAACAAGTGATACTGAGCATACTAGTTTTAGTAGGGGTTTCTTTATATATCTAATAGAAATTAGGGGGGGCGTGGCCAAGATGGCAGCACGGTAGGACGCGAGATTCCATCCCTCCGGCTTTGCCGCTCTATAGCCTTGTATCTGCACTGTCCCCAGTCCCCAAATATGCACACGGGGACCGGAATGTAAACGCGATTCCTCCGGTGCCAGTGCGGAGGTTGCTGGCGGCCGCCTCGGCGCTCCGTACTCCGGTGCCTGGCCGGACCACAAAGAAGCGGGAGCGGTTATTGCAGTGGACGCGGCCGAGCTTCCAGACGGACCTGGGTGCTGCACGCAACGGCGCTGTGCGGAAGAGCCCCTGAGCCGGTGCACTGATCGACGTCTGTCTATAGGGGTAGACGCGGCCCGCAGCTAAAGAGCCTCCGGATCGGCGCGTGGAGGCAGTGACCGCTCCGTTGGAGGCCTGGAGATCGCCCGCCATTTTGTCTCCTCCCCTGCCCTGGCAGGCCCGCGCATTGGAAGTCTTTAAGCCTGGGGCCTGCGAGCACCACTCCAAGGGGTCTAAGAGAGCAACCGGACCCGTGGCCTGTCTGTCCCGGCGCGGGAGTCGGCGCCCAACGCAGTTGCAGACCTCCTGGAGAGCACCGTATCGGCCACCTGGGTCACCGGTGAGTGAGGGCCTGCCCGCCACTAGCGATCCTGCCCGGGGCGGGGCCCCGTCTTCACAGCGGCTGCTTTGCTGGCCTAGCCTCGACTTTGGGTGGGTGCCCAGCTAACCATCGAGGTCCCCCCTGAGCGCCCCCCGCTGATGGCAGGGGGCAAAGACTGAAGGCCCACTATCGTAGCGGTGGGGGAACTGGACTGATGCTGGTGATGGGGGCCACGAGCCGATATTGTGCCCTTTTGAAAACCGCGCGTCCCGCGACGCTTCCAGGCCTGTGATATCATCGGGCCCCTCACCCGACTGCTAGCCCGAGCGGACCTAGGCTGCTACACGCGCCATCTTGCCGCGTGGTCGTCGAGATCTCTGAGGAGGGGAGGGCCGCCTGGAAAGCGCGGGGCCCAGTCGAGGAGGACTTGCAGGACTGGGCGCATTCCCGCCGTGCACCACGGACGCACATCCCCCGGGCACCAACCCCGTAGCTTGCATCCACGGACTCCGGCAAGTACAGCGGAGCTGTCGACTCCTTGGGCCCGGTGGGGCTATTGGGCTACATAATCACGGACCTCCTTTAGATACCTCCTCGGCACAGCACCATGGCATCGGCCCGAGCGAAGAGGGAGAAGTCCCCCAAAGACTTGCTGCTCAAACAGTCAAGCGGCCCTGACACAGCAAACGCTACGCCCCAGGACCATCGGAGCAACTGGAAGGGGCAGACAGTCCGGCTACGAAAGCCTTCATGATGGAGCTATTCTCTGCCATCAAAGAGGACATCCTAGACCTGAAGGGCCAGCTCTCTGCTGATCTCAAAGATGTCCGGCGGGACATAGACGAGGTAGGCGAAAGAGTGGCTGTCCTCGAGGAGCACGAATTGAGCCGGGAAGACGACCTTCACCAGCTACAGCAGGAAGTACTCTGGCTGCGGGATCAAAACCTGGACCTGCAGGGGGACGACCTTAGATCCTACGTCATGGCCCTCTTTCGGCAGGTGTTGGGAGACGACGGTCCTCGGGAGGTGGAGATGGACCAGGTGCATCGTGTGGGCCAGCCCAGGGGATAGAAGGCCCCCCCGCCCGACATACTCGTCTGCGTGCATGACTTACAGCTCAAGGAGCAAATCCTACGCAAAGCCCGTGCGGCCCAGCCGATTCAGTTTCAAGGGCACTCACCGGCCCTCTTCGAGGATCTTGCAGCGTCCACGTTAACCAAAAGGAGAGAATTCAGAGTGGTCACCTCCCATCTTCGCGACAATGGAATTCCATATTCATGGGGCCATCCCTTGCGCATCATTTTTAAGCATCAAGGGAAATTGCGACAGATTCGCTCGCTTGCGGAGGCTCTTGACCTGCTGGGATTGGACAACACTATGACTACAGAGCGGAGGGAAGGCCCTAGAGACCGGGCCACACGGAGACTCCCAAGATGGCAAACTGTTGGTAAACCGTCAGCCTCTGCGAAACCAGACCCGGAGGCGATGGCTAAGGAACGGGAGGCTGTGCTCTCCTCTCTCTCTCGTAGTTTAAAGGAACAGTGGTTCTAGAGTGGCCTAAAAGGTCCAAGGGGAAGTAACCCTGTAAAGGGCACTGAGATAAGTAAAGGGATAGAAACTTAATTCATAAAAGAGAGCAGTAGGAAATATAACGAGGGACATATAGGTCAATGTATGACAAATATTTATTACACAATGAAGGTATTCAGGTGCTCACACAGTAAGTGACAATAAGCGTGACGTGAGATGAACTCGAATAATTGAGTTCGAAACGTCGTCGACCCCCTACAACATGAACTCCTTATACTCTGTAAAAATCTTTAAAGGAGCTTCTATTTCTGTTGTCAATGCGATGTCATTATTTTAAGTTCACCCTCACTTCTCACGTCACGCTTATTGTCACTTACTGTGTGAGCACCTGAATACCTTCATTGTGTAATAAATATTTGTCATACATTGACCTATATGTCCCTCGTTATATTTCCTACTGCTCTCTTTTATGAATTAAGTTTCTATCCCTTTACTTATCTCAGTGCCCTTTACAGGGTTACTTCCCCTTGGACCTTTTAGGCCACTCTAGAACCACTGTTCCTTTAAACTACATATTACCCCAGGTTCATATATTGGGGCACCCTTGTCTTCCTAAATAACTCCTCTCTCTCTCAGCCTCAAGATCGTCCGAGTTCCCCTTGAGCACCTCAATCAATTTCACGGGGATGGGTGTCACGGAGTGAAGCCGGGGGGGGCACCTGGGACTGTCACTTCTCCCAAATCCGCGGAATGCCCCTCCACAGTTCTTAGATTACCAGGTACTTTGTTCTGCGGCGTGCCGCCAAAGTCACGACCCCTTATGGTCTTTCTTTATTGACTTATGTCTGTTGTTCCTTTTTGGGGTTGAGTTACCGAGGGTTGTCTTATTATTTGTGATTGTTGGTGTTCCTTTTAGGGGTTTCCCGTACCAGGCCCTGCGCTTCCATCTCCTTCTCATCGACCCACACTCACTCCAGCTCAACATTTGTGCTTTTCTCCTTAAATTCTATGGCTGCGCCCCCCACGCTAACCCCCACCCATTATGGTTAGGGATCTGAAAATTGTGAGCCTTAATGTCAGGATGAACCACCCTGCAAAGCGCACTGCGATCCTTTCTTTACTGGAACATTCCAAGGGGGATAGCTGTCTGCTCCAGGAGACCCACTTGCTTGCTAAGGACACTCCCCGTATGCTCACGCGGCGATTCCCTCGTCAATACTGGTCCTCAGGAGCAGCGAAAAAGAACGGGGTGGCCATCCTTCTGGGGGCGAAATTTGAAGGCAAGGTACTGTCCACTTTTTATGAGTCCAAGGGCAGGGTCCTAGCTCTCCGGATTCAATGGGGGTCCACGCTTCTCACTTTGATTAATATTTACGCACCTAACGCACATCAAGAGCCCTTTTTACGCAGGCATGTTGCAGAAGGCCTGGCCTCCCCGGATTCTGCCTTGGTGGTGGGTGGGGACCTGAACCTGGTCATGGACAACGATTGTGACCGATCGGGTCAGCGCTACACACAGGTGGGTGCCCTCTCTTCGGAGGGTAAGCAATGGCTGGCCGATATCGGCCTTCACGATGTCTGGCGCCTTAAGCATTCGGACATGCGAGATTACACCCATTACTCGGCGGCTCACAAATCCTATGCATGTCTAGACATGTTCTTGGTCTCTAATGCGCTACTCCCCAGGATCAGTGATGCCTCTATAGCTACACGCTCCCTCACTGACCATGCACATATCTCTATTTCCATACGACCAGAAGGGATTGGGCGTGTTCTGGCTAGATGGCGGCCGCGCGTAGGTCTCTTACATTCCCCTAACACTGTAGAGAGTGCACGTGCCAAGCTATTGGACTACCTTCAACACAATGACACTGGCGAGACCTCTCTAGCTATCGTTTGGGAAACTCTCAAAGCGGTGATCCGCAGGGAATTCATAGCAATCTCCTCCGCTGATACCCGAAAGCGTAAGGAAGCCCGTCAGGGCCTGGAAAAGGAAGTGACAGAACTGGAAGCGATACACAAACGCACGGGGGCCCCGAGGGTTTGGCGGTCATTGGAAAAGAAGCAGATGCTTCTTAAACGTATAGACCTTGACAGGGCGGAATATGCTTTGCTTCGCCTCCGCCATAAGTTTTATTTGGGTAGTGATAGATGTGGGAGGATGTTAGCACAGAGATTGCGCGCCAGGGCAGTGGCAGGGACTATTCCCTCCCTAAAACGGTCTACGGGCGAGGAGATCCACCTGGACTCCCAGATCGTGGAGGAGTTTCGACAATTCTACCAATCTCTCTAAAGCACGGATGCGAATGGTCCCCCTGACGCAGGTGAGTACCTAGAGTCTAGCAATTTTACCCGCCTCCCTAAAGCGCAGGCAGAACCCCTGGAGGATCCCATTTGGATAGAGGAGGTTATCTCAGCTATCTCTCGGCTGAAGCTCGACAAATCCCCGGGCCCCGACGGCTACCCTGCCCTGTTTTATAAAACATTTTGTCACAAATTAGCTCCCCTCTTAACCCGGCTGTTCAACTCTTTCCTGGACAGTGGGGCGGTTACGGACTCTATGTCCGAGGCGGCAATTTCTGTAATCCTTAAGCCTAATAAGGACCCAGGGCTCTGTAGCTCCTACCGCCCGATATCGCTGCTTAACATCGATGCGAAGCTCTTCACGGGCATACTAGCGTCTCAGCTGAACCCCCTAATGGCGGGCCTAATCGATCCAGATCAGGCGGGACTCATTCCCACCCGCCAGGGCGGCGACAATACCAAACGCCTTATGCACCTCATGGACAGTGTTCATCGCTCCCAGGTGGGTGCCGTGCTCTTCTCCGTCGACGCCGAAAAAGCGTTTGACAGAGTATGCTGGAAATATCTCTTCGACGTTTTGCGGGGCTTCGGGTTCGGCCCTCGCTTCGTCCAATGGGTGCAGTGTATCTACCACGCCCCCCGGGCATTTGTTAGAGTCAATGGAGTATCCTCATCCCCCTTTGAGATTGCCAGGGGCACGAGACAAGGGTGTCCACTCTCACCCCTTTTATTCGCCCTTTACATGGAACCCCTCATGCAGAAAATTCGTGATCACCCGGGCATCCAGGGTCTCCGGTTCGGAGGCGATACTCACAAAATAAGCCTCTATGCGGATGATGTCATCCTCTCCCTTGCGCAGCCTCTCACCTCCCTCCCCACGTTGGTCGGAGAACTCGAGTCCTTTGGACGACTCTCTGGCTTTAAGGTCAATCTTGGCAAGTCCCAGGTGCTCAACTTGTCCTTACGCCAAGCACAGGTGGAGGTCCCCCGGCAGACTCTCCCTCTGCATTGGTCTAGTGACCCTGTGCCCTATTTGGGCATTCTCCTGACCCCCTCACTCCCACGCACGTTGGAGCTGAACTACTCGACTCTGGTGGCCCAGACTCGGAAAGCGCTGGACGGGTGGACTAAACTCAATTTGTCTTGGTTCGGGTGCATCGCCGCGGTAAAAATGACAGTCCTGCCGCGAATACTCTACCTGTTCCAGACTCTACCTTTAGTACCGCCGCCTAAAGCCCTGCGAGCTCTGCAGCTTGCCATGAACAAATTCATCTGGGGCAACAGGAAGGCACACCTCTCTGTGGCACAACTGTCGCGACCCAAAAGTGACGGGGGTGAACCTGCCGCTAGTCCACAGATATCTACAGGCTGCACACCTTCGATATGTGCTGGAGTGGAACCGCCCACTTTCCGAGAAGCACTGGACCTTCATGGACCAGGCGGTAGCCGGCACGAATGTCTGGTGCGAAATCTGGATCCCTCGCCGATCGTGGGGTCTCTACTCCTCCCCAGTCACGGCCGCGACAATGAAGGTGTGGGACGCGGTGGTGCTCTAGAGAGGCCTTACAACCTTCCCCTCCCCGATGACGCCGATGGTTGATAACCCGGATTTCCCCCCGAGATGTAAGACTGCGGTTGCCCAGCGATGGAGGGAAGCAGGCTGTAAGCGCTTGGGCCACTTATTCGACCTCAATGGTATCATTCCTTTTGACCGGGTTCACCAGGACCTCGACCTTCCCCGAACTGACGAGTTCTATTACCTACAGCTCCGGCACTGGGCTACCTCTGGGGCCTATCTACCACATGTCTCTCGTAAGCTTACCCCTTTTGAGAAATGGATAGCGAATAAGAAAGATGACAAGCATCTCATAGCGGAACTTTATGTCCTCCTTGCCCCACACAAAACAGGGAAGCGCTCACGAGGTCAACTTCGGTGGGAGGCGGAAGTGGGGCGGGCTCTTTCGGACAAGGAATGGGACAACATCCATTACAGAGCCCACCACACGGCATACAACACTGCTGGGACTGAATCCGCGTTCAAGGTCGCATTCTATTAGTATCTTACGTCTGCTCGTATCCACCAATGGGACAAGAACCACACAGAGGAGTGTTGGCGGGGTTGGGGCCTGACGGGCTCCCTCGCACATCTTCTCTGGCACTGTCCGAGGCTAGAGAAATTTTGGGAGCAAGTACTCAATAATATTGACGCATCATTTGAAACTGAGATTCCTCGCTTCCCGGCCTACACCCTGCTGGGACTCTCGAACCCACTCACTTTCCCGTTGCGGTCATTGCGAGGCAGACAGATGGCGTTAGCACTGCTCGCGGCGCGGCAAGCGATATTGGTTCATTGGGGTACTACCACGTTCCGGATCACACGGCTTGGCTCCATAGACTCTGGATGACCCTTGCCATGGAACGCCTCTCGCTGGTTCAAGATCAGAAGAGCAAGAAATATTCAGAACTTTGGGCTCCTTTCATAATGTTACTATCGAAAGACCTCTGCGAGGTCACCTGCCCCAAACTCCTTCAAGTCCTACATCTGATATCTCCAGCTCAGGAATAAGGAGTTCCCCACCTGGGTTAGCGGGAGGACCGGGAGGAACGGGGTCGAGCTTGGTGGGTGGAACGGGTCGTTATATAGCTCCCGAAGTCCTTGGTACGGGTCCCCCTTTGTTTTCCCTTTTCTTCTGGGGGGTGGATGGGAGGGTGGGGTTTTTGTTTGTTTGGTGGGATCTCGTTTCTGCACCTGCACTGTCCTTTGTCGGTTTACGATGTTCTTATTCCTTAGGCTTTATTTTAAGCGCTGCCAGCCTCCGGGATGTCGGCATTAAAGCTGTGGGTGTATATACATACTCTATGCATTGTCTTTTAGCCGCCGGCCCCTGTGGTTGTAGGCGATTGGCTGTGTACATGTGTTGAGATGCCTTCCAACTAAATCAATAAAAACATTTGAAATTATCATGTCTACATACAATAAAGATGAGTAGCAATATTTTAGGTAGAGAAAAACATATATTTGACTCAACTAATGATAGGAGTGCTCTTTGAACAAATGTCACATGTGAAATGAAATAAGTGTGATGATTTGCAAATCATTTGAGGTGTGATGATTTGAATCATCAGAGGGTGGGGTTGAGAGCGCAAAAATAACACCTATAGATTTAAGCATTACTAATGGCAAAAGCTGCCTTGAGCTTCAGGCATAAAACTGCATTTAAAAGTGGCACGCAGACATTTGGTACTGGAAAAAGGCCTTAGCTGACACGCAGACATTTGATGCTGGAAAAATGAAAACATGAGGCCTAGTCAGATGCTTTCCATTTAATGAATCATGTAAAACTATGAACAATTAATTCATAGTAGATTTGACCTCAATATGGAATGTAGATTTAATTTGGAAAACATGTTTTGAAAGTAGCATATATTTGTACTGAATTAACATGCATTTTATAGTATAGAGAAGCTGGAATACAGCTCGTGATTTAGTTTTTGCTTTGAAAGCTCTAGCACTGATCTTCAGATAAGAATGGAATGTTTGCCTTTCCTTTTCTCCGTGAAAGAGAGAAGCTTCTTATAATTTACAGCCTGTAACTTGCTTTTATCAGTATTCAGTTGCTTAAACAAAACTCATTCATTTCATAGATAGAGTAAAACTGCAAAGCACACATTTTCTTCTTATTATTGTAAAATGTATTTACTGTTTTCGGCCTAAATAATAAGTTCTTGTTGGAGTAAATGTTTTCTGTTTAGTTGAAATATGAATGTTTCTTTAGCAGGAAATTAGGAGATGAAGTCATTTACAGTAAAATTCAAATGTGTTACAAGAACTCGCCTGATTGATGACGAGAGCAGACAGCCGAGAGGTGTCAATGTTTTTCTGCATTTCAATTGAATGTCACATGTTTTGAAACATTTTGCTGAACTATATACGCGTTTCTAGCTGAGAGGTGGGGATTCTTTTTAGAAAGTTCTGCAGAAAAAGGAGGTGGTGTGGGCAGCCTCTGGGGGAGAGAGCAGACAGGCTCAGATGGAGACAGAGCTGAACAAGAGGAGAGAGAATCAGCTGTAAGGGAACGAGGGCAGTTTGGATGCAAGCTTTTAGTTAAAAACCCCAAGCTTTATGCTTTGACTAACTGGCTTTGCCAAGGCTTATTTGCTCTATACTCTATTTCTCTTTATGGGAGATTTTGCAATGATTAATTATTGATTTAGCTTCATGCTAAGCTCACTCTTGCTTATATTTCTTGAACTCTTCATGAGTTCTGACTGACATCATTTATGCCTAATTTTTCTTAGAATAGAGATCCCTTCTTTTATGGAACGTGCTGTATTGCAATCTATGATTTGTTCTGTATTGATCCTATTTTTTCTATTATAAATTCTGTAACCTGAATGATATCTGACTATGAATGATGAGTCAGAGAAACTTCAATTTTGATTGGAAAATAAATACTTTTAAAACTACTCACAACTCTCATTATTGACTAAAATATTTATTTGCATTTGATATGTTCATGTTTATGTAGTAGTCCTCTTGGTCATAAGATGGTGGAAAAGATCCATCGCCTTGAGCGGAAAGAAGGGTAATGGTAATTAAAGTTAAATGGTGCTTTTGCGAGGAGAGATTACCGTGAGATTTCAGAGTCAAGACTGATTTGCATATGGCTGGGTTTAAACTGGATTGGCATGGGGAGTAAAAAAAACGATGGATTTATGCCTAGATCTCTGAACTGGGGTGAATGTTTGACATTGTTCATTATTCTGTCCATCAATTGTTCTTTTTGCAGAGATGGCTATAAGTGGAAGAGTTAGTCATCTGAGTTAGTTTATTGTTTCATAGTAAAAAGAAAGTGGATTAATGGACGGCGGGTTTGATGCGGGATGAAGTAACCTTCTCTACAGGTTCCCTACCTTGATGAAGTAACTCTGGAGCATGGTCCGGGGCCGCATACATTGAGCACCGCCAGTTTGTATATTTTTCATCTACATAACACTAGCTCTGCAGCCCCAAGATGCCCCACCCATCCTCTGCACCGGCACTTTTTTACTAAGAATGGCAGCTTTCATTTCTTGTTGACCATTTAGTATGTACATACAGCGCTGCCCGCTCCCCCTGGCACCACACATATAGGTTTACTCACTTTAGCAATACCATTGACTTAGGGCTGTGCCCCCCTCAACCCCAGGACCACATATAGTTGTTTACCTCCCATTTACAAAACCATAACAGTATACCATACCACAAAGCTTTGCTCCCTGTCCTTTTCTTACATTGCATTCAGAATTGGCCTACAATGTGTTGTGCATGATTGTTCATATTTTTCATGGATATCTTTGGGAATGCTCTCAGCTTAAACATTCTAAGCCTCTAGTGAACATTCCACATGCCTCTATTTGCGACTGTATTGGGTTTTATGACATGCGAATAACATTATACTTGACACTTTGCAGTGGTTTGACGTTGCTTCACTTTATAGCTTCAACATGTTTTTACATGCAACTCACTTTGTTATCCCAAACAACATGCACAAGAGTCTGTTTAAACACTGGGGTTGTCTGACCGGCTGGTGGTCCCCCCCCAGATCCGCCTAACGGTATATTGGGGTTTTAAAGCCACCTCATTTTGTTGTTATAATAGTGATAGCCTAGCACCATTAATCTAAAGGGGATATCCATCATGTCATTATATACTTTTAGGTTTCTGACGAAAAAACTCCTCAGTAAGGTGAGAGCAGTAGGCCTCATATTTGCATGGTATGACTTCCTAGATAGGCAGGGACACCCCCAGTCCTGACGAAGGCCATAAAGCCATGTAAGCTTTTAAAGCGGGCCAAAACATGTTGGCTTAATTAGGGTCTTTTTTGAGACATTACTACTCAATCATGAGACTCGTCTTCTGGTTTTAATCTTGTCTAGGGTGCCCACTCATTAAATGTAATCTCTGGGTTTACCCTAATACATTTTTATCTCTTACCTCTTGGATTCCTTCAATAAATCCAATCACGATTTATATAAGAACTTCCATCTTTGGTTTAGTTGAGTCCGCCCTGGTTGTACTGTCATACCAGGGTGTAGATAGGCTCCGATGACGAAGCATGCCACTATTAAGTGGGTGAAGCATCTACTCTAAAATCTTTGCATTTCCTTTTGACAGTCTTGTTCTGGCTACCCCATCCTAGCTGCCCTTTTGTGTTTGCGAACTTGTGACATGACATTGTTATGAGTGCTACTGTACGATAGGGATAGAATGGACTATGCTCAAAAACTAGCCACGGAGGATGAGGAGACGTATATTCAATTAGCCAATGAGCACCCTGAGTAGCAAGGTATGCCGTCTGGTTATGAAACCAGGTCAGTAGATTACAACCACCTTCACCATGTTTGAGACTGAGTTTTTTAATGAAATTCTGGCTTTCTTATTGTTCCAAAAGAAGTCTGCAGTAATTTTGTCAACTCCAGAGAAAAAAAAGAATTGGAGAGGTGTACTGGCAACACACTAGATAGGACGTTTTTTAACGGAGTGATTATCATCTTTAATTTTTCCTATCTAACCCACCAAGAAAGATGTTTAGGGGACCAAGAAGACAATAGATTTCGGATTGTTTCTATGTGTTTTTTGTTTATTGTTTTGAACTGATTCTGTTAGGTCAATGCTGAACCAGATACCCAAGAATTTAATATATTTTGATTGCCAATGTAGTCCAGTGTTTCCAATACAGATGGGGAGACATAGGGAGTTGAGAGGGAGAAACTCAGTGTTATCTATGTTTAAGGAGTATTCCAGAAATATAGAAAACGTTGCAGATAATATTCAGAATGGCAGGGATAACAGAGTCAGCTTCTTCATTGAAAATAAAAATATTATTGGTGTAAGCTGCAATTTTAATGCATGAACTATTGACGCTTAAACCTTTGATATCAGAAGATTTTTTAAATATGGAAGATGGGGATCTATTGCCAGTAGAAATAAAAGAATAGACAGCAGGCAGCTTTGAAGAGTCCATTGTTGAAGGGTAAAGGAGTCTAAGGTGGAACCATTAATCTTGATTCTGGCTGAAGGGTTTCCATAAGGGCCATAATCATTCTTAAAAAGGAATTGCCCAGATCATATTGGCTAAGCGTTGCTTCCAGGTATGGCCAAGTAACCTTATCAAAGACCTTTCCAGCATCTATAGCTATTGCAGCCACCCCTGATTCAGAGAGCAAGGGTTTTTAAATGAATTGGCAAAAGCTGCGAGTATTATCGATCAGTAGCCTGCCCTTGACTAAACCTGACTTAGAGACATGAATTAACTTGGTGATAAATGGTTCCAAACATTTAGCTAGGATCTTGGCATAGATTTTTAAAATTGGCCTAAAACTATTCGGTAATAAATAGTCTTTATCTTCCTTCAGAATAACCACAATAGTAGGGAATCTCCTGCTTTCTTTAAATAAACAAGTGTTTTGTTTTCTGGGTATGTACCTAAAAATAGGCCTGTTTACTAATGATTGTGTTACATTCGTATTTGAGATGTTTAAGGGGACATAAGAGTGTAGAATCTTTGGATTGTCTGTATTGCAGTTCTGCATTTTTAATTTCAATAGACAAGGAATCCCAGGAGCATTTTATGGCATTATTTCTCTTAGCCATGCTGCTCATTATCTGGCCCCTGACTTGAGATTTTGAAGCATCCTAGAACATTACTTGAGAAGAGACCGAATTAATATTTTGCTGAATAAAGAGTTCTAACTTTTGTTGTAATTCAAGCACATCAAAATCATGTTCTAAAATCTCGCTGTTCATGTGTTATGAGTAGGTTTTATGTTGATGGGGTAAAATACGTAATGTAATGGTGACAGCTGCATGATCAGAGACCACAATAGGTTCAATCGATGAAGAAATTGTCTCTGAAAGCAGTGAAGCGTCTACAAGTAGATAATCAACACTTCAGAAACTATTGTGTGGTGGAGAGAAGAAGGTGAAGTCGCTCCCTGTAGGATTATGCAAATGCCAAATATCCATAAGGTTTTGGGAAGAGAAGAGAGTATGCATGTTTTTTTAGCCCTGGGAGGTCGGTATTTAAAAGCGGATTGTCTGTTTGAAATTATGTCCACTGGTAAGTTTAAGTCCCCACATAGGATAATATGGAACAGGAAGGAGAAGGGCAAGTATAGAGTTTAACACAGTCCAAAATTGAGGATCTTCTCTGTTGGAGCCATATATGTTTATTGCATACACCTATTTTGGTCTGCATTTAATCTATTGATAAACCATCTTCCTTCATTATCCTGTTTCGAGGCAATGATGGATAATTCCTAGTTTTCCGAGATGAGGGAAATGACACCGTTTTTCTTTCCCATCGCTGCAGAGCATGTCAAGTCATGGACTGAGACACAGCACAATGAAAGAGCATCTTTACATCCTATTTTGGTTTCTTGAAGAAAAACATTGTCACCTTTAAGGTTAGTGTAGTAGTCAGAAATTGTCTTTCATTTCACTGGATGGTTATGGCCCTTGGTATTAAGCGAGTTTACTTTCAAGGAGGCCAAAGCGGAATATCAATGAATTGTACCATTAGGTCTGGTAATGAATATTGTTGAGGAGTCTGAATGAGCTGAAAAGTGTGAGTGAAGTACGAAGTAAGCCACTTGCTGAGAGAGTTACATAATAGAATAGAAGAATATTGGGGAAGGCAGTAAGAGAATAATAAGAAGATGAGCAAGACAGAGCACATATAGGAGGAGAACAGGAAGCCTGAGAAAAACAAAATAAGAATAGAAACAAAACAGAAAACTAATTTAAAAAAATGAAATACCGCCCTAAGCATGGATTGGGGGAGTCCCAGTGAGATGAAGTCTGTCAAACGAAACTGTGGGGAATCCCATGCAAGAGGATCCCCCCAGGGCTGCATGGTACCAATAAATAGGTAAGAATGTAGAAATGAGAAATGGGAAGATGAACCAAGTAAGATACAATATCACAGCACCAATCATACTCTCTGCAATAGTGAGTTTGACGTATTGGTCTTTGAGGTCTTTCATAATTCCTGCCACCTCAACTTGTAATAGGTCTGCGTTAGCCTTAGTGCTCTGGGGTAAATCACGTACTGTGTTTAAATTTTTCAGAAAGGCTTCTAACGTGGATGTATAATCACCCTTATCTTTATCTTAATTGGGGCGTCATAATTTGGTGGTTCATGCTTGGACCTTTTCAGAGTACTGTTACTGTCTTTCTCTTTATGATTCTTAAGTCCCCCAAAATGAGAAACGGCATGAAGAGTACCAGGAGTTGTAAGGTTGGGCACCCCTGTCCAGAGTATAGTTGAAAAAACAGGAGAGAGATGGTGCAGGAAACAAAAAATGAACTTGTGTCTGTGTTATTGTGATTGCAAAGAGAGTGAACCATAAACATGATTACAATGGACAACACAATACCAGGTTGCAAGGAGTTTGGAAAAGCGCCCTGTGACTGTGTTTGGATTTGTATAATGACTTGGCTGTAATAGGCGCCAACTGTTAGTGTGGAGAGGTACAGAGAGTGTCATCAGTACAAATAGAGACCAGGAAGATGAAGTCTCCGAGGAAGCAGGTGTTCAGGGGGCCTCCTTAGAAGTGGTAAAGCAAAGAAGCCCGCAGCATGATATGGTGGCATGAGCGAGCATGTATAAGCTGCTCTGAATGAATCCTCATGGACACCTAGCATAACATCGGGAGCCAGCTGGTGAGAAAAGTGTCTCTTTAGACACTGCGCTGACACAGAGCGATGCAATCCAATAAGTATGAGGCCATTGACTTCTCAGGAATGCAGTCTGCCATGACGGTATAAACGAGTGGGACACCAGGAGGGCCTGAGGCCGCTTCACGGCAGGTGGTGCACACCTACTACCAAACGGAGATCCAGAAAGGAATAACGCTGAGTCAGGAGCCTTGTTAAGAAGCACCAACAGCACAATGACAGGGTGATCAGTGGTCGTAGAACTTAAGATCTCCATTAAGGAGATATATCAGCTGGGGCCCGCCATCTTGTGGAGGTCGCGACGGAACCGCTGCACACATCACCCAGCAGAATCCACAGCTGCTGCTCCGTTTCTGCTTCTGATGAGTGAAGGTGCCATGGATTTAATTATTTCCCCATAAATTTGTTACAGGTGAGGACATGAATCTGAAACATGGATAAGCAATGGCAGATACAGCAGAGCTCATAAGGGTACCACCATCTTGCTTGGGCTCCAAACTACACCCGTGGATTGCTGCTTCAGGTATGTGCCCTGCTTTTGAGAAAGGTAAGTCCTGGTGAAGAGGGAGGTGGCTTGGAGCAGTGAACCACTACCACTCTAGTGGTGCACTTCTTACTGATGTCACACCGTGGGCTTCACCTACCTCCACAGGCTGTAACTGCACAGGAGGAACACATGAGAGGGACACCAGTCCCAGGGTAGAATGGCAGCTCAGGGAATGACACAGATAAGAATTTCTCAGTGTGATGATTGGCATTGGTCCTAAAGGAAGACAAAAGAAGTGGAGTGTACAGACTCCAATGGTGCAGAATTATAGCCATACGTCACTCTGACCATTAATAATGAGAACTTACATCCAGAGCAAACCCTATCCTTATAATCGGCCGTGAAAGCCAAGATCTAATGACCAGATCATGCACAGAGGGAAGGCAATGGAGAAACATGCCCTGATACACTCACAAACACACCATGATGTGACCATGCGTGGAGAAAACACCTACAAGGCTAGTCCACTATCCACACCGTAGGCAGTGTGCATAGGGACCAACCTAAGATGTCTTCCGGCCATGATTTACACACTACTGATCCCGACTTCATTCACCGCTCATCAAAAGAAGCACTAGTGAAGTTATCAGACCACAGAAGCCACAACATTCTAGGCTTGTGCCACACTATGGGATGTATAGCCTTCACTGAGAGCACCGGCACTTCCTGCCAGTAGGACAAACATGATGTACGAACCACACTCCCTCATTCACTTATAAACTATATCACTGCAAAGCAGCACAAGAAACATTCATACAACACAATCCTCAAACTTGCACTTACTGGTTGTTGCGCCAGGGATAGTCTTCGGGGTGCTCTGGATGTCATTGGTTGTGATGCTGTAAATACTGAGGTTATACAGTGACCCTGGAGAAAGGTTTTTTATGGTCCCAATCTGCTGTCCTCCACCAGTCACATTTGACTGAAAGGTCACATTTTGTGTGGAGCCCACCTTAACCATATATCTGTACTTGTCTTGATATGTGTCATTGGGCACCGTCCACTGCAGTGTCAGCGATGTCTCGCTTCTGTTGAATACGCTAAATTTGCTGACTGGTGATGGGACTAAAACAGAACAATGAGAAGAAAGTTAGATTGGTTTATGTGCCTTTCTTCTTGCTAGTCTACGCCAAACAAAAAGAGTAGTATATGAGCGGTGTTACCAAAGCTGCAAAGTCATAGGACAAAGTTGCTTTATTAAGTCTCGTCAACCAATGAAAGTCAGCAGACCCATGACCAAACCTACCTCTTACTCCAACTGCAGGAAACTTGGCTTTACTATGAAGTCAAACGTGCAAAATCTGGGAATCAAGGCATATTTTCTCATTAACTGGAGTGGGGGTAAAAAGGTTTGTAACTCAAATTATGCATAGAAAGCACTGGACTTTTTGGAGCTTTTTAGTATTAGCGTATTAGCTTTTAGTGCGAGTGGCTCAAAATTCACATAGGAAATTCCAAAAGTTGCAAGAACACTTCTTGTCCGGACTTTGTCAGCCAGGCATTGCACCTATTTCAAGCTGAAGTGGACTGGTAAAACTCAATGAATCTGAGGGAAAACATCCCAAATGTTATTCCCCAAAACCCTGACATTCAGGAATAGATATTCCCATGCTGCAGGAATTACCAAGGGTTCTAGGCTTGATCATTCCGGGTGTGCTAATAGGCATGGTAGTCATCAAATATGTAGGTGACATTCTAATATCTGTAAATTAAAACTCAAACCTCTGCCTGAGCTTTGAGCAGAGCATGGATTTGGACTTCTCTGAGGCACACAAAGTTATAGGTGTAACAGTGCTGTACACCAGGGATTTGAATTTCAGAATTGTTGGTCATCATCTACATAGATATGCAAAAAGAAGAGTTTGACAACTCAAACTTTTAGATTACCACAAGTCTTTTCATTAATAGATCACCATCTTGCAGCTGGTTTTGGTGGCTCTGTGGACTCATGCGTCTACTCCAATAATCTGCTTTTGACCTCAGTCACAGGTTCAAACCTCCGGGATCCAGTAAAACTTTCATTCTTCTGAAGTCAATAAAATGAGTACCACTGAATTAGGTAAAAATAAACATGTGATTCAGAGCTAAGATGTCCCAAGGGGTGAGATTATGGTTTACAAACATGTTATGTTAATTTTATTGGTAGATGGTCTTTTCCTGATTTCAACAGAACCGAAAGTGACTTTTACAACCAGAGGAAATCATAGGCATATGTCAGCAGGTTTCTTCCTTAAGATCGTAAAGTAATGGTCTCATCTTAAGTTCTTTTGTTTCCTGCTACCTAGAGCAGATGTTCCTTCTTATTCAGTCCAACATCAAGTGTAGCCCCATGTTCTCCCACTGGGAACTCTTCTTCCCAATGGACCTACAGAATAATGCACATTGTAGTAACTCAACAATGAATATGCACAGGTGCACTATGAAGGGCACCAGAAGTCATGACACAACAGTGACTTTAACCTCCTATCAATTCAACTTATGACTTGTACCAAGGGTCTAGAATTAGGGATTTGGAGAGGGCCAAGTGTATGCAATTAAGCCCTTTTCTATTTGAAACCCTTAGCGTGCTGGGTATGCCCAGACATGTGTCCCAGGCTCCCTGTGCCACTCGAACCAAGATATATCTGGCTGCAGAGCCCCAACTAGGGTGAAACCGGTCCTAGGTTGCATGTTTTCCGGTTCAGGGAGGACCTGGCCTGGCCTGGCAGTTTAGTCTGGACTCTTCCCATGAAGAGCAGGGTCAAGACTGTTTTGCATATGGCTGGGTCCAGACTGAGATGGCATGGTGGGTGAACAATTATGGATTGGGATGCAGCCTGAGCAATTGCCAGTGGCTGAGATTAATTCAAGCATTCCATCCATCACATTGTTTTTATATTTGACGCCCTAAGTACGCCCGGTGTGACCATATGTGGGTCCCAGGCTCACTGTGCCACTGGAACCAAGGTATACTAGTCTGAAGAGCCCTAACTATGGCGAATCCGGTTTTAGGTTGGTTGTGTTCCGGTTTGGGGAGGACCCGGCCTGGCAGTTAGCTGGACTGTTCCCATGAGGAGCAGGGTCAAGACTGATTTGCTTAAGGCTGGGTCCAAAATCAGTTGGCATGGTGGGTGAAAAATTATGGATTGGGATGCGGCCCGAGCGACTGCCAATGCCTGGTATTAATTGAAGCATTCCATCCATCACCTTGTTGCTTTAGTACAAGAGCACATTCACCTTAACCAACATTTTTGTGTTAAGTTATGAGTAGCATGAGACATAAGTCTGGTGGAGGTGCCCTTGTGTATCTATGTTACACGGTCATCTGGTACATATGCAAGATATAACAGTGATATGTGCACAGAGGTGATGCTGTGAGAGAATACTGGTTCTGGCTTGAATTTCCATCACATTATTGCCCTACTTGTCACTCACAATCAGTTAGATTTGGCATTCGTAAATTTATTACAGAAACACTGAAATTGGACCATTCAGGTTAGAGAGGTCTTCACTCTGACTAACCAGAGGGACATCAGATACCAGAGCACGGGCTGCTGTACTTCTTGGATCTAAGTTAGTCCCAGATAGCTAAACCAGAGCTCGTCTGAACTCCGATCATAGAAGGCTCCTTCCTCACTGCTCTGCCTTGCCGGCTGAAGATCTGATAACACGAGGTCCTTTGTGCTGCAGATATGCAGAGCGACAATCGTAGTGACAATCCCCACAGGCAATGTTTGATTAGTAGCGAGTCAGAAGGTTGGGTGTAAAAGTAAGGGAATCTGGTGCTGTGAACAATGAGAGAAACATTCATTGTGTTTACTCTCATCCTCACAATATTAATAGCAATCTGCTTCATACATTCTTTGGTCATGGCGCATGTTCTAATTAGTAGAATATTGCAATAAATATTTTTTTTAATCAAACTTTGTGTCATTGGCACCCAAAAAGTGGAAGGACTTCTGACTAAAGAGGACTCAACATTGCAGGAGAACTGGCTTTAGAACAACATGGTTTTCAGAATCCTGCCCTGAGGAATAAGGAGCTGCAGGACTGACTAGAAGAAGCTTTCCCAGTAGTTGGACACCTCTGACCAGGACAACCCGTTTGGTGTATCCAGTTTCCGCTCCATTGCGATTGGCTTTGAATTGGTCCCAGTCCACTATGAACTGTTGTTTTTCCTAGTGCTTGACGTCTTCTAGGTGCTTTTTGCCTTAAAACTTTAAAAAGTAATATCTTTGTTACAACTTAAACTATTATAATGATGTGGTATGTTTTTGCTTATTATTTCTTTATTTTTCCAAATTATTTTGGCAATTCCATTATGTTGTGTTCTTCACATTGGAATTGTCAGTGTTGCTTAAACATAGTACACACTACTCAGGGGATTCCCTGCTGCATGTACCTTAGCTAACAGGAGTTGAGCACAGAGTCTCTCAGAACTATGTTTTGACCTAACACCAGTGGGTGTATGGAGTTAATAAGGTTACCACCATCCCAAATTAATAATTCCATTACTTTTTTAATTAATTTTTTATTTCATTAAATTTTATTGAGGTTCTTAGGAGAAGAAGAAAAAGAACCAAACATTGTCATTGTTGTGTCAATAAAGAGGTACAAGTATCACACAATAATGGTTGGGTTTATGAAATGTGCAGAGGAAACATTAGCTCTTGTATACATTATACACATAGGTGCACATGCATCAAAAATAGTCAATAGTGATTTCTTTAATTGCGATTTTTAAGGAATCGCAATTGAAGAATCGCTATTGCCTATGCATGTAGGAACCGCTAAAAAAAATTCAATTCCTACACATTCCTTAAATGCGAGTCGCAAATTGCAAGTCGCAATTAAGGAATTGCTTCCCATTCATTCCTATGGGCCTAGAACAGTTGAAGAATTTACTGGAAGAAAGTGTGCGGAGAAAAAGAAACATGCAGTAACAGAGAGATATGGGTATGGAGTTAGTGACACAGAGGATGAGTTGCTGGAGGACATTTTAACTAAAAGACCCCCTCCATACCAACAGGATTCTGCGGTGGTGACACCAAATGCACCGCCAATGAGAACTGTAATAAATGAAAGCCCCGAACAAATGTCTGAAGTAAATAGTCCATTAAATAAACTAGAAACACCACAAACTGTGGAACATGATAATGGTAATGCAGCTGAATTAGCCAGAACCACAAGAGAATTGACTGAAAAGATAAGAGAACTGACAAAGAATATGGAAGCAGTGACTGTGCCAGTAACTATAGGGCCAGTAATCCCCGTATTTGAAAATCAAAAGATAAATGAACATTCTTTAACAATTCCATTAAATTCCAGTATGCAAAAAGTAAGAGAAGGAATAATTCCGGAAAATAGAGAGAAAGAAAAGTCTGTTGATCCATTTAGGTCGAATCCACCTGAAAATTTGACAATTAACGAGAGTCCGATAAATAGAATTCCTATGGGAACTGAGTCATGAATTGAAACTCCAGAAAGAAGTGTAAATTGGGCAGAAATAAATAAAACCCCTGTGGGTCCGACTGCAGAGGAATTAAATGATTGGGTGCAGAACTTGCAGAAAAAGGATGCCGAACCACAACCTTTGGATGTGGTCAGATTAAAAATAGATATGGAGGAATTGATTCTAGGGACTATTGGTACCGATAGATTGAAGTCGTATCAAGATGACGAGTTAATGTTTATGTGTAAAAGCATCACTTGGAGAGCTAGGAATACGCATGAAAAACTGGAAGAAACGGCAAATGAATTCGGGGTAGAGTTTGCAAAAATTAGAGGATTGCAGAAACCGTACAGGGTAGATTTTAGTGAGAAGGATATAGAAAATTTGAACACTTCAGGACGATTAACCCAGATCAAGGAACCGATTGTGCTACTGAGAAAATGGGGAGATGTAGATAAATGGAGAAGTAGGTGGATAAGGAGAAAAGAGGGAACGACTGATAAAGCATCGTTGGCTTTTCCAGTAAAAGAGAAAGAACTAACAGTAATGGAGTGTCCAATGAGAGAAACTCCAGGAGGAAGTTATGTACATGTCCCATGGTCCAGACAAGATATATTGTCATTTACAAATGATTTTCCAAGATTTAGAGAAAAGCCTGTAGAAGTGTATAGACAGGTAGACAAAGTGTCCCCATCAAAACTGCAATTTTGTCAACAAGAAGTACAGTACCTAGGTCATAAGATTGAGAAAGGGATGCGAAAGGTGACAACAGAAAGGATAAGGATTATCAAAGGAATGAGAGCCCCAATGACACAGAGAGAGGTGAGAATGTTTCTTGGAATGGTTGGTTATTGCCGACAGTGGATAAGTGGATTTTCATTGATTGCAAAACCTTTACAGCGATTGACAAAGAGGGATGTCAAAGATCCGATTGAATTGAATGAGGAAGAAGTGAAGGCTTTCGAGGAGCTGAAAACAAGTTTGTGTGAGGCACCAGCGTTGGGAATGCCTGATTATGAAAAAGAATTTGAGCTGTATTGTAGTGAGAGAGATGGATGTGCACTTTCAGTATTAGTGCAAAGGCATGGAAAAATGAAAAGACCAATTGCCTATTTTTCAGCTGTTTTAGACCCAGTAGCAAAGGCGTTGCCTGGATGCCTGAAAGCAGTAGCTGCTACTTGTGTGAGTCTGGAACAGAGTGAAGGCATTGTGATGGGATATCCTTTGAGAGTGTATGTGCCACATTCTGTTGAAATTCTCCTGATCAGAAAGAAAACCCAATTCATGACGCATAGTCGGCTGACTAGGTATGAAAAGGTGATCTTGGGTGCAGACAATGTAACCATTGCAAGATGCACAAGTGTGAATCCTTCAACTTCACTGCCAGATGAAGTAAATGCAGAAGTCAAAAATGAGGTTGATCATAAGTGTTTGGACGTGCTTGAATTTTGCACAAAGCCTCGCCCTGATATCAGGGATGAACCTCTAAAAGAGTCAGATTATGTGATGTTTGTGGACGGGTCATGCTTGAGGACAAGTGAAGGAGTTTTAAGTGCTGAGTATGCTGTGTGTACGATGGCAACCATAATTGAAGCATCCTGTTTGAGAGGAATTCGTTCAGCACAAGTTGCTGAGGTGATTGCTCTGATTCGAGCATGCAAATTGGGAAAGAACTTTCGAATTACTGTGATCACAGATAGCCAATATGGCTTTGGAGTAGTTCACGATTTCGGACAGATCTGGTCCCAGAGGGGATTCCGGACTTCCTCAGGGTCTCCCATTAGGAATGGTGAGTTTGTGAAGAAGTTGCTTGAGGCGATACAGCTGCCTAAACAGATTGCAGTGGTGAAATGTGCGGCTCACAAAAATGGGACCAACTACACTGCAGTGGGTAACAAATTCGCTGATGAATTAGCTCAATATTGTGCACGAAATATGACCTCAATGAATCGAAGAAGGGGAAAAAAGAATGTTCCATGTCCCTTGCTGTTTACTAACATGGTTGAAACCTGGGATGAGGTAAAACAATTACAAGAAGAGGCAGGTGATGAAGAAAAAGATGTTTGGATAAAGGCAGGTTGCAGACAAAGAGAAGAAGATGAAGTGTGGGTTTATAGAGATGAAAGACCAGTTATGCCTGATAGCATGATCTCTAACATGGCATGGATGTACCATGGACAAGCACACATTGGTAGGGATGCCATGATCAGACTTTTCAGACAGACCTGGTACAACCCAAAATTTAGAGCTATAGCTGAAAGCCTTTGTCAAAGATGTCTTATATGCCAACAGATAAATCCTGGAAGGAAGACAGTAGTGAGCCTGGGAACAATAGGACGTGAAGGAGGTCCTTTTACCAGAATGCAATTAGATTTTATAGAAATGCCCCCGAGTAATAGATTGAGGTATGTCCTGGTGGTCGTCTGTTTGTTTTCTCGTTGGGTGGAGGCTTATCCGACAAGAAGGAATGATGGAGTTACTGTAGCTAAACTCCTACTGAGAGAGTTCATTCCTAGATACGGCTTTCCAGTAACGATCGAAACATATAGAGGAACACATTTCCAGAATGAAATCATTCAATTGATATGTGAAGCACTAGACATTCAACAAAAGCTGCACTGTGCCTACAGACCAGAGGCTTCTGGAGTGGTAGAGCAAGTAAATGGTACAATAAAGAATAGGCTAGGGAAAATGTGTCAAGCCACAGGACTCAAATGGCCCGATGCCTTGCCACTAGTGCTAATGACCATAAGAAGTATACCGGACAGAAAAACAGGTCTGAGTCCTCATGAAATAATCATGGGACGAGCAATGAGACAAGCACACGTACCTGTCAACAAACTGCTGACTATAACTGATGATCTCGTATTGGACTATTGCAAAGGATTGGCTGATGTGGTACATTCTGTGTTTCATCAGGTTGGACCGGATGCGACCACTCTTGAAAGAAAACCAGCTCATGATTTGAGTCCAGGAGACTGGGTCCGCATAAAAGTCCACAGAAGAAGAAACTGCCTGGTTCCACGCTGGGATAAGCCACGCCAAGTGATACTGGTGACAACGACTGCAGTAAAGTGTGCAGGTGTGAAAAATTGGATTCATGCCAGTCATACCATCAGAGTTCCAGATCCTGAAGCTCGACCTGTAAGTCGACATCTGGAAATATCAGATACTAGTTCAGCATCTGAAGCGGAGACTGAAGTAATCAAAGTTCCAGATCTTGAAGCTCGACCTGTAAGTCGACATCTGGAAGAATCAGGTACCAGTTTGACAGCAGAAGAAGAAACTGAAGCAATCAGAGTTCCAGATTTTGAAGCTCGACCTGAAAGTCGACATCTGGAAATATCAGATACCAGTTCGGCATCTGAAACAGATCAACCTGAAACCAGTGAAAATCAAAAGGAAGAATCCGAAAAAGAGAGAACTGATATTGAGACAGGAGAAACTGAACTAATAAACAGTGACAATGAACAACCAAGTACAAGTTATGGGGAAATTCCTCCGGAAATTGTAGAAGTGACTCAAGAAAATCTAGATTCAGATAGAAAGATTGGGAAAATTACGGAAGAAACACGAGGAGGGTCAGATTCAGAATCCCAAACAGAAGAAAAACAGGGAAAGTTGATTTTAGATAGAGAAATTGAGGAAATTGCGGAAGAAACACGAGGAGGATTAGACTCAGAATTACAAGGGGAAGAAACACCAGAAGATTCAGATTCAGACAAAGAGACTGAAATCATAAAGTTCAAAGTTAGAGGAAGTGAAGTAAGATCTGAGACAGAATCTGAAGAAAGTGAAGAGGAAAGAAAGCAAAGAATAGGACCAAGAAAAAGAACTTGGAGAACAGAAAGAGAAGAAAAAGAAAGTGAACTGAAAAGGCCAAGAAAAGGAGACCATTGGCCCAACGAAATTAAAAGACTGAGATATAAAATAATAAATTTGAACAAAGATAATGCAGAACAAGTAAATGAAATTACAAGTCAAAAGGGACAAAGAAAGACAAGTGAAAGAGAGTTGCAGAGACCAAACAGTGTGAAAAGACCTAACTTGAAATACAAGTCACCTGAATGGTTATACATAGCACTATCTGACATTAAAGAAGTGGATAGCAGTCACGAGAACCCAGACCAAGACTGTGAACAAGTGGAAGGGAGTGAACTGCATAAATCCTGAAAGGCAAAGAAAGAAAACCGGACTAGACACACAAACTGATAAAGACAAAGAAAAATTTCTGAAAAACCAAAAAGTGTGCCAAAAAGCAGTTGATCCTAATCAACGCTAAAGTCATTTGAGGTGTGGAGATACATATTCTGTACATATAATTAGAAAATATTTCAACATGGTAGACACTGAGAATAGAAGACATAGATGTGAGTTTTTCCGTAGATGGTGTAGGATGTGTTTCTATTGCACAGGATTACTAATGTTTATTTGGGTCATTTTAGCAATAATAATTCCACTAAGATTAGCTGTAGAAAATACATCTGCAATTATAAATGACATGAATAGTGACAAGAAATCTAACCTAAAGAACACTGCAACACTGATAGATAATACTGATTTTCATAGGGATAGATCAATAACTGATTTCTCCAAGAATGTCTTCTCAAAGCTTTTATATGAATATGTAGAGACAATGGATGTAAGAGATTGTTATGTCTGTATGCAGTTACCTGCGTCTGTAACAGGTGTGACATATCCTCACCTTCCTTTGACGTATGGAATGACATGTAGTGTTTTAGCTAGTTTATTTTATAAAACAGGTAAATTAGAATATTATTACACTGACATAGATGACATTTTTGCTAAAGTTCCCGTAGTCCCTGAACTAAATAAAGTGAAAGTTGGAAAGGTTTTTGGAGAATTTTTCTTAGAAATAAAAGAACTAACATTAGATTATGTATTTAGACATAACCTTACTTGTAAGTTAAGAAGGGAAGAAAAGGTTTTCCTAGACATGGTAGAAGACAGAAGGATTAAGTTGCAAAGAAAAGCAGCAGGAGAAAAGACAAAAACCCCACATTGGGCGTTTGAAAGGGAAAGTTATGACAAGAGCGAAACGAACGCAGCCATAGGGCTAGATTGGCCCCAACAGGGAAAATTGTGTATTAGTAGAAGTAACACTGTATATGATAACTATTTCGTGGGTTCTAGTGAGTGCCGAGATACATACAAAATTATAGGGGGATGGGGATTCAAAGGAGGAAAAGATCCAGTATTTCCAGGGATCTATTATATTTGTGGAAATAGAGCTTATTATAGGTTGCCGGACCATTGGTACGGAACATGTTATTTAGGCCTGGTCTTTCCAAAGATTTTTCATGTGGAAAGAGGAACGAAAGGAAATCACGAGATAGGTAAACCATTCACCCGTAGAAGGAGGGAAAGCTTCTCAGAAATAATAGGTGACATTTTTGGAGCATTGATACCAGCAGTGGGTGTATCTTTAAATGCATACAAAATTCGGAAATTGTCTACAGTAGTAGATCGCTTATCAACGAATACTGCTGGAGGGTTCTTGATGGTAAATACCGAAATGGTTGCCATGAGAGCTATGGTAATGCAAAACCGACTTGCCCTTGACATTCTTTTGGCAAAAGAGGGAAGAGTCTGTGGAATGCTGAAGGTACAACATTGTTGCACTTACATTCCAGACAAAAGTGAGAATATACAGAAGTATATAAAGAACATTACTGATTTGCATAAAGAAATTGCCCCACTGGAGGTTGAAGGTGCTTGGGAGAGACTTGGTAAGAGTTTTTCCTCAATGAAGAAATGGTTCACCGAAATAGGTAGTTCTCTTATTGGGAAAATATTAATTCCAGTAACCTTAGTAATAATAATAATGTTAATGTTGAGATTAGCATATGTGTGTATTAAAAGAAGAAAGAGACAAAATAAGGCAAAAAGAGAAAAAGAGAAAACCAAAGAAAGAGAACGAGAGATGGGAGAGATTGAATTGGAAGAATTTAAAGAGAACATGTACAAAAGGTCTAAAAGACAAGATGAAAAGGACACAATTGTCTAAACTAACAGATGCAAGTGGACAAGAAACATTTATCTGATAAATTTGATAGGATATGTTTTGGTGGTGATATTAAAAATCACCAAAGGGGGAATTGATGGAGCAGGGGAAACAAAATATTTTTGTACCCCTTGAAAATTAATGACCGCATAACTAGTACTGATACTAATAGTTTGATCAGCATGTATTAACCAACAAGTGCACCTTTTTAGTAAACACTACATATGGGCAATACGCTTATTTGTGCAAAATCTAATCTACTTACAAATATGAAGTCAATTAACCTTAGTATTGTGATTTGCGTACTAATTAGAGTGAAATTGCATGATTTGTGTTGCATAATAGAATTGTATTGTGGAAAAGAATGCAGGTGGTAAGTAAAATGGCTTTAAATGTCGCTTCTGCAAGGTAACACCTAACATGGGTCTTTAGACTGGCGGGTGGTAAACAGAAAGGCTTATTTTCGTTGTTTTAATTTCGGTTGTGTTTGTTCTTATGATAGTTCATTTGGGCCTGCTAGGCCATGCTTCAAAAATGGTTGCTGGAGAGGATGAGATCACGTGTGATGACTAAGATGGCCTCCGCGCAGAATGAATGCGGCCTGTGCCCGGAGTGAGAAATGTCAGGGTCAAGCTGACCTGCAAGGAAAATGACTGCCAAGTATTCAGCATGTATTCTTGGGAATGGATGGGAAAGAACCGAGAGACAATGGATGAACTAAATTGTGACCATCAAGATCGCTACAAAATGAATTGACAAGTTGGACTACTTTTGACCCCAAAGTCAGGAGACATATTGTATGCTTTATTGTCCCCAAACCAGTTTGAACAAGGAGGACGATGAGGTGACCATCACCACCCCTCCAATGGACCAATTAGCGTGATTCTTGCCCCTAAGGATTGCAACTTTTATGTGCAGTAAGCTAGAGAATAGGGTATAAGAGAGTCTGCTCTAAAGAGAGAGGGTGTTCTTCTTTTTGTTGCTCCCCAACTGCAATTGCGATTACGAATGCTGCTGCTGCTGCTGTTGGTTTTATTGCCATGCCGCTTCTTTATTTTTCATTTTTCCACCTTGATGCTGTGAAAAGACTCTGTAATTTTGGACTTTGAACTTTGACTGGGAAAGGAACGAGATCGTTGCGGGAATTCTGCCCGGGAGGTACGTCCGAGGAGGGTAGCGGGACAGTCAGTCAGTTTGGGAGTCCTATTCTGTGATCTGCGGTTCATCTCCCTTTGTGAACCATTCTTGTCATCGACCCTGGCCGAGGGTAATGATAATTTTCACTTTCCTAAAAACCTTTCTTAAATGCTTATTGATATTTAAATGTGTTTGTTTAATAAAGAATTTCACTTATTTGATTGAATAATTTTAGATAAAATTATATTCTAACTTTAAAATGAGTATGTGGTTCTTTTAATAAAATTGTGATTTATAAAATGTTAAAGGTTTAATTGTGATTGAGCTGGTCTTGATCACCATCAACTGACCCTACTAGTTGGTCCATCGACCAAATAGCGGAGTGCCTTGATGTTTAGAACCGACAGGATCCGAAATTTATGTATATAATGTATAGATTATAATTCTGTCGTTTTCCAATAAGGTAACCCCGCTCGTCCAGCAGCTCATTTTTCCTTAGGTGAATAATCCAGAGATGGAATGAATGTATGTATGCGGTGTCATGGGCCCCACCGTCATGAGTGTGTCTCTGGATTAGAGTCTTGAGGAGAAATTTATATTAGCCGCGCTGGATCACCATCAATTTGAGATTGACAGTAATTTGTGATTCCTATTTGCGAAATCGCAAATATTTACTGGTTAATGCATTGCATTTAAGGAATCGCAATTTGCGATTCCTTAAATGCAATGGCAATTTAAGTAATCGCCAATTTAGCGATTACTTAAATTGCGATTTTTGCATGTGGGATGATGCATCCCAAATGCAAAAATACCGGTCGCAAAGGGGCAGATTCTGCGAATCTGCCCATTTGCGAGCGGTTTTTTCCTTGATGCATGTAGCCCATAGTGATAAACCAAGGGATGATTACCTATATTATAACATAGTATAACCATGCACATTGGGTATTTGGACTAAGAAAATGCTGAATGAGAAGATGGAGTATCTCTATGACAGGTAAAGAAGAAAAATTGAAAGAAAGAAAAGTAAAACTGAGAAAGAAAAGGACATAATTGAGAGGGAAAGAGATAGAAAAGAAACCATCAAGTGATAGAATGGAGGTCATTAAGAAGGTTTGTATGATGCCTAACTTAGTTTGTAATACCGTTGGCTGAGTTTAGACCTCAGAGGTGACTTGCATAAATTTATCGAGTGAGCCCCATATTTTCTGCAAGATTCTAGGGGTACCCAAAAGATTTGCATGCATGCTCTGTACTTCTAAGGTACTTAACCCAAGCCTACCAGGTGTGGAATGAGACATTATTCAATGATTTTCATTCTATGAAAATGACTTTGATCGTGATTGTAAGTAGGAGATCCAAAAGGGCAGAGATTCCGAGAGATCAAGGTTATTGTGTACTGTATTTGATCTAGCAGTATTACTGGGCAGACTAGCACAATTCATAGTTTGATGATATTATTAAATTGCAATTGAATTTCGTTCCAGTAAGGAGTAAGCCACTTACAGGTAAAAACATGTTTAAGGGTGCCTTTCAAATCTTTGCGAGTCCAGCATCTGTCAGTGTCTGATAGTTTTAGCTTGGATAGTTTCTCTAGGGACCAGTATAATAAGTGTGTTTCAAAAAGTTTAGTTTGTGTAAGTGAAGGGATTATTTTATTATGAAGGGCTCGAGAGCAGATTATGGAGAAAGAGCTCACTGAAGGAGGCGTTCTCCCAATATTCTGGAAATGTTTAGTCCATTTACCTTGAATGGGAGCGGGTGAAGTATTTTTACCAGAGCTCAGAAATGTATACATCTTTAATGCCCTATGACCTAACCGAAGCCAGTAAGGGTAGTTATTAGTAATACTGGTTCAGATAGGTGGCCGAGTTTGGAGGTCTCCACTTTCATTCGCAAGAAATTGTAGAACATTTTGACTGAAGATTGGCAAACGTTAGGTTTAGAGCCTTGGTAGAGCTCTTTGATGAGAGATATACTATTTACTGCCCAAAGAGAGCTACAGGCATAAGTGTTGGTTGTCTAAGGAAGTTTAATGTTCCATAGTGACAAGTAAGTAGATTTATTAACGGGTGAAGACATGAGTTTGTCTACTAATTTTAATGCTTTAACAGTGCCTAGAAGTATCTGCTGTGAGTGGGCAAGCTTGTGACGTGACATCGTTATGAGTGCTACTATAAGGTGGGGAGAGTATAGATGACGCTCAGTAACTAGCCACGGGGGATGAGGAGACATACTGTCAATTAGCCAATAAGCACCCTGAGTAGCAATATATGCCGTCTGGTAATTACACCAGGTCGGTAGATTACAATCACCTTCACCATGTTTGAGACTGAGTTTTTTAATTAAATTCTGTCTTTCTTATTGTTCCAAAGGAAGTCTGCTGTAATTTTGTGAACCGCAGAGAAAAAAAAAAGAAGTGGAGAGGTGTATTGGCAACACACTAGATAGGAAACTTATTAACGGACCGAACATCATCTTTAATTTTTCCAATCAACCCCACCCAAAAATATGAATAGGGAACAATGAAGTCAATAGATCTCTGTTTTTTTCTAGGTTATTTTGTTCATTGTATTGAACTGATTCTGTTAGGTCAATGCTGAACCAGATACCCAAGTATTTATTATATTTTGAATGCCAATGTAGTCCAGTGTTACCAATACAGACGGGGAGACAGAGAGTTGAGAGGAAGAACCTCAGCATTAGCTATGTTTAAGGAGTATCCTGGAAACAGAAAAGTTACGGATAATATTCGGAATGGCAGGGATAGCAGCTTCTTCAGTGAAAACCAAAATATTATTGGCGAAAGCTGTGGTCTTAAAGCATGTATTATTAACGCTAAAAACTTTGATATCAGAAGATTTGTTTGATTATGAAAGGAGAGGATCTATTGCCAGCAGAAATAAAAGAAGAGACAGTAGGCAGCCTTGAGGAGTGCCTTGTTGGAGGGTAAAGGAGTCTGAGGTGGAACCATTAATCTTGATACTGGCTGAAGGGTTTGCATACAGGGTCACAATTACTCTTAAAAAGGAATTGCCCAGATCATATTGGCTAAGCGTTGCTTCCAGGAGTAGCCAAGTAACCTTATCAAAGGCCTTTTCAGCGTCTAAAGCCACCGCTGATTCAGAGATCAAGGGATTTTCGGTGAAGTGGCAAAAGCTGCGAATATTATCAATCAGTAGCCGGCCCTTGACTAAAGCGGACTGAGAGACATGAATTTACTTGGCAATAAATGGTTCCAAATGTTTAGCTAGGATCTGGTCATAGATTTTTGCTTCCATATGTATTAGCAGGGACAGCAAGCTGGTAAGGTCCAGTACTCATGCTCCTAAAACATAATCAGTAAATCTAAAAGGTACTGTTCCTGTTGATGAAGGAAAAGGAAAAAGGCTAGCTTGGAAGTGGATAACCCCACGGAATCTTTGTGATTATTCCTTGATGCCCTCACATATCCAAATGGATGTCGTGCTTCATCTTAGGGCGTGCTTCTCGTTGGGCCGGCGCTGCAATGCCCTATGGGCTCCGCAAGAGGGCTGTTAATCGGAGATCTTTTAGTATTTAGCCATAATGATGAAGGTGTGTGTGAGGACGTGTAATGTGTTGGGTGGAGGGAGTGCAAATAGAGTGTTAAATGAATGAAAACTGTCTAAGGAATACCAAACTGGTTTCAATATGATGGTTCCCTTGGCAGAGTTAAAACAATGGAAAAGGGACTATCATGAGGGCAAAATGAACCAAGATAGCCTTAACATTTATGTGCGGTCAGGTCGATGTGAAACATGCTTGTTGGTCCAATTGGATCCTTGGCATTTCTTCAGGACCTAGACGATCCCTACCCTACACCTAGAAAGAGATGTGTAGTGCCAAGAACGGCGAGCAGAGGTGGGGTAGGTCTCTGGTGCCCTCCGCGCAGAACCATTTTTTAGCAGCAGTGTGCTACTCTCTGCTTTTGACCTAAGGGGTCTGACAGATTGATTCAAAAGGGTAGGACAATCGTATACTGAGGTATTTTCCTAATACGGGAGTACCTGGCACTTCACATCGCTCCCTAGGTGTAGGGTAGGGATCTTCCAGGTCCTGAAGAAATGCCAAGGATCCGGTTGGACCAACAGGCGTGAAACATGTCGACCTGAAGGCACATATACATTAAGGCTATCTTGGTCCATTGAGCCCTCATGATAGCCCTTTCCATTTTTTTTTACTTTGCCAAGGGAACCTTCATATTTAAACTAGTTTGGTATCCCTTAGCCAATTTTAATTAATTTAACACTCTATTTGCACTTACTCCACTCTACACATTTCACATCCTCACACATACCTTCGTCATTACAGCTAAATACTAAAAAGATCTCCGAAAGAGCCTGTCTCGAACAATCACAAAGATTCCCTGGGATTATCCACTTCCAACCTAGCCTTTTTCCATTTCCTTCTTCTACAGGAACAGTACCTTTTGGATTTACTGTTTATTTTAATAGACAGGGAATTCAGGGTGCATTTTATGGCCTTATTTCCCTTAGCCATGCGGCTCATTATCTGCCCCCTGACTTCAGCATTTTAAGGCATCCTAAAGCATAACTGGAGAGGAGACCAAATTAATATTTTCCTAAATAAAGAGTTCTAAAGCTTGTTGTAATTCACGCACATTGAAGTCACTTTCTAAAATGTTGCTGTTCATGCTCCAAGTGGGTTTTAATTTGAGGGGGTAAAATACGAAATGTTATGGTGACAACTGCAGAATCAGAAACCACAATGGGTTCAATTGATGAACAAATTGTCTCTGGAAGCAGCGAAGCGTTTACAAGTAGATAATCAATCCTTCAGAAACTATTGTGTGGTGGAGAGAAGAAGGTGAAGTCGCTACCTGTAGGATTATGAAAAAGCCCAAAATCCATGAGGTTGTGGGAAGAGCAGAGATTAAGCATGGTTTTTGTTTTAGCTCTGGGAGGTCTGTATTTAAAAGCGAATAGTCTGTCTGGAATTTTATACATTGGTAAGTTAAAGTCCCCACATAGGATAATATGGGAAGAAGGAGGGACTAGAGAAAGTTTAGAGTTTAATGAAGTCCAAAATTGAGGATCATCTCTGTTAGGGCAAATATGTTTATAGTTTACACCTTATATGGTCTGCATTTAAGTCTAGTGATTAACCATTTTCCTTCATTATCCTGTCTCGAGGCAATGATGGACAGGCCTGAGTTTTTCGAGATGAGAGTAATGACACCAATTTTCTTTGTGATCGCTGCAGAACATGTCAAGTCATGGACCAAGCCATAGCGCAACGAAAGAGCGTCTTTACATCCTATTTTGGTTTCTTGAAGAAAAACTATGTCACCTTAAAGGTTATTGTAGAAGTCAGAAATGTTCTTTTGTTTCACTGGATGGTTATGGCACTTGGTATTAAGCAAGATTACTTTCAAGGAGGCCATAGTGGACTATCAATGAACAGTACCCTTAGTTTCTGGTAATGAATATTATTGAGGAGTCGGAATGAGCTGAAAAGCGTGGGTGAAGTAGGCACTAAGCCACTTGCTGAGAGAGTTACAGAATAGAATAGAAGAATATTGGAGAAGGCAGCAAGAGAGTAAGACGAAGCAGACCAAAAAAGAACACATATAGGAGGAAAACAGGAAGCATGAGAGAAAAACATTATAGGAAAAATAGAAACCGAATAGAACGCAAACACAAGAAATGAAACACCACCCCAAGCATGGAGTGGGGGGGACTCCCAGAGAGACAAGGTCTATTGAACGGAACTGTGAGGAAACCTAGTCAAGAGGACCCCCCAGGGCTTCATGGAACCAATAAACCAGCAAGAATATAGAAATGAGACTGGGAAGATGACACAAGGTACAATATCAAAGCACCGATCATACTCTCTGCATTAGTGAGTCTGACATTTCATAATACTCGCCCCCTCGACTTGTAATAGGTCCATGGTTAGTCTTGGTGCTCTGGGGTACATCATGTACCGTTGTTTACATTTCTCAGAATAGCTTCTAACGTGGATGCACGATCAGCCTTATCTTGAAGTCAGTAGATCCTGCTTGGCCCTTTTCAGAGTACCCTTACTGTCTTTCTCTTTATGATCCTTAGAGTCCACCAAGATGTGGAGCGGCATGAAGAGCACCAGGAGTTGCAAGGTTGGCCACCCCTGTCCAGCGTATAGTTGAAAAAACAGGAGAGAGAGGGCGCCGGAAACAAGAATACGGTGTGTGTTTAAGCCTGGCAATCAAATGAGCTCGTGTCTGTGTTATTGTGATTGTGAAAGAGCATGAACCAGAAACAAGATTACAATAAACAACACAATACCAAGTTGCAAGGAGGTTGGAAAAGCGCCCTGTGACTGTTTGGATTTGTATAATGACTCAGCTGTACTATGCATCAAACGATAGTGTGTATAGACGCAGAGAGAGCTATCAGCACGAACAGAGATCAACAGGATGAAGTCTCCGAGGAAGCAGGTATTCAGGGGGTCTCCTTAGAAGTGGTGAAGCAAAGAAGGCCGGAGCATGATATGGTGGCAAGCACGAGCATGTATAAGCTGCCCTGAATGAATCCTCATGGACACCTAGCATAACATCAGGAGCCAGCAGGAGAGAAATCTGTCTCTTCAGACACTCTTTGTAGACACTGCGCCGACATAGACTGATACATATCCGTAAGTACGGTGCTGCCGACTTTGTAGGCGGTCTTCCATAACGGTATAAATGAGTGGGGCACCAAGAGGGCCTGAGGCCGCTTCACCCTAATGTTCGCACCTACTGCCAAAAGGAGATCCAGGACAGCGCAATACTGGGTCAGGAGCCTTGTTCAGAAGCAGCATCAGCACAAAGACAGGGTGATCAGTGGTCGTAGAGCTTCAGATCTCCATTCGGGGAAATCTATGAGTCGGGCGCCGCCAACTTATGGAGGTCGTAGAGGAGCCACTGAACACATCAACTAGCAGAATCCACAGTTGCTGCTTCGCTTCTGCAGCTGATGGGTAAAGGTGGCAAGGATTTAATTATTTCCCCATAAATTTGTTATAGGTGCAGACGTGAAACATGCTGAAACACAGAGAAGCACTGGTGGATACTAGGGTGACCAACTGGCATGGGTGCAAATTCAGGACAGTGAGTGTAAAAATTCAGGACAAAGGGTCAAAATTCAGGAAAAAAAAATCAGGACAGAAGGTCAGAATTCAGGACAAAAATTTGGGACAAAAGGTACATTTTACAGACACATTAGAGGAGGTCGCGCAATATTACATAAGTAAATAGACAACCAACACAAGCACAAGTCAAAATAAGTTTATATTAGGTTGAGAGAACCTTGCACTGCATCTGTTGTGTGCCGGAGTGAAACTTAAATACCTGCGTTTGCATATTGGTTGCACCTGGGTAACATGTGCCAAAATGAACCCCCCCCCCCAGAGCTTAGCCTCTGGTGAGGTGACAGGAGTCCATAAACAAAAGCAGTTTGCCATGCCCTGGGCTCTGGCAGGAGGGGGCCAAGCAAATGCTGTCACTGGCCCATTATAATTCTGTATGTGATAATTAGGCCGACATACAGAATGATAATGGGACGATAGCAGCCTGTGTCAGGTCGGGGAGGGGCTGCTGCAGGCCACTGATCACAGCAGGAGCGCGAGCTGGCCCCTGCAGTGAAAGTTACAGAACTCCCAGGCTGCTTGCAGGGGGCAGCTCGCTCTTAAGTCCGAAATTACGGACAAAAGGCGTCCGTGAAAGAATTCTTCATGGACAATGAACAAGAGGCCCAAATTACGGGCAGCCCGTGAAATTTACGGACGGTTGGTCACCCTAGTGGATACACTGGAGCTCAGAAGAGAACCACCATTTTGCTCGGGCTCCAAACCACGCCCCCTAATAATCCCATTTGTGGCAGCCAATGCCAGTCTGGGGATGTCAGGGAAGGCTGAGAGCCTGTAGGTGATTGCTTTAGGTGCATGCCCAGCTTTTTAGAAAGTTAAGTCCTGGTGGTGAGGGAGATGGTTTGGAGCAGTTAAGCACTATCACCCCGGTCGTGCCCTTTTTACTTATGTCACAAACACTCAGCGTTATTATAGCGCAGCACTGTCACCCCTATGGGTATCTGGGCGCACTGGATGTGACATCTCCTTTGAAGAGCCAGGTCAGAAACGAGCAGAGAGAGGAAAAATAAAGGCCAGAAACGATCAGAAAGAGGAAAAATAACGAGAAGATATGATCAGAAAGAGGAAAAATAAAGGTCAGAAACAAGCAGAAAGAGGAATAGTAAAGGACGGAAACGCGCAGAAAGAGGCAAAATAATGGGCAGAAAAAAGAAAAACAAATGTCAGACACGAGCAGAAAAGGCAAAATAATGGGCAGAACGAGCAGAGAGAGGCAAAAGTAGAGGGCAGAAGTGGGCAAAAAGGCAGAAAAGCAAGCAGAAAGCAAGCAGAAAAGATGGCAGAAACATGAGCTGGTGCTTTCGTGTGCTCGGCACTTAATTGTTAACACCGGCACTTATGACAGCTGCTGCCTGGTGGTGCTGTTTGTATAATTTAGAGATGAGCAGAACAGCAATTTTTTATTGTTTATTAATATACATTAAAAACAACTAATACCTTCCACCCAAGCCACTTTTAAAGTCTTTTGGTGGCAATGGGTGGTGTAAGCAGCAGAGGCCTCCTGACGAGGGCTGTAGGAAAGTAGGATCTGCTTTCATGGTTACCCCCACATTTTACCTGATGTTATGCTGTTTCTGACTAGTCTGACTAGGATCCTGCTAATCAGGACCCAAGTCTCTGTGCTTTCTCCCCTAAATTGGTTATGGTAAGTACTTAGGTACATCCCAGATTGGATACTGGTGTACCCTTATAAATCCCACTGCTGCCACCAATGTAGGAGGCTGGCTTAGTATATGGTGCACACTTAGGTAGGTGTGCACCCTGCACTAATCCAGATAACCCTTATGGAGATTTGTCATGGGACAAGATTCAGATCAAGATACCTCTTCCTCTTCGACCGTCTGAGTACTGTGGACTTCACTGGACTTCGCTCTGGGCACCAATGCTGCAACTGGAAAGACTCCTACTGCTCCTGGTCTCGTCGCCCTGCTCGTCTGCTGCAACGTCCGTGCCTGTGCTCCATACAGGAACCTTCCAAAGCATGTGGACATCCAAGACAGCTGAAGGAATCTCCCTTGAAGTGAAGGAGTCGCTTCCCTACTCTGCAGGCACCGCATCCAAGCTATCCAGTCTGCTGCTCTTGGGCTCCCATGGACTCCGAAGGCTGGGCAACACAGGTGGTGGTTCTACAACTCCCTCGAGGCCTGCACTGTCTTCATAACAAGTTTGAGGCCAGTATCCCTCGTCGGAACCGCAGGAACCAAACCCCTGTGCACCGCGTTGACTTGTCGTTGCAAAGGCATGTTGGATATCTTCCTCAAATAGCCCCCATCTCAAGCATCTCCTGTGACCAAGATCTCCGTCCTCACCGCATCTCTTGCACCGTGGGCCTGCATCTTTGGTGAGCTGCTCGAGGTCCTCTTGCGACCTGAGTGCCTCCGGCCTGTGGGTCCGCTTGAGGGTCTTCTTTGACTCCAGTGGGCTCCCCTGATTGCTTGGGGCCTGCTCTAACTCCCCTGCTTGTGGTGAGTCACCCGGACCTTGCTGGTCTCGACACTGAACGTTTTTGCCTTCCACGTTGTTTGCAGTTGCCAAGGCTTGTTGATGCGTCCGACGGACACCGACCCTCAACTCTCGACATCTTATGTGGGACAGCTTGTGAATGGCTCCTGGTCTTCCTCAGCATCGCCTGGTCCACACAGATGCAGCTCCAAGGTCACGTCAACTCTCCTGCAACACCCGACATCGGTGGGCATTCGTCTTCCGTGCCTCCTGGTTACTCCTGAGTGGCATAGACTCTGCCCCTTTGCTTGCAGGTACTGCTCAACTTGAATCCACCTTTGGGTTCCACTGGACTCTTTCACCTTTTCCAGCAGTGGCATCTTCCTGAAGTTCTCCATTGAGTTCGACTGCGGTTTCCGATGCCACTTCGCACCTATGCACCCGGCTTCCCTGGGATAGGTATCCTTGTTCCTAGGGTAGCAAAGGGTGGGAGTGGCTCTCCAACGTTCTGTCTTCCATGGAGTTTCTTCAGGGTCCACTAGGCAGGGTCCTTCTTTAAAATTGCAACCGCAACTTACCCATTGACTTGAATTGAGCATGCGGTCGTGTTCCCATTCTACAGACGGCCTCCTTGGGGTTCCTGGTTACTTACCTCGTGTGGTTCCTTGGGTCCCGAGCACTTCTACGTCTTCTGGGTATAGTCTTGACTTGAGTCGTGGTTTGCATACCACTATTTTAGTATATGGTTTGGTGTCCCCATGGCGACCACTGTGTATTTGTGCTACCTACCTGTTTTTATTGCAAAGTATTGTGTGCATTGTGTATATCTCCGGATAGGAGATATTTGTATGTGTTAGTAAGTCTCTTATAATAAATACCTATTTTTTATAAATATACTGTGTGGATCTTTTTCACTTAATCTATACCAATAAGATTACGTTTTGGTAAAACAAGCTGCTTTACACTCTTTCTGGACTAAGCCTGAAGACTGCTCTCCACAGCTACCACATAGAGAGCTTTCTAAGGTTGTCTAAGACCACTAAAATCACCATAAGGGTTGTCTGGATTAGTGCAGGGTGCCCACTTACCTAAGTGTGCACCATATACTAAGCCAGCCTCCTACAAGGGACCTGGCACTTATTTTATTACAAATTAGGCACTGCAGAAAACAGGCAGAGGAGGCACAAACCTAAGGCAGCAGAGGGTAGCGGACCGTGGGCAAGATGAACAGGAGAACTGTCGCAGGTGGAGCTGGCACGAGGACCTGCTCCCACCCTTGGCTTCACCAACCTCCACTGGCTGAAACTTCATAGAAGGAAGATATGAGAGGGTCACCATTCCCAGGGTAGAATGGCAGCTCAGGGAATAATAATACAGATCAGAATTTCTCAGTATGTGATGATTGCCATCAGGGCCAAAGAGAGACAAGAGGAGTGGAGTGGAGTGGCCAGACTGTAATAGTGCAGAATTAAAGCCACACGTCATTGGCAGTGAAAGTCAAGATCTAATGGCCAGATCATGCACAAAGCGACGTGAATGTAGAAACATGCCCTGATACACTCAGAAACACACTGTGACGTGCCCATGTATGAAAAAACAACTGCAAGGTTAGTCCACTATCCACACCATAGGCACTGTACATAGGGATCAACCTAAGATGTCCTCCAGCCATGATTTACACATTATTGAGCCAAACTTCATTCACTGCACATCAATAGAAGCACCAGTGCAATTATCAGACCACAGAAGCCACAACACTGTAGGCTGAGTAAAGGGATTGGGCCTCTCTATGGGATGTACTGACTCCACTGAGAGCACAGGCACGTCCTCCCTGTAGGACAACCATGGTGTACAAATCACACTCCCTCAATCACTTATCAACTATATCACTGCAAAGCAGCACAAGAACCATTCATACAACACAATCCTCAAACTTGCACTTACTGGTTGTTGCGCCAGGGATAGTCTTCGGGGTGCTCTGGATGTCATTGGCTGTGATGCTGTAAATACTGAGGTCATACGGTGATCCTGGAGAAAGGTTTATTATGGTCCCTCTCTGCTGACCTCCACCAGTCACATTTGATTGAAAGGTCACAATTTGTGTGGAGCCCACCTTGACCATATATCTGTACTTGTCCTGATATGTGTCATTGGGCACCGTCCACTGTAGGGTAAGCGAGGTCTCGCTCCTGCTGAATATGCTGAACATGCTGACTGGCGAGGGCACTGAAACAGAACAATGAAAAGAAAGTTAGATTGGTTTATGTGCATTTCTTCTTGCTAGCCTACGCATAATAAAAAGAGTAGTGTATGAGCGGTGTTACAAAAGCTGCAAAGTCATAGGTCAAAGCTGCTTCAAGTCTCACCAACCAATGTAAGTCAATAGACCCATGACAAATTATACCCCTTACACCAACTACAGGAAACATGGCTTCACTGGAAAGTCTAACATGAAAAATCTGGTAAATCAAGACCTATTTACTCATTAACTGGAGTGGGGGTAAAAGTTTGCAACTCGAATTATGCATAGAAAACATTGAACTTCTTGGAGCTTTTTAGTATTAGATTACATAGGCTACGCAGTGCGAGTGGTGCATAATTCACAAATGGAATTTCAAAATTTTCGGGAACAGTGTTAGTCCAAACTTTGTCAGCCAGGCATTACACCTATATCAAGCAGAAATGGACTGGTAAAACTCAGGGAATCTGAGGGGAAACTTAGCTTCCCACATGTTATTCCCACAAAAACCTTATACTCCGCAATAGATATCCGCATGTCACAGGATTTACCAATGGTTCTAGGTTTGATCGTTCTGGGGGTGCTAATGGGCCTGGTAGCCCTCAAATACATAGGTGACATTCTAATATCCGTAAGTTACAACTCAAACATCTGCTTGAGCTTTGAGCTGAGCATGAATTTGGACTACTTCTCTGAGACACACAAAGTTATAGGTGCACAAGTGCTGTAGACTAGGGAGTGGAATTTCAGAACTGCTAGTCGTGATCCACATAGATTTGCAAAAGGAGAGTTTGACAACTCAAACTTTTAGATTACCATAAGTCTCTTCATTAATAGATGACCATTTTCCAGCTGTTTTTGGTGGCTCTCTGGACTAATGCATCTACTCAAAAAATCTGCTTTTGACCTCAGTCACAGGTTTACACCTCAGGAATCCAGTAAGACTATCATTCTTCTGAAGTCGATAAAATGAGTACCACTAACCTTAGTAAAAATAAAAATGTGATTCAGCACTAAGCTGTCCCAAGGGGTGAGATTATGGTTTACAAACATGTTATGTTAATTTTATTGGTTGATGGTCTTTTCCTGGTTTCAACAGAACCAAAAGTGACTTTTACAATCAGGATGCTGATAAGCATAGGTCAGTATGTTTCTTCCTTAAGATCACAAAGTACTGGTCTCATCTTAAGTTCTTTGTTTCACGCGCCACCAGGAGCCGATGTTCCTTCTTGGTCAGTCCAGCATCAGCTGTAGTCCCACACTCCCCACTGGGAACTCTTCTTCCCAATGAGCAGGGGCGGCTCTTCCGATAAGGCGGAGAAGTGTCGCCCAACTCCTCTCAGAGTAGGAAAAAGGAAAAATAAACGATAATAATGCTGTTATTATGATTTTATTTTTCATAGGTTCGAGGCTGGTGGCACGGGCGGGGGAGTGGTTTGTGCACACATAGAATACAACATGAACATGTACATTTGAAGCACTCAATATGCTGGCGATGGATCCAGCAGGAGTAGGTGGAGTTGTACCTTCTTTAGACAAGTACAACGACACCAGCTAACTCCAAATTGTGGAAAAAGTTGATACAGAGCTGTGGTATTCACCGGTTTGATGACAATAAGTGGCTTAGCAAGCAGCTGTGTTTTAGCAGTCAATAAATCTAATCTAGTCGATTTGTATAGTGTGAGAGGCTGGCTTAGTATATGGTGCTCACTTTATGTAAGTGTAGCACCCTGCACTAATCCAGACAACCCTTATGGTGATTTTTGTGGTCTTAGACAACCTTAGAAAGCTCTCTAAGTGGTAGCTTTGGAGAGCAGCCTTCAGAGCTTAGTCCAGAAGGAGTGTAAAGCAGCTTGTTTTACCAGTACTTAATCTTATGGTATAGGTTAAGTGAAAAAGAATCACACAGTATAGTTCTAAAAATAGGTATTTTATTACAAACACTCACTAACACAATGTATTATCTCCTACCGGAGATAGAAACACAATACACACAATACTTAGGAAATAGAGCCCGTAAGTATCACAAATACACAATGGTCTCCAGGGGTAGAACAAGCCATAGACTAAAATAGTGGAATGCAAACCACGATTCAAGACAAGAGAGGACCCAGAAGACATAAAAGTGTTGGGGACCCAAGGAACCACCCACGGTATGTACCCAGGAACACCACGGAGGCCGTGTGCAGAGCCTGAACACAACTGCGTGATCAACAGATGTCAATGGGTAAGTCACAGTTGCAGTTTTAAAGAAAAAGGACCCTTCCCAACGGACCCTGAAGAAACCCCGTGGAAGATGGAAGGTTGGTGGGTCACCCCACTTGTGAATAGCCCAGGAACCAGCATACCTACACCAGGGAAGCCGGATGCATAGGTGTCAAGTGACGTCGGAAACCACCGTAGACCACAATGGAGGTCTTTAGGAAAGATGCAGCTGGAGAAGAAGACAAAGGAGTCGGGTGGAACCCAAAGGTGGATTCAAGGTTAGAAAGAACCTGCAAGCAGAGGGGACAGAATCTACGCCATTCAGGAGTACCCAGGAGGCACGGAAGACGAATGCCCACCGATGTCAGAGATGCAGGTGAGGTTGACGGTCCCTTCAAGTTGCAGCTGTGCAGACCAGGCGACACTGTGGAAGACCAAGAGCCGGTTACGAGCTGTCCCAGGTCGGATGTCGGGGGCCAACGGGTCAGTGTCTGGCAGGGGCACCAAAAGCCTTGGCAGTAGCAACCAATGTGGTCGATGAAAAAGGTGCAGCGTCGGGACCAGCAAGGTCAAAGCGACTCACTACAAGCAGGTAAGTCACAGGAGGCCCCAAGCAAGCAGGGAAGGCCACTGAACCCAAAGAAGAATCTCAAGAGGACCCACAGACCGAAGGCACAGGAGTCGCAAGAAGACCTCGAGCAGCTCACCAATGAAGAAGGCCCACGGTGCAGAGGAAGCAGTGAGGGCGAAGATCTTGGCTGCAGAAGTTGCTTGAGGCTGGAGCTTCTTGGAGCCCGTAGCTCTCTGGAGTAGAGAGTTAACAAGCCTTGGCAATGGCAAGTCAGCGCAGTGCACAGGGGTTCTGTTCCAGCAGTTCTGATGAGGGATACTGGCCTCAAACTCGGCGAGAAGACATTGCAGGCCTCTAGGGAGTTGCAGAACCACCACCTGTGTTGCTGAGCCTTTCGGAGTCTGTGGGAGCCCAGGATCCGCAGACAGGTCAGCTGAGTTGCGGTGCTTGCAGATGCAGGGGAGTGGCTCCTTCACTCCAAGGGAGATTCCTTCAGGTGTCCTGGATGTCCACAGGCCTGGTGAAGAACCTGTATGGAGCACAGACCCAGATGTCGCAGAAGACGAGCAGGTCGATAAGAACAGGAGCACCAGGAATCTTCTCTTGTACAGTCTTGGTTCCCAAACGAAGTCCAACGAAGTCCAGAGGGTCGAAGTTGAAGTGGTATGTGATTTGAATCTTGTCCCACGACGAATCTAGGGACCCACCCACAGGTAAGCTCTTAAGTACCCTTAGGAAAGGGTTGGGATGATTCAGGGGTCCCTCCCAGAGGAGGGGCTGGACAGTGGGGAGGATAATCCCATGTCCGTTTTCCAGTTTCACAGAAGAGCGGGAGCCAATGGCTTCCTGAACTGGCTTGAACCGGAGTATGCAAGGAGGGCACAAAATGTGCCCTTCAAGCAGTCTGAGTGGCGCTGGCAAGCGTCCCCACCCTGCCCCAATACACTAAACCCTGTCTGGGAGGTGGTCACACCTCCCTGTGACAGGATATCTATTGTTCTGCCTTCCCCTGCTCGAGCTTGACTCAGCATCAGAAGGGCAGAAACTTGTCTCTGGTCGGCAGCAGCCCTAGCTTACTGTCCGGTACTGGAAGACTGGTACCGGGAGCACTGAGGGCCTCCCGGAGGAGCTATAAGGCGCATGGAATCATCATAAATCCCACACCGAATGGTGTGGGGTATGATTCCAACATGTTTGATACCAAACATGACAGGGTTCGTTACAGCCAGTTTAGAGATGGTCATTACTTAATGACGCATGGCCACTCTATATGTTATTATGGCTATTGAACTTACAACCCAGGAGAATGGACTCCGAAGGTTGTAGGGGTGCCCTGCTCATGCAGGGGCACCCTCACACTTAGAAGTGAGCACCCTAACTTCAGGATTGAAAGGCCTGCCTTAGGGGTGACATAAGTTTTAAGTGTAGTGACCTCAGATATAAGAAAACTTATATCTGTCATAAGTGGTGCTAGCACCAGCTTACACAGGCTGCAATGGCAGGCCTGGAGTCACAATTTGGGTGGTCTCTCATGGGTGGCATAATACATGCAACAGCCCATGGGAGACCCCTGGTGTTCCTATGCCCTGGGTACCTGAGTACCATATACTAGGGACTTATCTGGGTACACCAGTAGCCAATCTGGAGTGTACCTAAATACTCAACATGTTCAATTTAGGGAGGAAGCACAGAGACTGGGGTTCTGGTTAGCAGGATCCCAGTCAGACTAGTCAGAAAAACATAATGACACCATCAAAAAGTGGGGGTGGCAATTAAAGCAGATCCTACTTTTCTACATATAGCGCATGGCTACCTGGAGACTCCCCAGCACTGATTCAAACCAGCAGCTGTCAAAGTTAGCCCAGCTAGGAGCTGAGCGAGGAAGATTACAAAAAAAACATGTTTTAAGAGCTTTCATGAAGGCAGGTTCAGAATCCAACGGATGCAGTATGAGTGGCAGAGAGTTCCAGAGTCTGGATGCCAGATGTTTTAAGGAGCGACCACCCCATCTGGGTCTACAAAATCTGGGTGTCATTGCGAAAGAGGAAATTGCAAACCTTAGAGATCTGCCAGGGTTATATGGTTTGATAAAGGCATGAAGAATTTGAGGCCCCTTCCTGTAAAAGGCCCTGTAGGTAATGCACAGAGATTTAAATCGAACTCGTTGCTCTATGGATAGCCAATGAAGGTCAACCAAGGCCCTCCTTGTGGACAGGTACCTTTGGATTTTGAGGAGGAAACGGGCAGCAGCATTTTAAATGGTTTTAAGCCTTTTCTTCACATAGCATGAGACCCTAAATATAGGGACTTTCAGTAATCCAGCCAAGGGATTGTCAGGGCCTGGATGATGAGTCTCTGTGCCACCGGGACAGAAGATCTAACCCTTTCCCTAAAAGACAGAGACTAGCAAAGCATTTTGCAGCTAGCGAGTTTGCCTGCACTTCCATTCTAAGCCTGTCGTCTAACCAGATACCCAGACTTATTATAAATAGTGAACTAATGCCCCAATCTAATAATAGCAAGCATTGGCAAAGCCAAAAGTTCTGAGTTTGAGGCACTAGCATGTATAAATGTGCATAACTTTTGTGCCGGGTTTCTATGACACCTGCCTTCTTTGGACCTTCTATGTCTATACTGTAAGCTTAGGGGAAGCATGCACAAACATAGGCAAAACAAAGAGAATCACCTAGTAGAGAGACATGGCACAAGCTATGTTCAATTGCCTACATGAAAAATAAACCATTGGTACTAGCAGTCCTCAGCTCATCGAGGCTGTCAGTAAAGACAAAACCCAAGCAACAGCATTCATTAATTTCATACACAGCCAGCTCCTGGCCCACTTAACAGTGGGATTAGTACCCCCAATAAGACGATTGACGCATGGGACCCTGCCAACAATTCTTTGCATGTAACACTAAAGCTTGCGTTCACTGGTAGCCATGCTTACTCGAGTCTATATGGCCACCAGAGGGCTTCGAACAGTGAGACTTTTGCACCAACCTTATTCACACTTGTGTCCCATCTCCTCCCACACTCTGTTATCTCTCTGCTTCAGATGCAGGGAATGCACTTACATTCTGGTGCTATGAGTCACTGGCGATCCAGCACAATACCAACGGCATGAAAAATGGCTTTCCCATGACAAAACAGCACTGTATAGGAGAACCCTAGCCCCTTCCCTGTATAAATTACTTATCCCTGTTAGCAAGAGGCAGTATTGCCCTACTTTAACGTACAGTATCCCTGATGAGAAGCAGTGGCTCTGACTCATTAATAGCACAACACCACTGGTGAGGAGCATGGCTGCTGTCCAAATAAAAGGATAGCATTTCTTCCGAGTGCTTCCTGTACTGTCCACACAAACTACAGCATTCAGTGTGTCTGAAAAACAGAGATAGTGTCCTAAAGAAAAGCAAAAGTACTCGCAGAGCAGATACAGTGTGAGATTGTGACCATAAAACACCCCTCTTTGGCACTGAACAATTTCTGAAAAGCAGCACTGTTGAGAAGTAATGGCTCGCTGATAAAGTACGGTGGCCCTGCTGGGACGAACATGCAACAGCAGGCCCATAAAGCGAACTAACTCTGTAGAAACAGCTTGGCTTGCCCTAAAGTGTTGTTACTGTTCCTTCAGAGTTACAGTAGCTCTCTAGACAAACGTGCTTGCAGTACCCCACACACTCTAGAGCACGAGGCCTGTTACATGCTGGTGCACTGCTACTAAGAGTAGAATTCAATTATAGCTCACTCTGAACAGCAGAGTTGAATTCTCCGTATGTCCTACCATACATAGCACTAGTAAGCAACTCTGCTGAGAGGTCAGTACTGCTCACAGTAAGGAGAGCAGAGCTGCTGGAGCACTAACATTAAAATGACAGGAACCTGCTGGTAACTGGAATGAATATGCAATGTTACATCGCATGCCATTACAACGTGGTCGTTACAACGACCGCATTGTTACATCGCATACCATTACAACGCATGTCGTTACAACGACTTGCTGTAGGGGGCACTGGATGTTGGAATAGTATAATTTACTATTCCAACTCCCGTCTGTGCAACAGTAGGGAAGGTGTTGGATTTTAAATCCAACACCTTCTGCCCTACAGCAAGTTGTTGATAACGACTTGCGTTGTAATGGTTTGCATGATAACTACTGTGATCGTTATAACGACTACAGCATTATCTGGCATGCGATGTATCGCATGCAATGTAAAGGATGTCTCCCAACTGGAATACTTGTGTTAAAATGGAAGCAACCTGCTGAGGAGTACTGGAACACCTGCATTAATATGACAGCAACCTGCTGAGAAGTACTGGAACACCTGCTTTAAAATTACAGCAGCCTGCTGAGAAGTACTGGAACACCTGCATTAAAATGACAGCAACCTGCTAAGAAGCACAGGAACACGTGCATTAAAATGACAGCAACCTGCTGAGAAGTACTGGAACACCTGCATTAAAATTACAACAACCTGCTGAGAAGTACTGGAACACCTGCATTAAAATTACAGCATCTGCTGAGAAGTACTGGAACACCTGCATTAAAATTACAGCAACCTGCTCAGAAGTGCTGGCACACCTGTTTTAAAATGGCAGCAACCTGCTGAGAAGTACTGGAACACCTGCATTAAAATGACAGCAACCTGCTGAGAAGTACTGGAACACCTGCATTAAAATTACAGCAACCTGCTGAGAAGTACTGAAACACCTGCATTAAAATGGCAGCAACCTGCTGAGACGTACTGGAACACCTGCATTAAAATTACAGCAACCTGCTGAGAAGTGCTGAAACACCTGCTTTAAAATTACAGCAACCTGCTGAGAAGTACTGGAACACCTGTATTTAAAAGACAGCAAACTCCTGAGAAGCAATACTGCTGAGAGAAATTCTGTTTTTCCCCTTCTAAGAATGGCAATTGTGATTAAAACTAGTAGGAACATGCATTTTCCATCTAGGTGATGTGTGGCAGGGTTCAAATACATGCCCCTTCTCCAACTTACAGGTCGACTTCCACCTACACCACACCCAGTTCTTTCGCTTCCTGCGGATTCGCCATGCCGTGTCTTATCACCTGCCCGCTCTGATGGAGGTCCCTGAATTTAGCCCTATGGAGGTTAAGGTCCTTTTGTCACTTCTGGGACAGAGGGGGTCTCCCAGATCTACCAATACCTGGTCATCAACTCCCCAGACTTATTCCTGGTCCTTCGCACTCGCTGGGAGGCCTGGATGGTTGTATTGGAGGATGGGGAATGGAGAGAAGCACTTATGGCACACGCTGGAGTTGGCCGTCTCCTCCCAGCTTCGTTTGATCCAAGTAAATGTTCTTCATGCGACCTATTTTATGCCGGAGCAGCTTTGGAAGGCAGATAAACTGCCAACGCCTGCTTGCCATAGACACGTTGCTGATAACACAAATTTTTATCATGTGATTTGGCTGTGCCCCATAATACAGCAATACTGGTCCCAACTTCTGGGGGTCTTCTCGGATGTGTTGGGTAGGCCGATAGATTGTTCGCCTCAGATCGTGGTCATGGGTCTTACTGGAGGAGTTGGGCGGCAGGAGGTCTGAGAGACACATGGTGGGTTTGGATACCCTGTTGGGGAAGCGAGATATTGCCCGGCACTGGACTTCAAAGACTGCCCTGATTTGCATGCGTGGCAGAATCCATGGACTGGTGTCCAAAGATGGAGGAGCCAGTGTACACAGATCGTGGCTGACCACAGAAACATCGTGAAATATGGGGTATATGGTGGGAACATTTTGGGCTCATGGGAATGTGATGTGGATCCTTCTATTGCTCTATGATCGGGGATCGTCGCTGTTTGCCTTTACTTTGTTATGCCTCCTTTATTTGCAGGTATGTTTTATATCTCTGAAATCCAATACGAATACTTTATTTAAAAATAAAAAAATGTGCTCTAATATACTGGTGCTGCCCCATTACCCACAAATCAGTAAAACAGTCAGTGGGGAGGTGCTGACACACTTCAATAAAGACCATCAGGTCCTTCCCCAAACGATATCTAAAACCTTGCACTTACTTGTCGTTGCGTCCTTGACGGTGACTGCGGTGCTCCTGACGCCATCAGCTGTGATGCTGTAAATGCTGAGGTTATAAGGGACCCCTGGATTAAGGTTTGATATGATCTCGGTCTGCAGATCTCCACCACCAACACTTGAAGAAAAGTTAAAAGAATTTACGGTTTCCACCACCACCACCATATAAGTGTATCTGGTCTGGTTCTGGTCTCCGGGTACCGTCCACTGCAGGGTCAGGGAGGTCTCATTTCTGTTGATTACACTGAAGTTGCTGACTGGTGATGGCACTGAAACCAAATAATGAAAATAAAGTTACATTGGTCACCTTAAGCTGGGGGCGTCCAGGCGTTTCATTGGTGCTTAGGAACCCCTAACCACAAAGTGGTCAAAAGGTACTTGCAAAGCCGCACTACGCACCAGTTTAAGAACAACAGCTTCAACACTATCAGTCAAAAATGGAGAATGAATGGCCTAAGTTAATTTTAAATTATAAACACCTTTGATTTATACAATATCAAAGTCTGCTCGATTCAGTGTGCTAGAAAATGAAGGATGCACCGAAATTGCTAATTTCTCGGTCTCTTTGGCAGTTGGTATAAAACAGCTTGGTCTCAAACAAAGAACCTTCTGTGAAATCAATTTTGATTAGGTTAAGAGTCCATTTTGCTTTCAGTGTCGTCTTGGAAGTCAGGACTGGGATTTAAACCACGAGGAAAGAACTAGAATGTGAGAAAAATGAGAGGTCTGTATAGTAAGGGAACCTTTAAAAACTAAAGTGTCTCAACTCCACAAAAACTGAGGAATCGGTGCCAAAGACAATAGCTCTAACTTCTGTAAAGCGCATGCAGAGCACCAGCCATACACAAAGTGTTGCAGATCCAGCTTACGTGCACTAATGCTCACAGGACACCCCACAAACAGCCATGCCTGCACACACAAAGCAACACAAAAACAGACAACCGTGCACACACAGCAATCAGATGTAGGACACTATCACTCACAGTGTGTGAGTGCGTGTGTGTGAAGGCTAGGTCCCATGTCGGCACATAGTGCCAGGGAATGGAGAGAGCATGTTGCAGTGTCTTTCCAGGGTTGCTAGAGCTAGTTGGTCAGGCTCAGGCTGTCACAAAGGAAAAATGTGGCTATAGGTTAAGCCTTGGTTGAGTCTGGATGAGGGACGCTGCCTAAAGGTGCATTATTGATTAGAGTCACATGGAAGTGCCCGCGTGTAAATAAAAGTGCGTGTGGGTAGAAACTTTTAGTCAGTTCAAATTGTCTTCTGATAGTAAGAATCTGTAGGAGCTATGCCAGCAGGGGGTTGTATGACATTACCACGCCTTACTTCACCACGTGCAGCTTTACATCGACGATTTTACAACACACTCCGCTACCACACATTTACATTCACTCACATTACAAACACCTTCACCACGCATTCCACTACCAAGCATACTTTTACCACGCTTACTGTTTCTGAAAAATCTTGTCACAGTCTAACACTGCCACTTACTGTTCAAAAATTATACATTAAATCTTAATATATGTCATTAATTGCCTTTGTCATTTACAGGTTTGGTACTATTTGAACATTTTATAATTTGGAGGGGGGGTGTGGAGACCCTCTAAAGCCCCTTTTTCAATTACCCTCAAATGCGTGGTTTTATCTTGCGTTGTAAAGACTTGCGTACCAACAGTCTTTACGATGTAAAAAATGCATGTAAAATGTAATACGAAGTAAAAACTTCGGAGTAAAGGCTGTTTCCGCCTTAACAGCCCGCGGGCCTGAAGGAGGGGGACATTGGGGGTAATGGGGGGCAGGGGATGGTGATCACTGTGCCCTGGTAGGAGGAACAGAGATAATTCTCCTTCCTTCCACCTTATAACATGGAGGAGTCTTCTTGTGGAGTGAGGAAAGGACCCCAGGGACCCATGTTCTCTGTGGTGCAGCATAAGGGTAAATTGAGTAGAGCCACCGGCGAGCAGATTCACCAAAGATATCCTTTTCAGAGCGCCCTCAAGGTGAACTGAGATGCAGATGATAAAAAGGAGTCATAGGTAGTAAATACCCAAAACTAGGGATTCCAAACGGCAGGGCACAAGTCCTAAAAAAAGAAGTGGGGGGACGCTCCGAGTTAGGTGGTGTCACCGGAAGTGACGTCACGACAGGAAGTGACGTCACGAAAGGTGATGGGGGCAGGCTGCCAGCAGCAAACCTCATACCAGACTTGATGAGGGAAGAGACGGGCAACGAAGTACGTGGAGACGCACAACCCGAAGCTAATGAAACAAACATGCCCTCGCTTTCCTAGCAGCCCTCAGCCCCGTCAACCTCGCGACTGCGGCCCGCCCGCAAACGTCTCCGCAGCCCCGCTCTGAACTTCCCCTTCCTTGACACTAAAGTAGAAGCAGCTAATTCCGAGCAGGCGCTTGGCATTTCCAGGGTAGACGCACACATTGATTAAAATGCATCCGGCGTTCGCTGCTCAGCATTTAAACTGTGGGTTTAATGAGACAATGAATCACGTCATATGAAGGGAACACAGGTTAGAAAGATCGCTGGGATTTTTTGATTTCCTCGTGAAGCCCTCAATGCGGTCAGCTTTTGGGCAGGGGGATGGCGTCCACCCGGTAAAATAAGTGGGGGACGCCGTCCACCCGCGTGGTACCCGACTCGAGCCCTGCCAAAGGGGATGATCACTTGGTAGGACCACCAACCCAGGTTGGTGACATTGGGAATCCCTGAATGAGCCCTCTCCCAGCATGGCACTCAGCTAAGTATCTGCCCTTGGTTATCCCCCCTCCCAATGGCTCCTCCCTGCTTATTATGCGCTAACTCTTCCTGGGAATGTTGGAGATATTTCTGGGTAACCACTTTGTGGGATAGAGGTTTCCCCAGACTTAATGCACGAAGGCGAGGCATTAGAAATAAATCCCAATGTGTGAGTGAACCACAAGGGCCAGAATGAGCATGGTCCAACATAGGTTGACCGAATTAAAGATTTTCCTTCTTTCTGTTCACTCAGATTTCTGGTAAAAATCCAATTAAGAAGCCTTTAAAACACATGGTCATTTCTGAGAGCCTGAACTTACAATTAACCCGTGAGTAAGGCTCGGAAGTAGAGCTGAAATGCATTGGGACAGATATTAATGCTGGTTGCCAAATGATTTTATGTCTAAATAAAGCGCCTGGATTCCCTGGAATTTGGTTTTACTGTCCTCGTTTGCCGGAGGAGTGTCTTTGGATATGACAGTGGATGGCTCTGAGCCCACCCCTTTGAAGCCACCCCGCTACGGTTTGGGGCCCCCTAACAAACAGAGCAACTTCGTGTGGTTTATTTCTGAAGGGGGCCTGACTCGCTTGCCTCTACTTTGAAAAGACGGGATGCATCCCACGAGTAATGGAAATTGAAGACGAGTAAGGGATGGGAGCTGAAATGTTTTTCGGGCTCAGGGATTCTTCGTGAAGGAAGGCACAATATTTGACAGTAAACCACGGCATGCTTGCAATATTTTGAATTGTATTTATTTTTGCTCATTGAACAGCCATGAATATTGACATTTAAATACAGTGTTTTCATGAAGGGATTTCAAATGCTGCAGGATATATTAAAGTGCTGATTTGTGTTCTCTGCATATGTTTATGTAAATGACCTTTAGACTCCGTGAATCATCCAATTAAGGAGACTTTAAAACACATGGTCATTTCTGAGAGCAAGAACTTTCTATTCTCCCGCGAGCAAGGCTCAGAAGCAGAGCTGAAACGCGTTGGGACAGATTTTAATGCTGGTTGCCAAATGATTTGTCTAAATAAGGCACCTGAATTGCCTGGAATTTGGCTTTAATGTTCTTCTTTGCCAGAGGAGTGTCGTTTGGCTATATTTATATATATTCCTAATGCCCGTCGCATCAATCTGAAACAGGCTCCGGCACACTTGCGTTCACGATACGTCGTTTATTGTGGCAACACGTTTCGGCCATTCAGGCGACTACACACACACAAGCGACCACACACACACACACCCCCCCCCCACCTGAATTGCCTGGAATTTGGCTTTAATGTTCTTCTTTACCGGAGGAGTGTCATTTGGCTATATTTATATATATTCCTAATGCCCGTCACATCAATCCGAAACAGGCTCCGGCACACTTGCGTTCACGATACGTCGTTTATTGTGGCAACACGTTTCGGCCATTCAGGCGACCACACACGCGACCACACACGCGACCACACACGCGACCACACACGCGACCACACACGTGACCACACACGTGACCACACGCGACCACACACACACACACACACACACACACCCCCCCCACTCCACCCCCTACTCACAGTCACCAGTAGGTAGTTATGGTTAGGACCATGTTCCCATAGAAAAAGCGTTTTTGACTTGCCTATATCTTTGGTGCCCTTGACGAATCTTCACAAAATTTTCAAAAAAAAAGTGCGCCACTAATTCTAGCTGTGCATGCAAAGTTTCGGAGTGATCCGTCAAGCAGGAGCCGAGAAAAAGGGGGTGGGGGGTCGAAAAAGTGTGCTGCCCATGTTAATTACCATGATGATTTTGAACATGACTAGAGCCCGAACTGCTGGACGGAATTAGTAAGTCTGCTGCTGACGCCGCACCTTTAATTTTAATGCTACTGTATTCGCTCTTTAGCCTTTTAGCTTCATAGTTGGAGTTTAGTTTTAGTAACATTATGTGTTTTTATTGTGTCACTTACTATGTGCCTGTTTCTGCACTCGGGCGCTCTGCCCGCTTCTCGGGCGACTTCTCCTGGCCCGACATGGCTTTCGTCCCGTTCCACCGCGGCTGTGTGCCGATTATGCGGAGGGCGTTGCAACACCAATCAGGCCCTTTTGTTCACTTTCAGGGGAGCTGTCGGCATTTCCGGTGGCTGCGTGGTCTAGTGTTTACCGTCACCAAACTACTTCAACCATGCCAAAGCGGATGCGCAGTGGACATTAGTAATTCTGCTGCGGACGCCGCACCTTTAATTTTAATGCTATTGTATTGGCTCTTTAGCCTTTTAGCTTTATAGTGGGAGTTTATTTTTTGTAACGTGTGTGTTTATTGTGTCACTTACTGTGTGCCTGTTTCTGCACTCGGGCGCTCTGCCCGCTTCTCCGACGACTTCTCCTGGCCTGACGTGACTCTCGCCCCGTTCCGCCGCGGCTGTGTGTCGATTGTGCAGAGGGCGTTGCGATGCCATTCAGGCCTTTTCGTTCACTTCTGGACGAGCTGTCAGCATTTCTGGTGGCTGCGCGGTGTAGTGTTTATCACCACCACACTACTTAACCCATGCCGAAGCGGACGCGTGCAGCTGGTACGCCGAAGGCGTGCCAAAGGCAAGCCCGTCTGCGCCCGTCCATGTCCGGATGGGGCCTGGGACCAGAACCCCTGCTCCTCTCCAGCAAACTCCTAGAACTTATTCCTCTTTCTCCCTTTCTAAGCTTAGACCCATACCTCCTACTACCTGCCCTATGTACTGCACTAGCTGCCAGTTTGATAATACCTCTAACTCCCAGCAGCGGGTGGGCTCCAACCATACTAACAACATGGAGTCACTTTGCCCTCCTGTATACGTCATGGCTGATATTCGTGCACCTAACAAATTTCGCTGTTTCAGCCTGAACTGCTGCTCCCTTCCCAAACATCAGCTCCATTTATTTAACTTTCTTGTCGATGCTGATCCTGATGTGGTTTTCTTAACCCAAACCTGGCTTCATGTTGGGTCCACGCCTGATGTCATTGCTGCACTCCCTGACAAGTTTGCACTGCTTGGCATTAATAGACCCCATAAAACAAGTGGCGGTATTGCCATTATCTTTAAGAAGCTTTACAATTGTAAAATTGAGGAATTCCAGATTCCTAACTGCGAAGCCTTACTCTTCTCCATTTCCATCTCCCCTAAATTCACATTTTCTGGTGTTCTTATTTATCGCACCCCGAGGCCTTCTAATAATTAGGGCCCAGCTCTTGCTGACTCACTGGCCACCCATATTCTCCGGGTGGCTAATTTCTCAGTGCTTGGCGACTTCAAATTTCATCTTGAGGACTCCAATAATAAACCAGCATCAGCCTTCATAGATGACCTGAAGACTCTTAACCTTCGGCTCATTAACTCCTCACCTACTCACTCAGCGGGGCATCTTTTGGACCCCATCTTTTCCAATCTGTCAACTTTGTCTGCTGCACCTCCTATCATACTTAGTTGGTCCGACCACTTTGTTGTTCCTTTTACTAACAAATCTCTCCTGGCCCCTCTTTTTCACCGACTTTAACGCCCAAAGCCAGGAACTGGTCCAAACTTGATTTACCAGCGCTCAATGTGCGACTCTCAAACAGTATCCCCATTCTTACATCTCAACCTGACCCTGATCAAATTTCTGTGCATCATTGGCTCTCAGAGGCTATTGACTCAACCCTTCCCCTGTCAGCCAAACCTCAACTCAGAGTGGATCCTTCTGCCCCGTGGTTCAATGACTCCCTCAAACAGGTGAAAAAACACAGCAAAGTTTTATAGAGACTATGGAGGAAGCAGTATGCACCACAGGCTAAGTCAGCCTATCTGATAGCACTGAAAAAATACCACGCTTTGTGTAGATCTGCTCGCGCCACGCTCTTTACAGAAAGGATTACGAATTCCCAACACTGCCAGAAAACTTTATTTAAGGTTGTGAAACAACCCTCAGCTGCTAGTACTTTTCTGCCTTCTCCTTCACTTTCGCTTCTTCAGTGCAACGAGCTTGCGTTGTTCTTTCTTAATAAAGTAGAGTCTATTCATCGTCAGCTAGAGTCTGACTCATCCCTTCAAGATAACCTTACCTTCCCCGCCACCTGTCATGTTGATCAGGCCGACTCTCTCTTCCAGGCTTCCTCATCTGACGAGACTCAACAAATTATGGTCTGGCTCCCACTGGACTTGGTCACTTTTCAATCTTTACTTGTAACTATCAAGTCTGGCTCCCCACTTGATCCTCTTCCCCCATCCAAGCTCAAACATCTAGACGAGTCGATCCTTAGCGTGATTCTTAATCTTCTCAACACCTCTTTAAGCTCTGGGCATGTTCCTCAGAACTGGAAACACGCTCTGGTGCTCCCTCTACTAAAAAAGACTGGTCTTGATCCTCGCTGCTGGTCAAACTATCGTCCTATATCCCTCCTTTCTGTCTCCCCTAAAGTCTTGGAAAGTCATATCAATTCCCAACTCTCCTCTCACGTGGCTGCTTACAATTTATTTCATCCATCGCAGTCTGGCTTTCGATCTGGCTACAGCACCGAATCAGCTCTGCTTGGGGCTCACTGAATTTCTCAGGCAGCAGCTCGATTGCGGTGGCATGGCAGCTCTCATTTTTCTGGATTTGAGTCCAGCATTTGACACGGTCTCACATTCCATCCTGGTTGATCGTCTTGAAGCTTCAGGTATTGTGGGTGTTGCCTTGGAGTGGCTGATCTCTTTTCTAAAGGATCGCTCGTTCCAAGTCTTCTCCACACCTCAAAATCGAATCCAGTAGCCTTAACTTCAGGAGTGCCGCAGGGTTCGATTTTGAGCCCTTTGCTTTTCAATCTTTACATTCGCCCTTTGGTGGACATTGCGGAGAAGTCGGGACTGACCATTTCTTCCTACCCAGATGATACCCAGATCATCTTTTCTCTTTCAGCCGCTCAGCATTAGGACCCCTCCCTGCTCCAGCTTGGTCTGAGTAATATCTCTTTGTGGATGTCCAGAAACACCTTGAAGCTGAACAGCTCCAAAACTGAGGTTCTCATTCCGGGAAACAATCCCGAACTCTGGGGAATCACCCATTGGCCTGACACTCTGGGACCATTACCTGTCCCGGTATCTAAAGTCAAGAATCTGGGTTTTACTATTGACAACAATCTCTCCCTTAGAGCCCAGGTGTCTGGGGTCACCACGACCTGCTTTGCGGTCCTCAAGTGGCTAAAAAATCCTCTGGTTAATTCCTCCTGCTGCCCAGAGAACAGTAATGCAAGCGTTGGTGATATCCAGACTAGATTATGGCAACGTCTTGTACCTGTGCACTGATACAGCCTCTGTCCATCGCCTACAGCTTATACAAAATGCAGCTGTGCACCTTCTTTTTCGGCTGCCTCGTCATGCCTCAACCTCACCTTTGCTCCATCAACTCTATTGGCTCAAGGTGAAGAAGCGCGTTGAGTTTAAGGCCTTATGCTACATGTTCCGGGCCAATCATGGCTTGGCGCCCCCTTACATACAAAGCCTGGTCAAACCTTACATGCCCACTCGACAACTGAGATCAGCGAGCCTCTCTCTGTTCTCTGTTCCCAGTGTCCATCTTACCGGATGAGAGGTCGCTCGTTCGCCTATCTCGGCCCCAAACTGTGGAATTCTCTTCCTTTGGAACTTAGGCTGTGTCACTCACTCTTAGTCTTTCGCAAGAAATTAAAGACCTTCCTTTAGAGCCAAGTTTAATCCTTCTGCGCATTCTTCTGCAACCTGTGGCTTGCTTTTTTTTGTCCTGCTCAGCGCCGGGAAACCCTGTTGGGTAGCTATGCGCTTTATAAATCCATAAATAAATATAAATAAATTACATCAAATTTGGCAGAAAGCTAGCTCTTGGTCCAGAAAGAGTGTTTTTGTTATTTGGTGTAAATCCGTTCAGTAGTTATTGAGATATTATCTGAAATCTAAATTTGTATATCTAGGGACGCAGATCCTCCGGGAGTCCGACAGTACCCGTGCTGATATCTGATTGGTTGCCAACACTTCAACTAGGAAGTGATGGCAGCCTTCTTGGGACTATGCTTCGGCCGAGTCCCATTTAGAAAACTTTTTAAAAATGCGCAGGGCAGGAATACCCTGACCCCTAACCGAAAATCGTGACAGATTCGCGAATTTATCAAAAAAACAACAAAAAGGGTGGTCTCCTGCGCTTGTTCATAATATAGCCCCCGGGAGGGCCAGGTCCCAGGGGCATGTTGCAAAAAGGACGGGGCGTATGGGTCCCCCTCCTAGAGCTCTATTGAGCCCCAGTAACTACCACCTCCCCGGGGCTTTAGGATTATAATGGAGGACACCCCTCAAAGGGCTCAAGGGAGCCATGGGGACCAACACCTCCCTGGGGCTTAATTTTTTTAATGAAGGGGGGCATGCAGATCCTCTTCCTGGGGCTGTTTGAAGCCTTGGGAACATCACCTTCCCGGGGCTCAATATAAAATATTTAAAGGGGGACTGCGCGGACCTTCCAGGCCCTGGTCACCACCACCTCCGTGAAACCTATGAAAATTCTGAAAAGTGCAAGGCGGGCTGTGCAGCACCACTCCTGGGCCATATACGACCCCGTGGACCACCACCTTCCTAGGGCTGACACGTGCCAACTAAAGTAGGGGGGCCACCCAGCCTCCCTCCTGGAGCCAATAATTGCCCTGAGGACCGCCACCCCAGGGCCCGCTCTCCACGTCCAGGGGTGCCCACCCCCGGGTCACAGCTCCCGCCTAGCGAAAGCAAACAGCTGTGTCAGCTCCCACCAAGCGGGAGCAAACACTAACTCTGCTCCAGCAAGCCATGGCTGTCAAACTGCTCCCGCTTGCTGGGAGCTGAGATGTCATCTGTTTCCCTGCCCGTTGTCATGCAGGCTGGGAAATAGATGAAAGATTGCTCCCATAAGCAAGGAGCCGTATATTTAGCAGCTCCCTGCTTGCAGGAGCACTGCCATGGACTGCGGAGGCATTGAGGCTTCCCCGCGGTCCCCAACAGTGCTTACTGGGTGCCCTGGGTGGGCACCAGGGCACGCAGTCTTAGTTTGCCAGGGCCTGGGGGATGGTGACCCGGGGCAGAAATTGTCCCGGGGCGGGGTCCACGCTCCCCCTTCCCTTTTAAGAATTGGCCGGGCCCCTGATATGTGGTCCCATGGGCTGAAATCGGCCTAAGGAGGGGTTCACAAGGCCCCCTACCCATCTACTAATTTGCCAGGCCCTGGGGATGGTTTGCTCGGAGCTGAAATCGGGCCAGGGAAGGGGGGGCCGCGTTAAATAGTTATAGTTAGGAAAACTTTAATTATTCTTTCTATACAAATCGGGTCGGGGAAGTGGGGGCCGTGTTAAATAGTTATAGTTCTGAAAACTTTAATAATGCTTTCTATACAAACCAAACTTAAAATACACAAACATTAGCAATTCTAAAGGTATAGTTATACCTTAAATTTATCATTTACGCAGAGCCTTCAAATTATTATACCTCGCACACATCCATGCACTGCTTATACCTTTCATATTATATCATTTATACCATCTGAAATTGTAGCATTTATAACAACACTTATGACATCACAATTCACATGATTTGTGAGAACACAGTGCATGGTAGAGTGGTGAGTTATTGTTAACGTAGTGTGACTACCGAGTTCCACAGCATAGAGTGGAGTTGAATGTCACTGAGTGGAGTTGTGTTTGGTAGAGTGGAGTGGCATAGCGGGTCACAGAGTTGACTGTCAAAGAGTAGCATGGAGTGGTGTAGAGTGGAATACAGTAGAGCGGCGTAGTGTGTTATAAAGTAGGGTGAAGTAAAGTGGGTTGGAGTGGCATGGAGGGAGCTGTGTAGAATGGAGTAGAGTGTCGTATAGTGGTGTTAGAAATTGAGTTCCTGGTTGACTGGGGTGCGAGTACTGGGCAAGCAGTAACCAAAATCCTAGTCAGGGTAAGATACCAGCAATCCCCAAATTAATCTGTGCTCATCCCTTGGTAGCTTGGAACAGTCCAATCAGGCTTTTGGTGCAACACTTCATACTGTACAAATAGTGAAAACACCACACAAAAATATTCCACACCAGTTAAGAAAAATAGAAAATATTTAAATAAATGAAACAAGACCAAAACGACAAACATTCAATCAGTAGAACTTGAGTTAAGTATTTTTAAAGAATGTACTGTAAAATAGCACCTAGAAGCAATAAGCACTTACTTGGGAATCTGATCTCACCGAACCAAAAGTCAAAAGCTGAGGTCAACCGCAATGGAGCGCGAGTTACCTACAGGGATCAGGGTTAGCCAGCTGAACACGAGTACCTTGATCTAGGGTTCGCCGACGTCGAGGTATGCGTGGTGCAGACAAAGCGATGCGTCGGTCTTGTTCCACAGAGTAGCGGCGCTGCTCTGGTCCTGATCCATGCAGCAGCTGCAATACGTTGGCTCCGATGAGCGCATGGGCTGCTATGCGGAGTTCTACGCATTGTCATTGAGGCTGCCATCAATGGAGATGCGAAGACCTTGAGCCGAGTAGGGCGTTGCGCAGTGGTGGTCCCGAAGGAGATACGTCAGAGCCAATCTACACATTGGAGGCGATGCGCTGGTTCTGGTCACACAACAGGATCAATTTGCCAGTTCTGATCCACGCAACTGCGCCAATGTGCCAGTTCGAGAGAGGATGTGTGGGATTTGCTGAAGCTAGCACTTGGGGCCTCAATTCAAGGGTCCAGGACTGGGGGAGCACAACTTGGCGGGGCAGACTCATAGATGACAGATTCCAGGTGCAGAAGCAGGTAAGCTGGAAGTAATTTATGTCCCTGAAACTTCAGATCAGGACTCCAGCCAACTAACCCTTGGAGTCACTCTGGGATCGAGTGATTCAGGTCCAGTCCTTCTCACCCAAGCAAGAGGGTGGCAGGTCAGCACAGCATGGCAGCAGTTCTTCCAGAGCAATAGTCCAGCAAAGTAACAGTCCTTCAGCAGCACAGCAGTCCTTCTCCCTGGCAGAGTATCCACATGTCCAAAAGTGTACTGAAGTGGAGGTGCCTGAGGTCCTGTTCGTATTCTCAGTGGTGCCTTTGAAGTCGGGGAGGATTCAAAGAAGGGCCTTTGAAATGCAGAGGTCCTACCTTCCTGCCCTGGCTCCAGACTCACCACAGGGGGTTATGCAGTCCTTTGTGTGTGAATGGGACACAGCCTATTCAGGTGTACATGTGAGGTTGAGGCCAGCTCCTCCCTCCCATCCTCCCACAATGGCCTACCAGGTCAGACCTAAGCTCCCATTGTGTGTGGCTGTCTAGAGGAATATACAAAGCCCAGCTGGCACCCTTCCCAGACATGTAATCAGAGACAAGCTGCAGACCCACAGGGCTAAGAGGAGAACAGTGCCAACTTTCTAAAAGTGATATTTTCAAAATTGTAATGAAAAATCTGACTGTGCCATTAAGGAGGGTCTACCATTACAATTCCATAGGTACCAAGCATGACAGATCTACCTCCTCTCAATTGGGAATTACAGCTTATTAGATATAATAAGGAATTCACAATGTTATCCTGTGAGAGGGATAGGCCTCACAGTAGTGAAAAACGAATTTGGGAGTTTTTCACTACCAGGACATATAAAACTTAAAAGTACATGTCGCACCTTTTAGTTACATAGCATCCTGCCCTATGGGCTGCCTAGGGCCTACCTTAGGGGTGACTTATATGTAATAAAAGAGGAGTTTAAGGCTTGGCAAGGGGTTTGTAAGTGCCAACTCAACATAGCAGTGGATCACTGCATTCAGGCTGCAATAGCTGACCTGGTACAGGTTTTAGGGTACTACTAAAGTGGGTGACACAATAAGTGCTGCAGGCCCACTGGTAGCATTTAATTTACAGACCCCAAGTATATGGTATACCACTGAGCAAGGGACTTGCAAGTAAATTAAATATGCCAATTAGGTATATGCCAATCGAACCATGTTTAGGCTAGTGAGCACAAGCATTTTAGCACTGGTTAGCAGTGCTAAAGTACACAGAGTCCTAAGACGAACAGAAGGAAAAATTCAGCAAAATTGGAGGCAAGTAGGCAAAAAGTTCGGGGAAGCCCACCCTAAGGCTGATAGGTCTAACAAGTGGCATAAAGTACAGCAGAGTGCCGTACACTCCCATAGACTAGAGTACACTGTTGTACAGTGGAGTGCTAAAGAGTTGAGTATTGTGTGGTAGAGTGGAGGAGCATAGAGTTTCACTGAGTGGAGTAGAGTGTCAGAGCAGAATAGAGTCGATGTAGTGGAGTTGGGTAAAGTGGAGTGCCGTACATTGGAGTGGCGTAGAGTGGAGTGGCGTAGAGTGGAGTGGCGTAGAGTGGAGTGGTGTAGAGTGGAGTGGTGTAGAGTGGAATACCGTAGAGTGGAGTGGAGTAGAGTGGAGTTGCGTATAATCAAGTGGCATGGAGCCAAGTGGCTTGAGTCGAATGGTATAGAGTCAAGTGGCGTACAGTGGGGTAGTATGTTGTGGTGTAGAGTGGAATAGAGTATCCTAGAAAAGAATAGAGTGGCGTACAGTGTAGTGGCGCAGACTGGAGTTGCGTAGAGTCGAGTAGTATGTCGCGGAGTGGAATAACGTAGACTGGAGTGGCTTAGAGTGGAGTGACGTAGAGTGGAGTGGCGTACAGTGAAATACCATAGAGTGGAGTGGTGTACAGTGGTACAGCGTTGATTAGAGTGGCATAGAGTGCAGTAGAGTGGAATAGTGTAGAGTGGCGTAGAGTGCAGTGGCATAGAGTGAAAGCGCCGGCCCAATGAGGAGCACACTCTATGATGAAGTATGACATCCAGTTGGATATGTGAGGACATCAAGGAACAATCACAAAGATTCCCTGGGATTATCCACTTCCAACCAAGCCTTTTTCCATTTCCTTCTTCTACAGGAACAGTACCTTTTGGATTTACTGTTTATTTAAACAGACAGGGAATTCAGGGAGTATTTTATGGCCATATTTCTCTTAGCCATGCGGCTCATTATCTGACAACTGACTTGAGCATTTTAAGGCGTCCTAGAGCATAACTGGAGGGAAACAGCCATTACATCGCATGCGATGTCAACGCGGTTGTTACAACGATCGCGTTGTTACATCGCAGTACATTACAACGCAAGTCGTTACATCGACTGGCTGTAGGGGGCGCGCTAACCTAAGGAATAGTATAATTTACTATTCCAACACCTTCCCTACTGTTGCGCACACTGGAGTTGGAATAGTAAATTATACTATTCCTAAGTCCAGCGCGCCCCCTACAGCAAGTCGATGTAACGACTTGTGTTGTAATGTACTGCGATGTAACAACGCGGTCGTTGTAACAACCGCATTGTAATCGCTTGCGTTGTAAACGCATGCAATGTAAGGTGCTATATTCTAACTGGAGAGGAGACCAAATTAATATTTTCCTTCTATTGCTTGTGTAATTCACGCACTTTCAGCCGCGGCCCGTGCAGGTGTGAGCGGTGTGGCCGGGGGCTGGGGGAGGGGTTTTCGACAGACGACGACAAGGGAAATTAATTATTTAATTTTCCCTTGTGGTTGTCTGTCAATTCCACCCCCAAACCGGCCCCACCACTCTTACCTGCACCGGCTGCTCCTACGCACATTGAAGGCACTATCTAAAATGTTGCTGTTCATGCGCCATGAGTAGGTTTTAATTAGAGGGGTAAAATACGAAATGTTATGGTGACAGCTGCAGGATCAGAGACCACAGTGGGTTCAATCGATGAAGAAATTGTCTCTGGAAGCAGCGAAGAGTTTACAAGTAGATAATCAATTCTTCAGAAACTATTGTGTGGTGGAGAGAAGAGGGTGAAGTCACTAGATGTAGCATTATGTTAAAGCCAAACATCCATGAGGTTGTGGGAAGAGCAGAGATTAAGCATGTTTTTTTTTAGCCCTGGGAGGTCTACATTTAAAAGCAAATTGTCTGTCTGGAATTATGTCCATTGGTAAGTTAAAGTCCCCATATAGGATAATATGGGAAACAGGAGAGTAGAAGAGCAAGTTTAGAGTTTAATGAAGTCCAAAATTGAGGATCATTTCTGTTGGGGGCATATAAGTTTATAGCGTACGCCTTAAATAGTCTGCATTTAAGTCTAGTGATTAACCATTTTCCTTCATTATCTTGTCTCGAGGCAATGATGGATATGCCAGAAGTTTTCGATATGAGGGTAATGACACTGTTTTTCTTTCCGATCGCTGCAGAACATGTCAAGTCATGGACCGAGCCATAGCGCAACGAAAGAGCGTCTTTACATCCTATTTTGGTTTCTTGAAGAAAAACTATGTCACCTTAAAGGTTATTGTAGAAGTCAGAAATGTTCTTTTGTTTCACTGGATGGTTATGGCACTTGGTATTAAGCAAGATTACTTTCAAGGAGGCCATAGTGGACTATCAATGAACAGTACCCTTAGTTTCTGGTAATGAATATTATTGAGGAGTCTGAATGAGCTGAAAAGCGTGGTGAAGTAGGCACTAAGCCACTTGCTGAGAGAATTACATAATAGAATAGAAGAATATTGGGGAAGGCAGCAAGAGAGTAAGAAGAATCAGACCAAAATAGAACACATATAGGAGGAAAACAGGAAGCATGAGAGAAAAACATTATAGGAAAAATAGAAACAGAATATAACACAAATACAAAAACTGAAACACCACCCCAAGCATGAAGTGTGGGAGTCCCAGAGAGACAAGGTCTTTCGAACGGAACTGTGAGGAAACCCAGTCAAGAGGACCCCCAGGGCTTCATGGAACCAATAAACCAGCAAGAATATAGAAATGAGACTGGGAAGATGACACAAGTAAGCTACAATATCACAGCACTGATCATACTCTCTGCATTAGTGAGTCTGACATTTCATAATACCCGCCACCTCGACTTGCAATAGGTCCATGTTTAGTCTTAGTGCTCTTGGGTACATCATGTACCGTTGTTTACATTTTCCAGAATGGCTTCCAACGTGGATGCACGATCAGCCTTATCTTGAAGTCAGTAGATCCTGCTTGGCCCTTTTCAGAGTACCCTTACTGTCTTTCTCTTTATGATCCTTAGAGTCCACCAAGATGTGGAGCGGCATGAAGAGCACCAGGAGTTGCAAGGTTGGCCACCCTGTCCAGAGTATAGTTGAAAAAACAGTATAGAGAGGGCACTGGAAACAAGGATATGGTGAGGGTTTAAGTTGGCTCTCAAATGAGCTTTGATCTGTGTTATTGTGATTGTGAAAGAGCATGAACCACAAACAAGATTACAATGGACAGCACAATACCAAGTTGCAAGGAGGTTGGAAAAGCACCCTGTAACTGCTTGGATTTGTATAATTACTCAGCTGTACTATGCATCAAACGATAGTGTGTATAGACGCAGAGAGAGCTATCAGCACGAACAGAGACCGAGAAGGTGAAGTATCCGAGGAAGCAGGTAATCATGGGGCCTCCTTTGAAGGGGTGAAGTAATGAAGCCCACAGCATGATATGGTGGCAAGCACGAGCATGTATAAGCTGCCCTGAATGAATCCTCATGGACACCTAGCATAACATCAGGAGCCAGCAGGTGAGACATTTGGCTCTTTAGAGACTGTTTGTAGACACTGCGCCGACATAGACTGATACAATCCCGTAAGTACGGTGCCGCCGACTCTGTAGGTGGTCCTCCGTAATGGTATAAATGAGTGGGGCACCAAGAGGGCCTGAGGCTGCTTCACCCTAATGTTCGCACCTACTGCCAAAAGGAGATCCAGGACAGCGCAATACTGGGTCAGGAGCCTTGTTCAGAAGCAGCATCAGCACAATGACAGGGTATTCAGTGGTCGTAGAGCTTCAGATCTCCATTCGCGGAAATCTATAAGCCAGGCGCCGCCAACTTATGGAGGTCGTAGAGGAGCCACTGAACACATCAACTAGCAGAATCCACAGTTGCTGCTTCACTTCTGCAGCTGATGAGTAAAGGTGCCAAGGATTTAATTATTTCCCCATACATCTGTTATAGGTGCAGACGTGAAACATGCTGAAACACAGAGAAGCACTGGTGGATACACTGGAGCTCAGAAGAGAACCACCATTTTGCTCGGGCTCCAAACCACGCCCTAATAACCCCATTTCTGACAGCCAATGTCAGTCTGGGGATGTCCGGGAGGGCTGGGAGCATGTAGGTGGTTGCTTCAGGTGCATGCCCAGCTTTTTAGAAAGTCCTGGTGGTGAGGGAGATGGTTTGGAGCAGTGAAGCACTACCACCTTGGCGGTGCCCTTCTTACTGATGTCACAATCAATCAGCATTTGTATAGCGCAGCACTGTCACCCCTATGGGTATCTGGGTGCTGTGGATGCGACATCTCCATCGAAGAGCCAGGGCAGAAACGGGCAGAGAGAGGAAAAATAAAGGCCATAAACAAGCAGAAGAGGAAAAATAACGGGCAGAAAGGTGCAGAAAGGGGTAATACAAAAGTCAGAAACGAGCAGAAAGAGGCAAAATAATGGGCAGAACGAGCAGAGACAGGCAAAAGTAGAGGGCAAAAGTGGGCAGAAAGGCGAACAGAAAAGAAGCAGCAAACTAGTGCTTAATTTGAGCCGGTGGTATCCGGTGCTTGGCACTGGCACTTAATTGTCAACACCAGCACTTATGACAGCTGCCACATGGTGGTGCTGTTTGTATAATTTAGAAATGAGCAGAATAGCAATTTTTTATTAATTCAGTACACATGCAAAACAACTAATACATGCCACCCAAGCCATTTTAAAGGCTTTGGGTGGCTATGGCTGGTGCAAGCTGCGGAGGCCTCCTGACGAGGGCCCTGGCACTTGTTTTATTACAAATTAAGCACTGCAGAAAACAAGCAGAAAACGAGCAGAGGAGGCAGAAACCTAAGGCAGCAGAGGGTAGCAGACTGCGGGCAAGCTGGACAGGAGAACTGTCACAGGTGGAGCTGGCACAAGGACTGCTCCCAGCCTGGGCTTCACCAACCTCCACAGGCTGAAACTTCATAGGAGGAAGATATGAGAGGGTCACCATTACCAGGGTAGAATGGCAGCTCAGGGAATGATACAGATCAGAATTTCTCAGTATGTGATGATTGCCATTAGGGCCATAGGGAGACAAGAGGAGTGGATTGGCCAGACTGTAATAGTGCAGAATTATAGCCACACGGCACCCTGACCATTAGTTATGAGAACTTAGATCTATAGCAAACCCTATCCTCACCATCGGTAGTGAAAGCCAAGATCTAATGACCAGATCATGCAACGAGGGAAGGCAGTGGAGAAACATGCCCTGATACACTCCGAAACACACCGTGACGTGACCTTGTGTGGAGAAACAACTGCAAGGATAGTCCACTATCCACACCATAGGCAGTGTGTCTAGGGACCAACCTAAGATGTCTCCAGCCAATAGAAGCACTAGTGCAATTATTAGACCACAGAAGCCTCAACACTGTAGGCTGACTAAAGGGATTGTGCCTCTCTATGGGATGTACTGCCACCACTGAGAACACAGGCACTTCCTCCCAGTAGGACAACCATGATGTACGAATCACACTCCCTCAATCACTTATAAACTATATCACTGCAAAGCAGCACAAGAAACATTCATACAACACAATCCTCAAACTTGCACTTACTGGTTGTTGCGCCAAGGATAGTCTTCGGGGTGCTCTGGATGTCACTGGCTGTGATGCTGTAAATACTGAGGTCATATGATGTCCCTGGAGAAAGGTTTCTTATGGTCCCAGTCTGCTGACCTGCACTAGGCACACCTGATTTAAAGGTAGCATTTTGTGTGGGGTCCGCCTTGACCATATATCTGTACTTGTCCTGATATGTGTCATTGGGCACCGTCCACTGTAGGGTAAGCGAGGTCTCGCTCCTGCTGAATATGCTGAAGATGCTGACTGGCGAGGGCACTGAAACAGAACAATGAAAAGAAAGTTAGATTGGTTTATGTACATTTTTTCCTGCTAGTCTGCACATAACAAAAAGAGTAGTATATGAGCGGTGATACAAAAGCTGCAAAGTCATAGGTCAAAGCTGCTTCCAAGTCTCACCAACCAATGTAAGTCAATAGACCCATGACAAATTATACCCCTTACTCCAACTACAGGAAACATGGCTTCACTGGAAAGTCTAACATGAAAAATCTGGTAAATCAAGACCTATTTACTCATTAGCTGGAGTGGGAGAAGAAAGGCTTGCAACTCGAATTATGCATAGAAAACATTGGATTTTTGGGTGCTTTTTAGTACTAGCTTACATAGTTTCGCAGTGTGAGTGACTCATAATTCACAAAGGAAATTTCTAAATTTTCGGGAACACTGCTGGTGCGGACTTTGTCAGCCAGGCATTGCACCTATTTCAGGCAAAAGTGAACTGGTAAAACTCACGGAATCTGAGGGGAAACTTTGCTTCCCACACGTTATCCCCCAAAAACCATATACTTAGCAATAGATATTCGCATGTCACAGGATTTGCTAATGGTTCTAGGTTTGATCGTTCTGGGGGTGTTAATAGGCCTGGTTGCCATCAAATAGTAAGTGCCTTTCTGATATCTGTAAATTACAACTCAAACATCTACTTGAGCTTTGAGCTGAGTATGAATTTGGACTCCTTCTCTGAGACACACAAAGTTATAGGTGTACAAGTGCTGTAGACTAGGGAGTGGAATTTAAGTATTGCTGGTTGTCATGTACATAGATATGCAAAAAGGAGAGTTTGACAACTCAAACTATTAGATTACCAAAAGTCTCTTCATTAATAGATCACCATTTTCTAACTGGTTTTGGTGGCTCTGTGGACTAATGCATCTACTCAAATAATCTGCTTTGACCTCAGTCACAGGTTCATAAGTTGATAAAATGAGTACCACTGACCTTAGTAACAAATAAACATGTGATTCAGCGCTAAGATCTCCAAAGGGGTGATATTATGGTTTACAAACATGTTATGTTAATTTGATTGGTTTATGGTCTTTTCCGGCTTTCAACAGGACCAAAAGTGACTTTTACTACCAGAGGTAATCAGGAAGTTGATGGGCACAGCTCATCAGGTTTCTTCCTTAAGATCACAAAGTACTGGTCTCATCTTAAGTTCTTTGTTTCACGCGCCACCAGGAGCCGATGTTGCTTCTTGGTCCGTCCAACATCAACTGTAGCCCCACGTTCCCCCACTAGAAATTCTTCTTCCCAATGGGCCTACAGAATAGGGCACATTGTAGTGACTCAGCACATAATAAGGACAGGTGCACTATGAAGGGCACCAGAAGTCAGGACACAACAGTGACTTTAACCTGCTTACAATTCAGCTTATCGCTGGTTTGAAAGGTCTATAATTAGGGCTTTGGAGAGGGTCAAGTGTATGAAATTGAACCCAGAAAAAACTGAGCTGTTGCTGGTATCCACTGAGGTCTATTCCTCAGTAGCAGTCCGCAACTTAGCGGCCTATTACGATGTTGGTCAGAAAGCCTTCGACCTCAGGTCAGAGGCTTTCCGACCGACATCGTTGGATTCAATTACAACTGCCTAATAACAAAGGAGCCCGTCGGCCAGTCGGAGACCGGCCCGTAATCCCAATGGATGGTGTTTTCGTCGATGGGATTACAATGCTCGGTTTCCGACAGGATTTCCATGCCGGGCTTACCGACATGGAAAGCCTGTTGGAAAGCAAGTTTGGGGACCCCTAGAAGGGCCCCCTTCTCTTTGCAGCCTCCGGTTGGGAGCTGAGACGGCACCTAAGGTGCCCAACTATTGATCCCTGCACTGTGTGGCAGGCACCCCGAGGTGCCTGCCACAAGTTACAGGGATGAACACAATCTCCCATTTCTCTACGGCTGTAGCACAAGCTCCCAAAGGGAAATGGAAGTATGCGACCGCACCATGTGCTGTCGCATCGAAACTCTGCGGTTGGGACCGTCGACTGGAGGTCGGTCGGTCCCGATTCCGCGATGATGTCGGTAGGAGGCATCTCCGACCGACATCATAAACAGCCCCTTAGTCTTGAATAATCACAAACTCTCTTTAAAACCCAGGTGAAACTTGTTGCTAAAATGTGATTCTTGCATATAAAAATGTTAAAATCATTATTACTAGTCATTGTTCCAGTTCATCATGTCACAACACTGAAAGCTTTGATTCAGTCAGGGTTTGACTATGGGAATGCCATTTACTTAGCTGTCCCACACACCCTTCCTTCACTCAACGTATCGCTCACACCTCTAAAAAAGCACCCACCTTTCGCCAGCTCCACTGGCTGCATGTATAAAGTAGGATCATTTTTAAATCTATGATCATTATCCTTCGGGCAGTCTACCAACCAGTTCCAGATTTTTTTATTAAGCTTTCAAAATCATATTTATATGATGTTTTTCCTTGTTTCAGATGTAGCTATTAGTAGGTTTTTAAACACCAGGATGCTTTGATGAACATGCACTTTAATAGTAACCCTTCATAGACCATGGTTAACAAGACAAAGTAAAATGGAGCAGGAAAACAGAACACAACATGTACATTTGAAACACTCAATATGCTGGCCATGGATCCAGCAGGAGTAGGTGGACTTGTACCTTCTTTAGACAAGTACAAAGACGCCAGCTAACTCCAAAATGTGGAAAAAGTAAATGCATAGCGTTGGTATTCACCGGTTTGACAATGATAAGTGGAAACAGCCAATAAAGTGGCTTAGAAAGCAGCTGTGTTTTAGCAGTCAATAAATGTAATCTAGTCAATTTGTATAGCGCATGGCTAACCAGAGGCTTCTCAGGGCTGATTCAAACCAGCAGCTGACAAAGTTAGCCTAGCTTGGAGCTGAGCGAGGACGATTACAAAAAAGCCATGTTTTAAGAGCTTTCCTGAAGGCAGGTTCAGAATCCAACTGATGCAGTACGAGTGGCAGAGAGTTCCAGACTCTGGATGCCAGATGTTTTAGGAGCGACCACCCCATCTGGATCTACAAAATCTGGGTGTCATTGCGAAGAGGAAGTTGCTGATCTTCGAGATCTGCCAGGGTTATATGGTTTGACAAGGGCATGAAGAATTTGAGACCCCTTCCTGTAAAAGGCCCTCTAGGTAATGAACAGAGATTTAAATTGGACCCGTTGCTCTATGGGTAACCAATGAAGGTCAACCAAGGCCCTCCTTGTGGACAGGTGCATTGGGATTTTGAGGAAGAAACAGGCATCGGAGTTTTGAATGGTTTTTAGCCTTTTCTTGACATAGCATGGGGACAGTAAATATAGGGAATGCCTGTATTCCAGCCGAGAGATAATCAGGGCCTGGATGATGAGTCTCTGTGTCAGGGGGCAGAAGATCTAACCCTTTCCCTAAAATTCTGAGACTACCGAAGCATTTTGCAGCTAGCAAGTTTGCATGTACTTCCATTGTAAGCCTGTCGTCTAACCAGATACCCAGATTTTTTATAAAAAGCAAACTAATGCCCCAATCTAATATTACCAAGCATTGGCAAAGCCAAAAGTTCGAGGTACTAGCATTTGTAAATGTGCATAACTTTTCTGCCAGGTTTCTATGACACCTGCCTTCTTTGGACCTCCTATGTATATACTGTAAGCTTAGGGGATGCTTGCACAAACATAGGCAACACAAGGAGAATCACCTTGAAGAGAGACATGGCACAAGCTATGTTCAATTGCTTACATGAAAAATAAACCATTGGTACTAGCTGTCCTCAGCTCATCAAGACTGTCAATATAGGCAAAACTCAAACAACTGCATATATTTATTTCATACACAGCCAGCTCCTGGCCCACTTACCAGTAGGCTTAGTACCCCAATAAGACGATCAACGCATGGGACCCTGCCAACAATTCTTTGCATGTAACACTAAAGCTTGTGTTCACTGGTAGTCATGCTCCCTCCTCCCTGGGGCTTTATGATTATAAAGGAGGGGGGGGCACGTGGACCCCCTCCAGGAGCTCAAGGGAGCCACGTGGAGCTTTACTTTTAAAATGGAGGAATGGAAGGGGGCCAGACAGACCCCATTCCTGGAGCTGTTTGAAGGCACGGAGAACACCACCTCTCTGGGCTAAAACAAAATATTTAAAGGGGAGCCGCGCGGACCCCTGGGACCACCACCTCCCCAGGACCTATGAAATTAAAAAAGTGGAAGGCAGGCCATGCAGCCCCCTCCCGGGCCATATACAGCCCTGGGTACCACCACCTCCCAAGGTCTGGCATGTGCGTGTGCCAATTAAAGGAGGGGGAGCCATTAATGACCATGGGGACCGCCTCCCCGGGCCAGTTCCCTATGTCCCGGGTGCCCACCCCCGGAACACAACTGTTTGCTTTCACTTGGCGGGAGTAGTTACAGCTACCACCAAGCGAGAGCAAACACTAACTCTGCTCCCAGCAAGTGGGAGCTGTCAAACTGCCCCAGCTTGCTGGGAGCACAGTTTTCATCTGTTTCCCTGCCCGCTCTCACGCGGGCAGGGAAACAGATGAAAGATTGCTCCCGCATGCAAGGAGCTGCATATTTAGCAGCTCCCTGCGTGCATGACCAATGCCAGGGACCGCAGGGGCATTGAGGCTTCCCCGCGGTCCCCAACAGTGCTCACTGGGTGGCCACCAGGTCACGCAGTCTTAGTTTGCCAGGGCCCGGGGGATGTTGAACCGGGGCACATATTGTCCAGGGAGGGGAGCATGGGGCCCCTCCCCTTCTAATAACTGGCCGTGCCCCGGGTATGTGGTTCCCGGGGCTGAAATCTGCCTAAGCAGGGGGATCACACAGCCCACCTCCCTATCTGCTAATTGGCCAGGCCCTGGGGATGGGATCCTCGGAAGCGAAATCGGGTCGGGGAAGTGGGGGCCGTGTTAAATAGTTATAGTTCTGAAAACTTTAATAATGCTTTCTATACAAACCAAACTTAAAATACACAAACATTAGCAATTCTAAAGGTATAGTTATACCTTAAATTTATCATTTACGCAGAGCCTTCAAATTATTATACCTCGCACACATCCATGCACTGCTTATACCTTTCATATTATATCATTTCTACCATCTGAAATCATAGCATTTATGACATCGCAATTCACATGATTTGTGAGAACACAGTACATGGTAGAGTGGTGAGTTATTGTTAACGTAGTGTGACTACCGAGTTCAACAGCATAGAGTGGAGTTGCATGTCATTGAGTGAAGTGGTGTGTGGTAGAGTGGAGTGGCATAGAGTGTCGCAGAGTTGACTGGCATAGAGTAGCATGGAGTGGTGTAGAGTAGAGCAGTGTGTCATAAAGTAGTGTGCAGTAAAGTGGGTTGGAGTGACAGAGGGAGCTGCGTAGAATGGAGCAGAGTGTCATACAGTTGTGTTAGAAATTGGGCACCTGGCTGACTGGGGTGTGAGCACTGGTCAAGCAGGAACCACAATACTAGTAAGGGTAAGACACCAGAAATCCACAAATGAAACTGTGCTCACCCCTGATAGCTTGGCACAGAGCAGTCACGCTTAACTTAAAGGCAATGTGTAAAGTCTTTGTGCAACACTTCATACAGTACAAAAAGTGAAAACAACACACAAAAAGATCCCACACCAGTTTAAAAAATAGAACATATTTTAATAAATAAAACAAGACCAAAATGATACAAAATTCAATCAGTGGAACTTGAGTTAAGAATTTTTCAAGAATAAAAGCAATAAGCGCTTACTTGGGATATCTGGTCGCGCCGGCCCGGGACAAAGTCAAAAGTTGCAAGAGCAATGTGCCAGATTCAATCCATGCATCTGCGCCGATGGCCGGTTTGAGAGAGGATGCTTGGGATTTGCTGAAGCAAGCACCTGAGGCCTCATTTCCAAGGGTCCAAGATTGGGGTGGCACCACTTGGCGGGGCAGACTCACAAATGACAGAGTCCAGGTGCAGAAGCAGGTAAGCTGGAAGTCTTTTATGTCCCTGAGACTTCCGATCAGGAGGCCAACTAACCCTTGGAGCCACTCTGGGTTTAAGGGATGCAGGTCCAGTCCTTCTTACCCGGGCAAGAGGGCAGCAGATCAGCACAGCAAGGCAGCAGTTCTTCCAGAGCAACAGTCCAGCAGAGTGACAGTTCTTCAGAAACAAAGCAGTCCTTCTTCCTGGCAGGTCCAGAAGTGTACTGAAGTGGTGTGGTCTGAGGTCCAGTTCTTATTCCCAGTGGTGCCTTTGAGTTGGGGGAGACTTCAAAGAAGGGCCTTTGAAGTGCAGGGGTCCTCCCTTCCTGCTATGGCTCCAGACTCACTACAGGGGGTTATGCAGTCCTTTGCGTGTGAATGGACACAGCCTATTCAGGTGTACGTGTGAGGCTGTCACCAGCTCCTCCCTCCCATCCTCCCACAATGGCCTAATAGGTCAGATCTAAGCTCCTATTGTGTGTGGCTGTCTAGAGGAATACACAAAGCCCAGCTGTCGCACTACTCAGACATGCAATCAGAGACAGGCTACAGGCACACAGGGCTAAGAGGAGAAAAATGCCAACTTTCTAAAAGTGGTATTTTGAATTTTGTAATGAAAAATGTAGTTTCTCCTAGTTTAATGTTCAGAGAATCTGGATTTCATTAAAGACACGGAGGCTAGCATTATGCATAACCTTTTATTGCCACTCAAAACTGCAGCACTTTAAAGCATATCTCAAGCACACTTAAAATTCCAGAATTAGAACTCCACTACAGTCTATATAAACCAGAGCTCAGCAGCCATCGTCCTCTTTTTAGCTGCTCCAAGGGAACATCTTTCAACCAAAATAAAAGAAAAAAGTCTATCCTGTCTTCCAGCCTCCTCTTGTCTGCTTCCACTTCCCATATCTAAGGATTTTCTAGGAAAAAACACAGCATAACACCAAATGAATACTGCAATTTATATAAATCACAATACTCAAAAACTTTATATGGCTTAAATTACTCAGAATCTTCAGTACCAAGACTTAACCTTCCCTTTTTTTTAACCTAGCTGGTAAGGGAGGGTGGGATAATGCTAGCCTCCGTGTCTTTAATGAAATTCAGATTCTCTGATCATTAAACTAGGAGAATCTACATTTCATGTCAAGACCGGAGGCTAGCATTATGCATGTTCAAACCTGTGATAACACAACCGCTGAAACATGTTTCCTAGGCTTTAGATAACATTTTGCAAATACACCAGCATTTGACCAGTCTCCCACCCACAGAATCTCTTCCAGACGACCTCCAGATGCAAATACCTTACTTGCCATCATGCCTCTCACTGAATGTGCTCCAAACTTCACCATATCTACTCCTAATTTCAAACATACACCATCTCACCCAACGTGCAATAGTTGCAGCACTCACTGGATTAAATGGCTTCACATACGAAATCAATAATTGGTTCACTCCATCCTTTCTGAATTCAGCCATCCTACTCTCATATTCCTTTAAACATTGTACTACACATAATTTTGGATGGTCATCAAACCTAGGGTAAAATATTGATGATGACATTGTCTTTGTTCTTTTTGAAATGTTAAATATCACCCCATCTGGGTTATAAAATCTGTTACTTACCTCTAATGCATGAACATCTGATAGCCTCATGAAAGAGATTAGACATAAAAGTGTTGCAACCTTGCTACTCAGCTGTCTTAAGGATAAAAAGAATTAGAAGGCCAACTTTCTATCCTTTTTTAAAATTAAATGCACGTCCCATAATGTAGTGTGGTTTGTGGCCTCAATGCCTACATTGCTACGTTAGCTTAGAACTGGCTGCCATGATGCCTTTTTGCACACGTTACTTTGTGACTTTGTTTTCCAGACTCTGCTTGTGCCAGGCTATATTAGAACTGTCTGCCTTTTTGCCTTTCACCTTTTCTCCTGTTCCCTGTGGGTTTCGTCTGCACAACATGTACAAGGTCGAAAAACAACGTCCCTTGTTCTTGCTGCTCTGGTCAGCCCTCGCACTTAGACATAACACAGAATACAGCTGCACTAGAGAAATTCGTGTGCTTTTAATATGGTGATCTCGCTGTTTGTGACACTTGGAGAAAAACCTTTCCAGGGAGCAGAGCTGTGCTTGTCTGATGATGTAAACCTTGCATCTAGATATTGAGGTATGGGGGTCCGCCAGACAAAGCCAAGAGATCTTTTATTTTTATAATACACTAGTTATTAGCACGGGGAGGGTGGTAAGGCCATTTAGTCCTATATCCACTGTCTTTATAAAATGCTTTCCCCGTTTGTATTCTATGGAATTGTAACCATGCTTATTATTTTATCCTTATGCATTATGCTGATAGTACTGGCACGTGTACTGTATCTTAGAGCACGATAGTTGAAATAAACATTTTAAACTATACAGTGTCTCTTATTACGCGCGTTGTGGACAGAGTATGAGTGAGTTATGAAAGAGTGTTCTTACTCCCGCGAGTCCTGAGAAAGACCGTGTTCTGGGTTGTCTAATCATTGGTAGCTGCGCTGCGAATGAGACGCTAAAGCTAGTCGGATTGGGATTGTGGGTACTAAGGGGCATGGTTGGCTCACCTCTATACTCCGAGGTCCTATTATCCTGTGCATAGCTCTGTATATGTGCAGAATCCCTACAACAATAAGTAACTATATTTAGGTTTAGGAGGCCTCCGTAACTTGATCCCCTTCATCACTCTACAAACTATAACATGCCTTCCTATGGAAAAACCCTCAAATGGGGCATGGCCTCTGTTACCTCCGACCTATAACAATTAATAGTCCTATATGAAAGACCCTTCTCAAACAAACTTGATAAATAATTTGATTATAGTACGGGTTATGCCTCCACGGGATCCACATCTCTCTCCAAGCACCAACCAATCCATTTCCTCCATACTTCAACATATCTCTTCCTTGTCCCAGGTGCCCATGAGTCCTTGAGCAACTCTTGAGCCTGTTACTAAAAGAACTTCAAACTGGTTTCCTCCCTGAAATCTTCCAAATAAGAAGGTTCAAGGAACCCTCTACAACTAACAGATGAACCTCTCCTCCTGGTCCTATTAACATTTCCTCTGACATAGGAATGAAATAAGGTTCTTCTACTACCAACTCCAACAAACTTGGAAACCAAGGTTGTGCTGTCCAAAAAGGAGTTATCAGAACAATCTGACATTTCAGCATCCTCACCGTTAACAGCACTCTCTGTATCATTGAAAACGGAGGAAAAGCATAACCCTGAAGATTCTAAACCTGCTGATAAGCATCCACTGCTTCTGCCTGAGGATCCGCTCTCCAACTGAAATACAGAGGCAATTGGAAAGTTAACCTCGAGGCAAACAGATCCACCTCTAAGGGAACCCAAACATTCTGAATTCTCCTGAAAAGATTCACACAACTTCCAGTCGCTGTAATCTCGGAAATACTTTGAATTCCAATCTGCGGTTGCGTTGAGCAGACCTGGAAGATACTCCGCCTACAAACCTATTTTCTGTTCCAGACAGAAACTCCATTCGCTACCTGAGTCAAATTCTTTGATTTGCTGCCACCCAAACGATTTATATAACGAACAGCTGACACATTGTCCATCTTTAGTAAAACATTGGAATTTGTTTCCAAAACTCTGCAAGGCAAAAAGACCTGCCTTCATCTCTAAACTATTTATATGATCTGACTTTCCTTTAATGACCATCTTCCACCAGTCTCTTTCTGTTCCAAACAAGCCCCCTAACCAGAAGCGCTTCCTCAGACCTTCCGCCTTCCACCTCTGCAAACCTCTGTAATGAAGCGGTCCTGGAAAAACCACCTGAATTGAAGAGGAAAACAAACCTATTATCCTCACTAAAGCTTGCAAGGAAATAAACTTCTTCAAAATCTGTTTCACCTCTGCCTTTATCTTGACAACCTTCCTTTCTGGCAAACTCATGATCTGCTCGTGAAGTACTCACCTGGAAGCCAAGAAACTCCAATTCCTGACAGGGTTCCAGAACTGACTTCTCAAAATGTATTATAAAAAACCCAGAGACTCCAGTAACTGTTGAACCAAGCACAAATGATTCTTCAACTCCTCCCGATTCTGAGACATCAGTAAGAAATCGTCGAGGTACATGATCATACGAACACCTCTCTCCCTGAAAAACGAGTCCACTGGTCTTAACACCTTTGTAAAACACCAAGGTGCAGACGCCAGACCAAACGGAAGGCAAGCAAACTGATAAAAAACTCCCGTCCATCTGACTTGCAGAAAACTGCGACTCTCCTCTGCTATTGGAATGGTAAAATACGCATCTTTCAGATCCAATTTTACCAGCCAATCGTTTATCTCTAAAATATCTCTTAATAGATGGATACCATCCATCTTGAAATGCCTGTATACTAGGTACCAATTAAAACTTCTCAAGTTTATCATAGGATGCCATCCTTTGTCCTTCTTCTCTACCAGAAATAATGTGCTCACATAGCCCACACGTTCCGTAACAACTTTCTCTATTGCCCCTCTCCTCTACATTCCTTGAACCAGAGTGCTTACCAACTCTTGTTGTTCCTTTTGAAAATTCAACTCTCTTGGCTCTACCTCTTAAACAGGCAATTCTCTGAACTTTATTGACTATCCTTGAACTGCCTGTAGAACCCATTCATCCTTTGTTAGATTTCTCCAGTTTTGAAGATCTTTCCTGGGGAAAAACCAGAAATCATCCTCATACTGGCCTTGATTTCCTTGGCCGAAACGAGCCCTTCCTCTGGATTGACGTGCTCTGACACCTCTTTCTCTTTGAGGATAAAACCCAGTGGCTGACTGGACCCCTCTAAAGGAAGGCATGCCAAACGATTGATATTGGGACCTTGTGTTAAATCGGCCAGAGAAATGTCCCCTAGTTCCGGTCCTGTCAAAAACACGTCTCCCAAACATTTTCCTAAGGGAATTTTGAGCCTTATCCAGGCTAGAGAAGGTGGATACGTATATTCACACTCCTTTCACTAGCCCGTCACCAAATAAATATCCTTTCGGATCCTCGCTAAGTTCCTTTCAAGCAAAATCCCCTACATTTTGGAATGATGCGCATGAGGACTGCTTTCCGTCTTTCTGCCATAATGGCCGCATTTGCGTTCCCAAGGAAACACACCACACTTTAAGACCATCCTCTTAGAAGCACTGTATCCACAGAGACTGAATTTGTTTTTTGCCTCTTCAGGCATGTCCATAATTCTAGCAAGAGGACCAATAACATCCAACAATTGATCCTGGCACTGTTTAAGTGCCCTTTCTAATCCCTTCCTGGGATCACGACCCACCTTGAATAAAAAACTAATCAGATCCGGATCTAGATCTGGGGTTGCACAAGCTTCATTATCTAATACTGGGCGAGAGCATTCTGCCCGCATCTAAGATCTAGCTTTCTTCTCCAAAGGCTTTTTATCCACAGGCCTATAAACTCCACCACATAGGGAAGCAGCCACCAGTCTGCACTTCTTGGGTGTCTAATTAAATCTGGACTGAACATATCCATACCCTGAGGGTCTTTAAACAATCCTTTCCCTTTTCTGAACTTTTTCACCTTACCATAATCCATATCCCAAACATCAGAATCCAAATTATCCAAAACAAACTCATCAAAATTCTCAACATCACGGCTCTATTAATTATCATCATCAGGACTGTCCTGAATCTCATGTGTGCCGCTAAGGACACCCTCCTTTGTGCCGTGCTGGGCACCCTCTCTTTGTGCGGACCAAGACCACCTTTCTGCCATGCCGCAAACCTATCCTCTGCTTTCTCAACGTTTTTCCTCTTCATTTTCCTTTTACCTGACATGCTTCTAGCCCCGATGATCTTACCTCTTCTTGTACCAATTTCCAAAGATACACCCTCTTCACTCATTACTCGGTAAACCACAGGCTCTCGAACACCTCTCCTTTAAATCTTTTTTTTTCTTCATATACACTCACAATTATTTCTCAAAGCAATATGTGTCGAACACAAATATAATTGCACTGAGTCCTGCTCGCAACTGACAGTATTGCAGGATTGCCGAGAACTAGTCTCTATGGCAACCCTGTATTTTAAAATGGCAGCACACAGGACAAGACGTCGCTGTGTAACAAACTTTCTACTTTTTTTTTTAATGCGGAGACCCACAAGACTTTCTATTTACTGGGTTGCCGAGAAACTAGTCTCCTAGCAACCCATATGCACAAAATGTCCGCACCTAATCCAATGACATTACCGCATACCCAACGTGCAATGTCACTGAACTAGGGATGCCTGCGAGGACCTGTCTCTAATGCACCCTCGAGCACAGATCGGAGAAAGGTCCCTCGTCTGTACGCTGCAAGAATCCAGAGTCAGCGCGAGGTACAAACAAACGTATTTAAACGTTTTTGAAAGATACGCTCCAGATGTCCGTTTCAGAAGGAAACTCTAGAAATAGATTTACTTGGTGTTTTTTTTATCTTATCCTACCTCCTACTCCTAAACAGGGTCAAAACTAAAAAAGCATAATTCCAACTGGTGCAAAGTAATTCCCAAAAATAGGGGGAAAACAAATGACACTGTCAACAATACAAACATTGACTAATATCATATAAAGATTTAAATTGTAAAACATAAAGACATTAACACAATAATGAGAATTAAAAATAACCTTTTGAAAGTGCTAGCAGATACTTAACTGACAGGAGCAGCAAATAAAAGAGGAAGATGTCTGCTATGCTATGGTTTATATAGAATGTAGTGGAGTTCTAATTCTGGAATTTTAAGTCTGCCTGAGATATGCTTTAAGGTGCTGCAGTTTGGATTGGCAATAAAAGGCTATGCATAATGCTAACCTCCGGTCTGGACATGAAATCCGACTTTGCCATTAAAGAGGATCTATCATTACTATTTCATAGGTACCACGCATGCCAGATCCACCTCTTCTCAATTAGGAATTGCAGCTTATTAAATATAATAAGGAATCCCCAATGTTATCCTATGAGAAGGGTGGGCCTCACAGTAGTGAAAAACGAATTTAGGAGTTTTTCACTACCAGGATTTGTAAAACTTAAAAGTATATGTCATATGTTTTAGTTACACAGCATCCTGCCCTATGGGCTACCTAGGGCCTACCTTAGGGGTGACATATGTAATAAAATGGGAGTTTAAGTGGCAGTTTACCACTGCGTTCACGCCACAATGGCTGGCCAGGGGCAGGTTTTAGGGTGCGACTTAAGTGGGTGGCACAATAAGTGCTGCAGGCCCTCTGGTAGCATATAATTTACAGACCTTTGGTATATGGTATACCACTGTACAAGGGACTTCCCAGTAAATTAAATATGCCAATTAAGTATATGCCAATCAAACCATGTTTAGGGTAGTGAGCACAAGCATTTTAGCACTGGTTAGCAGTGCTAAAGTACACAGAGACCTAAGGCCAACAGAAGCAAAAATCCAGCAAAATTGAAGGCAGGTAGGCAAAAAGTTTGGGGGAGCCCACTTTAAGGCTGATAAGTCTAACAAGTGGCATAAAGTAAAGTATAGTGCTGTACACTCACATAGACCAGAGTACACTGTTGTACAGGAGAGTGCTAAAGAGTTGAGTATTGTGCGGTAGAGTGGAGGGGCATAGTGTCGTTGAGTGAAGTAGAGTGTCAGAGCGGAATAGAGTGGCGTGGAGTGGAGTTGGGTAAAGTGGAGTGGTGTACACTGGAATGGGGTAGAGTGGAATGGTGTAGAGTGGAATACCATAGAGTTGAGTGGCATAGAGTGGAGTGTCATAGAGTGGAGTAGCGTAGAGTGGAGTAGCGTAGAGTGGAGTAGCATGGCGTAGAGCCGAGTGGCTTGAGCCGAGTGGCTTGAGTCGAGTGGTGTAGAGTCAAGTACAGTGGGGTAGTGTGTCATGGTGTAAAGTGGAGTAGCGTGTACTAGAAAAGAATGAAGTGGCGTACAGTGTGGAGGCACAGACTGGAGTTACAAGAGCAATGACTTGCGCTGCCTTGCATTACTCCAGTTACAAAGAAACGCAGGGTCACCCAAGGTAAATCTGACTTAAGTTTGGTGTTGCCTTAGCGACACCATGTGTGACAAAAGGTCTAAGCAATACAAAGATAAATCTGATGCCTAGTTATAAATTGGGCCACAGTATAGCTCGGTTACTTCGCGATATACTGCAGTACATGCCGATGACAAAGCAGTATATGATTAGATAATTACTGCCTTTACAAAAATAAAAGGCAGTCATGTCTTTTCCACACTTAAGCTGTGTTCTAGCCAATCGTAACAACAAAATGATGCAGCAACTCAAATACGTAAAGCAAACACCAGCAGTCTGCGAGTAGGAGATGCAGTCATGGTCCAAGACCGGCATCCTCAGAGCACATTCCACTTTCTGACCACGGTGACGGCTGGGCAATGACATAAAGTAGTTAACCGAAATCCATCTGTTTATATACTGGAGAAGAGGAACCCAGGGTTTTGACCACTGTGACAGCTCCTGTCGCTCATCCTGCGGTGACTCTGCCCTAGTTCAAGCTGTGTCTGGAGTGAGGGGTTGTCCCACCAGAGACCACTGCCGTCAGTCCCAGGACAGCGCATTCACGGTACCAATGCAGTCTCATCCGGTGCCTTCCACAAAGTATCAGGACAATGTTCAATAGTTACAGAACCGTTAGTTGGTGACTATTACTGTTGGGTTGGTTGGCCAATCTGTGTTTCATTTCGTTTTGCTGCATTTTTGGGAGGAACGTAGAGTTGTGCCATCTAGAAGGATGGCTGCAGTCCTAAGCAGGTTTAGTCCCAGTTGTTAAGGGCTCGAGTGGTTTGATCTCGTGACGTGCTAGATTGGTTATATTAGTCAAGGGAGCTGGGTATGGTTATTATAAACATTATATCACTGAACACAACAGCTTTCCCGTGTGTTATTACTGTGCTGGGTTTGCAGGGGCCTAGGCCAGAATATAACACTTATTACTTCTCTTCTCATAATTTCTGGGGCAGGACTGACCTGATGGTGTCCACTCATGAATAATGTTGGCACTTTCTGGACATATCTATCTATCTATCTATCTATCTATCTATCTATCTATCTATGTATCGTACAGAATGGGCATCATCTGTCTGGTGCATGATTCCTCTGCACAGTTTACACAGCTGTTGAGTAAACCTCCACCTTCTGGTCATCTACATACATCATTTAAGTTCCAAGAGGAACTTTATCATGGAGTTCTTCTACTTTCTAGTTTTGGGACAAAAACACACTTGCAATGCTATTTTAACTCAATGCTCTCTTCATTAAAGTTCTCTGACCCCAGGAGAGATACCTCTCCTCCATTTTCTCTCTAATTACGCACAAATGTTACAATCAATTTGGGAAGGATAGATCTTAGTCCTCTGCTACCAAAATATGTATTCAACAAGTAATTTTCCAATTTCTGACAAACCAGGGAAATGCTGGACTTGGGGAAGGTGAATAGCTGCTGATAGAAACGAAAGGGTAAATGTCTTTGCACAAAGTATGTCAGAAAACACACAGCAATCAATCAATGCACTTCACTCCAACTGGATCGGCACGTAGCGACTCAAGAGATAAGGTACACACACTGCTGGCTACTGGAGCACTCTATCTTAATCCACCCTGCAGGTCCATACTAGCTACGTACTCCAATAATTACTCAATAACTTATAATGACGTTCATTGAAGGGATGATTGTAAAGCAACCATCCAAGCAGATCTCTAATCCACCTCGACTTCTCACTCTTTTTTTCTTTTTTTGCATCGTAGTTCTTTATTAACATTTAAAAGCAATAAAAATACAATGTAGAACAGACTTATTTCACAAGGAAGTTAAACTTCATTACACAGATCAGACATTTGTTTCAATCATGCACTGTATGTTATGCAATCTTATGTAGCTGGTGGTTGCAGGAGTCGACTACAATATATGGAAAAGATTAACAATAATGAACATTGAATCCGAACCGAACATCTGAGATGGGCCCTAGACGCCGGTCGTACGTCGGCACTGATTCTGCTTGATCTCAGTGCCGCGTTCGACACGGTCTCCCACCAGATTCTGCTCAGGCGCTTGGAGGAGGTAGGCATAGCGGATGGCGCCCTGTATTGGTTTGCCTCCTTTCTTTCTAGGAGGACCTTCCAGTTGACCGCCCCTCCTTTTTCGTCCAGAGTCTATGCCATCAAGCAGGGGGTTCCTCAGGGCTCGGCATTGCGCCCCACCCTGTTCAACCTGTATGTGCAACCACTGGCAACGGTGGCAAAAAACAGAGGGCTCACAGTGGTGTCGTATGCAGACGATACCCAGTTGATAGTCACTCTCACCGATGACACTACTCGAGACGCGTGCAAGTTTCGCATCGATCTCGAGGCTGTCTCGGGGTGGATGAATGCCAACTGTCTACAGCTCAATGCTAGTAAGTCTGAGGTTTTGTTAGTGGGGAGAGACTGAGCTGTGGTGTGAGCACTGGTGGCCCGCCGCACTGGGGTCGGCACCCGCTCCTAAACAGGCGGTAAAAAACCTGGGGGTCTGGCTTGACACTGCCCTTAACTTCAGAACTCAAACTAAGAAGGTGGCAGGGACGTGCTTCGGGCTACTGCGGGGCTTAAACCCCTGCTGGGCTTCTTCGACCCTTTAGTCAGGCAGGTTGTCGTCCAGGCCTTGATTCTGTCCAGACTGGACGATACCAGCTCCCTTTACATCGGGGCCAATCAGGCTGAGATTGTCAGACTACAAAGGGTCCAGAACGCAGCTGCCCGAGCGCTCCTTGGCTTGCCAAGGCGGTGTTCTATCTCGAATGCAATACGCCGCCTTCATTGGCTGCCTGTTGCCAGGCGTGTGGAATTCAAGGCCCTCTGCATTACCTTTAAAATCCTCAACTCTTCATCGCCTAGTATTCTGTCAAACCTGCACTCTTTCTACACCCCTCCCGCCAACTTCGCTCTATGGGACAGAATTTTGTGGTTGTCCCCAGGGTGAGGAGGGCTCGTGCTGGTGGCCGCTCCTTCCGGGTGCTGGCTTCTAGACTCTGGAATTCCCTTCCTATTTCCATCCGCAGCCTAAAGCTTTATCTGCCCTTCCGTAAAGCTATTAAAACGTTTCTGTTCCCTTCGCTATAAGGTGTTCTGTTGTTACCAGCTGCGCTAATCTGGTTTCAGCGCCGGGACGCCCCTTTGCTGGGGCAGCCGCGCGCTTTATAAATTAGCTTAACATAACATAACATCCATAACTCAAATGAGCTGAGGCAGGCATCGAACCAGTTTTGCAGGGTATTCAGACAGAATAGCAATAAAAATATATTGTCCTACAAAAATATAGTGTCTTAAATATCGTGATGTAAATATATCGTGTATAAGAATATCATTGTCAAAAATATCGATTTTAGGTAAGTAATATTGATGTTAAAATATCGAAGTCATTAGTGTAGTTTATAAAAATATTGAAAGCATTAATATAGTTTATAAAAATATCGAAAGCATTATTATAGTTATAGTTATTAGTATAATTTTTTTATTATTTTAATGTATTTTAGTATGCATTTTAATTGTATATGGTTTAAAGTGTATGTATAAATATATATTTTTTAACATTTTTATTTAATTGTTAGTAGTTCGGAAATTTAATTTTATATTTATTTTTTTGTACGGTTGCGGGTTGTGCGGTTTATAGGGGTAGACGGTGGGAATTCATTTAGTTATAATTAATAAATATTTAATTTTTAATTAATGTGTTTTAGCTAATTGATTATTAGTTATGTTAACTGTATAATTATTTTTTTTATTAAGTTTTAGGGCAGGTTGCGTGTTTTGTAGGGCTATAAGGTGGGACGTTAATTATAATTAATTCATAATTAATTTATTAGAATTAATTAATTGGTAATTAATTATGCTAATATTATTTATTTATTTTTAATTAAGTTTCAGGCGCGGTTAATGTGTTTTGTAGGGGTATAACGTATTATATATAATTAATTTAATAATGGGGGGTGCTAGAGGGCGGTCTAGCAAGATGGCCGCACATTAATGAGGCTACTGCAGTCCGGGATGCCTAAACATCATAATCCTGCACCTGAAGTGCTCATCAAGTGCTGAAAATACGTGCATGTCAGAGAGGATAGAGCGGTGAGGCAGAAGGAACCGTCAGACCCCGCTATTAAAGGCAGAACAGCCCCGCTCGAGGTGGTCAGACGGCGAGGCCCACAGAGGAGGAGCAGAGTGTTGCAGCGACCTAGACGTGCAAGGGGCAGACAGCGGCTGAAGAGCGAATGTGGGGCGCAGCAACTTCTGCCTGTGGAGACTGAAGAAGCTGAGGACATGATCGCTGCTCCTCGGCTGCAACCAGCGCTGGACGCCCGCCGGAGCAAAGCCGGCACTGCACTGAGGAAAGGTACGGAGGCTGGGGGTGACGGGGGAGAGAGCAGAAACACTGGATAGCAGCAGAGGGGCCCCCTCTGGCATTCGCGGGCTTGGGGTGGGAGGCGGCGCCTCCCCCGGCCGACCGGCATTGCAGAGGGTATAGGATCTGGCAGAGGCGCCGAGTGGCGCGCACCCGCGGCCCATGCAGGGAGTTTCTAGGCCTCTGGAGAGACAGAGGTATCTGCCATTTTGTGCCACCTCTGGAGGCCAAAGTCAAATACGACAAAATAGCTGCATCATTGACATCTATAGTGAGAGACTCTTGAACGGTAAGGGGGCAAGGTGAATCATGGCCCCATCTCAATTGAGTAAATACGAACCTTAAAGCAGCGAATACTGCTCTCGCCCTCCCCCGAAATGTGAAATTTGGCCTATTCCAGTCTCGGACAAAACATCGGGGATCTGCGAACGTGGTGAGGAGTAGGCCCTCATCGAACACTACAGCTGGGGACAGCGCTTCCATGAAAAGAGGAGACAGCCTGACTGAAAGGGCGAATGACAAGACAGCACTGCGCACCCTGCCACCAAAAGCCTATTCCTGAACCCCGGTTTCAAGAGGCACACTGTGAAAGAGTGAAGAAAAGCAAAAGCCTGAAAAGATGGGCAAGCTAGATGGCAAGCAACCCAAATTACCCTTCGAACCCCAAAAATCGGCAAGGGGGAAAGGTCAAGAACGAGACCCGGAGGCCATGGAGGGGACCGACCCAAGCCAGCAGCCTAAAGAGGACGATATGAAATTGCTACTGGTGGCAATGAAACGCAGCCTCACCTCAATCGAGTCCAAAATGGACACCTTATGCACACGCATCGACTTCATCACCCAAAGATTGGAAAAACAAGACGGCAGGATAGGAGAGGCAGAACACAGAATCTCGGAACTAGAAGGCACCACATCCCACAGAAGCGAGCAAGTGAAGGAAATGGATCGCCTCCTGAAAGTAATAGCGGCCAAAAATGAATATTTGGAAGCTAGGTCCAAGAGGAACAATATACGAATACTGGGAGTACCCGAATCCGCTAACACCGGGAAGATGGAGGAATATGTGGAGCGTATGTTGGTCACTAGCTGCTGGTGGTGGAAAGAGCGCACCGATCACTCGCTGTTGCCCTCCCCTGGGACACCCCCAGGCCGATAGTGGCTAAACTTCTCAATTACTGAGACCGAGACAAAGCTCTGCGCAAAGCTAGGGAACAGCAGTCACTGATGTTCGAGGGACACAGCATTGCCCTGTTCCCTGACTTCAGGATGGCGGTCCAAGAAGCCAGGAAGAAGTTTCTACCAGCCAAGAAAAAATTGCAGCAGGCCAACATAACATATGCTATGCTCTACTCTGCTCGACTACGGATCACGCACCAGGGCAAGCAACTTTTTGCACATAACCACAAGTGATGGAATTCATTAAAAAAACTGCCCAGGAGTCCTCGCCGGGCAGGAAGCTCGCCGCCTGGAAACAGATCTGCCTCGCCGACGTCGGAAGGGGAGTAATGGAACTATACAGAAAACAGAAATGACTATGTAAAACCCAGATACGACGCAACCTCGGCTATAAAACTTAAAGGCATAACCTACTCACGGCATGAAGGGAACTGCCCAAAAATTATTGAATGGGTGCCTATAATATGAAGAACTTCCACAGATATATGTAGAGAGGACGTGTTGGGGCGTGTATGGTCGTGGAGACAGCACCCCTCCAGGTGCATCGCACAAAAGTCCTGGACACCCTCCCCTCTTGAACTACACGGGGAGGTCCTGCTTCACCCCCTAGGCGTTACTCCCCAGAAGGAATTCCCTCTTATAAGACATGGTGTTATTACTTAGACTGCTCCTACTATGTCACTATCTTCCTTTTTTTGCTTCTCTACTCTATTCTTGAACACAGGCACTTTCCCTTCTTCGGTTTCTTCCTACTTTTAACTTTAATTTACATCCCTCAGAACATGACACGACTCCTGGTGGCCAACATCACTGGGAACAGCCCCGCCACCCACCGACCACGTACGCAACCTAGGGGTCATCCTGGACCCCACCCTCTCCATGACTAAGCAGGTCAACGCCGTTTCCTCATCCTGCTTCAACATCCTCCGAATGCTCCGCAGGATCTTCAAGTGGATCCCCACCGAAACAAGAAAACAGTCACCCAGGCCCTCGTCACCAGCAGGCTGGACTACGGAAACGCCCTCTACGCAGGAACGACGGCTAAGCTCCTGAGACGGCTGCAACGCATCCAGAACGCCTCTGCACGACTTATCCTCGACATCCCCCGACGCAGCCACATCACACCCCACCTGAGAGACCTGCACTGGCTCCCTGTCAACAAGAGGATAACCTTCAAGCTCCTCACCCACGCACACAAAGCACTCCACAACTCCGGACCAGCCTACCTCAACAGCCGACTCAGCTTCTACACCCCCACCCGCCAGCTCCGCTCGACCAGCCTCGCCCTCGCCACAGTCCCCCGCATCCGGAAAACGACCGCCGGCGGCAGATCCTTCTCCCACCTCGCCGCCAAGACCTGGAACACCCTCCCCACCAACCTCCGACAGACCCAAGACCTACTGGCCTTCAGAAGACTCCTCAAGACCTGGCTCTTCGATCAGTAGCAGCACCACCCCCTCTTCCCCCAGCGCCTTGAGACCCTCGCGGGTATGTAGTGCGCTTTATAAGTGACATGATTGATTGATTGATTGATTGATCTGTTGACACAGAGCAGAGCTACCAGCATTCTGCAACATTGGGATGTTTGATAATTATGGGGGCAAGTTGGACCCTCAGAAGGAATGGGAGGGAGGGGAGTTAGTTAATGGCAAGTTGGGGAAGCCACTGTGGGTGGGAGGGAGGGAGGTTAGTAGATGGTACAACGTACATAGAGCAAGCAAGAGAGCAGATCGAAGTGCACAACTAGACTAAGGCAACAGAAGACCCAGAAAGGTCACTGAAACATCATTCCTAAGCAGCTCAAAACCACTTGGAAGATAGCAAAAAGCATATGGGCCTGAACTTTTTTAAGTGGAGTGTCCGGGGTTGGGGGACCCACGCAAGATACGACATCTCCTGGCTTATTTAGATAGTCACAATATACACATAGCCATGCTGGAGGAAATGCACCCGGCCCTGGCAACTAATCCTACATTTGCTGCACGATGGGCATCGCACAGATATTTTTCCTCATACCCCTCTTACTTGTGAGGAACTGCCGACCTTATAAGGAAAAACACCCCTTACGTAGCAGAGGGAGCCCTAAATGACCGGCAAGGGAGGTATAGTGTGGTATGGGAGAGTCTGGCATCCCATTCAGTCACACTGGTGAACTGCTACGGGCCCAACATAGACGACGAAACATTCTTTGCTACTCTGTGGGGGTTGGTCATAAGCACAGGCTCCTCTCATATTATTTGGGGCGGCGATTTCAACATCACTATACAACCAGCGCTTAATCGTTCTCATCCCCAGCCACAACACTACACAAGGGCCCAACGCAAATTGCAGCAGATTATAGGAGAACACTGTCTAATTGACACGTTGTGGGACACTCACCAAACACACAGGGAGGGAACCTACCATTCCACAGTGCATTCCAGCTAGTCTCGGCTGGACATTTGGCTGGTCTCCAGGGGACTCGCAACTTGGATTACAAGCACACAACACCTAGCGCGTAACATACTCGGATCACTCCACGGTATGTATGCAGGTGTCCCCTCCGGGAAACCCCTCCAATTACATATCCTAGCATCTCCCTACACAATCGTTACTAGATGCTCCATTCAGAGCTGAACTGGGGCAGGAACTGGAGGACTTCCTTAAACGCAACATAGACTCGGTGCCCTCCCTGGCAATGGTCTGGGAAGCTTTGAAAGTGACCATACGGGGCACATGTATAGCTAAAGCAGGGGATATATATTAAGAATTGAGGCGCACTCTGGGGAAGTTGGAGAAGAATCTCAGAGAATTAGAAGATGAGTTTATTACAACTAATGACGAGAAAATACGTGCAAGAATTAGGAAAACACTCACCGAATACCAAAATACAGCCGAGAGGGAAAGCCTCTTCCGCTGAAAATATCACAGAGCCAGGAGATATGGAGAGGGGGAAAGGCCAGGGAAAGCACTGGCAGAATTGACATGTAAACCCCGATTTTCCAATTATGTTATGGAAATCCGAGATGCGGAAGGGAAACCCCAAAAAGACACAGAGGCAATACTACAAACCTTCTGGGCATATTACTCCTCGCTGTACTCCACTCTGAGATCTGTCCCATTAGATGCAGATCCTATCTGGAGGCAGTGGAGCTAGGATGGCTGAGTGATACTCAACAGGAGTTCCTCACAGCTGATTTCGAGGAAGACTAAATCACAGCCTTCATCATGCAGCTAGGGTCAGGTAAGGCTTCAGGACCTGACTGGCTCCCGGCTGAATTCTATAAAGCGTTGATAGATATACTGGTCCCATTCCTAAAAAACTATATGAAGAAGCATTACAACTAGGAACTCTTCTGCATACCATGCGGGAGGCCCTTATCATCTCCCTTCCAAAACCAGGAAAGTCTACTGATAATACCGAGTCATATAGGCCACTGTCTTTAAGAATTGAGATGTAAAAATACTTGCCAAATTGCTGGTGAGTCGACTAGGCCTGCTTATGGACAGACTAGTACGTCCGGATCAGGCTGGTTTCATCCTGGGCAGGGCCACCTCATACAACTTACGAACATTGTTCTCGATTATTCAAGACATAGCTCCGGAGCTAAGCGCCGTGGCAGTATTCCTGGAGGCCACTAAGGCTTTCAACTCCCTGGAATGTGACTTCTTGATGTCAGTATTGCGGCGCATGGTATTCCCCCCGCGATTCTGAGCATGGGTGTGGTTACTATATCACAGACCAGTGGCAAAACTGCTTATTAACGGAGTGCACTACCCTACACTTGACATAACTCGAGGCACTAGGCAGGGCTGGCCACTATCCCCCTCCTGTTTGACCTTGCGGTGGAACCATTAGCAGCTATCCTCATGCAGCACCACCAGGAATATGCATTGAGATACCCGTCTAGACATGTTCTGGTGTCACTCTATGTGGATGACATTACGCTATATGTCAGAGACCCCAGACCATTCTAAATTAAATACTTTGGGAATTTATTAGATTTGGAGAACTTTCCAGAATATCAATTAATTAGGAGAAATCTCAGATCTTCCCTCTCACTCCCAACACCACCCCCTTTGTGTCCGAATATCAGCTGAAATGGTGTGAGTCAGAACTTAAATACCTGGGCATAGTCATCACCAGAAATAGAGAGGGACTACTGAGAACCAGCAATGGCAGGGTGTTGGACTCCTTAACTGACTTCATTACCCAATGGATTGCTATGCCTCTGTCCCTTGCAGGGCGCATAGCGTTAATGAAATTGGTAATCCTGCCTCAGTTGCTGTACCTATTCATAAATATCCCCTATACCACAGGGCACCAATTCTTCAAGAACCTGAGAAGCCAGTTGATCCGACTCAACTGGAGGTTAAACAGCCTAGAATCAAGTGGGACACCCTCATCTTACCCTTCTCCAAGGGGGCATTTGAAGCACCAGACCCAGAGCTATATTATTTAAGTGCACAAGCACACTACGCACTGTTTTGGTATCATCCCCCACCCCTTCATGCCACACCTTGCGGTGGAACAGGGGTACATGGCACCCATACGTGGACTGGCTTTCTTGGAGTTGACCAAGAGGAGGCTAGAGTGTGGGATTCTACTGTCGCATGGAAAAGCATCGCAAAGCGGCTACAAGCCCCTATGCTGTACTCGCCCGCACTGCCGTTAGATTACCAACACGCTATCCCAGTAACTGACTAAGGAGTATTTTGCCGTATGCTGCAGTGCTATAATATACGCAGCTGGGGGGAGCTGTATGTGGAAGGGAGGTTCCAACATAGGGAAGAATTCTTTGGTGAGCACACCCCTTCACCCATAGAGATTGTTTTGTACATAAGGCTAAGGCAAGACGTCAGACCAGCTACCCCAGATTTCCCAGAGGAACCACCTACACTAATCCCACTACATAACATGCTTCAAGCCACCAACCCTTCACATGCGGTGTCAAGACTTTACCGGAGCAACCTCACATTGCAAGCCGAGACTAATAACGGGGCGAGGAGGGCTGGGAAACAGAGTAAGGCCACCCACTCGAGGACACACAGTGAACGTACTGCTGCCAACAGACTGAAAAGATAACAGCTAGTAGTAGACTGTGGATTATTCATTTTAAGTTTCTGCACAGGATGTATTATTCCCCAGCACGGTTATATCGGTATAATCTGAAACTTACTGACAACTGCGAAAGATGTGGGGCAGAGGGGGCAGACTTCTTTCACCTAGCCTGGACATGCAGACTAATTTTTTAAGTACTGGGAGGAGGTTGAAGAGGCCCTATCCCAGATGGTGGGAACGCAGCTATGCCTCAGCCCGCTCATTGCGTTACTTGGATATACGGAAAACATAGAAGCATCTGTTAGACGATTTGGGTCCCTTGGGCTACTGTTGGCCAAGTGCAGGGTAGCTTGTAGATGGGGACGTGGAAGGGCCCCTAAGTTTAAGGAATGGCTGCAAGATCTGGTATATTGACAGGAACAACTAACCACATATTCAGAATTATTACCATTAGGCTCTAGACCCTAAGATATATGGGGACCCCTAAAGACATACTTACTGCTTTCCCCACAAGCAACAGACGCTCGTCAGGGCCCCCCCCCCACATTACATCATGACATTGCTGCCTAGCTAACCCCTCAGGAGACACCTCACTGTGGGAACCAGGTAGTCCCAGAGCAGCTGCCTCATCACCTGGGTGAAAAACTAGATTAGAATGTGTGAGTTGTGAAGGTGAAATATTAAGCTGTACATTGCTCTAGAAATATGAATAAGCTGTATTTTGCTAATTCAATAGTGCTATGTAACAATTTGCTGTTAATTATGAAAATGCTAATAAAAAGAATTAAAAGAATATTTAAAAAATGTCATTAAATTTAATTATTTCATTGATAAATATGTTAATTGTATAAATATTTGTTTATTTTAATTAAGTTGTAGGTGCGGGTTGTGGGTTTTGTAGGGATATAAGGTGGGAAGTAAATTGATTATAATGAATTAATTAGTTTTTAATTAACAATAATTATTTACTTGATAATTATGTTAATTGTTTAATTATATATATTTATTTAGTTTTAGGTGTGGGTTGTGTGTTTTGTAGGGGTACAGGGTCGGAAGTAAATTATTTTTAGATAATTATACATTTTTTATTAATATTAATTATTTAATTGATAATTATGCTAATTGTATATTTTTTAAAATAATGTTTTAAGTGTGAGTAGTGTGTTTTGTAGGGGATTTGTAGGGATATGGGGTGGGAAGCTATTAAATTAGATTTATTTAATAATTACATTTTTGTTCATAATTACATTTTAAATTATATGAATTATTTGAATGATAATTATGTAAATTGTGAAATATATTAAATGTTTTTATTGTTTTAGTGTGTTGTTTTTATATGTGTAAAGGGTGAGTAGAAAATGAATTATACTAATTAATAAAGTTAATTTATAATAATTATAGAAATGATAAATAATTATGTAAAATATATATATAAAATAAAGTTTTTCATTATATATTATGTGTGATTCGGCGAATTTGTAGGAGTAAATGGTGGGAAGTTATTGAAATATTATTCATTTATTATAAATTATTAATAATTGTTTACTTTAGATTTAATTATGAAAATGATGGAATTAATGATTTGTTAATTTATATAATTGGCCTGGGTTGTTTTATTTTAATGGATAAATGGTGGGGTAGTAATGAACAATAATTATTTTAGGAATAAATAATTATTATGAACATTTTAAACAATATTATGTAATATGTGTAAATAATATTACTTTAATTAAGATTTTTAGATATGTGTTGTGTACTTAGTTGAAGTGTAGGGTAGAACGTTAATTCAGTAATAACAAATTCAAAAATTGGAGAAAAAAAATGTAAGTATGCTATTTATGATTGTATGTGTTAATTGTGTTGTGTTTTTTAGATGTAAATAATTTTGTATTAGTTTTACTTTTTTGAGACTATAGCTCTGTATTTAAATTATAATAATATGTGCAGTAATTTATGATATGTACTTAACATTGAAATACGTTTCTATTGTATTTTTTTTTACATATTTATATTTTTAATTGTTTATTATGTTCTTGAAATTATTTTATTAGGTTGAAGGGAATTTGTTTGTTTCTAATGTTGCATTGATTGGAGTGGGAATAGTAAATGTTACCGCACTCCAATCCAACACTTTCCCTACAGATGCACTGACTTGAGTGGGAATAGTATATTTTACCGCTCCACAATCCAACACTTTCCTTACTGCTGCAGTGACTTGAGTGGGAATAGTACATTTTACCGATTCCCAATCCAACACTTTCCCTGCTGTTGCACTGACTGGAGTGGGAATAGTAAATTTTACCCCTTTCCCAATCCAACACTTTCCCTACTGTTGCACTGAGTGAAGTGGGAATAGTAAATTTTACCCCTTCGCAATCCAACACTTTCCCTACTTTTCCAAAGGTTGGAGTGAGAATAGTACATTTTAACCCCTCTGTTATTCAACACTTTCCTTAGTGTTGCACTGAGTTGAGAGGGAATAATAAATTTGGCCTCTCCGCAATTTAACAATTTCCCTACTGTTGCACTGACGGGAGTGGGAATCGTAAATATTACCCTCCATGTAATCCAACTGTTTCCCTACTCTTGCATTTGCTGGAGTGGGATTAGTTCATTTAAACCCCTCCGCAATCCAACGCTTTCCCTATTGTTGCACTGAGTGGCATGGGAATAGTACATTTTACCCCTCAGCAAACCAACACTTTCCCTACTGTTGCACTGACTGTAGTCGGAATAATACATTTCACCCCTCCGCAATTTAACAATTAACCTACTGTTGCACTGACTGGAGTGGGAATAGTAAATTTTACCCCCGTGTAATGTAACAGTTTTCCTTCTGTTGCATTGCGTGAAGTGGGGATAGTAAATTGTATTCCTCCTCAGTCGAATAGTTTGCCTACTTTTGTATAAACTGTAAAAGAAATAGTATATGTATTAAATGTAAAATGTTATAGTTTATTTTATATTGTTACAATTTATATTATGTTTTTGTTTATTTAAAATTATAATACTTTATTTATTAATGTTTTTAATGTGTAAAATATTTTTTGAAAATGATCATTTTTTTGTTTGGTTTTTTATTTGTAACTAAAATGGCTTATTTATTATTTTTTTTATGTTATTAGGTTTATGCATATATATATATATATATATGTGATCAAGGCCCCATGTGGGCTGAAATGCGTAATGGCGGTGGTGCAGGGGTTTGAATAAACTTCTTTGCACTGCAACTGGGTTCGCTTCGTCTTTGCTGATTTATTGAGCTTGAAAAGACGTTTCCTGTTTCTTTCATATATATATATATTTATTTTTTATATTTTTACATTTAAAAAGTTATTCAATTAATAGAAATTAAAATTATTAGTTTAATAGTTTTTTAAACTAGATATATGTAAACATATCACATATTAATATATATATGTGTGTTTAACTTTTTCAAATCAGTTCAATTGTTACATTTGTTCAAATAAATATTTTAAAACAATATTATAATAATATTATTATTTAATATTTTTAATATTTACTATTCAAATGTGTATATATTTAAAAAGGAGAATGCTACTTACCCAGTATGCATCTGTTCTTGACATATAGAGCTGTAGAGTCATCTGCTGTGCATAGATCGCCATCTAGTGTTGGGTCCGGAAGTTTGCACTTTGTTTTTCTTCGAAGAAGTCTTTTCCAGTTACGAGGTAGGTGACTCCTCCTTTCGGTGATAGTGCGCATGGGCATCGACTCCATTGTTAGATTGTTTTCCCGCAGAGGGTGATAATGGAGTTAGTAAGAGTAGTAAAAGGAGATGTCCATAAATGCATGTATCTAAGTAAGATGTTAGTGTAACAGGTATAGGGACCCGGGGAGGCGGGTGGGTGCATATGACTCTACAGCTCCACATGCCAAGAATAGATGCATACGGGGTAAGTAGCATTTTCCGTTCGAGACATATGAGCTGTAGATCATATGCTGTGCATAGACTACATAGCAGTTATCTCCCAAAGCGGTGGCTAACCTGTATCTGTTGCAGTGGTCTGAAATAGTGTACGTAAAACTGCCTGGCCCACTCTAGCTTGATGTCTTGCTAACTGTTAGAAGGTGGTTCTGACACTATGGGCCGCCCGGATTTTTTGCTTTTTGAGCACCTAATTGTTGAGCTTTTACTGTGGGGGAGCCTCATAAGTTGGGACTCACCCACAGTGAACTCATAATGAAAGAGACTGCATGGGGATTTTACTGGTGTCCCCCTGGCTTGACCAGGCCGCTGCGCAGCAGCAGGAGTGAGGGACACCGGGCTAGTTACATGCAGACACCTGTGTACATGCGTGTGCACACGTGTACGGGCTGCGCAGGGGAGATTCCTGGCGTGCGCAGCCCCAGAGCAGATACAAAGTGAATGGTGTGGCAGGACTTATGCAGAATGGGGTGGTGACGTGGAATAGGCTTTATACAGTGGGAAGAAACATGCCAGGGAATGTCAGTGTGCTTTACAGTGTGTATTCCATTATTCTCTTATGGGGATAGGGAGCACATGGGCTAGTTTTACTTTCCTAAGGCCTACAGATTCCAGACACGCACTAAAGTCCACTGAAACGGGTGTGAGAAGAAGTATTCTGCAGAGTCCAAAGTCATATTTGTACTGCTTTTGGGTCATCCAGAAATGTCATATTTCTCTGAGTCTGCCATAACCAGGACCTGGCTGAGGCCTGCCCTCAGCAGGCTGGATTGATAACCTTTCTTCCGCGAGCTAAGGCATCCTCTCCAAGGAGGAGAAGATGGGTGGAGCTACAGGCTCATCCATCAGCAGCCATCACTGGGTGCCAGGCACCAGGCTGCACCAGGGAGGAGGCAGCCCTGGGGGGAAGGGTCTTTTTCAGAGACCATGTGGCAGGAGACCCTGGACGACGCCATCTTGAACCAACCCAGAGGCCTGGGCAGGAAGGAGGGAGCAGGGGCAAAGAAGTGATGTGTCGCTGTGTGATAGGGCAAACAGAGACTTCCTGCCAGCCCCCTGCCCAACTTCTTAAAAGAACTTGCACAGGAAGAGAAGCTCTCTCTGGGGTGTGGTCTGCTGAGGCAGAAGGTGCTGGAGCCTGGCGCAATGGGCAGTTGGAAGGAGGAACCCCCTGACTGCCCCCAGGATCCTGAACAGCGCCAGGAGAAGAGTCCAGGACCAGTGCGCAGATGCAGGGGCCTCTGAGCAGGGAGAAGAGAGGCCCAGGAGGAGAGCAGGCGAAAGGCTGGCGCAGGGAGCCAGTGAAGACAGCTCCCTGCTGAATCCCCCCCTCTCAGAGACCCAGAGGGCGAAGGAGAGTGCTCCCAGTGGCTGGGGAGCGCCACCAGGAGCAAGAAGAGGCCAAAATCGACAAGATCGGTCCCCTGGGGGCTGAGATCGGGCCCCCAGAAGGTAGGCGACCTTTGGCTGACCGACGACGAAGCGCGTGGGGCTCCGCCGCCGGTCTAGAAGATGCCCCCAACCGCAGAAGTCAAGGCGGGGAATGCCGTCGCGCTCCCCGTGAAGATGGTGCAAAGGGGGCCCGGGATCCCAACTCCGGGCCCCGCAGATGGCGGGGGGGTGCCGTTGCGCCCCCGTGAAGATAAGTCGGGGAGCGCCGTCGCGCTCCCCGTGAAGGTGCCCCCGCGGGGTGCCAGGAGCCCACCCTGGCCCCCGCCAAAAAATGAAGCCGGGGAGAGCCGTCGCGCTCCCCGTGAAGAATGGCAGGGAGGAGGGGCCCGGGATCCCAACCCCGGGCCCCGAACCCGGGGAGCGCCGGCGCGCTCCCCGTGAAGAGAAGGAGGGGGCCCGGGACCCCATCTCCGGGCCCCGGTGTCAGGAGACAGGAGGGGGAGTGCCGCCGCAACCCCCCACTGCCGCCGGAGGAAGGCGGGGGAGTGCCGTCGCACTCCCCCGAGGTCCGGTCGGACCCGGCAGAAGCTGCGTGTCTGCCCGCCGGAGCGGGCAGACGAGAAGAGTTGTGCCGGCTCCCGCGGCAGCACGAGAGGGTGCTGGCCGGGCGGGGAGCCGGCGGGGGCAGCCGGGGGTGGGCTCCCCGGGCTGCCCTCCAACGTGACGAGCCTGCGGGGGTCCCGGGTGGGACCGGGACCCCCAGAAACAGAAGGAGGAGCCAGGGGCCCGGGTGGGACCGGGCCCCCGAACAATCAGAAGAGCGGCCGGGGTTGGGCTCCCGCGCTGCATACACTCACCTGGGGGTCCGGGTGGGACCGGGCCCCCCATCGAGGGCAGGAACGTGGCAGAGGACCGCAAGCGCGGCTCTCCCCGGCACAGCGGGAGAGCCGCTCAACAAATATGCGGGAGCGCCCATAATGCCTTGCAGGCCTGGACCGGCCTGCAAGGGGAAAGCCAGCTTTTCTCTGCTTGTGGTGGCCCCAGGAGAACGGGGTCACCATTCCACGGGTGCAAAGGTGCAGGGGGAGCTGCTTGAGAAGCGCAGTCTCCCCCAGCATGAAACTGGAAGTCCCTCCCTAAGTCTCATGGGGACTTGAAAAGGATAACCCCTCAAGGGCTCAGCCAGCATTTTAACACCTTCTGGGCTGGAACTTATGTTTTACAGCTGAGGGTGAATGGAGAAGTGCATCAAGGAGTGAAGGGCTGAGTGTGGAATGTCTGGAGAAGGGCATCCCCTGGAGGTGAAGAGGTGTAATTGCACCTGTAGAGCATTTACTATGGTTATTTTTTTCAGAGGGACTGAAGGTCACATGTGTAAGGTGATGTCATAAGCAAAGTGGGGTTATGTTGCCAGACATTCCTGCTAGGGTGTCTGGCTGTATATGCGTAATCCTGTGATTTCATCTGTGATGCCTTTAGGGGCTGTAATTGCAATGCATTCTAATGATCCACAAATGTGATGAGTACTGTCATTCTAAAGTGATGCTTAAACATGTATTCTTGCTGCTGCGCTTAGGTGAAGAACCCAGACTGCTAGCCCTTAAGATGTTGAGGTGTATACTTCATGGTGAGTAGGAAATGCTCAGTCAGGGTTGTGTGTCACCAAGGCAGGGTTACCTATTTTAAATGCTTGTTGAGATAATGGGGTGGGTCGCCACTGGGATGGTGCCAGTGCACAGGGCCCTCGCTCCAGGTTACGTTCAACTAACTGCATTGGGGGCAAGATGATGTGCATACATGGGAGTGGTGGTACTAGACCCCACCCCCCTGCGGGAGGGGTGGAGATGTTATGCAATGTCACAAAGTAATTCCAACAGCTTATGTATATTTGTAAATTGGTGCATAGTATTGAGTAGTGTGTGTGTTTAATAAATGTACTCTTACTTTTATAAAGCAAAGTACAAACTGGACAATCAATTATTGAGTGTTATTTCTGCGCTCCTGCAAATGGCGATTACTATCCCACACCACCTCCCTTGAGTAAGCCTCAGACTGCTCTGCAACGCTACCCTCTGAGAGTCAGGCGCTACAATTGGGTGTTTGGATCCCAGTGAAGGACAAATGTAGTCATGTTATTTGTGCAGGCCTCACAGATGCTGCCTCGTTTTCCAACACTAACACATCTACACAATAGTGTTTTGTGAATGTGTGAGGTGTAGACCATGTTGCAGCTTTGCATATGTCATCTATGGGTATATTTCCTAAGAAAGCCATAGACGCCCCCAGTTTGCGTGTAGAGTGTGCACTAGGGGGAACTGTTAAGGTTCATTTTGCTTTTGCATAGCATATTTGAATGCACTTGACTATCAATCAATTAATCAATCAATCAGGGAATTGTAAGCGTGCTACTCACCCGTGAGGGTCTCAAGGCGCTGAGGGGGGGTCCGCAGATTTGTTTAGCCGAAGAGCCAGGTCTTGAGGGTCTTCCTGAAGGTGTTCAGGGAGGGGGCGCGTCTGATGTCTGCTGGTAGCTCGTTCCAGGTCTTGGCTGCAATGTGAGAGAAGGATCTTCCGCCTGCTCTGGCTCTGTGGATGCGCGGGGTTTCGGCCAGTGCGAGGTTGGAAGATCGGAGGTTTCTTTTGGGTACGTGGAAGTTGATTCTGTCGTTGAGGTATTTGGGTCCGTTGTTGTGTAGGCATTTGTAGGCGTGAGTGAGGATTTTGAAAGTGACTCTTTTCTCCACGGGGAGCCAGTGGAGACTTCGTAGGTGTTGGCTGATGTGTTCGTGTCGGGGATGCCGAGGACGAGTCTGGCGGCGGTGTTCTGTATTGTCTGGAGTTTGCGGAGTAGGGACTTGTTGATGCCGGCGTAGAGTGCGTTTCCATAGTCCAGTCTGCTGGTGATGAGTGCGTGGGTGACTGTCTTCCTTGACTCAGGGGGGATCCACTTGAAGGTCTTACGGAGGATGCGGAGGGTGTTGAAGCAGCTGGAGGTGACGGCGTTGACCTGTCGGTTCATGGCGAGTGATGAGTCGAGTACGATGCCGAGGTTCTTGGCGTGGTCTGAGGGGGTAGGTGGGCTTCCGAGGGCGGTCGGCCACCAGGTGCTGTCCCATGCAGAAGGGGTGGTACCAAGGACGAGGACTTCTGTCTTCTCGGCGCTGAGCTTCAGGCAGCTGTTGGTCATCCAGACTGCGACGTCTTGCATTCCTTTCTGGAAGTTGAGTTTGGCAGTGGTGGGGTCTTTGGTGAGGGAGAGGATGAGCTGGGTGTCGTCAGCGTAGGATACGATGTTGAGGCCGTGTTGTCGGACGATGGCTGCGAGGGGGGCCATGTAGATGTTGAAGAGGGTGGGGCTCAGTGATGAATCCTGTGGGACTCCACCTTGCAATTCCTGATTTTGATATGGGATTGCCTTTGTGTGGTGGAGCAAAAGCTACAAATAGTTGATTTGTGTTACGTAAAGGTTTTGTCCTTTCTATGTAATAAAGCAATGCTCTCTTCACATCTAATGTGTGTAGGGCACGTTCTGCCACTGAATCTGGTTGAGGGAAGAACCCAGGTAACTCAACAGATTGATTGATATGAAAAGCAGAAATGACTTTAGGAAGGAAATTAGGATTAGTTAGAAGAACCACTTTATTTTGGTGCATTTGTAAAAAGGGTTCTTCTATAGTTAATGCCTGAAGCTCACCCACTCTTCTGAGTGATGTGATAGCAACGAGGAAAACAACTTTCCATGTGAGAAATTGCAGTTCACATTTGTGCAATGGTTCAAAGGGTGGACCCATTAGTCTGGTGAGAACAATGTTGAGATTCCACACTGGAGCAGGTGGACGTCTCGGGGGAATGACTCTTTTGAGTCCCTCCATAAAGGCTTTGATAACGGGCACTCTAAAAAGAGATAGATGTTGTCTATTCTGGAGGTAACCAATAATCACAGGAGAATGGATCACTTGTACCTGTGTAACCAGGGTCGGGTATGGTGACCGTCTTAAAAACCCTTATTCACGTACAAAGGTGGTCGGACGGTAGATCTTGGTTATTCGCCTTATATTTCAACGTGAAAGCATCATTGTTTTTTTGGGAGAATATGCTTTCCTCCACCCGGAGGTAGACCAACTGGTAATAACAGTAGTGATCAGTGATGAAAAACGTGGTTGAGTGAAGTGAGTTAAAATTGCCTACATCTCCAGACTAGAAAAAACTTTATTCAGTTAGAGATGGGGCAAAGTAAAATCAAAGTAGTGCGAATATAGAGGAGTTACTGATCTATCGCACTTGTTTGTCCATGTGAGTGGTCGACATGTTTCAGCCCTTCTTTTGCCCAACCGGGTCGGGGGCTTTCTTCAGGACCTGTGTATAAGTAAGGTTGCTATTTGAGCAGCCTAGGAAGGTAGGTCATTGACTTACCACTCTTCAATAGTTGTTATCGGTCAAAAGTACCTATAACTGATAAGAGAAAGAAACGGTCATGGTAATACAGTTCATACATTGTACACTTTTGTGATAACCATGATCTTAGTTATGTGGTGGTGATGCTTGCAATAGTATATTAAAAGACATAAATTATTATGTTGAGGAACACCTTTAACACTGAACAAGGTAAAACATAAATGTAGATACATTGATGTGGCGGGCAGAGATAGTTTCAGGGTCAATTAACACATTGCAGACGTTCAGAGAGCCATTCATGGGGAGAGGGGTTGTGGGCCCCATGTGATCGGTAAGTGTTCACTGTAGTTGGAGAGTGAGCTGCCTCAATAGATTATATGGTAACTTGCATATAGTAGTGTGCGCTTTTATAATCAACCAACTATGGCCTAAGTTCAGAAGGCGGGTTTATGTAGCATCTAGCACTCTGCTAGTGTAGTTGGTAGAATCTTTGTAAGTGGGGAGAAGAACACGTCCCGCTTGACGAACCACTTCCCGTCGTATTGCGGTTGTACTAACGTAGAAGTGACTTAAGTGTGCAGGGATTCATTCCGGTAAGAATGTACTGGTATGGTCTCAATGGCAGTTTGTTAAACAACAAATACTTTTGGTATGAAGTATCCAGTAGGAAGTGCCCAAGCTAAGCTCATAAGTAGACAATCATTGTTACGTGGTTTTACGCTCGGCTTGGCTCTACGCTGACAATCACTAAGAAGAAAAAAGCTGTGATGCGTAGGTTCAGAAATTCCAAAAGTACCTTAAATTCCCTATTCCGGGCATCCTCGAGGGTACCGGCGGGTTTATTGACCTGCTGTAGAATAAACAGGAGGGAAAAGTTAAGATAAGGTCTACAAGCGTCCTCGAGTGTAGCCGCTCCGCTGTCGGGCGCTCGTAAATACCTGACGGCGTCGTGTAGCGCGACTTGTGCTCGCTCTGAATACGGTGCCCCGGGTGACGCGGGCCCGTAGTGAGTAGCTATTATCTGTTCTCTCAGAATAATGGGAATGGTAAAGAGACTATGCCCTTGGTGTCATGTCGGGTCTGGATATACGTTGCTAATAGTATTAAAACGTCTTTATACATAGGATGTGTATCTAGGGTTACATTTTTAATTTTATTGATCCATGTATGTTTAAATGGGCAATGCGGGAATGACTCTTTAAAAATGCAGAGTACAGAGGTTGTTAATAATGTGCCCATATGTACCTTGGGAGATTAACCACGGTTCTCTTGCTGGCATTTTAGGGACAAGCCTACTGGTTAATTGTGCCTGTATTAGGTGAAAAGTGGGTGTGTCCTTTTTCGGAGGATGGCAGGAACCTTAATCATTATTCTGTAAAAGGTAATGGTGGTTCTTTGCTCTCGTGATCTGGCTCTAGTGGTGATTGGGGACTCTTGCCATTATCGTCTTATGGAATCTCTCTGGTGACTTTTAACAAGTGAACGCAGATTATTAAGAGAGAGTGTGCCACGGAATATTATCATTCAGCCCTATTACATGGGTCCTGACAATGATTGTCTACTTTTGAGCTTAGCTTGGGCACTTCCTACCGGATACTTCATACCAAAAGTATTTGTTGTTTAACAAACTGCCATTGAGACCATACCAGTACATTCTTACCGGAATGAATCCCCGCACGCTTAAGTCACTTCTACGTTACTACAACCGCAAAACGACGGGAAGTGGTGCGTCAAGCGGGACGTGTTCTTCTCCCCACTTACAAAGATTCTACCAACTACACTAGCAGAGTGCTAGAAGCTACATAAACCTGCCTTCTGAACTTAGGCCATAGTTGGTTGATTATAAAAGCGCACACTACTATATGCAAGTTACCATATAATCTATTGTGGCAGCTCACTCACCATCTACAGTGAACACTTACCGATCACATGGGGCTCACAACCCCTCTCCCCATGAATGGCTCTCTGAACATCTGCAATGTGTTAATTAACCCTGAAACTATCTCTGCCCGCCACATCAATATATCTACAGTTATGTTTTACCTTGTTCAGCGTTAAAGGTGTTCCTCAACATAATAATTTATGTCTTTTAATATACTGTTGCAAGCATCACCACCACATAACTAAGATCATGGTCATCACAAAAGTGTACAATGTATGAACTGTATTACCATGACCTTTTCTTTCTCTTATCAGTTATAGGTACTTTTGACCGATAACAGCTATTGAAGAGTGGTAAGTCAATGACCTACCTTCCTAGGCTGCTCAAATAGCAACCTCACTTATACACAGGTCCTGAAGAAAGCCCCCCGACCCGGTTGGGCAAAAGAAGGGCTGAAACATGTCGACCACTCACATGGACAAACAAGTGCGATAGATCAGTAACTCCTCTACATACGCACTACCTTGATCTTACTTTGCCCCATCTCTAGCTGAATAAAGTTTTTTCTAGTCTGGAGATGTAGGCAATTTTAACTCACTTCACTCAACCACACTTTTTCATCACTGATCACTACTGTTATTACCAGTTGGTCTACCTCCGGGTGGAGGAAAGCATATTCTCCCAAAAAAAACAATGATGATGCTTTCACGTTGAAATATAAGGCGAATAACCAAGATATACCGCCCGACCACCTTTGTACGTGAATGAGGGTTTTTAAGACGGTCACCATACCGACCCTGGTTACACAGGTACAAGTGATCCATTCTCCTATGATTATTGATTCTCTATTGGAAGCCGAATGGATCTCAGCTTCTTTCTCCCCCTTTTGATTTAATACTATTCTGGAGGTTTGCAGCTATTGCAGCTAGATGTAAGCGTATGGATGTGTACGCTAAATTGGAACGTTGTAGATGTAATAAATAACATATAATGTTTTGTACAGAAGCATCAAGCGGGTTGATGTGGTTGTTATTACAGTATACCACAAACCGCTTCCACTTTGCTGTATAGCAGGCTCTTGTGGTAGGACGTCTAGCCTCTTTGATAATATTCATGCAGTCTGGCGGTAGATTAAGATAGCCAAACTGTAAGACTTCAGGAGCCAGATTGCCAGATTGAGTTGACTGGGGTCTGGATGTCTTATGTTTCCATGGCTCTGTGTGAGAAGATTGGGCGTAAGACGTAGTTTTTGGTGAGGAACTACTGAGAGTTCCAATAGGGTTGTGAACCAAGGTTGACGTGCCCATGTGGGAGCAACTAGGATTAGTGTCAGGGATGCCTGTTTGAGTTTCCGAACCACTAATGGAATGAGTGGGAGAGGCGGAAAAGCGTAAGCAAATATCCCTGACCAATTCATCTATAGTACATTGCCTTTGGACAATGAGAGTGGATACCTGGACGCGAAGTTTGGGCATTTTGCGTTTAGATGTGTGGCAAACAGGTCTATGTGTGGGAAGCCCCACCTTTAGAAGAATGGGAGGAGAACTTGAGGGTGTATTTCCCATTCGTGGATTTGCTGCGTCTGACGACTGAGCAAATCTGCCATCCGATTGTTTACTCCTGGAAGGTGTTCTGCTAGGAGATATATTTTGTGATGTATGGCCCATTTCCAGATGGTCTGTGCTAGCTGTGACAGCTGGAGAGAGTGTGTCCCTCCCTGATTTTGTATGTAGTACATGGCTGTCATGTTGTCTGTACGAATTAGGACAGTCTTGCGTACTAGCTGAACTTGAAAAGCTTTCAGCGCCAGAAAAATCGCTAGCAGCTCTAGATGATTTATATGAAGCGGTTTCTGCTGCAAGCTCCAAATGCCCTGAATTGTGTGGGTTTGGAGATGTGCTCCCCAACCTGTCAGTGATGCGTCTACTGTCAGTACTATCTGTGGAACCGGGTCGCTGAAGGGCCGCCCTTTTAAAAGGTTTTGTGTGTTCCACCACTGCAGAGAGCGATGGGTGCAGCCGTCTACCAACACTAGATCTGATAATTGACCGTGAGCTTGGTTCCACTGACGCGCTAAGCATTCCTGTAGGGGACGCATTTGAAGTCTTGCGTAGGGGACTATAAAAATGCAAGACGCCATCATTCCCAGTAACTGCATGAACACTCGAGCTGGTAAGGAGTGTTGAGGCTGAAACTGAGACATCAGGGTTTGTATATTCCGGACTCTGGCTGGAGTTGGGTATGCTAGAGCTTCTTGTGTGTCTATAGTAGCTCCAAGATATGCTTCAGACGTGGATGGTTGGAGATGGGATTTGGACAGATTTACTGTGAATCCTAGCTCGTGGAGCAATTGCACAGTTTTTTGTGTGTGGCATAGACAGCTGTTGTGCGAGCTGGCCTTTATGAGCCAGTCGTCTAAGTATGGGAAGACATGAATATGTTGTCTTCTTAGATGGGCTGCGACTACTGCCAAGCCTTTTGTGAAAACCCTGGGTGCGGTTGTTACTCCGAATGGGAGGACTTTGAATTGATAGTGCTGACCTGCTACCACAAACCTGAGGTATTTGCGGTGCACAGGGTGTATTGGAATATGAAAGTAAGCGTCCTTTAAATCCAGAGTGGAGAGAAAGTCGCCTTGCTGAAGAAGTGGAAGCACTTGTTGGAGTGTTACCATATGAAAATGTTCAGACTGAATGTATAGATTTAGTTCTCTGAGGTCTAATATAGGCCTGAGAGAGCTGTCCTTTTGGGAATTAGAAAGTAGAGGGAGTACACCCCTGCTCCCTGGTATGGTAAAGGGACTGGTTCTATTGCACCTTTCTGCAACAAAGAGAGAACCTCTTGCTTTAGAAGGGGGAGATGTTCTTGTGACATGAGGTGTGACTTTGGAGGAATGTTCGGTGGAGTGCTTGTAAGCTCCAGGCAATAACCAGATTGGATAATTTGTAGAACCCATTTGTCTGATGTAATCATATTCCAAACGGGTAGAAATTGGGAAAGACGTCCCCTGACAGGAGTGGAATGGTCGGGGGTATGGAAAGGAAGTCACTGTTTGGTATTTGCAGGGAAGTGCGTGTTGAGTTACCTCTGCCTCTTCCTTTGCCGTTGTTTCCTCTATATCCACCTCTAAAATAACCTCTTGAAGAGGGCGACTGATTGTTGCCCTTGTAAGAGGAGGAGGGATTGTCTGTAGACACATTTTTGGAGCCGCCCCTGTAAAATGAGCGACGAAAGGACCCTCTGTTGGAAGGTGATTGTAAGGCCCCCATGTACTTAGCAACTTCAGTATTCTTTTTCATCTTTTCTAGTGATGTATCAACATCTGGACAAAAGAGGTGTTCTTTTTTCAAAGGGTTGATTAAGAATAGAGGTTTGTACCTCAGGCTTGAATCCTGAAATTCTTAACCAAGCATGTCTACGGAGCAGTACACTAGTGTTTACTGCCAGAGCTGCTGTGTCTGCCTGATCTAGAGCACACCTGATAGAGGTATTAGTTATTAATTTACCTTCTTGAATAAGGGCACTAGCTCTAGACTTATGCTCATCAGGAAGAAATTCAATGAGCTTTTCGAGCTCATCATAATAAGCTCTATCATACCTTGCCAACAGAGCTTGAACATTGGCAATGCGCCAATGATTAGCTGCTTGTGACGCTACCCTTTTGCCTACTCTTTATCAGGAGGAGGGGCTTCACCTGTTGTTTGCGAATTCGCTGTTTTACGAGCGTTGGAAACTTCCAGAGAGTCCAAGGGTAACTGGCCTTTGATATATACAGGGTCATTAGGTGCAGATTTGTACTTTTTCTCTACCCTGGGAGTGATGATTCTAGCTCTTACAGGGTCTTTAAAGATGTCATCAGCATGTTTAAGCATACCCTTTAACATTGGTAATGTTTGTGTAGCCCTTTGAGATGAACTTAGTGTGTCAAACAAACAATCCTCCTCTAAAGTCTCTTTATGAAGCTATACTCCATGATATTGTGCAGCTCTGTTAACGAGCTCAATATATCCAATGTTATCATCTGGAGGAGAAGGTCTGGATGGATATAGGTCGGGGTCATTATCTGTTGATGGTCAGCATTATAATTATCCCATGGGTCAGTATCCTGTGGTGTGTAGTCATCTATATCCCCATCCCCTGTATCCTGTGGGTCAGGTGATGGTGGTGGAGGGGAATGTGTAGGTGTAATGAGTAAATTTGGATCAATGGGTGAAGAAGGTGGAATGTATGGTGGAGAAGGGTTAGTACCCACATTTTTCCTTTTTAGAGGAATGCAGTAGTCTTCTTGGAAGCCCATTTTCCTCTTCTCTGGAAGTTTGGCATGAATATGTCCAGTTTCTGGACGAATCACAATCTCCTTCTGTTTCGGATCCGAAGGTGGAATATCGATCTGAGGCTCTTTAGTTGAAGTACTTTCTTTAGACGGCATTTTTGGTGTCGAAAGTTTCGGCTCTGAAGTTTTCGGCTCCGAAGATTTAGCCTTATGCACCGGTGGCACGGAAACCTAGAAGGTGTTTGGATTTCGCCGCTGAAGGTTTCGGGTCGGCACCGGCGTGGGGACGAGAAGAGCCCGAGCCGGAAGGCTGTTTTTTATGTTTCGGCGCCAAACTCGAAGGCGGGGGGCTCGAAACCTTTTCTTGGTGCCGAACTTGGCCCGAAGGCAGAGGAGGGACCGGAGCCTTTTTATGGAGGAGATGGTAGGGGAAGGAAGTCTCTTTACTCACGATCTGTTGTCCCGGTGTGAGGTCTTCGGCATCGGAGTCGGCTTCAGACACAGAGATGTGTTGCTCCTCCATTTCGGCTTCCTGCGCTTGTGATTCTTCGTGTTCGGACTCGTCTTTGAGGAGATCTGGCGCGAAGCCACTTTGCTGGTACATTTTGTGACTTCGAGCCCGATGGTCACGGAGCGTCTTCTTCGATCGAAACGACCGACACGCGTCGCAGTCCTTTTCGTCGTGTTCCGGGGATAGGCAAAGGTTGCACACTTCGTGCAAGTCGGTGCGCGGAAACTTAGCGCAACACCCTGACAGAGCTTGAATACCGACCCCGGCGCGGGTAGGCCCAACGGCCTGCCACGAATCTTCCGATCGAAGGTTTTCGAGTGTAAACGATACACGGAGAATGGGAAACGCAATCGATAAACAATACCGTCGAGGGTAGTGGGTTGCGCGTCGAAGGGGGCCCGAAGAACGGTGCCGGAGCGCAACAATTCACATCCGAACCCGATGGCGGAAAAAAACAATCTGACAATGGAGTTGATGCCCATGCACACTATCACCGAAAGGAGGAGTCACCTACCTCGTGACTGGAAAAGACTTCTTCGAAGGAAAACAAAGTGCAAACATCCGGACCTAACACTAGATGGCGATCTATGCACAGCATATGATCTACAGCTCATAAGGCTCGAACACAATATTTTATACAACGATATTAGTGACAACGATATTTTTTCGATATTTTTGTACTTCCCATTATAAGTATAGGATGACGATATTTTTGACATCGATATCTATGTCACGATATTTTTCTATCACGATATTTCCAGAGGCAATATTTTGTCAGTGAACCGTTTTGCAGTAGGTCACCTATTTTCCCGCATACATGTGAGTTCCCACAGATCATGTTATCAGTCCGGGTGGGGAGTGTGAGGGCGGTAGGCCTAGGGCCATGCCCTGCAGCGGGGGAGCACAAGTTATCATGTGGGGCACTGATAGCAATTCCCTAAGTGATTGCGTAACACTACGCTTGTACTTTGCAGCTTCGTACATCCTCAATAGTCTGGGAGTCCGTCCTGGTGTGTTGGTTACATAAAACTCTACTGGTAGCCCTTCTAGCTTCTGCGTTTTTCCCCTGGCCATCTGCTGTATGACTGCTTTGATCTCTTTGACCGTTATCGGTTCCTAGAGTTCCATCCGTTGTGGTGCATTGACGGTAGGGAGTGTAACTCTGTCTAGAGAATTTGTGTAGCCAGGTGGAGTCTCCCGCCTGGGGGTAGGCATATAGCGTCACATAGAAAGAGTGAAATTCTCTACAAGGGCAGAAGTCTACCCTTGCTTTTCTCAGCTTCAAACATTGTCAGCCTGGGAGCCTGTCCTGGTGTGTAGGTTGCATAAAACTCTACCGGGATCCAATCTAGCCCTGGCGTTTTGCCCCATGCCATCTGCTGCATGGATGTTTTGATCTCTTGGACCTTTATCAGTTCTTCGTGTTCTATCCGCTGGGGTATATTGATGATAGGGAGTGTAACTCTGTCGAAGAATTTGTGCAGCCTGGTGGAGTCTTCCACCTGGGGGACAGGTGTATAGAGTCACATAGTAAGAATGACACACTGCATTGATCTCCGCCCATGTATTCACTATCTCCCCATCTGGGTCACAGATTGCCCCTTTTGGTGTGCTTAGTTTGTCAGAGCGCAATAACCAAGCCTGTAAGAGCCCGCCTTGTCCCATTCTGCATGTTGATGTGTGACCCAGCCCCGATACTCCAACTGACTCAGTGTATGTTGTGTGGCCCGATATTCTGCCATAGCCTGTGACAGTCACTGCGTGCTCTAACCATTTATGAGAACCTGCAGCTCGAGTGTTCTTAGTCTCTCTTCCATGTCTACTACATCCCTACGTAACATGTTTGACCCCATAGGTGGTTTTTATGCAACGTCCGCGGAGCACCACCTTGAACGCGTCTCACTCCACTGCGTTGTCAGTTGCTGTGCGCTCATTTTTAACTAAGTATCTTTCTATATGTTCATGGAGCGGAACACTGTGTCGTTAAGCACCTCCAGCGGTAGTCTTCACATGGACAACCATAGCCGTTAGTGGCACCAATTAAAGATCAGCTTGAGCGGGCAATGATCTGATAAAGTTCACCCTAAGTATTCCGCATCAATCACTTTATCAGCCATTTATGAGGTGCAACAGATAACTCTATACTTGTGTGCAATCCATGCAGCCCTGAGTAAAAAGAGAATTCTCGAGGTACAAGTAGCACAACTGATCATTCACCCTCATGCCCCACACCCACTGCTGGAGGCCTGTGCGGCAGCTGTGGCTTGTGCACCTATTAACAGAGGAGTGGAGTGGTCTAGCTGAACATATACCGTGTAATTGAAGTCCCCTCCCCAAATGCATGCTGTTTGTGTATTGACCAATAGGTTTAGAGTCACAGTGGAGAAGAATGTGAGTATTCCAGTGTTAGGTGCATATATAGCTACAAGCGAGAAGTGCTACCCCTCCTGCTACTCGAGCCTGTGTAAGTAAGTAATTTTATTGACCGTTTGATTATTTAAAATCTTTACAGTAAAACCAACTAAAATCAGCACCCACCCTCCTTGTCTCCCCCCTCCCTCGAACCATCCGTCTGCATGGTCCCCTTTTTCCAACTGTTAATCTTTTGTGGCGAAATCCCTTTTTGCCGTTGAGCAAGGGTTAATTTCATGTTGCACAAGCATTTGAATAAAACCCATTAAAAGTGACTGTGTGTCTCTTCTTTGCCCTTTAAGAATGTGATTGCCAATTCCTTGTAGTCCGTTAAACAGTCTCTGAAGTTCTCAGAGCGTGTGCATTCGCACTGCCGTTCTGTATGGTAATGCATTTATGAGCGCGCTTCTCAAGCCTGTCTGATTAAATGTATAAACTTCGCCACTCTCGCGAGGATGTAGGTTTTTGTTTCCCAGAGACGCCAGTCCGACGCCTCTTTGCACGACCTTATGCTATGGGCCCTTAAAATGGGGCGAAGCAACCTTTAACGTTCGATGACCAATTTAGGGCAGCAGCATAATACGTGAAGCCAGGATTCCCTTTGATAGTTGCATAGCTGACAAGTGGCTGCACCGTCTTCTCGCGCCCATGCTGGATTAAAGTCCGATATTTTAAGGGCCGTGAGCCTCATAAAAAGAATTCTCCTGCGAGCTTGGACTCCTAGTGCTTCCCGTAGGTACTGTTGGGCTTTCCCCAGAGTATAGGATTCATCCAGTGCCGTTGTGATGGTAGTGTAGCAGAGTACAGCTCGATCCTTTTCATACGAGATGGAGCGGATTTGCCTCTTCACGGCATTTGACCAGGCCTTTTGCGGAATGTCAGGTAGGGATAAACTTTCTACTTTGATATTCAGGGTCCCTAGTGCTTTGCCCAGCTTGATGTGCCAAGGGGAGTCCACTTTCCTGAAGATCGTTTCCAAATGATATTTTAGGGTGTTGCTCGAGGCTTTGAGCACCCTGATGTAATACTTAATTAAGTCCCCCTGAAGTGCCAGTTCTGGTCTGCAAAGCTCTAGTTCCAGTCGTAGCCTGGTGTTCCTTGCATACCTGGGTGCTTGCAGCACTGTCTTGTAGGCTTTGATATGAGCGGCTGCTATGAATTTGTCTAAAGCTCCTGGGAAGGCAAGGTGGCCATAGTTAATGGCCGGTATTAGTTTTGCTTTGAGGACCATCAGCATGGGCTCTGCTGTCGGGCTTGACAGGCGTTGGCTTAAGCGCCTCATTGTGAGGATTACGCGGTTGGTTTTGGCGGTTAGATGTTTTGTGTGTGTTGCCGAAGTGGCCCTCTCAGATAGCCAAACCCCAAGGTAGTTATAGGCTGCTGTTGTCCCTATTTGATGGTCTCCCAGTTTCCAAGTAGCTTGCTTTTTGTGGGGATGTTTACCAAATACCATTATCTTTGTTTTGCCCTGATTTACTGTCAAGCAATTTTCCTTGTTGTACTTTCCAAGCTCCTTTAAAACTCTTTGGAGACCCACCCTGGTGTGATCCATTACCACTGTATCATCAGTGTACTGGAGGATTGCCAGTCTCGCCTTGCCCAGTCTCGGGGGCACTAGGCTGGCTTCTTTCAGGGCACTCCCCATATCTGCAGTATAAAGATAGAATAATAATGGGGCCAAGACGCAACCCTGCTTCAGGCCATTGTTGGTTTCGACTCTTGAAGATAAGGCTGTGGGGCTTATTTTAACCTGGACCCAAGTCCCCTCATAGAGAGCTATGGTTGCTTTCAAAAGCTTCTGCGGAATCCCCCAGGCTGTCAGTTTTCCCAAAGTCGAGCCTGTGGCATAGGGCCGTCTGTCCTCCGCCACAGGCTCCATCGAGCCCTTGTAGTATATCACTGCCCAACTGCTGTTAGCTTTCAAGGCCAGGAACGGGAATGTGCCTGCAGGTCGCGCAAGTCTATGGCGCACCATGTCCGTTGCAGCGTCTCAAAAACTGCCCCCCGCCGATGCTACCAGCCTTTGGTTGTCTCCTGCACCACAATGGGTCATCTGCAGTGGGCAGACCTGCCAACCTGAGAATAAAATCGGCCGTGTGAGGGAGCGTGGCCTTGGAGGGGGCGGGAATTTATCAAATTTACCAGGGTTTGGATGCTATGCTCAGCTAACTCAAGAGTCAACAAACACACCGCGTCTACAAAAATAGAATCTGAAATAAAAAAGAATAATTAATTTTATACAAGTAATAAACTTGAGAATGGTTACTCAGGCAACCAAGTCAGGTTTTTATTATTCAAGGATACAACACAATATGACCTCCGACCAACCCCTGGAATGAAGCAGAAGCAGTCCTACCTTCACAAAATGGGGTAAGCACCTCTCCGTCAGTTCCGCGACTAGCATGGTGGTACAAGGAAGTGCTAAAATCTTGGCAGATTTTGCCCTCCAGGAACAGCAAGACAAATGCACACTTTCTCGGGGCCCGTGAAGTCTACCACCCATGCACCATGACTCTTCCCTTTGGAAAGTTACCCTGACCCATCGTCACTAGGTCCTATGAGCCAGCAAGCGTGGAAAGGGGCGTGGTTTAGGTGAAAACTTCCCATCCTTTGCAGCAGCCCATGGACAAGTGGCACTTGGGTCAGACTGACTCCTTTCCACAAACATCCTGGCTGCACTGGTGACAATTTCCTTTCCCACCCCACCCACCTTCCTATAAGGGACGGGTCATGGACTGAAAAATTACACACAGGGTCAAAAATAAACAAGAATGCACACAAAAGGTGAGGAAAAACTCAGCTGGGCAAAATCATGCTGAGAGAGCAGCAACTCACGCATACAGCAGAGGAATTTACGATCAGTGTGCCAATAGTGAATTTTACGCAGTACATCAGCACAGCCAACCTCCACCTCTCAGATACCAGCACATCTGGAGCTCACCAGCTTGCTAGTTCCCTTTCAATGAAGTCAATAGCAGACAAGGAACATAAACACGGAAAACGCCTTCCTCGAAGAAATAGAGCATTAGCGCTGCTCTATTCTGGTCACTCACTGGTCAATGAGCCCTTTCCTCCTTTAATCTAGACTGGCCAATGCGATTTGAGGGCTCCATTTCCAGCCCGAAGCTTGGATGTGTCAGGAAAATGGATTCTGGACATTGTGGTCTTGGTTTCATTCCATTGGACTTATACACGTTTGGACTGATTAAAAGCCCAGGACTGGACAATAGCGTCCGTAAAGCCATGGAGTGAGGTATTCGCCCTCAAGAACCATTCAAGCATCCAGATGTTCTGTGCACTCAGAAGTCTGCAGGGTACACCTATAACTGCTCTTCAGACAAGGCCAATGCATGAGGTTGCAGCAGAAAGTCAGAAACTGCTCAGTGTGGGGTCCCTCGTCTCTCAGGTCTCCAGTACCCCTCAGATTCAGGCAGCTGTTGTGCAAGGACTAGGGAAATTGACAGTTTGCCAATTGTGGCTACCCGGAGGACAATGTATAGAGCACAGATATGTAAATATGCACAGGTGTGTTCTCCACTTTGCACTTTTTCATGTCCTTGATTAGGTCAGTGAATTATTGACAGAGACAAAGAGTCAGAGTTTGTAAGAGAGCGCAGGAGAGATAAAGAGAGGGAGGCGGATAAAGAGACCGACAAAGAAATTTGGTAGTGGGACTTATCGAAGGAGGGACTGAAGAAAGGGGAAACCGGAGGGAAGCAGTTGAGGGACGACATGAAGATGGGTGTAGGCGGTGCTTAATTTGGGCTGGTGGTTGCCGGTGGGGCCCACTGCCACTCATTTTAGGGAACCAGAACTTATATTTCTTGATCATACATTTCCCGAGAGCAAGAAAAAAACTTAAAAAGGGGAAAGAAGGAGGAAGAGACAGACAGAAAAACCGACCCAAAGGTAGAAAGGAGGAGCCTGAAAGAGTTAAATAAAGGGGTGGGAGTGACTGATAGTGGATTAAGAGGCCTGGGGTGGACAGAAGTCTATGCAGCCTTGGGATTTGGCGCACTAACATTTAACACCTCCGGCCGCGGGCTTCTTAGCAGAGTTTTGAGCACCGTCACTCCTCCTTTCACAAATTAAGCACTGGGACAGAGACCCAGAAACAGAGATAGGTCACGCATCTGTGCGTGCATACGTTCGTACCCATGCGTAAGCCTGTGTGATTGCAGGTGCCGTGTGCGCGCGCGCCGTGAGGATGGGACTGTTACATATCACTTACTTGTCTGAATCGCAAACTCTTTTTCTGAAGACCGTGCATCAGTCGGCGTTCGGCTGTACACTGTCAATGTGTAGTTCTGCCCAGGCTGCAGTCCTGTCACAGCAACACTTTTGTTGTTGTAAAATGTGATATCTCCTCCGCTGACACTGGCGTTATATGCATAGCCGGCCACACAAGTCACATTTGAAGGAATCAGTGTCGCGTTCACGCTCTTAGTGGTCATGCCGGTCACGTTGACGCTGGACACAGGGGCGGGGCCTGCAGTAGCAAAAGGACGAGCATAAAAATGTCACTTATGGTGCAGGGGAATCACTTTACAAAGTGTGCATCCGTGGGAATTCTGTCAAAATAAACAACACAACAATGATGGCCCCCGGGGGAAGTAAGGTCGCAGACTAGTCTTCCCCCGAGGATTTTCGCGCAGGAAGGACAAAGCTAGGGTTAAGGGGTGGAGTTGGGGAGGGGTATAAGGGTGCAGGGAAGGAAGGATCTTCCTCTTCCTGTATCCAGCACCATCTGGGAGGGTAGGAAGGTTAATTTGGACCACCCGCCCACCCTACAAAACTGGGTTGGAAGTGTCGGGTTGGTTGGAGCATGCCAGTTTAGGACAGGTTGTAGGTTGGTGGCAGTACTTTTGAGGGGTGGGGGAGTCACTGACGGGCACACCCACCCCTCGGGGGGGGGGGGGAGGGTGAATGATGGGGGTGCCGGACGCATGAGTGCGATGGCAGGTGATACAGGGGAGGATGTTCGAAGATAAGTGAAGAAGTGGATGAAGAACTGAAAGGGGTCATGGAGTGGAATGTGAGGAGAGTTTGGAGCAATGTGAAGGGAATTGAGTGGATGAAAGGTTGATGTTGGGGATTGTTATGGTTAATTGATGTTTATTGGTTAAGTATTGTGTTATACAGCCTTGTCCTAATAAATGGCCTTTTACGCTTCAACAACAGCGTGGAGTGTTTTATTGCGCGATAACCTTTGTTCTTGCTTAGTTATAATTTATTAAAGAAAAATGTAGCTGTTCATTCGGTAATTTTTGGTTCGACCCCAAAACACTTACAACACACGAATCCGGAACACCATCTCCCATCCCCCCACAACATAATTCCATGCTGGTGTCAACCAGGCGCGCAACGCCCATTGGGCTCAAAGAGCTTCAGCCCCCCCCCGTCGTGTGTGGCAGCCCGGGCTGAGACAGCTTCCCGAGCGCACACACAAACAGTTTTTGAGCATTTGTGGTCTGGCGTCCGTCTTACTGCAGCCGCACCCGAGTACTTCACAGGTCTTTAAAAGACCATTTACTTGTTAACGAGGCTTTGTTGTTCTTTCACACCTTCTTAGAGCCCCTGCATCTTCACTCTGCCAAATGCTGGAAGAATTACCCCCCACGAAATTTTTATTAGGACCCCCCGAAATGTGACTCTAGTTGCGCCTCTGGTGTCAACACAGTTTAGACATGCAGCCCCCCTCAGGCCTCTATATTCAAAACCGTTCAGAGTGGCTGTAGAAGGAGAGCCTCAAACCACAGCCCGATGAAGACCCAATCAAAATGTCAACATGCCAAAACAGTGCGCTGCGACAAAACTGAAAAGATCATGACTCACAAAGGGCAGATCTAGTCGGGGGACAGCAAGATTACACCTGGAGCAGTAAGGTCTGCAGGTGCCATAAGTAGATAGGAAAATAGGCAGAAAAGAACTTTGCTTCAAATAACCTTTTGCTTCACTTTATACTACGCCCTTAGATCGTAGTTTAAAAGTTACAATTTAAACAGCCCAATTGTAAATTGTTTATTCCTATCGGTCCCGGAAGTGCGTAGGAAGGGGGGATAGTGGTCATTTGAAGCCTTCTGCGCATTAACCATAAATGCATCCCATGGAAGTCATGTTAGGGGGAGCAGGTCATACTCACGTGTGTAGAGGAGAATGCTGCAGACCTGGTAGCTGGATGAATAAAGAGAGACATTATACTGACACCCAGGTTCCAGGCTAGTGATGCTGATGTTACTGCTTCTGGATACATCTACTGCTGGTGTGGTCGTTTTATTGTCCTCTGCTGCAGCAGTTGCATTGTTGAACGTGCTGGTGCGTTGAACTGTGATTCGATCTTCCGCTGTAGTCCAGTTGAGCGAGCTGCAGTTAATCTGGGAAGCTGAAAACAAAAACAAGGGTATCCTCAGGATCAGGAATTCTTTCAGACACCTTCATATGCAGCTTTGTACTTATTAGAACAAGTTCATGGAAATGATACGGAGATAAAAACACCAGACTCTCCCAGAGGCAGCGGCCTTGGGGGGCACTGGAAGGTTTGCCCACTGGCTGCTGCCTCGGAAAGGCCTGGAGGGCACTGGCTGATTCACTGTCCCTGTCACTGCCCTACTGCCCTATCATATCCAAAGGTCTGGCCAGATATCTTCTGAATTGACTTTGGCAATTTCCTCTCAGTGCTTGACGGCCAACAGTCCAGCTCATCCGACCCTCCAGTTACTACAAAATAGCCGCCTGCCTCTCTGTCTCTTTAAGATGAGATCAGAGTCATCTTTGGCCCAAAGAATTTCTAATTTGTCTTTTCCATTATGAATGGAATGGAATGTTCAGTTAGATCACAGGTCATTCTTGATGGTTCCATGATGCTGGGAAACCACAGTTTAATTCATAACTCTATGCCATTATTAAACGTATTGTTAGAGACCACCTCAGGCAGAGGTCAGACAACCGGGCCTGACATTTAACTGACTTTCACCTAGCGCCACCAATCTTTCAGAGGAACAACTTAAACCCGACCATCTCCTGCTTGATAAAGAATGGGCACTTACTTCTAGCCCAGCCATCACATCTCCCCTTTCCTGAAGGGCATGTATTCGAACCCAGTCAGACTAAAAGTTGAATTAAAAGCACTAACATGGATGCATAAGGCTCTTTTTGGAAATGCCCAGAATACATGAAAAAACATATTACACCCCAGCAACTAACCAGTGCATTAAGATCTAGTTCTCAGAATCTGATCCAGGTGCCCACTGTTAATAGGGTAAAATAAGGAGGGAATGCCTTCAAGTCAGGTGGCTAAGCTGTGAAAAAAAGAACCCAAAGATACATCTTTTGCAATGTGACTTATGGTTCCTCTTTTAAGATTGGCCTGAATCCAGTGCCAGTGTATGCAACAGTACATTATAAATACCTAATTACTTACTGCAAACCTGTGAGAGGCTCCTGCTAAGGCACTGACAATTGCCCAGGACTGTTACACGCCAAGGCAAAATGTTGCAGTGACCTGGCTGCTCAAACAAGGGGCTCCCCTTGCTGTGGGTAGGAAGGTAGTAAACATTTTCACAATGGGATTAGCCATTCAAATATCCCTAAAGAGCAGCCCATCACTATCGTAATCTAAGTAAAAATCTTACAGAATAAGAATGTACAGTGTACTACAATCAATACGGGCCAAAAACCTTGCAAAAACAAATTTCTGCTTTAGGATAGCAGCGCAACACCTACTCATCACTTCCTCATCCCAGTGCTTATATCATGAGGTTTGTTCACACCCTGGAGACAGGCATCCCTGCTTAGAACCAACATGGAAAACATATATAGGCTCCTCTCCCCACTTGCATGATAAAGGCCACCTCTATCCAGTAACCTCATGTTTTGTCTTTCTCATTGGGAGGTAGTCACTCTTTTCTTCTGGTCTCTGGATTGGAGCTGTGTTATGGGCTAGTTTGGGGTTGTATTGTTTTGTAGCTGTGTTTCTTTAAGTTTAGAATGTTTCTGGTGACATTTCTTGGTGGTATTTTAGGCTCGTGGTAGAGATCGGTTGGAGCCTGGAGCAGCCGCTGGGAGATGTTGTGTGCTATTCCTCCTACGATATGAAATAAATCACATTTATCCTTTATTTTCTGATCTGCTTCATTTGCCACCCTAACATTCATCCTTACCTTTTAGATCATATCTGAGCCTTTTTCCTTGTTCCTGGAAGTTTGTTTCTGCTGTGGATTGTGTGTGTAATTTTGGTGGCCTCTTAGGTCATTGTTGGGCTTATAGAGGGGGATCTGTTGTTAATCTGCGCACCCAAGTTTCCCTCTGGGCTTGTGACTGTGTGGGTCTGGATCCACTGTTAAGCCTGCCGTTCATGGATCCTTGCTAGGCCTGGGACTGATGTTTGTGGTTGTTCTCATTGATGTTGCTGTGGATCACTACGAATGGTTTAGGATTCTCTTCCAGCTAGTAAGACAGGGTGTAGGTCCTTCCACGTGTGCTCCCTTCTGGGCTTGGGGGCTAGGGTGTAGTTGCTGCTGTAAATCCTCTCAATGCAGAATTGGTAAGTAGTCCCTGCTTTTCTTCCTAAAGTGCAATCTGGGTTTAAGCATCTGTTAGAAATTGGATTTCTGGTTGGCAGAGGTATGCACCCTGTCGAAGCAGGAACCACAATCCTAGTCAGGGCAAGTCACAACACACCCTAAATTAACCTGTACTCACTCTCTGGTAGCTTGGCACAGAGCAGTCAGGCTAAACTTAAGAGGCAATCTGTAGAGTATCTGTCCAACACTTCAAATAATAACACAGTGAAAACACCACAAAAAGATTCCACACCAAGTTAGAAAAATAGATTATATTTTTAAGAACAAAACAAGACCAAAACGGCAAAAGTCCAACAGTATAACAGGAGGTATGAATTTTAAAAGAACATATTGCATTATAGAGCTTAAAAGCATAAAGCCCCAATTGGGGCTATCTGGTCGCGCTTGGCTGGGACAAATCTAAAAGTTCAGGCTGACCGCAATGGAGCATGGGTTGGTTACAGGGACCAGCCTTGGCCTGCTGCAAAGCACCTTGAATGCGTCAACATCGAGGGTAATGCAGGGAGCAGAGGAGGCGATGAATCATCGTTGATCCTTATGATGGAGGCGATGCGTCAGTTCCAATCTGCAAAAAGTCGAAGATGTGTCAGGAATGGAGGCAATGAGCCACATAGTCGATGCTTGCAGCTGCAGTTATGCATCATCATCAATAAAGATGCACCGGTTCCGAGCGGCGGAATGGTGTTGATGCTTGGATTCTTGCTGAAGCAGCACTTTATACTCACTTCTAAGGGCCCAGGACTGAGTTGACACCACTTGGCAGAGCAAGACTTGCAGAAAGCAAAATCCAGATGCAGTAGCAGGGTGAGTTGAAGTCTTTGATGTCCCTGGGACATAGAGCAGGGGGCAGGCCAGCAAGCCATTGGAGTCACTCTGAGTTCAAGTGAGGTGGGTCCAGTCCTTCTCAGTGAGGCCAGAGGGTAGCAAGGCAGCACAGCAGAAAAGCAGCTCTTCTAGACAAGTAGTCCATCAGAGTAGCAGTCCTGCTTCATGGCAGAGTTCTTCACAGGTCCAGCAGTGTACTGTAGTGGTAGGGTCAGAAGTCCAGTTCTTATACCTAAGTGGTGCCTTTGAAGTGGGGAAGCCTTAAAAGAGGGGCTTTGAAGTGCACAGGGGTCCTCCTTTCCTGCCCTGGCTCCTGACTCACTACTGGGGTTTAAGCAGTCCCTTGTGTGGAGACTGGACACAGACAATTCAGGTGTAAGTGTCATCTCCTCCCTACCTTCCTGCTCAGGATGGCCCATCAGGATGTGGATGGCCCTTCAGTCACAACTTAGATCCCTTTGTATGTGGCTGTCTACAAGGAATGCATAAAGTTCAGCTGTAAACCACCTCAGATGTGTATTGGAGACAAGCAGCAGGCACACAGGGCCAAGAGCGGAAAAATGCCATCTTTCTAAAAGTTGCAAAAAGAACAATTGATGGACAGAATGCAGAAAAATGTCATACATTCACCCCACTACAGAGATCTGGGCCTAAATCCATCGTTTTTTTGCTCCCCATGCCATTCCAGTTTGAACCCAGCCATATTCAAATCAGTCTTGACCCTGCGCCAAATGGGAACAGTCAAGCCCGAACTGCCAGGCCAGGTCCTCACTGGACAGGAAACACGCATCCTAGGACCGGTTTCGGGGTTTCACCCCTCATCAGCCAGGATAGCTTGACTCCAGTGGCATCCATTATCTCCTTGTGTTTGCTTTGTTCGCCCTAAGTTGGCAGGGTATGCCCAGACGTGAGTCCCTTGCTCACTTTGCCACTGGATTCAAGCTAGCCTGGCTGATGAGGGGTGTTACCCCGAAACCTGTCCCAGGATGCTTGTTTCTGGTTCAGGGAAGACCTGGCTTGGCAGTTGGGGCTGGACTGTTCCCATGAGGCACAGGGTCAAGACTGACTTGCATATAGCTGGGTCTGAACTGAGGTGGCGAAGTGAGCTAAAGAATGATGATGGATTCAACCCAGATCTGTGACTGGGGGTGAGTGTCTGAAAAGTTTCAGCGCTCCGTCCATCATCTCCTTGTGTTTGCTTTGTTCGCCCTAAGGTGGCAGGGTATGCCCAGACGTGGGTCCCTTGCTCACTTTGCCACTGGATTCAAGCTAGCCTGGCTGATGAGGGGTGTTACCCCAAAACCGGTCCCAGGATGCTTGTTTCTGGTTCAGGGAAGACCTGGCTTGGCAGCTCGGGCTGGATTGTTCCCATGAGGCACAGGTTCAAGACTGATTTGCATATAGCTGGGTCTGAACTGAGGTGGCGAAGTGAGCTAAAGAACGATGATGGATTCAACCCAGATCTGTGACTGGGGGTGAGTGTCGGAAAAGTTTCAGCGCTCCGTCCATCATTTCTTTGTGTTTGCTTTGTTCACCCTAAGTTGGCAGGGTATGCCCAGACGTGGGTCCCTTGCTCACTTTGCCACTGGATTCAAGCTAGATGGGCTGATGAGGGGTGTTACCCCCGAAACCGGTCCCAGGATGCTTGTTTCTGGTTCAGGTTAGACCTGGCTTGGCAGTTCAGGCTCGACTGTTCCCATGAGGCACAGGGTCAAGACTGATTTGCATATAGCTGGGTCTGCACTGAGGTGGCGAAGTGAGCTAAAGAACGATGATGGATTCAACCCAGATCTGTGACTGGGGGTGAGTGTCGGAAAAGTTTCAGCGCTCCGTCCATCATCTCTTTGTGTTTGCTTTGTTCGCCCTAAGTTGGCAGGGTATGCCCAGACGTGGGTCCCTTGCTCACTTTGCCACTGGATTCAAGCTAGCCTGGCTGATGAGGGGTTTTACCCCGAAACCGGTCCCAGGATGCTTGTTTCTGGTTCAGGGAAGACCTGGCTTGGCAGTTCGGGCTGGACTGTTCCCATGAGGCACAGGGTCAAGACTGATTTGCATATAGCTGGGTCGGAACTGAGGTGGCGAAGTGAGCTAAAGAACGATGATGGATTCAATCCAGATCTGTGATAGGGGGCGAGTGTCTGAAAAGTTTCAGCGCTCCGTCCATCATCTCCTTGTGTTTGCATCTTTCTAAAAGTGGCATTTTTAAAAGGGTAATAATAAATTCAACTTTACCAGTAAAGAGGATTTATCATTACCATTCCAGTGATATGAAACATTAAAGATCTACTCCTTCTCAATCAGGAACTACAGCTTAATAAGTGTAATAAGGAATTCCCAATGTTAAGCTATGAGAAGGGTATGACTCACAGTAGTGAAAAATAAATGTGGGTATTTTTCACTACCAGGACATGCAAAACTTAAAAGTGCATGTCCCACCTTTTGATTACAAGGCATCCTGCCCTATTGGCTACCCAGGGTCTATCTTAGGGGTGACTTATAAGTAATAAAAAAAGGGGAGTTTATGGCTTGGCAAGGGGTTTTAAATGCCAAGTTGTTAGAAATGGGGGTCTCTAGTTGGCCATGGTTTGCACCTTTGTCCAAGTAGGGACCTTTCTTCCTAGTCAGGGTAAGGGGGATACACTGCTAAAATAACCACTGCTTACCCCCTTGGTAGCTTGGCACAAGCAGACAGGCTTATCCCAGAGGCAGTGTGTAAAGCATTTGTGCACACATACAGTAAAAACACTACAAATGGACACCACACCAGTTTAGAAAAATAACTAATCTTTATCTAAAGCAGACAAGACCAAAACAACAAAAATTCACAATACAATTATCGAAATAGGACTCTTAAAAGGTAGAAACAGTTCTGTCCATAGCATACTATAGATGCAACACTTTCAACACAAAGTACCTTGGATGCGTCACAGTCACAAACAAAAACAGCCGCAGGTAAGGTGATGCGTCGGTTCCTTATGCCCAGGGAAGGTGATGCGTCGGTTCCTTACTCCAGAGGAGGTGATGCGTCGGTTCCTTACTGCAACGCAGGGGAGGTGATGCATCGGTTCCTTACTGAAGGGGAGGTGATGCGTTGGTTTCTTACTGTGCGGGGAGGTGATGCATCAGTTTCTTACTGCGGGCCCGGCGTTCTTGTAGACTTGGGGCCCCGGTGCGATGCGTGAGGAAAAGGGATGCGGCGGCGGCAATAGCGCTGCGTTGGTCTCTCCAGCTGCGGTCCCATGATGCGTTGGCTCTTGCAGCCGCACAGCAGGGCCTGCGTTGGAATCGGTGCGGTGATCTCGGACTTCGGAGGTCGGTGCATGGGATTCGGCGTGCGGCGATTTCTCCAGCCGCGGGCAGGCGCAGCGCCGGTTTCTTCAGCGATGCATCAGAAACAGGTGCGGATGTGTCGCGCTTCTCATAGTTGCATCTCTTTTCCAGCTCCCAGCAGCAGGAATAACCTCCAGAGGCCCAACTCAGCAACAGGCACCTCATGGAAGGTCAGAACTCCCAGCAAGGAGGTTCAGGGGAGCTGGTGGTGAAGTCTATGCATCCCTGAGACTTCAAAACAGGAGGCAAGCTCTACTTCAAGCCCTTGGAGATCTTCCTCAAGCAGGAGACACAGCACACAGCAAAGTCTTTATCCTCTTCTTGGCAGCAACAGCCACAGCAGGCCAACCCCAAACAGCACACAGAAAGGGGCAGTACTTCTCCTTCAGTTTTCCCAGCTCTTCTCCTTGGCAGAGGCTCCTCTTGAATTCCAGAAGTAATCTCAAGTTCAGGGGTCTGGGCCCCAATATTTATAGGCCATTTCTCTTTGTTCTCTGGTGTCAGAGAGGCTCTGTCCGCAGTCAAAACCAGTTCTGTCCTCTCTGGTGCAGCTTCCCGGCAGGAGGTGGAGACAGTATTGTGTAAGGCAGACCAGGCCCATTCAGGTGAAAGGAAATCTCCCCCCCTATTCTAAATGCAGCCCAGGTCTATTCAGCCCTCATCCAGGAAAGGTAGGACACACCTCACCCCCCCCCCCAGTGTCTGTCTACAGTGAGTGCACATCCACAGCCCCTGTCGCTCCCAAGCCAGACAGTCAATCCACAAACCAGCAGAGGCACACAGGATGGCTAAGCAAGAAAATACCTACTTTCTAAAAGTGGTATTTACAAACACACAATATAAAAATCATCTTTACTAAAAGATGCATTTTTATATTCTGAGTTCAGGCATACTAAACTTTACCTTCCCATCTCATCCCAATGGAAAGTTATATTTATAAGATGTTATAAATAAACCCCCATTCTATCCTATGGGACAGACAGCCTGTCAATAGTGAAAAACGAAATTCACTGTAGTTCACTATCAGGACATGTTACACACTTCAAAATATGTCCTGCCTTTCACAGACACTGCACCCTGCCCACAGAGGTATACCTTGGGCCTGCCTTAGGAGTGACTCACATGTCAGAAAAGGGAAGGTTAGGCCCTGGTAAGTGGGTGCACTTGCCAGGTCGACAAGGCGGTACCAGACTGCGCACAGACACTGCAATGGCAGGTCTGAGAACCTTTAGCAAGGCTGCTTGTGTGGGTGGCACAATCAGTGCTGCAGGCCCACTAGCAGCATTTGACTTACAGGCCCTGGACACACACAGTGCACTGTACTAGGGACTTAGTAGTACGTCAAACAAGCCAATCATGGAAACACCAATCCATATTCACAATTTACAGAGGGAACACTTGCACTTTGGCACTGATCAGCAGTGGCAAAGTGCTCAAAGCATTTAGACCAGCAAAAACGAAGTCCAGCACACAGCAAAAACACAGGAGGCAGAGGCAAAAATAAAAGGGAAAACCACGCCAAGGATGCCAGGTCTAACACGTGTCCCCTCCAGCTGAAAAGTGGGGAGAACTACCGACCCTCCTGGGAAACTAAGGCAAAAAAATCTAGACAGACCATCAGCATTGGTGTGTTCTGTACCAGGGCGGTGTTCCACTGTAATGTCCATCCCCTGTAGGGAAATGGACCACCTCATCAGTTTTTGGTTCTCACCCCTCATCTGCATCAACCATCTGAGGTGCCTGTGGTCGTTCTGAACCTGGAAGTGAGTCCCAAACAAGTTGGGCCTTCGCTTCTTCAGCGCCCAGACCACAGCAAAAGCCTCACGCTCAATCGAACTCCATCTCTGTTCCCGTGGACATAATCTCCTACTAATGACGGCTATGAGTTGGTCTAGGCCCTCATGAATTACCTGTGAGAGAACAGCCCCCACACCATGCTCTGAAGCATCTGTCTGCACCACGAATTCTTTTGATAACTTTGGCGTCGTGAGCACCGGCACCGTGCACATGGCAGATTTCAGGGCATCAAAAGCTTTCGGACAGGTGTCAGTCCAGTTCACCTTTCTGGGCTGCTTCCTGGAAGTCAGCTCAGTCAAGGGGGCAACAATGGTGCCCTACCCCTTGACAAATCTCCTGTAATATCCGGTGAGGCCTAAGAAGGCTCTCACCAATGTCTGGGTCTTGGGGGGTTCCCAAGCCAGAATGGAGTCAATCTTAGGCTGTAGGGGCGCCACCTAGCCGCTTCCTACCTGGTGTCCTAAGTTCACTACTGATCCCTGCCCGATCTGGCACTTGCTGGCCTTGATCATGAGGCCTGCCCTCTGGAAGGCCTTCAACACTTCCCAGAGGTGGTGCAGATGTTCCTCCCAAGTGGCACTGAACACGGCAATGCCATCCAGGTAGGCAGCACTGAAATCCTCCAGTACAGCCAACACCTGGTTGACCAACCTCTGAAAGGTGGCAGGGGCATTCTTCAACCCAAAGGGCATCACCCGGAATTGGTAGTGCCCCTCTGGGGTTGAAAATGCAGACCTCTCCATGGCCCCATCTGTTAAGCCAATCTGCCAGTACCCAGACGTTAAGTCAAACGTACTAAGGTACTTGGCAGCTCTCAACCCATCTATGAGCTCATCAGCTCTGGAGATGGGGTGTGCGTCAGTCCTCATGACTAAATTGAGCCCTCGGTAGTCCACACAGAAATGGAGTTCTGGCGTGGCACTGGGTGCGGCAACCTTTGGGACCAAGACTACTCGGCTGGCCCAAGGGCTGTTTGAGGGCTTAATCACCCATACAGCCAACATCTTGGAGACTTCCTCCTTGATGCTAGCTTTGACTCTGTCAGTCAACCTGTAAATTTTGTGTTTTACAGGAGGACTGTCCCCAGTGTCCACATCATGAGTGACACCAGGGGCCAGGGAGAACAGAGCAGCAAACTGCCCCAACAGCTGGCGGCAGTCCCTCTGCTGTTCAGGGGTCAGGGCGGGGGAGAGGTTTACTTCGTCCACTGACCCATCATGTTCCTTAGCAGACAGGAGGTCAGGGAGAGGCTCAGTCTCCTCCTCCATTCCATCATCTGTCGCCATGAGCATGCCCACTTCGGACTTCTCCAAGTGGGGCTTAAGGCGGTTCACGTGTAGGACCCGCAAAGGGTTACTGGGAGACTGCAAGACCACAAGATAGGTGACTTTACTCTTGCGCTCCATCACCTCAAAGGGTCCAGTCCACTTATCCTGGAGCGCACAAGGCTCCACTGGGGCCATGACCCACACTTTTTGACCAGGCTGAAACTCGATCAGACTGGCAATCTGATCGTACCACCGCCTCATCTCTTCCTGGCTGTCTTTCAGATTCGCCTGAGCGAGTTGTCTGAAGCACTTAGTCTGGTTCCTGAAGGCCAGCATGTAGCTATATACATCCTGGGGAGGTTTACTGGGAGCTTTCTCCGAGCCTTCTTTGACCAGACTCAGAGGTCCTTTTACAGGATGCCCATACAGGAGTGCAAAGGGAATGAACCCGAAGGACTTCTGCGATACTTCCCTTTAAGCAAACAGCAGGCATGGTAAGAGGACTTCCCACTTACGCGTCATGGGTTCTCCAAGCCCCATAATCATGCCTTTTAGAGTCCAGTTGAATCTCTCAACCAGCCCATTACCTTGGGGGTGGTAAGGAGTGGTGAACTTATAGGTAACACTGCAGTCCTGCCACAAGGACTTCATATACTTGGATATGAAGTTTGTACCCCGGTCGGATACCACCTCTTTGGGGAACCCCACATGGGAAAAGATCCCCATCAATGCCCGGCCCACCACGGGGGCCGCCGTGGGACTAAGAGGGATAGCCTCGGGGTACCGGGTGGCATGGTCCACCAAGACCAGGATGAACCTGTTGCCCATGGCTGTCTTGGGGTCCAGTGGCCCCACAATGTCAATACCCACCCTCTCAAAGGGGGTGCTGACTACAGGAAAAAGTTGGAGAGGAGCCTTGCACTTCCTCCCACTCTTACCACTTGCCTGGCAAGTCTGGCAAGACCTACAATGCGTGTCAGAATTCTTGCGCATTTGGGGCCAGTAAAAGTGGGTGACAAGCCTTTCAAAGTTCTTGTCTTGCCCCAAATGCCCTGCCAAAGGTACATCATGAGCCAGACCCAGTAGGAAAGCTCTGAAGCGCTGGGGTACCACCAGCTCACGGGCTGATCCAGGCTCAGCAACCTTAGGCTCACTATACAGGAGACCTTTCTCCCAGTAAATTCAAAGCAATCAGGACTGATCACTTGCTGCCTGGTTTGCAGCCTGCTGCCACAAAATAACAAGAGAACAGCATTCCTGCTGCTCCTTGCAGAGTTCCTCCCTGAAGGGCCCCCCTTCCTGCTACCAATGGGTCAGCTCAGGCAGGTCCCCCAGTTCGGCCACTTGCTCCCCTGTAGGCTCCAGGGCATCCCCCTCAAGGTCCGCCTCCTCCTGGACCGTGGGAACTTCGGGGGTCAGTTTCCAGTGCCCCCTGCCTCTTCTCTTTCTGGCACGCACCTGGGCCACTCTTTTAGGCTCCAGGTCCTCTTGATTACCCATACCAGCTGCCATGGACCGAGTGGTCACACACGCCCACTCAGGCAGACCCAACATCTCCAGATGAGATATATGCTCCACCTTCTCCCAAGGGGAACTCTCCAGGTCATTACCAAGAAGACAGTCAACAGGCATAGCTGGTCTCACAACTACTTTTAGGGTACCCGAGACCCCCCCCCCACTCAAAGGGAACCTGTGCCACTTTGCAGAGGCACTCTGAGTTGTCAGCTGCAACTACTGGGTAAAGTACGTTGGGGACCACCTGCTCCTCAGACACAAGCCGACAACTGACAACTGTCACACTGGCTCCAGTTTCTCTCAGAGCCTGCACCCTATGGCCATTTATGGTCACCCACTGCCCGTATTTCTTAGTGTTTGCGAGCAAATGGGTCCTTGTGACCATTTCACTGTCCCCTAGCGAGACAAGGGTCAACTCTGCTGGCTCCCACCCCTCCTGGGAACCCAACTCCTCCCCCAGGCTACACTAGTCAACCCACCGGGTGGTGCACTGGTGGGTGCAGTGGTGGCTTTGGGACACTTAGGATCCCCTATGAAGTGACCCACCTGATCACAAGCATAACACTTGCAGGGACCCTTCTCTGCAGGCTTACCTAAAGAGAGATCCATGGTTTCTTACCAACGGGGGCTGGGAACCTTTCCCTTGGTTCCCTTGGGAATTACTCTGGGGTCCTTTTTGGAACTTCTTTTGTTTACCCTTGTCCCCCCACTCTTCTGCTGGGGACCCTGCCCACCCTTGGCTAAGTCTCCCACATGCCCTTTGTGGACCCTGGTGCTGACCCAGCAGTCAGCCTCCACAGCAAGCTTCCTGGGGTCAGTTAGCTTACTGTCAATCAAGTGCTGGTGTGGCTCTGGAAAACAATTAGCAGACAAGTGCTCCCATGACATCAAATCATAGAGGCCCTGAAAATCATTTACCTGGCTACCCTTCACCCAACCATTCAGGGCTCTGCAAAAGTAGGCAACATACTCAACCCAAGTGGGTGATTCAAGTTTCTTACAGGTCCTAAACGTCTGCATATATAGTTCTGGGGTCAAGCAATATCTCCTGATTAAGGCTTCCTTCATATGAGCATAAACCATCTTATCCTCCTCTGGTAAGGCGAGCAAGGTATCCCTCCCCTCTGCCATAATGCAGCTCCACAACCCCGCTCCCCAGTCTCTCTCATGGATTTTGTGGGACCTCATTGCTACCTCATACCCCATGAACCACTGACCAATATCATCACTGTTCACATAATCCTTGATCACTTCCTTAGGGATGCATACCCTCCCTTCTCCAGTCACTGACGACAAGCTGCCACCATTGGAACTGGACTCCACTCTCTTGGCTTTTATGTCCAGCTCCTTCAAACCTCTCTCATGCTCTAAGAGCATCTTCTTTTCTTCCAGGACTAATTTCTGTCTCTCTAACTCCAATTCCATATCTTCCTTCCCCAGCCTGAGCTTTGCAAGCTCCAACATATGCAATCTGCTTCTCTCTCTGTCCTCCAGCTCTTCTGGAGGCAGACCTCTTGAAAGACACACTGCTGCCTTCCCTGGAAAGCACCCTCCCGACAGGCAGAACCAATAGCCCATCCTGCTGCCCATGTAAAGTCTCTACCTCCTCCACAGTCTCCTGGGTCTGCCCATTTGCATTCCTTGATTCCAACAAGGCCCTCAGCACCTTTTGGTATTCCTCTTTCCTGGAGAGGCCTCTTACTGAGATTTTAAATTTCTTGCAGATGGCTTTCAATTGTGGCACAGTGTAGGTTTCCAACTACAGAACATGAAACCTCTACCCATATGATTAAACTATGCTATACATCAATTAATATTTAAACCCACTCTACACATGCCAAAATAATCATGCTCTTTGAGTCATAGAATTGATATAAGCATTGCTTTATTTTTTGATTTTTTATATATATTTGGTAGAAAATGAATATATCATACTAAAATGTCATACATTGATGATTATAGAAAGAGGAAGAAAAACAGGTCCCATTTATACATTCATTACTCACAACATACATCCAATGTCATACTCAGGCACACACACTCATGCATAAACAGACAAAAATAGGGCAGGTGTTAAAACACATTCAGGTTCCCATTTATGTAATTCAAATAAGGTAAAGCAGTTTATAACGGGAACATTAATCCAAGCGCCGACGCGCGTTTCGGTGAACCACCCATTCACTGGGTATCACCTTCTTCAGGGCACAAATGATGATACAGAAGAAGGATAAACAATGTGGACCTGTCTAAGATCGGAAAATGATGGTAGAGGAATTACTCAGGGGACAGTGAATCAGGAGACCGGAAAAGGCCTCTAGACGAACGATAGTTGCCTAGGCTAGACACATGTATAGCTCAAGTGTCAGAGAATAACCGTTTGGGTGGAATCTACTTAGTGCAAGGCTTTGATATAAGAAACTCGCCTGTTGGGACAGTGGCGTTACACCTCAATATCTGTATATCGGCGTCCTTGTCGGGGTCCTGAGTTGTTGTATACAAATGATTATCGGATGTTTAGCGATAGAAAATAAATGGTTTCCAATGGTACGTCATTCAGATGGATTATTGTTGTATGCAATCGGGTTGGGCGGTATGAGACAAAAGCAAGTAACCTAGGTTTGCCGCATTAGTCCTGGGGTCCTCAGCAAGGTAATAACTTAATGCGATTAGTCCTTTCTTATTAGGCAGCCAAATGGTAGAAGACGGCAAGTGGCAGGATAAAGTCACTAGATCAGTGAAGGGACAGCATAACAGTAGCGGCGTCCAGCTCCAAGGTCTCGAATGGTCCGTGTAGGTTTCCATCATATCCTCTTCAAACTCAATATCCACAGAAGCAATTGATGCTGGTTTTGTCATGGTGAAAATTGGCAGTTCTCAAGTTGCAAAAAGAAAAAGTCCAAAAAGAAAAAGTTCCACCAATTGTATGTAGTCGCGTAATGGTCCGCACTATACTAGTAGTGTACACCAGTCACTGTATGTAGGGCACAAATGCAAGTCCAGATCCTCACGGCTGACCCCCAATGTTAGAAATGGGGTCTCTAGTTGGCACTGGTTTGCACCTTTGTCCACGTAGGGACCCTTCTTCCTAGTCAGGGTAAGGGGGATACACTTCTAAAATAACCCCTGCTCACCCCATTGGTAGCTTGGCACGAACAGACAGGCTTATCTCAGAGGGAGTGTGTAAAGCATTTGTGCACCCAGAGTAATACAGTGAAAACACTACAAATGGACACCACATCAGTTTAGAAAAATAAGTAATCTTTATCTAAACCAAACAAGACCAAAACGACAAAAATCCACAAAACAATCAAAATATGACTTTTAAAAGGTAGAAACAGTTCTGTCCATAGCAAACTGTAGATGCAACACTTTCAACACATGGGGGCACATGCATCAATGTAGGCTTTTGCGATTCCTTAATTGCGATTATTAAGGAATCACAATTAAGGAATTGCAACAGCCTATGCATGTAGGAATCGCTATAAAATTAGCGATTCCCAAACATTCCTTAATTGTGAGTCGCAAATTGCGAGTCGCAATTAAGGAATGCTTTCCCATTCATTCCTATGGGCCTACAGGCCCATAGGAATGAATGGGAAATTGCATGCGCAATTTGCGAGTACTCGCAAATTGCGCATGCAATTTCAAGGGTGCAAGGGTGTCAAAAGCACACCCTGTTGCACCCCTGAAATTGATCTGTGCACACATGTTGCGCACACACATGCCCCAAGGGCATGTGTGTGTGTAACCTACAACTTTAAAAAATGCACTTTAGTGCATTTTTCAAAGTTTTTGCAAATTACCATCAAGTTCAAATTGATGGTAATCTGCGGCCCCTATTACCGAAATCGCTATTTGCGATTTCATCATGCATTGCATTTAAGGAATCGCAATTTGCGATTCCTTAAAAGAAATCGCAATAAATTGCCATTTCTTAAATTGCGAGAGCCTTTCAGTTTGATGCATCGCAGAAGCCCTTTTTGCGGGCGCAAACGACCGATTTTTGCGAAATGCACCGTTTGCGCTCGCAAAAAAGGTTGATGCATGTGCCTGTATGTATCTTCGATGCATCACAATCACAAACAAAAACAGCCGCAGGGAAGGTGATGTGTTGGTTCCTTACGCCCAGGAAAGGTGATGCATCGGTTCCTTACTCCAAGGGAGATGATGCGTTGGTTCCTTACTGCCACGCAGTGGAGGTGATGCATTGGTTCCTTACTGAAGGGGAGGTGATGCGTCGGTTTCTTACTGTGCGGGGATGTGATGCGTCGGTTTCTTACTGCGGCCCCAGCGTTCTTGTAGACTTGGTGCCCGGTGCGATGCGTGAGGATCGGAGATGCGTCGGTTCTCGATGCGGCGGCCACGGCACTGCGTTGGTCTCACCAGCCGCTGTCCCACGATGCGTTGGTTCTTGCAGCCACACAGCAGGGTCTGCGTTGGAATCGGTGTGGTGATCTCGGACTTCGGAGATCGGTGCACGGGATTCGGCGTGCGTCGATTCTTCCAGCCGCGGGAAGGCGCTGCGTCAGTTTCTTTGGAAATGCATTGGAAACAGGTGCGGATACATCGCGCTTCTCGTAGTCGTGTCTCTTTTCCAGCTCCCAGCAGCAAGAACAACCTCCAGAGGCCCAACTTAGCAACATGCACCTCTTGGCAGGACAGAACTCCCAGCAAGGAGGTTCAGGGGAGTGGTGGTGAAGTCTTTGCATCCCTGAGACTTCAAAACAGGAGGCAAGCTCTACTTCAAGCTCTTGGAGATCTTCCTCAAGCAGGAGACACAGCAAAGTCTTTATCCTCTCCTTGGCAGCAACAGCCACTGCAGGCCAACCCCAGACAGCACACAGCAAAGGGGCAGTACTTCTCCATCCGTTTTCCCAGATCTTCCCCTTGGCAGAGGTTCCTCTTGAATTCCAGAAGTAATCTCTAGTTCAGGGGTCTGGGCCCCAATATTTATAGTCCATTTCTCTTTGTTCTCTGGTGTCAGAGAGGCTCTGTGCTCAGTCAAAACCAGTTCTGTCCTCTCTGATGAAGCTTCCCGGCAGGAGGTGGAGACAGCATTGTGTAAGGCAGACCAGGCCCATTCAAGTGAAAGGAAATCTCTTCTCCCTACTCTAAATGCAGCCCAGGTCTAACCAGCCCAGCCGTGACTCATCCAGGAAAGGCATGATACACCTCTACCCCCCAGTGGCTGTCTACAGTGAATGGACATGCCCAGCCCCTGTCACACCCAAGCCAGACAGCCAATCCACAAACCAGCAGAGGCACACAGGATGGCTAAGCAAGAAAATACCTACTTTCTAAAAGTGGTATTTTCAAACACACAATATAAAAATCATCTTTACTAAAAGATACATTTTTATATTCTGAGTTCAGGCATACTAAACTTTACCTTCCGATCTTGTCCCAATGGAAAGTTATATTTATAAGATGTAATAAATAAACACCCATTCCATCCTATGGGAGAGATAGCATGTCAATAGTGAAAAACAAAATTCACTGTAGTTCACTATCAGGACATGTTACACACATCAAAACATGTCCTGCCTTTCACAGACATTGTACCCTGCCCACAGGGGTACCTTGGGCCTACTTTAGGGGTGACTCACATGTCAGAAAAGGGAAGGTTAGGGCCTGGCAAGTGGGTGCACTTACCAGGTTGACATGGCAGTACCAGATTGCGCACATACACTGCAATGACAAGTCTGAGAACCTTTTGCAAGGATGCTTGTGTGGGTGGCACAATCGGTGCTGCAGGCCCACTGGCAGCATTTGACTTACAGGCCTTGGGCACACACAGTGCACTGTACTAAGGACTTAGTAGTAAGTCAAACAAGCTAATCATAGAAACACCAATCCATATTCACAATTTACAGAGGGAGCACTTGCGCTTTGGCACTGATCAGCAGTGGCAAAGTGCCCAAAGCATATAGACCAGCAAAAATGAAATCCAGCACACAGCAAAAACATAGGAGGCAGAGGCAAAAATACAGGGGAAAACCACGCCAAGGATGCCAGGTCTAACACAAGTCAACATGGCAGTGTAAACTGCACACACAGTAGCAGGCCTGAGACATGTTTAAAGGGCTACTTGAGTGGTTGGCACAATTAGTGCTGCAGGCCCACTAGTAGCATTTCATTTACAGGGTCTGGGCACATGTAGTGCATTCTACTAGGGACTTCCAGATAAATAATTGTTGCCAATTGTGGATAAGTCAATCAAACCATGTTTAGCGGAGAGAGCACATGCTCTTTGGAACTAGTTGGCAGTGATAAAGTACTCAGAGTCCTAAAACCAACAAAAAAAATGCAGCAAAAAGGAGTGGAAAAGGCAAAATATTTGGGGTGACCCTTCAGAGAGGGCCATTTTCTAACAGCTTCTCAGTATGTTCCCTAGAGGTTGTGGGCCTTGTAGGATGTTTGCCCTCTTTCATTACCTCTTATTTGGTTATTATGTATCCTAGCTTCCCTACTGGAATTCTTCGGTACCGTTTGGTACAAATCTGGTGTTTAGCCTGCCTCTGATGGCTTCCTTGTTGGGGCTGGGGCTGATGCATTTGTTACTCATCTTGATTATGCTGCAGAGCTCACTCGCTGATTATGCATGCAGCTTCTGTCTGCCAGGCTTGGCTTTACTTGCTGTGTGGCTTTGCTGGTGCTCTGTTAGGTTGTTTTAGTAGTTGACTCAGAAAGTTTCTGACTGAAGGTGCTTCCTTAAAGGTGGACCTGGAGAAAGGAATTTATGTTTTTCATTTAGTTAGGTAGCATAGTGTCTGTCTCCAGGGCGTGCACACGATGATGATACAGAGTCATGAGATTACTAGACAGATTATTAGACAGCTAATCAAGGCATTAACCTGTGCCTCTACCTAGAAAAGCCTCAAAACCATCCATATCATGTCTTTTCCTGTGAAACATTTTTAAAAGAAAAAAACCAAAATAATATACAAACCAAGAAATGGAAAGAAAACACTTACGAATAGTTGTGGGACTTGCAGTGCTTGGCTCTATTGAAACTGTGGGTAAAAACAACAAAACAATATTATTTTGAAGGGCATTCCAATGTGAGGTTTTACAGCAATCTGAACATTAGCGACAAATGGAAGTCGATGGGATGATGGAGGGTATATGGAGTTAAGGACCACAGTCTACATTGACACAATTTCAACTTGAGATACATTTTGTGGTGAAAACAGGCACCCACCACCTGCTCACTCGTACCCTCCACCCCTGTTATACTGGAATGCAGATTCCAGAATAACAGTGGTGGAGGCACACAGGGCTAAGAGAACAAAAATGCCCTCTTTCTTGGCATGGTGAGCAAAAGAATGATGGATTTAACCCAGATCTCTCGACTGGGGATAAATGTTTTGATTTGTTTTGCATTCCGTCCATCAATTGTGTGTCTTTTGCTTTCTCGCCCTAAGTGCGCCAGGTATTGCCAGACGTGGGTCCCGGGCTCACTGTGCCACTGGATTCAAGCTATCCTGGCTGATGAGGGGTGAAACCACAAAACCGGTCCTAGGATGCTTGTTTCCGGTCCAGGGAGGACTTGGCTTGGCAGTTTGGGCTGGACTGTTCCCATGAGGCACAGGGTCAAGAATGATTTGCATATGGCCAGGTCTAAACTGGGGTGGCATGGTGAGCAAAAGAATGATGGATTTAACCCAGATCTCTTGACTGGGGGTTAATGTTTTGATTTGTTCTGCATTCCGTCCATCAATTGTGTGTCTTTTGCTTTCTTGCTTTCTGCTCTCTTCTTACGTCCCCTCCCGTCAGCTTCGCTCCATGGGCCAACATTTGCTAGTGGTCCCTCGGGTCAGGAGGACTCGGGCCGGAGGGCACTCCTTCCGGTACAGAGCGGCTATTCTCTGGAACTCACTGCCCCTCCATATTCGAGGCCTCAGTATCTTCCTCGAATTCAGGAAAGCTATCAAAACTTTTCTCTTTCCCACTGTGTAGGTCGCTCTGGTCCCCCCCTGCGTTGTGGTCTCCTATTTGCTGTTAGCGCCGGGACGCCTCTTGGCTGGGGCAGCTGTCGCGCTCTACAAATCTTTTAAATAAAAATAAATAAAATAAAAATAAATAAGTGCGCCGGGTATGCCCAGACATGGGTCCCGGGCTCACTGTGCCACTGGATTCAAGCTATCCTGGCTGATGAGGGGTGAAACCCCGAAACCGGTCCTAAGATGCTTGTTTCCGGTCCAGGGAGGACCTGGCTTGGCAGTTCGGGCTGGACTGTTCCCATGAGGCACAGGGTCAAGACTGATTTGCATATGGCCAGGTCTAAATTGGAGTGGCATGGTGAGCACAAGAATGATGGATTTAACACAGATCACTTGACTGGGGGTGAATGTTTTGATTTGCTCTGCATTCCATCCATCAATTGTGTGTCTTTTGCTTATCTTTCTAACAGTGGCATTTTTAAAAGGGTAATGATAAATTCGACTTTACCAGTGAAGAGGATTTATCATTACCATTACAGTGATGTGAAACACGGCAGATCTACTCCTTCTCAATCAGGAACTACAGCTTATTAGGTGTAATAAGGAATTCCCAATGTTAAGCTATGAGAGGGGTAGGTCTCACAGTAGTGAAAAATGAATTTGGGTATTTTTCACTACCAGGACATGCAAAACTTAAAAGTACATGTCCTACCTTTTGATTACACAGCACCCTGCACTATGGTCTAGCTAGGGCCTACCTTAGGGGTGACTTATATGTCATAAAAGGGGAGTTTATGGCGCGGTAAAGGATTTTAAATCAAGTCAAAACCAGGGGGGTCACTGTTCCTAATGAAGAAGAAGAAGAAGAGTGGAACGGTCAGAAAGGACAGTCAACCAGACAGTTGCTTGTTGCCCTCACACATCCCGAGGGATGTCATGCTTCATCATTAGGTGGCTGCTCCTTGTCGGGCTGGCGCTGCAATGCCCTCCGGGTACCCCAAAGGGTCACTTTCGTGGAGATCGTTTGATTTGCCCCCTCGCAGCCATCGCACGCCGACACAACCTCAACATCATCTCCTACGCCGACGACACCCAGCTGATCCTCTCCCTCACCAACGACCCCACTACCGCCAGAGCCAACCTGCACGACGGGATGAGAGACGTCGCCGACTGGATGAGGAACAGCCGCCTTAAACTGAACTCAGACAAGACGGAAGTCCTCATCCTGGGCTCATCACCCTCCGCCTGGGACGACTCCTGGTGGCCCCCGGCCCTGGGCACCGCACCCAAGCCAACGGACCACGCACGCAACCTGGGCTTCATCCTGGACTCCTCCCTATCAATGACCAAACAAGTCAACGCCGTCTCATCTTCATGCTTCAACACTCTGCGCATGCTCCGCAAGATCTTCAGATGGATCCCCACTGAAACCAGGAAGACCGTCACCCAGGCACTCGTCACCAGCCGACTGGACTATGGGAACACCCTCTACGCCGGAACCACAGCCAAACTTCAAAAGAGACTCCAGCGCATCCAGAACGCCTCCGCACGACTCATCCTGGACATCCCCCGACACAGCCACATCACCGTACACCTGAAAGACCTGCACTGGCTCCCCGTCAGCAAGAGAATCACGTTCAGACTCCTCACCCACGCACACAAGGCCCTCCACGACCTGGGCCCAAAGTACCTCAACGACCGCATGTCCTTCTACACGCCCACACGCCAGCTACGATCAACCAGCCACGCCCTCGCCACCGTACCACGCATCCGCAGAACCACCGCCGGAGGAAGATCCTTCTCCTACCTGGCGGCCAAGACCTGGAACTCCCTCCCCACTCACCTTCGGCGAACCCAGGACCATCTCGCCTTCAGGAAGCAGCTCAAGACCTGGCTGTTCGAGCAGTAACTTACCCCCTCCCCCAGCGCCTTGAGACCCTCCCGGGTGAGTAGCGCGCTCTATAAATGCCGTGATTGATTGATTTTGTCGCCATCAGATGAGTGCGAGGGTGACCAACGTAAAGTGCAGAGTGAAGTGTGTTGATAGTAAGTTAAAACTGATTAAGCAATGTCATATGGATTATTTTACTTACCCTGTAAGCATCTGTTCTTGGCTTGTGAGAACAATGTTAAGATTCCAGACAGGTGCAGGTGGTACCCTAGGTGGTATTATTCTTTTAAGGCCTTCCATAAAGGCTTTAATTACTGGCACTTTGAACAGGGATAAATGTTCTCTGTTTTGAAGCTATGCAGCTACTGCTGCAAGCTGTAATCGAATGGATGTGTAGGCAAGGCCTGCACATTGTAGATGCAAAAGATAACAAAAGATATTTTGTATAGATGCATCTAGTGGATCAATTGTGTTATTATGATAATATATCATAAACCTTTTCCACTTTGCTGCATAACATGCTCTAGTGGTGGGTTTTCTTGCTTCCTTAAGAATTGTCATACACTCTGGTGGTAGGTTTAAATATCCAAACTCTATGACTTCAGGAGCCAAATCGCTAGGTTGAGTTCCTTGGGGTTTAGATGTCTGATTTCTCCATGGTTCTGTGTGAGCAAAGTTGAAGTTATGTGAAGCTACTGATGTCGAACTATTGAGAGTTCTAATAGTGTGGTGAACCATTGTTGACGAGCCCATGTGGGAGCCACCAGAATCAGTGTGAGAGATGTCTGCCTGAGTTTCTGAACCAGAAATGGAAGGAGAGGGAGAGGAGGAAAAGCGTAAGCAAAGATCCCTGACCAGTTGATCCATAGAGCATTGCCTTTGGATGGAGGTTGTGGGAACCTGGAGGCGAAGTCTGGTCATTTTGAGTTCTCTTCTGTGGCAAAGAGGTCTATTTGTGGGAATCCCCATTTTTGGAAGTACGAAAGGAGAACTTGTGGGTGAAGTTCCCATTTGTGTACTTGTTGCCTCATTCTGCTGAGGAGATCAGCAAAGATGTTGTCTGTCCCTGGAAGGTGTTCTGCCAGGAGTTGGATCTTGTGCTGAATTGCCCAACGCCAAATGGTCTGAGAGAGAGGTGACAGCTGCAAAGAGTGCCTCCCCGCCCCTGTTTTGTATATAGTATAGACATTGTTGTCATATTGTCTGTCCGGACTAGGACAACTTTCCCTATCAGATGAGGTCGAAATGTTTTTAACGCTAGCTGAACTGCTTGGAGGTACAGATAGTTGATGTGATGGTTCTGTTGGGTGGTATTCCAAAGACTCTGAACTGTTAAATGTTGTAAATGTGAGAGATACATCTGTTGTGAGCACTACTTGTGGTATAGGGTCGATAAAGTGCTTCCCTTTTTTATATATATTTTGTGTGTTCCACCACTGCAGAGAGCAATGACTGCGGCTGTTTACCAACACTAGATCTGTTAGCTGACCCTGTGATTGATTCCACTGACGTGCTAACCACTCTTGTAGAGGACGCATGTTTAGTCTTGCATAAGGCACTACGGCAATGCATGATGCCATCATCCCCAATAGCTGCATAAAAGTTCTGACAGGTAGATATTGGTTGTTTTGAAACTGGAGTAACAATGTTTGAAAATTGTAAATCCTGGCTGCATTGGGATATGCTAGAGCCATTTGAGTGTTTAAAATGACTCCTAGATATGGTGGTATTTGAGTGGGTGGAAGATGGGATTTTTGTGCACTGACTGTAAATCCTAACTGATGCAGAAGGTTTATGGTGATTTGTGTGTGTTGCACACACTTGGGATGTGTGTTGGCTTTTATGAGCCAATCGTCTCGGTATGGTAAGACATGGATTTGTTGTCTTGGTTGATGTGCTGCTACCACTGCAAGGCATTTGGTGAACACTTTGAGTGAAGTTGTTACTCCGAATGGAAGTACTTTGAATTGATAATGATTTTCTCCTATCACAAATCTGAGGTATTTATGATGTGCTGGGTAAAAGGGTATATGAAAGTATGTGTCCTTTAAGTCTAGTGTTGACATAAAGTCGCCTTGCTGCAAAAGTGGAAGTACCTGTTGCAGTGTGACCATATGGAAGTGTTCTGATAATAATATGTGTAGGTTTAAATGCCTGAGATCCAAGATTGGTCTTAATGAACCGTCCTTTTTGGGAATCAGGAAGTATAGTGAATATACCCCTGATCCTTGTTGTAATGGGAAGGGTTCTATAGCTCCTTTTGTTAGAAGAGCTTGTACTTCTTGTTTGAGCAGATGTTGGTGTTCTACAGACAGTTTGTGAATACGAGGTGGAATGTTGGGAGGGTTGCTTGTGAGCTCCAGGCAATAACCATGTTAGATAATGTCCAACACCCATTTGTCTGTTGTTATTGATTGTCAAATGGGAAGAAACTGTAGCAATCTTCCTCTACAGGTGATGAATGATCGGGGGAAGTGATATTAAGTCACTGTTTGTTAGTGGATGGGGAGGTACGTGATGCTGTACCTCTACCTCTTCCTTTAAAGTTGTTACCTCTATGATATCCACCTTTATAGAATCCTCTAGAGGGGGAAGATTGTGTTTTATACAAAGATGTGCTGACATCTGTGGTATTAGTCTTGGAGCCCCCTCTGTAGAAAGAGCGACGAAAGGAACCTCTAGTAGGAGACTTAAGTGCGCCCATTGATTTTTGCCACTTCTGTGTCCTTTTTCATTTTCTCTAGTGATTGGTCTATCTGAGGCCCAAAGAGGTGTTCCTTATGAAATGGTGCATTAAGAACAGTTTGTTGAACCTCTCGTTTGAAACCAGAAATTCTGAGCCATGCAGGACTCCTGAGTAGAATGCTGGTATTGACCCCTCTAGCCGCAGTATCTGTAGCATCTTAAGCACATCTGATAGATGAATTGGAGATGAGCTTGCCTTCTTGCACTATTTCCTGCCCCTTTTTCTTGTGTTCTTCTTGGAGATATTGTAATAGTTCTTCCATCTCATCCCAGTGTGCCCTATCATATCTAGCCAATAGGCCTTGTGTATTGGCAATACGCCAATGATTGGCTGATTGAGCAGCTACTCTTTTCCCCAAGGCATTTATTAATTTTGATTCTTTATCAGGAGGTTGTGCCTCCCCTGAGGTTTGTGAATTTGCCCTTTTACGGGCACTGGAAACCACTAAAGAATCTAAAGGCAACTGACCCTTAATAAAAACCGGGGCAGATGGAGGGGGTGTACATTTTTAATCCACCCTAGGTGTTCAGATACGTGCTCTAACTGGATCCTTGTAAATATCGTCAGCGTGCCTCATCATACCTTTTAACATAGGCAAGGATTGAGATGTTCTGTGTGTGATGTGAGAAGTTGGCCTGGCATATGCTGTCCACTAATTATAGTGGGCACCTTGCACCAGTCCAAACCACCCCTTATAGGTGATACGTTAAAGACAACCTTTATTGAAAGCTATCCTAGTGGTAGCTATGGAGAGCAGACTTCAGGCTAAGTCTTGAAGGAATGTAAAGCAGCTTGTTTTACCAGTCTATAATCTCTTGAGTGACCAAATGAAAGAGGACCACACCAGGTATATATTCAAAATATATGTATTTATTACTAAACACACCCCTCTAGTCTCTTTATGAGGCTAGAGTTCGAAGTACATACGTTACGAGTTAGTTATCTACAGTAATAGCACAAATACACGTTTGAGCCCCAGGGCGTACCAAACCATATACCAATAAAGTGGTATAAGAACCACGACTGAGCTAGACACACGGCCTAGAGCCTGTAGAAGTGCTTGGACCACAAGGAACCACCCAAGGCAGTGACACAGGGGACCCACGTGGGACGCGTGCAGTGTATGAACACAGCCCCGAACCACCGTTAACTTCTATGGGGAAAGTCGCGATTAGAATTTAAAAGAAAAGGGACACTTAGAGGAGGACTTGGAGCAAACCCTTTGAGAACTAGGCTGTTCTAGTGTCAATACCCACGGGAGCACCGGAGTGCTCGAGTTACCTCACCCAGGGAAGCCGGGTGCATAGGTGTCTTTCGGGGTCGGGTTTCGTCGTCGCTTTCAATGGCGATCTGCTGCAAAGTGCTGCTGGCGGCCAAGTCGAAAGTGTTTGGGTGGATCCAAAGGTGGATCGAAGATCTGAAGAACCTGAAAGCAGAGGGGACAGAGTCTGGGTCACGAGCCAGTGACCAGGAAGGCGATGAGCAGATGCCCACCGATGTCGAGTGCTTCAGGTAGGTTGACGGTCGTCTTGTCTCTTCAGCCACGAGGTCCAGGAGGCGTCGACGACAACCAGGAGCTGGATTCGAGCTGTCCCACAACGTCTGTCGATTGCAGGGGTGTCAGCGACCGGATTGGACCCAACAAGCCTTGGCAACGGCAAGTCTTGTGGAAATAGAAGAAGGACGATGTTGCAGACCAGCAAGGTCTGGGGGACTCACCCAGCGAGGATAAGTCAGGGCACACCTGGAGCAACCAGGGAGCCCAAGCAGAAAAAGATTGGCCTTCGTGAGGGCCTACTAGCCAACGGACTAGCGACCGCGAAGGAGCTTCGAGACGGTGCACGTGGAGCTGGCTCACAGGACACTCGTGGAGTGGAGGCCAGTGATCTTCGGTGCAGTTGGTGCTGGAGGCTGGGGCTACTCGGAGCCCAAAGCACGACTTCGTGGGAGACCCAGAAGAGGATGCACTTGCAAATGCGATCGGTGTCCAGGGGTCACGGTTCCACGTTACCCACGACAGCTACGGGCCTCAGCTTTGCTGGGGACTCAGGGCAGCCTCGGGAAGTCTGGAAATCCACCTCTGGTGATGCAAAGACTTCGGCGTCCGACGGGAGCTTCAGCGATGCAGACCGGACAATTGCTTCTTTGGTGCCTGCCAAGCAGGGGAGTCACTCCTTGACCCCAAGGGAGATTCTTCAGTCCTCTAATCTTCAAGTAGAGCGTCGAAGGTCCAGGATTCTGTGTCAGAGTTTCGTCCAGGTAAATCTAAAGTCCTAAAGACTGGGGTCCCCTACTTATACTAAGGTAGGGGTTGGACATACTCTGTGGCCCCACCTATGGGAGGGTCAGGGCAGAGGGGTGGTTACACCCTTTCCCTTTGTCCAGTTTCGCGCCAGAGCAGGGGCTGGAAGCCCCTGAGCCGGTTTGAACTGGGGTATGCACAGGGACACCAAATGTGCCCCCAGTGCAGGACTTCAAAGCACCCGAGAGTGCTCCCGCCCAGCCCCAATACACACTATCCTGTCTGGGGAGGTGGTCACACCTCCCTGGGACAGGAAACCTATTGTCCAGGCCTCCCCTGCCGGAGTTTCAGTCAGCAGCAGGAGGCCAGACTCGTGTCTGTGGCAGCGGCATCCATTTTGTGATGCCAGGGCTCTGGAAAGTCAGTACCGGGCATACCGGTGTGTACATGTCTTTCCCTCTAGAAGGGTGGAATGCTACCCCGCCGCCAGAACTGGCGGGGGGTAGTATTCCAAGATGTTTGACACCAAACACAACATGTTTCCGTGCAGCCATCCCAAAGTTAGCATTTAACGCGAGGTTATAATGCGCTTAAGAGTATATGGTCAGGCTGCACTACAAACAGCATCAGAGAAGGGTCTCCGAACGCTGCAGAGGGGCCCTGCTCATGCAGGGGCACCCTCTCACATAGGAACCACGCACTCTGCCTTCAGGATTGATAAGGCCTGCCATAGGAGTGACTTATAGGTTTATATGTGTGTATGTATATAGTGATATAGGTAGCCTATATCACAGTAAGGGGTGCATGCACCACCTTACCCAGGCTGCAGTAGCAGACCTGTGGTGTCAGTTTGGATGGCCTTCCAGGGGTGGCACAATACATGCTGCAGCCCCTGGTAGGCCTCTGAGGTACCTATGCCCTGGGTACATAGTATACCATATACTAGGGACTTATAAGGGCACTCCAGATTCCAATCAGAGATGTGCCTAAGGCACATGGAAACCATTTTAAAGAGGAAGCAGCTAGGCTGGGGTTCTGATTAGCAGGGCCCCAGCCAGACTAAGGTCGAAAAACAGTGAAGCATCAGCAAAAAGTGGGGGTACCCAGGTGAAGCAGATCCTACTCTCCTACACAACCCCCCCCCAAACGTCGGGACATTAAACTAACCTTGCCCAGTTAAGTCTTCATGTTCTAAGTGGAAGTACCTAGAGAGTCCATCTGCATTGGCATGGTTACTCCCAGGTCTATGTTCCACTGTGAAGTCCATCCCCTGTAGGGAAATGGACCACCTAAGCAGTTTGGGGTTTTCACCCTTCATTTGTTTTAGCCATAAGAGGGGCTTATGGTCTGTTTGAACAAGGAAGTGAGTACCAAACAAGTATGGCCTCAACTTCTTCAGAGCCCAGACCACAGCAAAGGCCTCCCTCTCAATGGCTGACCAACGTCTCTCTCTAGGGGTCAGCCTTCTGCTAATGAAAGCTACTGGCTGATCGTGACTTTCATCATTCAATTGTGACAGTACAGCCCCTACCCCCAATTCAGATGCATCAGTTTGAACAATGAACTTCTTGGAGTAATCAGGACTCTGTAGAATGGGAGCAGTGCACATGGCCTGCTTCAGGTCATCAAATGCCTTTTGACAGCTAACTGTCCACTGAACCTTTTTGGGCATTTTCTTGGAAGTTAAGTCATTCAGGGGTGTCACTATTGATCCATACCCCTTGACAAATCTCCTATAGTACCCAGTCAGGCCTAAGAAGGCTCTCACCTGAGTCTGGGTAGTTGGAGCAGTCCAGTCCATGATGGTCTGGATCTTGCTCTGCAGTGGTTGAACCTGGCCTCCACCCACAAGGTGGCCCAGGTACACAACCTGACTCTGCCCTATCTGGCACTTGGTGGCCTTGATAGTCAGGCCTGCTTTCTGCAGGGCCTGTAAAACATTTCTGAGGTGGACCAGGTGATCCTCCCAGGTGGAGCTAAAGACAGCAATATCATCTAGATATGCTGCACTATAGGCTTCCAGACCTGTAAGGACTGTATTCACCAACCTCTGAAAAGTGGCAGGTGCATTCTTCAGACCAAAGGGCATCACCACAAATTGATAATGCCCACTAGGGGTTGAGAATGCTGTCTTTGGCTTTGCATCATCAGCTAGTCTGATCTGCCAGTAGCCAGCTGTCAGGTCAAATGTGCTTAGATACTTGGCTGAGGCCAAAGTGTCTATTAGCTCATCTGCCCTTGGTATTGGATGGGCATCAGTCCTAGTGACTGCATTGAGACCCCTGTAGTCCACACAAAACCTCATCTCTCTTTTCCCACCATTGGTGTGAGGTTTTGGCACAAGGACCACTGGACTAGCCCAAGGGCTATCTGAGGGTTCAATAACTCCCAAATCCAACATCTTCTGGACTTCTGTCCTGATACAGTCCCTGACATGCTCAGGTTGCCTATAAATCTTATTTTTAATAGGCAGACTGTCCCCAATGTCCACTTCATGAGTGCACCAGGTAGTCTGACTGGGTGTCAGTGAGAATATGTGTCTGAACTGATTGAGCACCTGTCTGCAATCAGTCTGCTGCTGGGTAGTGAGGCTGCCTGCCAAGGCTACACCATCCACTGACCCATCACCAGGGTTCTGTGAGAGCAGGTCAGGGAGTGGGTCACTCTCTTCCTCCTGTCCCTCATCAGTAGCCATGAGCAAGCCCATGTCTGCCCTGTCCACATATGGTTTTAACCTGTTGACATGGAGAACCCTGTGGGGACTCCTGGGTGTTCCTAGGTCTACTAAGTAGGTAACCTCACCCTTCTGTTCAACAATGGTATGGGGTCCACTCCATTTGTCTTGGAGAGCTGCTGGGGCCACTGGCTCCAACACCCACACCTTCTGTCCTGGCTGGTAAACAGTCAGCACAGCTCTTTGATCATGCCAGGCCTTTTGAAGTTCCTGGCTAGCCTCAAGGTTTTTAGTTGCCTTTTTCATATACTCAGCCATCCGGGAGCGGAGACCAAGTACGTAGTCCACTATGTCTTGCTTTGGGGGCTTGAGAGGTAACTCCCATCCTTCCTTCACCAAGCACAGTGGACCCCTGACAGGGTGACCAAACAAAAGTTCAAAAGGGCTGTAGCCAACCCCCTTTGAGGCACCTCCCTGTACGCAAATAAAAGGCAGGGCAAGAGTATGTCCCATCTTCGCCTAAGCTTTTCTGGGAGCCCTTTAATCATGCCCTTCAAGGTTTTGTTGAATCTCTCAACTAAACCATTGCATTGTGGGTGATAGGGTGTGGTGAACTTGTAAGTCACTCCACACTCCTTCCACATTGCTTTTAAGTATCCAGACATAAAGTTTGCACCCCTGTCTGATACAACCTCCTTAGGGAAGCCCACTCTTGAGAAAATTCCCAGGAGGGCCCTTGCCACCACAGGTGCTGTAGTGGTCCTAAGGGGAATAGCCTCTGGGTACCTGGTGGCATGATCCACTACCACCAGGATAAACCTGTGCCCAGATGCTGTTTGGGGATCCATGGGACCAACAATGTCAATCCCCACCCTTTCAAAGGGAACCCCCACCACAGGTAGTGGTATGAGGGGGGACTTTGTAGTGCCACCTGCCTTGCCACTGGCCTGGCAGGTTACACAGGAGCGACAAAACTCCTTGGTGTCTTCAGACATGTGGGGCCAGTGAAAGTGAGGGACAATTCTGTCCCAAATCTTGTTCTGGCCCAGGTGACCTGCTAAGGGAATATCATGGGCTAGGGTCAATAGGAAGCCCCTGAACTTCAAAGGTATAACCAACCTCCTGGTAGCACCAGGCTTGGGGTCTCTACACTCTGAGTACAAGAGTCCATCATCCCAATACACAGTATGGGGACCACTAGCTTTCCCAGCAGCCTCAGCAGCAGCTTGCTGTCTGAGGGGTTCAAGAGAGGGGCAGCTCTGCTGCTCCTGGCACAGATCTGCTCTGGAAGGTCCCCCTGTCCCCAAGAACTCAACCTGTTCAGGTTCAAGCTCCTCTGGGACAGTTCCTTCCTCAGGACTGGGATCATCCCCCTCAAGGGACCGATCTTCCTTCTGAGCCAAGGGGGCAGGCACTGCCTTTACCCTACTACTCCTCTTCTTGGAGGGCACTTGGTCCATTATTCCAGAATCCAAGGCCTGTTCAGTGCTAGACATTTTGGCTTGTGACCTGGTCACAGCAAACACATCTGCAGGGATCCCCAGCATTTCTGCATGGGTCCTGAGCTCCACTTCTGCCCAAGCTGAAGTTTCTAAGTCATTGCCAAGCAAGCATTCAACGGGTAGGTCTGCACTTACCACAACCTTCTTAAGGCCAGTTACCCTCCCCAGGAGAAGTTAACAACTGCCAGAGTATGGTCTGTTCTGACGTTGCTAGCATTGGTCACTTGGTACATTTCACCAAGTATTATCTGCCCAGGATTCACAAGGTCTTGTGTCACCATGGTGACACTTGCCCCTGTGTCCCTAAATGCCAAAGCCTCTCTTCCATTGATTAAAGGCTGTTGTCTGTACTTGCCCAGATTACTGGGACTCACAGAGGAGGTCATATCCATGCCTCCATCACAGACTAGGACAGCCTGAGTGAGTTCTCTGACTAGGTCAGAGCTCATCTCTTTACCCAGGGTCAACCCTACTAAACCCTTGGCTTGTGTAGTCCCACCACCAACTGTAACTGCACTAGGGGAGCAGGTGCCTTAGGGGCATTGGTGGGGGCTGGAGTCGAGTCTTTGGACTTGGTGCAATCACTGGTCCAGTGGGTCTTTTGCTTACAGACCTTGCACCATGGTTTTCTTTGGCCTTTCCCTTTGGTAGTCTGTGAATCCCCACCTGAAGAAGATTTTGGGGGCCTTGTGAAGACTTTTGATCTTTACCCTTCTCCCCACCCTTATCAGAGGTTTTCTAATCTTGCTTCTTAGGGTCACCACCTTGGTTCTGTACCTTCTGCTTCACCCTGGTTCTGACCCATTTGTCTGCCTTCTTTCCCAATTCTTGGGGAGAGATCAGAGTCCACCAGGTGCTGATGCAACAGCTGATTTTGACAGTTATTAAGAATCTGCTCCCTCATGATCAGATTGTACAATCCTGTGAAGTCACACACCTTACTGCCCAATAACCAACCTTCCAGAGCCTTGGCAGAACAATCAACAAAGTCCACCCAGTCTTGAGTCTGTGCTTTTTGGGTATCCCTGAACTTTAACCTGTATTGTTCAGTGGTTAGGCCAAACCCATCAATTAGAGCACTCTTCAAGACTTTGTAATTATCAGCATCCTCCTCTCTAACAGTGAGGAGCTTGTCTCTACCTTTGTCTGCAAAGGAGAGCCACAAGATTGCTGCCCACTGCTCCTGAGGGACCCTCTGTACTTTACAGGCCCTCTCTAGAGCAGTTATCCATTTGTGGATATCATCCCCACTCTGGTAGGGAGGGACAATCTTGTTCAGGTTTCTATGGTCATAAGACCTTTCCCTATCTTTGGGGAAACTGCTGCCACCATGGGACTCTAGTCCCAACTTTTGTCTCTCTCTATAGAGATCTAGGGACTCCCTGTCTATAGCCAATTGCTGTTTCCTGAGTTCAAGCTGAGTTTGCTCATATTGAATCAGTCTCTTTCTCCTCTCATGAGAGGATTCCCTCCCATGAGAGGAGACAGAGGTCCCTATTGAGGTGTCAGAGTGGTTAGATTCCTGAGAAGGAGACCTAGACCTTCTGGGCACACTCAGAACTCTTCCTGGGGGACAAAGGGGAGGTCAGTCTGATCCTCTCCTCCTCCTCCTCCACAGGAGGAATTGGATTTTCCAGGACAAGGTCATTTTCACCTTCCTGGCCAGTTTCAGAGGGGGGCTGGGTTTCTTCACCCCTGGCCCCTTCCTCATCTTCTGCCCCACCCTCTTTGCCTACCCCTTCAGACCCTAGGGGCCTGCTGAGATCATCAGCTAGTAACACCTCCCTGAGGTGTTGGGTGCTGGCACTTTTGCCTGCCTTCAACTTCCTAGTATTGCATAATGCTCTCAATTCCAAGAATGGGAGTTTATCATACTTGGAGGGAAGAAGCCCACTGGCTTCTGGCAAGGACTCACTGGGTCCTGGCTTTGAAGACATTACTAGTGAGGTGTGGTGTATGCACTACCTACTCTAGTGTGGCCTACTAAACTCTCTTGAGTTTGTCTTGTGGATTGTTACCTGCCTTGTTATGTTGGCCTAGGCCTGGCTGCCATGCTGCTTTTCTTTGCGCACGTTACACTGAGCCGGGCCTTCCTCGCCCTTTGCTCGTGCCAAGTTCTTTTGCACTGTCTGCATTTTCTGTTGTTCACCTTTCTGGGCTCAGTCTGCACAAACATGTACAAGGTCGCATAACAATGTATTCTGGTTCTTCCTGATATGACCAGTCTCGCGCACCCAGACATAACATTATGTGCAATTGCCATGAAGAATTCGATATGCTTTTAATACTGTGGTTTACTAGCGCTTACACACACTTGGAGAAATCCCTTTCAGTGAGAAGAGCTATGATGTCCTGCTGATGTAATTCTGCATCTAGAGACTGAGGTATGGGGGTTCGCTAGTCAAAGCCCAGAGGTCTTCTATTTTATAATAAACTATCTTACTGCAAGGGGAGGGTGGTAATGTTATTTATACGTTTATCCACTGAGCTCTGAGATGCTTTCCCCGTTTGTATTCTATGGAATTGTAACCATGCTGCTTATATTAGTCATATGCATTATGCTATTAGTACTGACACGTGTACTGTACATTAGAGCACGTAAGTTGGAATAAACATTTTAACCTATCCAGTGTCTCTTCCTACGCATCTTGTGGACAAGTACGAGTGAGTGACGAAAGAGTGTTCTTGCTTTTGCGAGTCCTGAGATAAAGATACCGTGTTCTGGGTTGTCCAAACATTAGTACTTGGGTGCTAATGGGATGCTAAGCTAGTTGGGTTGGGGTTTTTGGGTGCTACGGTATATGGTGGCAAACCACTGTATTCCGGGGTCCCATTTTCCTGTGCATAGCTCTGTGTATGTGCAGAAACCTTATGACATGGCGCGACCACCGTGGGGCAGCTTATCTGCGAGACGCTTGAGTAGTACTTGTGCTTGTCCACAAACCCCTCGCGTACGCTTCCGGAGGCGTATGTGATGGTGATACCTCCTATATTGAATGTTTTATAGGTTCTTTCAAGCTTGAAGTTATTAAAAAGGTTAGTTAGCAGACCCATTTTTGTGCTCCCTGTTAGGTTGTCGAATATAATTGTTTAGTCATGGCTGGTGTGGCGATAGCTGCACATAGTCGAGAGCACTCCGAGACCACTTAGCTGTGTATGGAGTGCCCGATACTGGGGTCGAGTTGGTCTTTGTGGTTCAAGCCGATGCGGCTTATCACTTTGAAGTGTTTTACACTTGGATCACTTTTGAAGCGGTGGATGCAGGTGATAAGCTGTTTCATGAATATAAGCCCACCGCTGTTCCTGCTGCCTATCGACCCTATACTGCTCTTGAAGTGCCTCTCACGGCTTGGCAGCACCGTGTTTGGTTCAATGGCGCCCTACCACAACCAACTACCGCAGTTCGTTTAGGCCCCTTGTCAATTCAGGGGGCCACTTGGCCTGTATTGGCCGGGTATACCCCGCATCCAAATTATCTGGCATTACCGCTTGCGGAACTGCGCACTATGCATACCGAATTGGTGCGAGTGCATCGAGCCTTGGTGACATACGTTACAGGTAGCCTCCATGGAGCTGCTCCTGTAGTCGCAGGCCAACCAGCTATTGCTGCTGGAGTGACTATAAGTCCTGTCATGGTAAATTCTGTGATGGGCAAACGTCCACAAAATAAGGATGACTATCCTTACTGGCTTGCTGAAAAGTTCGATCAGATAGAAGCAGTGTTTCCACATACATCCCCAGTAGATAAACACCGCATCCTCACGATAAGTTTGCCAAAAGACATAATCCCCGATTTGACATCATGTGAAAACTGGGGTAAGGTATTCGCAGCAGTTTATTCAAAATGTTTTGGAACTCCTTCCATGACGGTTCTACCCTCTGTAATTAAAAAAGTACAGGATGAACATGGCCCTGAAGCGGCTGTGGAATTAGGGATGAGACTAGTGGGAGTGTTTGATGTAGTAGCTGAGCTGATCCTTGGAAATGTCAAGGGCGATGCTATGAACTTTCAAGTAGCGAATGCTTTGGCTTTGGTCCCAGAGTTGGACAGGCCTCGCGAATTACCGAAAATAATAGCCCGGGCTTATAAAACAATTGGAAGAAATAGCCTAGGCAACAAGCCTTTTGTAAAAATGCAAACTCAATCGCAAACACAAGTTATACAAACAAAAAGTGCATCTGAGAAAGATGATAAACCGGTCTTCACTAAAAAGAGTTGGAGACAGAAAAAGCAGGGTAAGCAACAAAAGAAGCCGGGGTCGAGAGGCGCTTCCCCAGTTTCGGTTTCTTCTGAACGTACTTATGATTTACGTGATAGGTCAAGGATTAAATCACCAGAAAGGTTTCAGAGCTCTGATACGCGTTCTCCTCGTTCTTCACAGGCCCAGACGTCGTCACAGGCTGGTGGAGGAGGACGGCAAGATAGAGGAAGGGGCCGAGAGGCTCCCCAGGAGCGAGACCAACCTCGACAACAAGTCAGAGGGAAAGCAGAAGATTTTCATCTTCCTCGACCGCAATTTCAGAAGAAAAAGGTTGCCGCTGTCACAGCGAAATATGCCTCAGACCGTGAGAACGAGACTCCAGAATTGGACGTGGGCAGTGACCCTCCTAGACAGCGCCGCGGAAGTTACCATAGTGCGGGAGGCGCTACGTCCTCATATGGAGGCGACAGCAACTGAAACATTCGTTAAGGTAGAGACAGCTGACACGAGAGTGGCACCCCCTGACAGACTATATAATATAGTTATACAAATTGAAGGTGACATACCGCGTGAAATAAAAGGGATTTTTTGGGAAAATCTAACCTCTTCATATGACATTTTGTTAGCAGAGGTGGATTGGCCACCCCCATTCGTTTTAGCTGCACATAAAGGAGAGGAGGTAATCCTTCCAAGCTTTTCAAGGCATGTCCCAAAAGACAAAGCTGAAGCACTTGCAGCTGAGTGGGCTGTGTACCTGGCACCAGCGTTATACCGCAACCATGTGGGATGGGATGAAGAATCACCTCCTCATGCAATACCTTTGCGGTCACTACCGCAGCCACAACCCCAATATCCCATAAAACGGCAGGCAAAAGGCCCCGTCTCCGAAATTCTGACACAGTTGGAATATCAGGGAGTAATTGAACCATGCGTATCACCTATGAACAATCCCCTTTTCGTGGTTTCTAAACCCGATGGATCGTACCGCTTAGTTTTGGATTACCGGCATTTAAATACTCATTGTCGGAACTTTGCGGTGCAAAATACACACAGTTCTGCGCTTGTAGACAGTCTTGTTCGTAAAAAATACAAAACGACACTTGACCTTTCAAACGGTTTCTACACGCACAACCTAGCCCCGGAGAGTGGTCAATGGACCGCATTCACTTCCGGTGGTAAATTATTCCAGTTCCGGCGATTACCCATGGGCTATAAAAATAGTCCAGGTATATTCGCCGCCCGTGTTGTTTCTTTGTTAAATGACATTGATCAAGACGCATGTTCGTACGTTGATGACATCTATCTGACAGACGACGAGTTATATCAGCATCTGTCCCGTGTGGACCGCATTATTCTTGAATTTGCGGAGCAGGGTTACAAATTTAACTTTGCTAAGTCACACATTGCTGAATTTACCGTTCTGTTCTTGGGCTATGAGCTCAATAACGAAGGTAAGGGCTTAGCCCCCCATTTCTTGGAAAAATGTGCACATTTGTGCCCCCCAAATACTCTGAAGAAACTTCAGTCTTTGCTGGGTTTCTTGAATTTCGGGCGTACTTACATTCCCGAATATGCCCAGCGTATCAAGCCTTTGTATGCTTTGATACAACCTACTTATTCAAGGTCTTGCTGGCTGCCTGAGCATACCTCAATTTTGCAGTCTTTGCAGACAGACCTATTGGAGTCTAAATATCTTTTGACTCGTGATAACCACACAAACCTGGTGATTAGAATAATTCCGGGGGCGGTGGGATTCACCTATTTAACCTTTAATGAAGGTGATACAGTACCTATCGCATACAAGTCACATCTGTACACTTCCGCTGAATTGCGCTTTACATCTGTTGAAAAAGTTCTGACTGCAGTGCAAATGGCGATTCTAAAAGAACGCGCACTGGCACAGGGTAAGCGGATTCTGGTGGTAACACCCTGTCCTGCCCTGGAGGCAGTAACAAAGGCAAGTGTACCGAACTCAAAAGCAATGCATCCCCGTTGGATACAATGGGCTACATCCTTGACGTCTTCGGACGTCACTTTTGTTTTTGATTCTTCTCTGCAGACTCAGGAGTATTTACAGTATGAATTCGTTCATCCTCCTCCTTTGTTTTTACTGCCGCTTGAGGATTACAAATGTGTGATCTACACCGATGGTTCGGCGCAACCGGCCACTGGGTCCAAACACGCTTATTCTGCTGCATGTGCTATTGTTGCGGGATCCTTTGTGGATGGCAAGTTCAAATCCACTGTAGTGCATACTCGCACACTTGGAGATAGTACCGCACAATTGGCCGAGCTGCATGCATTGCTACTTGCGCTTGAGTTCGCTTCTCAGGATGAGACCACTCTTATTGTATGTGATTCTTTTTACTGTGTACAATCTTACAATGACAATCTGTTTTTCTGGTCGAAAAACGACTACAAGGACGCAAAAGGGAGCACAATTAAGCATAAAATGCTTTGGGTTCGAGTGGCAGAATTGCAACAACGTCTGCCCCTCACACAGGTGGTTCACACCTTAGGCCATCAGCGGGTGGGCGCACACGCTATTGGTAACGATCTGGCAGATGAAGCTGCCCGTTCAGCAGTAGTCACGTGTTCAGTAGCAGCGGTTACCAGGTCCATGTCTAAAATAGACCCTGTAATATTAGCAGCTATTGCTGCAACCAAGGAAGGTAATAATTACCCTACAGGTTTCCCTTCCAAGTATTCTTACACATTAAGTCCCGATCAGGTTCCTTATGTAACTATACCTGACGTTGGAGATCGGCTGATCCCCAACGCGGACCGCAGGAGTGCCTTGATATCAGCTGCACACGAAGGCATGGCTTCGGCTCATGCAGGTGTGTCAGCTACAGTTTCCATCTTGCAGCAGCGTTATTGGTGGCGTGGGTTATATAAAGACACCCGTGCTTTTGTTCTTTCTTGCGACGTTTGTCAACAGATTAAGCCTTCCACGGTAACACGTCCACCACAAACACCGCTCTGCATTGCTAACAGACCCTTTGGGTGTGTTTACTTGGATCACTGCGGTCCATTCTCATCAGACACTGCTTATAAATACATCTTAGTGGCAGTGGACTCGTGCACACGGTTTCTCTGGGTCTGGCCACAACGGAGTGCTGACGCCCGAAATGTAATCAGGGATTTGCGTGTCTTTGTGGGAATTTTCGCATGCGGCACCTTCCATTCGGACCAAGGTCCAGCGTTTGCCTCTAGGGCTTACAAGGATGCAATGGCTTCGCTTGGGGTGCGGGTGAAATTTTCGTCTCCGTATAGGCCTGAGGGCAACTCTATCGTTGAACGAATGAACCGTGACTTAAAGCAATCCTTAACAGCTAGGGTTTTAGGTACTGGCAGGAACTGGCTGGCCCATTTGTATACCGTTCAGCGTGCACTTAATAATCTCCCTAGAAGACCTCTGGGTGGGCGGACCCCATACGAAATGCTCTTTGGCATAAGAATGTTTGTGCCTGACCTTGAGGGTCCAGACATCGCGGCGCAATCCGCCAAGTTTGATGTAGATAACCACTCTGCTATGTTACAGGACTTACAAGAAGCCCGAGACAAACTTGCAACTACACATTTGCCTTCAGCCACAGATCCTGCGTTGCAGATTCCGGTAGCCGGCTGGCTTCCGAAAGTTGGAGAACTGGTTCGAGAGAAGGTTGAAAACAAAAAAGAATTTGGCCCCTCTTTTCGTGCACCGGTTCCAGTTCTTGGCCTGAAGGGAACACGTACAGTCATTTTACCACCGCTTCCTGGTCGCAAAGAGAACAGATACATCTCAGTTGAAAATGTCAAGCTACAGCGCCTGGCCGATCCTGAATAGTGTCACACCAGCGGTCTCTTGTCCTGCCATTTATCGGACATATGTTCATAGTCCATCTGCACGAACGATCGCTGATGCTGTAATTGAGATGGTTGATTTGCCTGAAACTACGATTGATCCCCAACTCTCCACCAATATCGACGAGGACGAGTATACTTATCCTGCATCAGAATCGGTGGCCCATCAACCAACAACGCCACTAAGCCCGACTCGTTATTCCTTTGATTCGGATTCCACATCTTCAAAAGTTCCGTCCAAGTTCAGTATTTTTATATCCTGGTTTAGAGACAATTTTTTGATTCCCCCTGGACATACATCTGGTTGGTACTTTTCTTGATATTTTTGTTCATGTCCATTGGCTTTGTCACAGTGTTTTTTCTACTAATCAATGGTCACTATTTACCTGAACGCTCTGCTGTAGACTATGTTTCTGGAACTTTGGCTCCTCATTCCTCGTCTCACATCATGAAGCGTGACCACACATTTGTGAACATTTCAGCTTTCCCAGTTGCTGATGGCATCGTATGGGATGCAGTGAACTATCAAATCCATGGTCCGACGGAAATTATTAATGTACCTAATGTCCTTCGTGTTTCAATGGGTGATGTTGTACAAAATAATATTCATTCTGATGATTGGGATGTGCATGCCGTTGAAGCATTGTTTGCCGATTTAAAATATTATGCATCTTTTAATGCTGAAGATCTATATATGAATTCTGCTAATTATGCCGATTTGTATTGTTACCAACATTGGGGTAATCATTTTCTCCATAAGCCCAGTGCCCTGCGTAGTTCTGTTAACTATACCCAATGGGAACATTGTCCAAACCCCTTGCCAGGTAGCTCTCAAACTCTTCGAAATAAGTTTAATTATTTTACTGATTTTAATCGGTCGAACCCTGCATCCTATTATTTTAGACTAAATAACACATCAACTCAGAAAATTATGTTAACACACACCAAATTGCTTTATTCAGGTTCCTTTCTAAGTGCCTTAGCTGTGGGTGGTTATGAGTACTGGGATAATACAGTGGATTTAAAATCTATTTGGGGCTCCAAGCCATGGCAGGTACAGGGAACCGAGGCGTTGCATCGTGCGTGCCTCATCCCTACCCAAATTATGTTCCTAAATGCTTCCATCTATCAGACTACATGTTGGGGCTTAGCAACCACTAAACAATTGAATACGCCATCAATACCATCCCTGTCAAGTTTTCCAAATGAAAGCTCACGATTCAATCTGTCCCTCGTGTCCCTGCAGGCAATGTTACAAAATAACTCGTTTAATGTTTCTGAGCTGGTTCAGTCACCCTGGTTAGTATGGCCTATATCATCTAATGCATGTCAAATGCGTTTTCATAATACTGGTGCTAGCTACACACAGAATAGGCCTGATCCGAGGTTTACTGATGCCCGTACTGTCACTACATACTCTGTTGGTAAATTATGCAAACAATGGCTGCAACATTCGTCCCTTGATTCTGTTAAACAACATTTGTCCCTCCTTACAGGCAATATTGATCTGTCCGACTTTGTTTTGGGACCTCGTGGTCCCCGACCTAAGAGATTCATTTATGAAACGTATAATGAACTCTGGAAGCTATCACAAATGGAAGCTGCTTCCCGTCTTCGGGAAATAGATCAAGCAAATATGGAAAAGGTGCTTGCTGTTGTTGACAATAGTATTAATACCCTGTCTTCTCGCATTTACACTTTAGAGAATATTGTGTCCTCTGTTGTTGATATTGTACAAGATGATGTTTCTGTGTTATATCATGGTCAGAATCAATTGCGCTCAGTTATGCAGTTTGCATGGACTTTACAAACACTTAAGTTAGGTAAAGTGCCTTGGCATTTTTTGAACACCTCTGCCTTATTTCTACCTTTTAACTTAACTGACAAACAGCAATTTATGTCCATGAAGGATGCAACTTACACTCTATTACATATCGAAAAGGTGGATCCTTTGCCGTTCTCTGTTGCAGAACTCGATTCTGCTGTATGGCTAGTCCATGGGGTTATAGCTTTACCATTTTCCTTGTTTGAATTTGACTCGTGCATGAAACATTATCCTGTGGGCCGTTACCGGCCATTGGGCAGTGCTTTCCTGCATGAACTCTGGTCCTTGCCTTTCATGTATAAATGCCTTCGGGACGGCAAGGAAGTCTTTCTCACGGGGGAGTACTGCGACTCGACTATAGGTCATTCGCTTATTTGTAAACACATTAAATTGCATGGCTCATGCAGCGTTTCCTCTCCTAATCTTGCTTGTGTGCTGAAAGGTATTCCTGCTCCTGTTATTTCACCTACTTTCACTCTCCTTTCCAATGGTAGTTATTTACTTTTAAATAACGAAAACTGTTGTGGCCTGCAGGCTGGCATTCCTTACATTGTAACAGTTTCGCACAGGGTTGTCTGCTGCAAAAATGTGCTGTTTCCTCCCCCTCACGGCAAGGTTGATATCTCTATTTGGCCTTCCATCCCTACCCTGGAAGCAGATTTCAATAGACTGAGCAGAATAAAGGCACTATTATTAAACGAGGAAGTTATGCTCACGTCCGCCCGGGAGACATTCATTCTCCAGGTGGCGAGTACCCACAGTGAAATACAGGCCCTTTTAAACACTAATCTCCCCCAACATTTTGGGGAGTTAATACATCGTATTTTTAACGCATCTAACACTGAAGGCCTAGTGCACTTTTTTAAGGTCGTGGGGTCGGGTTTGGTGTCCTCCTTCCAAACTATTTTTGGTGTCATCCCGGCTTTCATACATTCTATTTTTTCCAGTGTCTTTGGCGGTTTCCCATTGATCCTCGCTTTAGCGGCTGGTGTCTTGCTCTTAATTTGCTTTCTGCGCAATGGCTGCTCCCCGATGGGACCTGCTCGATCCAGAACGCCTCCAGCTGCTCCGTGAGCGCCTTTTGGCTGGTTTTGGTGTCTTGCCATTGGCGACACTGAGTGTGTCATATACTCTTTCATTTCGCTTTGCGTATTTCACTTGCGTGCAACCTGTGATGACTTGTGTCCGCTGTCCTTTCACCTGGACTCTGGATTATTGCCTCTCCAATTCGTCATTGTCTGTTCCGGATTTTGTTCAGTTGATGGGTCCCTTAGAGGCCCATGAGCAGGACTGTTCCGTTGCTGGCAGTATGGCACGTGCGGCTGCACTGGGGATTTTGGCGCAATGGGATATCTGGGCGGCTGCCCAGGATCTCCTACAACGAAGCTGTTTCAATTATCACGCAAGCTGTCCCGCATTGCTTCTGGATGCTCCCTTTGCTGAGGAGCATTCCTGCTCTTTTGAACTCATGGATTGGATGGCATCTATGTTTTTTGACGATTCCAATGATGAACTCTTGGAGGGTATGGCTTTTTTCTGCACTTTCACTTTCATGGATTGACCTGCCCTTCGCCGTTTGGGCGCTCCCTGTGCTCCGACGTCAATTTTCTCCTCTGATGGGCCTCTGTCCTGGCCGCCAGACTGTCCCGGGGAGGGTGTCTTGTGGATTGTTACCTGCCTTGTTATGTTGGCCTAGGCCTGGCTGCCATGCTGCTTTTCTTTGCGCACGTTACACTGAGCCGGGCCTTCCTCGCCCTTTGCTCGTGCCAAGTTCTTTTGCACTGTCTGCATTTTCTGTTGTTCACCTTTCTGGGCTCAGTCTGCACAAACATGTACAAGGTCGCATAACAATGTATTCTGGTTCTTCCTGATATGACCAGTCTCGCGCACCCAGACATAACATTATGTGCAATTGCCATGAAGAATTCGATATGCTTTTAATACTGTGGTTTACTAGCGCTTACACACACTTGGAGAAATCCCTTTCAGTGAGAAGAGCTATGATGTCCTGCTGATGTAATTCTGCATCTAGAGACTGAGGTATGGGGGTTCGCTAGTCAAAGCCCAGAGGTCTTCTATTATTATAATAAACTATCTTACTGCAAGGGGAGGGTGGTAATGTTATTTATACGTTTATCCACTGAGCTCTGAGATGCTTTCCCCGTTTGTATTCTATGGAATTGTAACCATGCTGCTTATATTAGTCATATGCATTATGCTATTAGTACTGACACGTGTACTGTACATTAGAGCACGTAAGTTGGAATAAACATTTTAACCTATCCAGTGTCTCTTCCTACGCATCTTGTGGACAAGTACGAGTGAGTGACGAAAGAGTGTTCTTGCTTCTGCGAGTCCTGAGATAAAGATACCGTGTTCTGGGTTGTCCAAACATTAGTACTTGGGTGCTAATGGGATGCTAAGCTAGTTGGGTTGGGGTTTTTGGGTGCTACGGTATATGGTGGCAAACCACTGTATTCCGGGGTCCCATTTTCCTGTGCATAGCTCTGTGTATGTGCAGAAACCTTATGACAAGTTGTAGAAAGGGTGTGCTGTCCCTTAACACACAACTCTAAGTTCAGTAGAACTTACTGTATTACTAAGCTTGATTTATATGTACCTTAGGTACCCTTAGTGGTTTTCAGTTGATCAATTCAATTGAGATTATCTGGTAAAACAATAGCAAGCTGGAATCCCACACGCTGCACACCAATGTGAGAAGTTGGCCTGGCATATGCTGTCCACTAATTATAGTGGGCACCTTGCACCAGTCCAAACAACCCCTTATTGGAGATAGGTTAAAGACAACCTTTATTGAAAGCTATCCTAGTGGTAGCTATGGAGAGCAGCCTTCAGGCTAAGTCTTGAAGGAATGTAAAGCAGCTTGTTTTACCAGTCTATAATCTCTTGAGTGACCAAATGAAAGAGGACCACACCAGGTATATATTCAAAATATATGTATTTATTACTAAACACACCCCTCTAGTCTCTTTATTAGGCTAGAGTTCGAAGTACATACGTTACGAGTTAGTTATCTACAGTAATAGCACAAATACACGTTTGAGCCCCAGGGGCGTACCAAACCATATACCAATAAAGTGGTATAAGAACCACGACTGAGCTAGACACAAGGCCTAGAGCCTGTAGAAGTGCTTGGACCACAAGGAACCACCCAAGGCAGTGACACAGGGGACCCACGTGGGACGCGTGCAGTGTATGAACACAGCCGCGAACCACCGTTAACTTCTAAGGGGAAAGTCGCAATTAGAATTTAAAAGAAAAGGGACCCTTAGAGGAGGACTTGGAGCAAACCCTTTGAGAACTAGGCTGTTCTAGTGTCAATACCCACGAGAGCACCGGAGTACTCGAGTTACCTCACCCAGGGAAGCCGGGTGCATAGGTGTCTTTCGGGGTCGGGTTTCGTCGTCGCTTTCAATGGCGATCTGCTGCAAAGTGCTGCTGGCGGCCAAGTCGAAAGTGTTCGGGTGGATCCAAAGGTGGATCGAAGATCTGAAGAACCTGAAAGCAGAGGGGACAGAGTCTGGGCCACTAGCCAGTGACCAGGAAGGCGATGAGTAGATGCCCACCGATGTCGAGTGCTTCAGGTAGGTTGACGGTCGTCTTGTCTCTTCAGCCACGAGGTCCAGGAGGCGTCGACGACAACCAGGAGCTGGATTCGAGCTGTCCCACAACGTCTGTCGATTGCAGGGGTGTCGGCGACCGGATTGGACCCAACAAGCCTTGGCAACGGCAAGTCTCGTGGAAATAGAAGAAGGACGATGTTGCAGACCAGCAAGGTCTGGGGGACTCACCCAGTGAGGATAAGTCAGGGCACACCTGGAGCAACCAGGGAGCCCAAGCAGAAAAAGATTGGCCTTCGTGAGGGCCTAGTAGCCAACGGACTAGCGACCGCAAAGGAGCCTCGAGACGGTGCACGTGGAGCTGGCTCACAGGACACTCGTGGAGTGGAGGCCAGTGATCTTCGGTGCAGTTGGTGCTGGAGGCTGGGGCTACTCGGAGCCCAAAGCACGACTTCAAGGGAGACCCAGAAGAGGATGCACTTGCAAATGCGATCGGTGTCCAGGGGTCACGGTTCCACGTTACCCACGACAGCTACGGGCCTCAGCTTTGCTGGGGACTCAGGGCAGCCTCGGGGAAGTCTGGAAATCCACCTCTGGTGATGCAAAGACTTCGGCGTCCGACGGGAGCTTCAGCGATGCAGACCGGACAATTGCTTCTTTGGTGCCTGCCAAGCAGGGGAGTCACTCCTTGACCCCAAGGGAGATTCTTCAGTCCTCTAATCTTAAAGTAGAGCGTCGAAGGTCCAGGATTCTGTGTCAGAGTTTCGTCCAGGTAAATCTAAAGTCCTAAGGACTGGGGTCCCCTACTTATACTAAGGTAGGGGGTTGGACATACTCTGTGGCCCCACCTATGGGAGGGTCAGGGCAGAGGGGTGGTTACACCCCTTTCCCTTTGTCCAGTTTCGCGCCAGAGCTGGGGCTGGAAGCCCCTGAGCCAGTTTGAACTGGGGTATGCACAGGGACACCAAATGTGCCCCCAGTGCAGGACTTCAAAGCACCCGAGAGTGCTCCCGCCCAGCCCCAATACACACTATCCTGTCTGGGGAGGTGGTCACACCTCCCTGGGACAGGAAACCTATTGTCCAGGCCTCCCCTGCCGGAGTTTTGGTCAGCAGCAGGAGGCCAGACTTGTGTCTGTGGCAGCGGCATCCATTTTGTGATGCCAGGGCTCTGGAAAGTCAGTACCGGGCATACCGGTGTGTACATGTCTTTCCCTCTAGAAGGGTGGAATGCTACCCCCGCCGCCAGAACTGGCGGGGGGTAGTATTCCAAGATGTTTGACACCAAACACGACATGTTTCCGTGCAGCCATCCCAAAGTTAGCATTTAACGCGAGGTTATAATGCGCTTAAGAGTATATGGTCAGGCTGCACTACAAACAGCATCAGAGAAGGGTCTCCGAACGCTGCAGAGGGGCCCTGCTCATGCAGGGGCACCCTCTCACATAGGAACCACGCACTCTGCCTTCAGGATTGATAAGGCCTGCCATAGGAGTGACTTATAGGTTTATATGTGTGTATGTATATAGTGATATAGGTAGCCTATATCACAGTAAGGGGTGCATGCACCACCTTACCCAGGCTGCAGTAGCAGACCTGTGGTGTCAGTTTGGATGGCCTTCCAGGGATGGCACAATACATGCTGCAGCCCCTGGTAGGCCTCTGAGGTACCTATGCCCTGGGTACATAGTATACCATATACTAGGGACTTATAAGGGCACTCCAGATTCCAATCAGAGATGTGCCTAAGGCACATGGAAATCATTTTAAAGAGGAAGCAGCTAGGCTGGGGTTCTGATTAGCAGGGCCCCAGCCAGACTAAGGTCGAAAAACAGTGAAGCATCAGCAAAAAGTGGGGGTACCCAGGTGAAGCAGATCCTACTCTCCTACATGTGATTCATAAGGTTTCAAATAGGAAATCCTCTTCTTGGGCTTCTTTATGCAAAGTGACCCCATGGTAAGTGGCTGCCCTAGCAATCAACTCCTGATATGCAGTATTATCATCAGGAGGGGAAGGTTTAGCTGGATATAAATCCGGGTCTGTGTCTCCAGGTGGGTCTATATTGTAGTCATACCACGGATCAGGTGGTGGCTGAATATAAGTGTCATCATCATCATCTACTATATCAGGATTTGTATTTGGAGAGCCCGTGGTGTGACATGTAAAGGGTCTGAACTGGTATAATAGGTACTGGTGAAAAAGGTGGTGGTGTTTGAGGAATGTTAACAGGACTAGTAGCTGTGTCTTTTTTCTTCTTGAGAAGAATCTTATATCTATCCAGTGTCTATTTTCCTCCTGGAAGATGGTACTGTTGGCTTAGTTGTAATATGGCCAGTGTCAGGATTTATATAAATTTTCTTCTGCTTTGGATCCAGCTTTTGTTTTATTGTCTCTAAAATAGGCTCCGGTGGCTTTAAAGGAGCTTCTTTATGTTGGATTTGTCCCTTTTCTCTTTGGATCTGGAATGTTTCGGAACTGAAGGGGTATCATCTCGGCTCGAGCCTAAGCTGGAAGGCTTGATTTGTTGTTTCGGTGCCTAACCGGGAGGTGGGCCTTGGAATCAGAGTCTCAGTGGTTATCATAGCCTGTTGGCAGTGGTGGCCCAATAGCCTTCTGTTTGGTTGGAGTGGGTTTGGTGGGTAAAGGGGCTATGTTACTCACGGCACCCTGTCCAGCTGGAACGTCGTGGGACTCTAGTTCGATCTCCAATTCGGAATCGGAGTCCTGGAGGGAGAAGGCCTCTTCCTCTTCCAGTGCTGATGCTTCCAGCTCTTCCTGCTCGATATCTTCTCCGAAGATATCAGGGGTGTCCTCGATACTCTGGCGCTGCATGTCTCTTCGTCGAGTCTTTTTGGATCAGAATGACCGACACGCTTCGCAGTCTTCCTCCTCACGTTCCGGAGAAAGACAGAGGTTACAGACCTTATGAAGGTTGATGCGCGGGTACTTGGAATGGCACCGAGGACAGAATTGAAATGGGGTCCGTTCCATCGGCAGAAGACTCAATGATGGATCTTCGAGTGGAAGTAGACAGAAGAAAACGAGCTAGGCCCGAAGGCTGCGGTTGGAGTTTTCTATTGGATAATGAAAGTTTTCAGAAATTTCTCGACACGCAGAAGGTGGAAACACGATCGAAAACAATACCGGCGAGGGTAAGTGAATTGAGAACCGAAGGGATACCGATTGACGGTTTAGAATCGGAGCACTGCAATACACGTCCGAACCCGATAGCGGAAAGAAAATAATCTAACAATGGAGTTGATGCCCATGCGCATTATCAACGAAAGGAGGAGTCACCTTACCTTGTGACTGGAAAAGACTTTGTAGTATCCTCAGGTCATGTCATTGTGTTCCCTGTACCTAGCTGCTCAGCCAGTGTGAGTGTTTCGGTTAGAATGTTAGTGTGAGTGGAATGCTTGGGTGCCTGTGTGTGTGTGTGTGTGAGACAGTTGGGAAGATGGGCTGAGCAGCTAGGAGGTTGCTCCTGGTGGGGTTTGTTCTAGCTTATTGTAACTAATATAACAGACTTCTTTGCAGAAAAACAACTTGCAAACATCTGGACCCGACACTAGATGGCAGGAGTATGCAAATCATGTGTATCTACAGCACACATGCCTTAAACACTCCTTTATTCTATAGACTACACTGTCAGATTAAAAAACAACAATTGTTAGTGCCACTAACATGGTCAATAATGTACCCAAGTGGTTTACTCAAGTTTAGTGCGGGTCAACATGTTTTGCGCCGCTTGGTCTATACAAGATCTGCGCGCTTCTTCAGGACCAAAGGAAAGGGTGAGTTACCTACCCCACTCTTGGTACACACACTAGGTCCCCCACATTTTCAAGTACGGGAGGTATCTGTGTGTGGTGATAAAAAGGTGATCGCCCCACCGGTTTGGTGGACCGATATGCCCTAATGGTCGATGCAGGGGATGCGCACCTGGTGCGGGGTATTCACGAGTGCTCCTTCTCCGGTACACCTACCCTGTCCCTCTGCTCGCCTGGGTTGACCCAAACCAGTGGGACGATCATCTTTTTATCACCACACAGATACTACTTTAAAATGTGGGGGACCTAGTGTGTGTACCAAGAGTGGGGTAGGTAACTCACCCTTTCCTTTGGTCCTTAAGAAGCGCTGCGGATCTTGTATAGACCAAGAGGCGCAAAACATGTCGACCCACACTCACCTTGATTAAGCCACTTGGGTAGATTATTGACCCAGTTAGTGGCACTAACACTTGTTGTTTTTTAATCTGACAGGGAAGTCTATAGAATAAAGGAGTATATGACATCTCCTAGTCAGTTTTAACTTACTATCAACACACTCCACTCTGCACTTCACGTTGGACACCCTCGCACACATCAGACACCAACAAAATCAAAAGATCTCCATGAAAGTGACCCTTCGGGGTACCCGGAGGGCATTGCAGCGCCGGCCCGAAGAGGAGCACCCACCCAATGATGAAGCATGACATCCCCCTGAGATGTGTGAGTGCAACAAGAAACAGTCTTGTTGACTGTCCCTTCTGACCGTTCCACTCTTCTTCTTCTTCATTAGGAACAGTTACCCCCCCGCCCCCCTGGTTTTGACTTGATTATAGCTTTGGAGCACGGGCACTGGACCTTCATCTGCTCCTAGTCCCCTCTCTTTATTTTGATAGTAAAGGATTTTAAATGCCAAGTCGACATGGTAGTGTAAGCTGCACACACAGGCTCTTCAGTGGCAAGCGTGAGACATGTTTAAAGGCCTACTCAAGTGGGTGGCACAATCAGTGTTGTAGGCCCACTATTAGCATTTAATTTACAGGCTTTGGGCACATGTAGTGCACCCTACTAGAGGCTTATAGGTAAATTAAATATGACAATTGTGGATAAGTAAATCAAACCAGGTATAGGGGAGAGAGCACATGCACTTTAGCACTGGTTGACAGTGGTAAAGTGCTCACACTCCTGACAAAAAGAATCCAGCAAAAAGGGGAGGAGGACGGCAAAAGGTTTGGGGGTGACCCTTCAGAGAGGGACATTTTCCAACAGCTTCTTGCTATGTTCCCTGTGGGGTGTGGACCTTGTGCGATGTTTGTTCTCTTTCGTTACCTCTTATTTGGTTATTATGTGTCTTAGCTTCCCTACTGGGCTTCTTCAGGACCGTGTGGTACAAATCTGGTGTTTAGCCTGCCGCTTATGGACTCCTGGCTGGGCTGGTGCTTCGGTTGCTCTTCTCGATTATGCTGCAGAACTCAGTCGCTGGTTATGCATGCTGCTTCTGCCCTGCCAGGCTTGGCCTTACTTGCTGTGTGGCTTTGCTTGTGCTCTGTTAGGCTGCCTCAGTAGTTGACTCAGGAAGTTTCTGAGCTCTCTGGGAGCTAAGCTGGTTGTAGTCCCACCAACAAAAAAAGCTCAATGGGGAGGCAGAAGTTTCTCTTCATGCGCAGCAAAAGCCTGGAATGATTTGCCATTCTATTTTAGAAATGCCACCAATCTTCTAGCTTTCAGGAAGGGGTTAAAGACCTGGCTTTTTGATAAATAAACCTCTTTTTCAGCTCAGCATTAAGGAGTAGTAACTAGCGCCAGGACACCTCCGGGTAATCGTGCGCTCTAAAAGTTCCCATAACATAACATAACTGAAGGTGCTCCCTTAAAGGCGCACCTGGAGAAAGGAATTTATGTTTTTCCTTTAGTTAGATAGCACAGTGTCTGTCTCCAGGGCGTGCACACGATGATGATACGAAGTCACCAGCTCACCTCCTCACTCAACAACTCCACCCCAACCATCGCGGAAAACGACGACCCCAACCAAGCGGTGCGAAACATGTTGACCCGCACTAAACTTGAGTAAACCACTTGGGTACATTATTGACCATGTTAGTGGCACTAACAATTGTTGTTTTTTAATCTGACAGTGTAGTCTATAGAATAAACCGACCCCAAAACCGCAGCCCGAACCCTGCATAGATGGATCTCGGACAGCACCAACACCATAGCCCCCCTCAAGAAAAACAACAATACCCGCGCCAAGAAAGCCAGATGGTTTACCACCGAACTTCGAGAGTCCAGACGCACATGCCGCCGCCTCGAAAAGGCCTGGAGGAACACCAAATCCACAGAAGCCCACAACAACTTCAGAGCCGCCACCAATGCCCACCATCAACTCATCAGAGAAACGAGGAAAAAAGCGATTGAAGACAGAATCTCCACCCACGCGCACAACAGCAAGGAACTCTTCAGCATCATCAAGGAGTTTGCTCAACCCACTAGCGAGTCTACCGACATCCCTCCCTCACAAGACCTCTGCGACAAACTCAGCACCTTTTTCCACCACAAAATCAAGAGCATCTACGACAACTTCGACGAAGACAACCAACACACTGAACCCTCACCAACCACCCCCGACACCCGGAAACCAGCGATTGACGACTGGACAGCCCTCACCACCGAAGACACACTGAAGACAATAAAGTCAATCCACTCAGGGGCCCCCACGGACCCCTGCCCCCACCACATCTTCAACAGAGCCGCCGACACCATCGCACCCATGCTCCGCCACACCATCAACTGCTCCCTGGCGACCGCCTCGTTCCCCGACGACTGGAAACACGCCGAGGTCAACCCCCTCCTAAAGAAACCCTCAGCGGACCCCACCGACCTCAAAAACTACAGACCCATCTCCCTGCTCCCGTTCCCAGCAAAAGTCATTGAGAAAGCCATCAACAGCCAACTTGCCACATTCATTGAAGAACACAACATCCTCGACTCCTCCCAATCCGGCTTCAGAAAAAACCACAGTACGGAAACCGCCCTCCTCGCCGCAACAGACGACATCCGCACCCTACTGGACAAAGGAGAAACAGTAGCCCTCATCCTCCTCGACCTATCAGCGGCATTCGACACAGTCTCCCACCGCACCCTAATACGCAGACTCTACGACGCAGGAATCCAGGACAAGGCCCTCGACTGGATCCGCTCCTTCCTCTCCGGCAGGACGCAGCGGGTCAGACTCCCCCCTTTTCTCTCGCACCCCACACCTACCACCTGCGGAGTCCCCCAGGGCTCCTCCCTCAGCCCGACGCTCTTCAACGTCTACATGACTCCACTTGCCCCCATCGTCAGAACCTACGGACTCAACATTGTGCCATACGCAGACGACACCCAGCTCATCCTCTCCCTATCCAACGAGCCCAACACCGCCAGACGCAACTTTCGAGAAGGCATGGAAGCCGTCGCCAAATGGATGAAAAACAGCTGCCTACAACTAAACACCAACAAAACAGAAGTACTCATCATGGGCCCAAACCCCGACGCCTGGAGCGACACCTGGTGGCCCCCCGCCCTTGGAAACCCGCCAACCCCCATGGACCACGCACGCAACCTGGGAATCATCCTGGACTCCGAGCTCAAAATGGAGCGCCAGATCAACTCTGTCTCGTCTTCCTGCTTCCACACCCTCTGCCTCCTTTGTAAGACCTTCAAATGGATCCCCCTCGAACACCGAAAGACTGTCACTCACGCCCTGGTCACCAGCAGACTCGCCTACGGCAACTCACTCTACGCCGTAATAAACAAAAACCTCACCCGCAAGCTACAGAACATCCAGAACGCCGCCGCAAGACTGGTCCTCAACCTGCCAAAACACTGCCACATCTCCCAGCACCTGCGCACACTCCACTGGCTCCCCGTCGAGGCGAGAATCACCTTCAAGATGCTCACCCACGCACACAAGGCCCTCCACGGCACCGGACCAGCATACCTGAACAGCCGACTCAAATTCCACGCACCCCAAAGGACCCTACGATCAGCCCAGCTCTCCTACGCCGTGGTCCCCCGCACTGTACTTTTTTACAATTCACAAACTCCCAATAGTGTGCCCAGTAAGCTGCACCAGGTGCATGTATTCAGGCATACTAGGGAATGATAAGGGGCAGCCAGAATAACCCTCTTGAAACCTGGGCTCAATTATGTATCAGAAAAAGGGGTTACCTAAGCAGTAGATGAAGCCTAACGGTATTTAGCGCACCACAATAATGTATGCATCATTATTGATGTACTCGTCAAACAATTATTTTCATTAATTATTCCAATACTTTTATACTTAGTCCCTGGTATGCACTATGAACTTATTTGCCACCTACCTTAGAAATAGCCATACATTTTTCTGTAGTGTTCAAATTGTTTTATTTTGAAGTGACTTGTATCTTGTTTAGTTATATCTATATCAGGGGTCGCCTCCTTTTCTGTAACCAGACCTACTTATGTTCAATGAAAATTTTCCCGAGCTACTAATATTGTTGGCCTTGTAATAGCAACCACATCAGACAAGATTATATCTGAGGCCACGCTATTCAACATTTCCAACAGAGATCACCTCAGTGCATCAGGCAGGGTTGCCAGCAGTAACTTAAAAAAGTCTTTATCAATTTGGAATCCTTTTACGTAGGTAGCACATAACAGCTGTAGCTGAAATGCGGATGGCACTAAGGTAATATTATTAGTAATAAGTCTCCCCAACGCCACATGATTTATCACTTGGCTTTAAAAGGATTTTGGAAATTCAACCATATTTCTCCATACATCTTATGAGCTCTGAAAATACATAATTTTTTATCTCAAATAAATACTTTTCGATTTGGTATAAATATATTAAATCAGTCAAGCTTCTAATTTAGTAGAGTGGGCTGCACACAGGAGAGCTACTCAAAGGGAGCTGGAGAGCTACCAGAAGCTCACGAGCTACCTGTTGGAGAAGCATATAAACACATACATTAACATTCTTCCAAAAATTAGTACAGTGCATTTTCCAAAAAGGGCATATAGTAACACAATCCGTTGTGACCATTCAAAGGAGGGTGTGCACATTGCAAGTGTCCGTTAAGACACCCTGAGGTAGATCAAAGGATATAGTTCATAGGCCAGTCTTGTTTGTAGATCAAAGTCTACTGTGGTATGGAATCCATCCATGCATTTTCACTGTGTTTCCAGTGTGAACCCCTCGGATATGAAAGGATCAACATGTTTTGGCCCTGCAAGTTGAGGCCTCATCAGAACAATGTTACAGTGGACCGCGTGGACAATTCAATTGTGGTTCCAAATACTGGATGTTCCTCGATTGTCAGTAATGGTTGTAAAAGCTATTCCAGTTATTTAAATATTATCCACAGTAAGGCTTGAATAGCTGCAAGAGAAAATCCCAGTGTGGGTGATGCCAGATGGCTGATCTGATTCATGCTGCCCCGCTTTTCCACATTCCTTGAGTTGACGAACTGCAATGACAACTCCCCTAGTAATTACAAAAAAGAGGTCTCGGAGGCAGCTCCAATTATTTAGGAGTTCCGCATGGTCGCTGTGGTCGCTGGTTGGAAAACCTGCTGGCGTGCCTATCTAGGCATACTAACATAAACGTAATATGACACATTTCTTGGGCACCCTTTTCCCCCACTGTTTAATCGTACACTGAACAATTATGCAATTGGGAGAAGCACCGTTTCTTCTACACAGAAAAAACATTTCCCCAGTGTGTAAACCTCTTCCCTAATATTCTTTCCAAGTTTGAAGGTTGTCCATTGCCCTTCCCACAGTGGAAAACTCTGTCCATTTCCAAGGTAGGAAAGGGTCAGATCTCAGTTTGTGAACAGCCACAAACACACAAACCAGGCCGTGTTTCGCCTACTCCCCACCTATTGAGTGGGGTATACTGTGTAACCCTACAGAACTGTGTACACAGTAGTAAAAGGACTTACGATAGTCAGGAACCTTTCTGAAGCTATTTTCAGACATAAATCAATGTCTACAGCCAAAACTGCCTTTGTGAATAGGGCCAGTATTGCTGGCACAAGCTCTGAGCTACCAGAGGCACTGAGTAGGTTAATGGTAGGTCCTGTTCAGAGGCAGAAATTGCCTCTTGACCTTTTTTCTATCTCACTGGCACCATTAGAAGATATTTCTAGCTGCACCAGGGAAGTCTACTTGGGAAACAAGCATTTGCAATGCAATAGGTCTCGCATTTGCGAAATTTTAAGGTATTGGCATTGTAAATGACAATGCCTTTTATTTATATGTTTTCAAAACCAACACATAGATAAAAGGTTTGTCATTTATAATGCCAGTAGCCCAAAGTCTCGCAAATGCGAGACATATTGCATTGCAAATGCTTGTTGCGCATTGGCAGCTGGTCTTCACGAGCTGAACCTAAAGCCTTACCATGGCACTATGTTTGGTAAGTCTGACGCACAATTTATATTTATCGTATCTGAAGTGGCTAATGCCTTTGTGACTGATTCGGAGACGGTGACAGTCTGTGTGATACAGTGCTTGTGTCTGCCGCCTGAGACAGTGTAACTGTCTGAGGAGAGCTCCTTCCCATTGTTTCCTCAGGCAGAGCCCATGGGCGTGAACTCTGGCCAATTTTAGCCCCGCTACGTCTAGTCCACTGAATCTTAGTAAAGATTTGGCTGGAGGAGGAGTGCTCGATTTCCAACCATTGGTGATTTTTATTATGCACAGCTGTTTAACTGCACGAGACATTTACCTGTATTTCACATTCCCATTTCATGCGCGTATTATACAAGAAAGTCGGCCACTAACATAACATGTTTTCAACCCCATTTTAGATTACGTTTTACGGTTTTTGTCAAACCCAACAGAAGTGGAGTAAATTACATAAAACAACTGGACCAACAAGACTATTACTAAGACAGCAGTCCAGTCTGTCCAGTCTCAGAGCAAGAGTAAGAGCATAGAGATGCTTAAAACCAAAGAAATAAAATCAGTGATACATTTGGAAACAACAACAAATACTGTTAACAGTTCACACTCGTACAAAGTGCAACTTATCTATGCCTCGACATAAATGTTCAATCTATGACCACATACTCAAACAGTTATTTAAAAGCAAACCAATGTTTAAAATTCTTAAAAGTAAAATGTATCCACTGTGACAGCATTAAACGTTTTTCCAATTTACACCAGTTGCCCTGCCGCCTAACACTATCTGCAAATGTTCCACTACTATCTTTCATATTATAGAGAGACCCTGCTCAAACTTCCTTGCAGCTTTTCAAGCAACTGTTGCAACTCCTGGACATAGTCTACCTGGACTGTGGAGACATGCCCAAAGGGAGCATCATGCCACCAAGAAGCATACAAAGGTTGGAACGTCGCAGACTGCATTTATTGGCAACTACTTATTTAGGCATCTGAAGCACTCCTAGAAGCGGCTTGATATGAATAAGCAAGCACCGTGAGTGGATATGCTAAAGAAATGTAAACATCAGATGTATTTCTTGAATACCGTTTTTTAAACATACTGAGAATGTTGTGTCCAGAGGGAACAATTCAAAAGCACATGAATCTATGAAAAATCAAATGCCGCAGAAGTATAAGCAAAGTGGCACCAAACAAAAACAAGCATTGACAATGCCAATCTGTAGAGTTTACCTTTACATACAAGAAAGAAGTATTGATAGTGCCAATGCTTGTTTACAGTAGTCTTCGATATCTGTCAAAATCGATGTTGTTTAGTCCACATTTCTAATGTAGCTTTTGCTAGTGACCACTGGGGGTGCTAAATGCAGATAACATGTCTAAACGTGGCTCTGTTTTCTTGAACGTAATGCCACCTTTGGAGCAGGACGATTGACGAATTCACAGACATCGAAACCAAAAAGCTCACATGGGTGGGTCAAACACAGAAAGGGAGAAAGCAACAATTAAAATGTAAGGCAACTGAGAATGACACCAAAGCCATCCAATTTTAATCAGTGATTGGCTCTGTGGGGCATTGCATACAATGCTGTTTCCCGGCAGACAGCTGGTGCGGTCTAAATTGAGACCACAAAAATTAAAGCACTAACAGGGGTCCATCCAGGAGCGCTGTGCATGTAGCATTCAAGAGCCACACAGGGTTGAAAAGGTTGGGCGCTCAGAAAGCTAGCTGGCACATAAGGTGGGTGGCCTGGAAGAAGCAGTGAAGTCCGAGGAGTCTTTAGGAGGGAGAGCACCGATTTAGTATCAAGGATGTAGAATTTCTATTCAAGAGTTCTGCAAGATTTCCTTAAACACTGGGAGCATTGAGTCTGGAGAAGAAAGGAAGATTTATTTCCAAACAAACATCGATATTTTACCTTATTTGCAGTCTTAACGTTCATCACGATTGTCTGGAAAACTTATTTTTGATTTACTTCACAAGGTTTAGGCAGAAAACATTTTATTTGACAGTTTATTAGCAGACACTCTGCAATTAAAAGATGTGGATGTTTTTGCAATCGGAAGCAACCAGGCGCTACATATCCCACGCAGATGATCGCAAAATAATTATTTGATTTATAGAGCACCTCTTTCTGGCAAATCAAGTTTTGAAGCGCTAACCAGCAACAACTGGAGTTGGAAGCAGGACCGAAAATCACAGAAAGCGCAAATGAAGAGAAAGAAAACAAGCACAAGCGCGCGCGTCAGCAGAGGGAGGGGCGAAAGGAGCAGCGCGATTCCCTTGCGGGAGCGAGCGGCAAGGCGCGATAATTAACATATGGCGCCAGCTGCTTGCTCCCGCAAGTGAATCGCCAGACGTGCACGCGTTGCCATTGGAAGCAATGCAACGCGTGCACGTTTTTGCAGGGAAAGCTGTGCCGATTTCTAAAGGTCTCTCCTATGCAGCGCATGCGCGCTGCGTAGGCGAGACCTAAAAATGCCCTATTGTAGAATGACATGAGAAGCCTGGCAATCCAGGCAAAGAACCTTAAACTACAAGCCAATGATGGCATTATACATGTGTGTAGGTGACCTATATAGCACAAGCCAGGCGACAAAGCAATGGAGTGCTGTGCGTGTTGGGTTTTTTACAGTGGATTATGCATAAGTAGGAGAAGCAGGGAAGTGAAGACACAATGTCCACTGGGACAAGGCTTGCAGTGATAGTTGGCAGAGAAAAGCGGGTGCAGTGGGAGAGGAGACTCTTCAGGAGTGATCCACCATCAGAGTAGTTACGCTTTGAGGTGTTGCCACCACATAGCTGTAAGTGGATAGGATCCAACTTGCAAATTTAAAACAGACAAGCAAAGATATGCTGCTGCATTCTTCACAAATTGTACCTGAGCCACCAAAGAATCAAACGCAGAGAATACTCAGCCCAGACGCAAGGTGGTGAAGGCTTGTACTGAAAACTGTTTCCTTGCTTCTTCAAATGTGTTTCAGAATCCTAGTCTGAAAATATACGAAGCAGAATCTATCTTAATCCGAGGCTCGAAGGGCAGATTGGCATGGATTTTGAAAGTAAATTTCCTTACCAGTGTAAAGTGCCATGGGCAGGTGCCCAACTAGTCCCTCCGAAAGAAGGTAACAGCAGAATGTATCCCTACCACGAAGTATCAACAATTCAGTCCTGTTGGTGTTCAGCATGAGCCAGTTTAAGCCATTCAGTCCTGGGGATTATGGAGATTAAAGTTGGAAATGAAAAGCAAAGCAGGGACAACTCTCCCATGCTCATCCGAGTTATTTCTTGGAGTGTGGGAAATCGCAAAATATTTTTTCATAAAGTTTTTGGAAAATCACCTTAAATTTTACAAGCGGCGAGAAATGTATTTTATGGAAATTTGTGTGAAAGTTTCACATGACGGCAAGCTGCGTACAAAAAATTCACATGAGATAATGGTACAAGAAAGGTCGAACAGAAAATGTGGCTCAGCGAGAGAATTTCTGCTCAAACCAGTCTCCTGCGAGCAAAAAAATTACCCAAAATTGTGAAAAGTAAAATATTAATGGATTTACACATAATTCTATGTGTGCTTTTTGACTCGCCTGTATCCAGCACACCAGTGATGGATCTTTTCAGAAGCAACTACACTACCGACAAATTAACAAATGTCTAGGGTGTGCTCAGGACTGGGAAGCCAAAATCAGCCCTGTTCGAACCAGCCCTGCTGCCTTGCCCTGATAGCACTGTCTCTGGCTTTCCCTCCGTACATTGTTACTCTCATTCTCCCTCCCTGATCTCTCGCTCTCTCCAACCCCCTCTTTCTCTCTCAAAGCCCCTGTGCCTACAGCAGTTAATCTACGGGAGCTGGGGGAAGTGACATAGGCGCCAGTAGCAGCCCTGGCATTTCGAAACAAGACTCCAGTGGCTGTGGCCCACTGGAGGAATGCCCAATAAAACAAGCATTTGCAATGCAATCGGTCTCGCCTTTGGGACCTTATATGTATTTAGCTATGCAGCACATTAGCCTGGGTGCTGAAACATCTACTGTTCTTTAACATGGAGGGAAAGTAAGCACCAAACTGCGTGACGCACCAGGTATGGGAACACATGGAGAGAAATATTGCCTTTGAGCTGGAAATGGTATTGTCCAAAGCTCTGTTTTTAATATAAAAGCAGGGCCTTCGGTGGTCATATCACTGAAAATACAAGATTTGAAAAAAATATTATTGTCTACAGGTGCTAGTGGAAGACAATTTCTTTGGACTGACAGGACGATTCATCTGAAAGGTCCGCAGGCGTGACCTGTGGCTGGATTTACCCCACCCCTAAATACTTGCCTTACAAAAACAACGTCCTATCACAATATATCCTGATATTCGTACAGGGCAGAGAGCACTCTGTAGCACTGACCGTGAACATAGGCATCCCTCGGTGTTTTCTTCCCCTCAGTAAAAATCCCCTTCCTGAATTCTCTGGCCCAGGGCAGCACGGCGTGTTTACATACCCTGACTTCTCTCGGTGGACCATGGATGGCTAGCAGTGCCTGCGCAATATCTCATGCCCTTCTCCCGCCTGAAGCGGGGAGCTCTAGGGAGCAGGAGAACTCACTGACAGGTTTGGCATCTACTTCCGGCGCGGTGCCTCGAGGCTGAACATGCTCGGCATTAAGTGCTATAACAGCAAACATACGTACTCAACCCTTTGGTAGTTCAACTGGGCTGGTGGTAATGATAATATTACTCTATCATTACTACTACTAATTCCAAATTACGCTACTGATATTAATAATGAATAAGAATACCCACAACATTACTCATTAATAATAAATATGATAATCAACTGTCCCATGTGGGAAGCTTTGAGGGAGTTTACATACGATTTGCGTTTTTTTCCCCCCACACACTACTCTGTGGTAGTTTTTAAAGGCGCATACGGTACACTGGAAAAGCTTCTAAGCACTGACAGCAACTTTTACATGGAGGTGCCCACGGAAAATAGTTTGCCTACAGTCGACTTTCAAATGGATCCCCCCCCCGACTGCAGAAAGACCGTCACCCACGCGCTCATAACCAGCAGACTGGACTACGGCAACGCCCTATACGCCGGAATCAACAGAACTCTTCTACACAAACTCCAAACCATCCAGAACGCCGCAGCCAGACTCGTACTCGGGACACCGCGTCACAAACACATGACCCAACACCTACGAGACCTCCACTGGCTCCCCGTCGAGAAGAGGGTCACCTTCAAACTCCTCACCCACGCCTACAAATCCCTCAACAACATCGGACCCAAACACCTCAACGAGAGAGTCTCCTTCCACGTACCCAAGAGGAACCTCCGCTCCGCCGACCTCGCCCTGGCAGAGGTCCCCCGCATCCGCAGAAACAGAGCAGGTGGGAGAGCTTTCTCCTACATCGCAGCCAAGACCTGGAACGAGCTCCCTGTGAACATCAGACGCTCCCCGACCCTGCACACGTTCAGGAAGGACCTAAAGACCTGGCTCTTCAACTGATCCGGAGCTGCTCCCACCCCACCCCCCCAGCGCCTTGAGACCCTCACGGGTGAGTAGCGTGCTTTACAAACCCCTGATTGATTGATTGATTGACAGCACATTCTATTAGTGCATCTGTTGTTTTAAAAACGGCAAACCATTTACCTGCTGCCAGGCCGCGTGACTGTTCAGTCCGACGCTGAGATTAGGGTAGCTGAAGTAATGCACCCACTCGCCTGAAGCTGTAACCCACGACCTACTATCCTGCCGCGTCAGGCATGCCCGATGGGTCTATGCCCGGCCAGGCTGCAGGCATCGCCTCACGATCGAAGCACAAAACAGAGAAAAAGGACTGTGGGCTCAAGTTCCTCCTCTGAGCACTCGCAAGTGGTAGCCATCGTGTAGCGGTGACGCTGTTCGGGCTTTTAAGTATTTGTTAGGAGTTGTCTGTTGACTCTGTTTAGTCTTAAAGCTGACGGTCTAATTTCGGTCACTGCCAACGAAAACTGTCGCGCATAAAGCAGAGCCAAAGTTCAATATTATACAAACGAGTGAGACCCGGCGCCCAACTCAGGAGGAGGAGGCTCAGGAGAAAATATAACAGAAAGGGGGCCGGGCTGGCTGTGGGAGGAGAGGCGTTCACTGCACATGCGTAAGATAGCCGTCAGCAGCGCGCGAGCCAAAAAAAGAGTGCGAATTCACCCAGCAAATCCCACGACAAACAAGCATTTGCAATGCAATACGGCTCGCATTTACGCGAGACCTATTGCATTGTAAATGGGAGTGCGGGCGTCCAAGAAGGCACGAACGGAAGTGGGGGGGTTAGTGGGGGGGCGAGAAGTTACAGACTGCGGAAGGGGGCGGGGGGGGAGGACACAGGGCAGAAAATAGTGTTGGAGTAAAGGGGCCAATAGCCAGGGAAGGATACAAATGACAACATGGCCGTCAGGAGGAGGGACTAACAAGCCGAAAACCAACCAGAAGGCAGCATTTAGGATGTAAGCCAATCACAAAGAGGGACGGAGAGTGGGCGGAGCTTCGAGAAAGCTTCCACGCTATAGTGTATACTACATGCCTCGCAAAGCGAGCAGCGCATGCGCTGCAATGCTAGGCGAGACCTAATAACAGGACAGTACAGCCGTAGGGCAGGAGAACACAGCGATGGCCAGCTCCTGTATTCAGAGATCCGACATACTGCCATGTATCCCTAAGCCGTAGGCCGGCCTGTTGTCAGTGCAGACATCCACTTCCCCAGGTGAGCTCGGTACTCAGCCCTGCTGGACAGATGCTGATCTACTCCAGGGTTTCACGGTTAGCAGCATTCCTGCTGTTCCTGCAAAGAGCTCAACTCCGATACATGGTGAGTTCTCTCAGATTCTAAAAAGTCTAAAATGGCCGAGTGAGGAGTTCTCCCTTAAAATCTTTCCTCCTTTAACAAGCCGTATTTTTTTCTAACAAACACCTCTTTCAACCAAAAAAAAGTTCAATACACAATTTAGAATACTTTACAATTGCTGCATGTTGTTGTATAAATTATGTTTTGGGTATTTGTAAAGCGCACTATCACCCGTGAGGGTATCCTGGTGCTGAGCAGATGTGCTTGCCTCGCCCTGTCTATGATAGGGTGGTTCATTGAAAACCCAGGTCTTCAGAGTCTTGCAGAATTCAAGAAGAGAGGAGGAGGCGCTGATGTGGAGTGGGAGGCCATTCCATGCTTTAGGAGCCATGTAAGACACGCCCGTCCTCCTGATCTGCTTCTGTGTATGCACGGGATGAATGCAAGTCGGAGTCCTGTGAAGCGGAGGTGTCTGGGTGGTTAGTGGAAGAAGATCCAGCTGTTTAGGTAGGTAGGCCTAAGTTGTGTAGTGCCTTGAATGAGTGTGTGAGGAGTTTACATTTGCCTCCAATGTCCTTTATTATTTTGTTATTTCTGAATGACTTAAGGTTACAGATTACTCCAAGTCACCATGGATGCAGCGCTCCGCCCCTAGGTTTATTTTCACAACTAAGTGCATTCTGGTAATTGTAGTCATAATTCCCAGCAATTAAACATTTGGACTAAGATACCAGATTAAAACAATTTGAAAAGGAAATCCCAGCATCATGACATGGTGTGACTTGATAACCTCAGGGTCATTGGAGGTGGGGAAAGGGGGCCCCCAGAAGGCAAGTAGGTGAATAGGGTCAGCCTGTGCAGATGCCAGCAACACAACCTCATTGTACTCAATTTTGAAAATGTTTATACCTCTGCAAAAATTAACTTCACCTTTCTGCCACCTTATTTCATCTGTCTCAGCTGTGCACTCTGCTGCCTCTTGTTTTCTCATTTCACTTTGGTTATTGCTCTGATTCTCCTTCTTGTCCTTACCCTGTTATTCAAGCTGGACTCCTCTTTCCCCTCTCTCTCTTTCAGTGGCCTACACGCTCAACTCTCTCCGTTTTTTCATTGCCTATGGTTAAAAACCTTTTAAACACCGGTGTTTCAGACTGTCTGGATGTATTCAGACTGTTCGCGATGCCGAGAGCCTGAGTGTCCAGACTTGCTCGTCTGAGCTGTCTTTCTGCTGTATCCTCCATTCTACGATGATACACCAAAGAGAATCCACACATGCATGAATCTTCATATTTGCATGAGGCAACACTAGTGACAGCAAGTACGTAATGCAATGACAAGAACAAGTTAGGTTGAAATGCGCAGAGAAGAGAACATGGGCTCTGCCTCCTGGCTATGGACTGCCAATGTCATTCAATGCATCCGTTGCCTCTCTGTGTTACACAGGAGCCAGGTCGTCGAGCTCCTTCCTCCAGCTGCGATACGCCTATGGACTCACTCTTTGTGAGTAACTCATTCAAGTTGTGAAGCCTCACCACATACACTAGAGTGATGCTCTCCTGCTTCATAGCGCTGTTGTTCATCTAATACCACGCATAAGCGCTTCAAGTACTGCAACTGTTTTAAAGTCCTTTCTAGATTATTACATTACACAGAAGGAAGTAATTTCCTGAATTAATTTCGTTAAATGAGAGTAACTGCTTTGATCCCCTCATGATAAAGTGTCACTCAAAGTGGCACGCCTGAGATATTGAAATGTCACTGATCGGGACTTTGCAAACACAGAAATGTCACAAAAAAGCAAACTGAAAACTTGTCAGCTATGCAGCCATTCTAGTGGCACTATAGAGCATTGCTATCCTGTTTTAAGTCACAATCTTACAGAATAAGAACGCTCAATCAGAGTTGGAAATGCAATGCTCTCCAATAACCTTGCTAAAACAAAATCATGGCAAAATATCAGTACATTACCGCTTTATCACTTCTTCGTCCCATTGCTTACATCATGAGGTGTGCACACACTCTGGAGACAGGCACCCTGCTGCCTAACTTTAAAAACATCACACCTTTTCAACCCTGTTTGTGCCTTTTCTCCTTGAAGCAAGAAGATTATTTCTGTTGGGGACTGTATTCTGGCTTTAGCTGGCTAGGTTCTGCTGGCAGTCTGTGCTCCTACACTTTTCTGTTGGATTGGTTTGGGACTCGGTGTGTGGTTGCATTCCTGGATATTGCTCACAGCCTCCTTTCATGGACATGGATTCCAGGAGCCAATAGTCAGCAGAATAGGGTGTGGTCCTCCCAAAAGGTGTGTTCTGCTGGGCTTGGAGTTGAGGTGAACCATCTCTGGATGTACCACTGGAGACTCCCTCACCTGAGAACGTGTAGAGATAACCGGTCTTGAGCCTCCCACTTTCTTCACTTCTGAGCTTGGGGCTTCTGGGTTGTTGCTCTGTTCCCCAGTCCTTTTCCCTTTGGATAGGCCATTGTGTGCGCCAACCTCCCATGCTAAACATGTTGAGAGCGGTGGTCCTCTACTTCTATTTGGCCAGCCCTTAACTGGCTCCCTGCTGACTTTAAAATTGATATTGAGTTTCATATTGACTATGCCTCTGCTGCTAGATAGTAATCCATTTGCCTCACCAGTCTGGGTGTCGGCCCTCCATCATGTGCACTCGGCTGCTCTTGGGTTAATGGCGCACTTCGCCTTTGTAGGGAACGGAAACCACTTTGCTTGGGGTCAGGCGAGTGCACACCCTCTTTTGTTGGGGGTGAAGCCTGATCTTGGGCTTCCTCGTGTGCTCTCTACTGGCGTTGAGGCTTATGTGCTATGTTCCCTATTTTGTGGCTTCTTGTTTGGTCTGTGTGTGCCACGGTCTCCAATTTGGACTTGTTGGAGGCTGAGTGGTTATAGGTCCATTGTTTGACCTGCCCGTCCATGACTCCATGTCTGCTTTGGAAGAAAACTCATTCTATGGGATGCTGGCAGGACTTGGCCTTCTCCCTGCTCTCTTTTGAGATCTGACGCATTGGTGCCCTTGACTTGTCTATGACTGGTTCGGTTGTCTGGTGTTCCCCAATTCCCTTTTGCTCATGGCATTCAGATTTTGGCTTGGGGGATTGTGCCACATTCTTGTGCCTTTTGTCCTTGTACATTCATTTTCACTGGTGAGGCAGTTTGTAGCATGCTGTGCTGTCTTACTTGCATGTCTGGGACAGTGTTGGAGTCTGCACTGTGTTAGCAGTTCCTAGCTAGTCCTCCCCCCCCCCCTTGTTGCTTTTCATTGTGGGGGTGAGGGACTTCATATGTTCTTCCCCCTGTGTACAGCGGATGCTTATGAGGTAGTGGCTTTGCCTCCCACTCAAACCTGTGGTCATTCTTCTCTGTCCCCTAACGGGGATGTTTGGATACTGGTCCATGAGGCCTGTTCTGTGGTGGGCTTGGATTGGGACTGGCATGCATTTGGAAACCTTTTCTCTCCTTTGTCCCGTGACTATTTGCTAAAGATTCCCTTCTTATCTATGTAACATTTGTTCCTTCAAGTTTTGTCTTTTGGTCCCCTTTTTGACTTTAGATGCTATTTAGCACTGGGCTGCTAACTGAAGTGCTGGAGTAAGCAGGTGCACAGATTAGCTTTCTGTTGGGAGTCACCAGTGACTTCTTGGAGGGCATGGCGCTTGTTAATGTTGTCTCCTCTCACTCCAGTACTACGGGGGATGGTTTTGCATTTTTGTTTGAGCATCTGGTCTGCACCAGGTTTTGAGGTAGTCTGCCTCACTCCTCCTACACGTCATTTTTCAGTCTTTGGTACATGGGTTGAACTTCCGCCCTGTTTTGTTTGGGTTTTCATGTGCCTTCTTGCTTTCCTGGGGGTGTTTTATTCTCATACCATGTTGGACTTGAGGCTTGTGATTGCTGGCAGTGTCTTCTTTGGTATCTCATTCTAATCTATACCCCTGTTTTAAGTTGACTTCTGTGCTTTGGCAGTTGGAGTAGTGTGACTACCCAGGTTTGTCATGTGACTCTTCAGGTAGGTTGGGGTTTTCTTATTCCCCAACATTTATTTGTAAACGGGTCGGTGGTGGCCTTCCTGTGCGATTTATGTTTGGACATAAAAGACATACAATTGCTGGACGGAATGCAGAAGAAATCAAAACATTCACCCCAGTCAAGAATTCTTTTGCTCACCATGCCACCCCAGTTTAGTCCTGGCCATATGCAAATCAGTCTTGACCCTGTGCCTCATGGGAACAGTCCAGCCCGAACTGCCAAGCCAGGTCCTCCCTAGACCGGAAACAAGCATCCTAGGACCGGTTTCGGGGTTTCACCCCTCATCAGCCAGGGCAGCTTGAATCCAGTGGCACAGTGAGCCCGGGACCCTTGTCTGGGCATACCCGGTGCACTTAGGGCGAGCAAGCAAAAGACACACAATTGATGGATGGAATGCAGAACAAATCAAAACATTCACCCCCAGTCAAGAGATCTGGGTTAAATCCATCATTCTTTTGCTCACCATGCCACCCCAGTTTAGACCTGGCCATATGCAAATCAGTCTTGACCCTGTGCCTCATGGGAACAGTCCAACCCGAACTGCCAAGCCAGGTCCTCCCTGGACCAGAACCAAGCATCCTAGGACCGGTTTCGGAGTTTCACCCCTCATCAGCCAGGATAGCTTGAATCCAGTGGCACAGTGAGCCCGGGACCCACGTCTGGGCATACCCGGCACACTTAGGGCTGGCAGTTCGGGCTGGACTGTTCCCATTGGGTGCAGGGTCAAGACTGATTTGCATTTGGCTGTGTTCAAACTGGAATGGCATGGTGAGCAAAAAAAACGATGGATTTAGGCCCAGATCTCTGTACTGGGGTGAATGTATGACATTGTTCTGCATTTTGTCCATCAATTGTTCTTTTTGCATTTGTCACCCCGAGTGGGACGGGTATGCCCAGACGTGGGTCCCGTGCTCTCCATGCCACTGATGAGGGGTGAAACCCCGAAACCAGTCGAAGGATGCCTGTTTCCAGTCCAGGGAGGACCTGGCCCAGCAGTTCCGACTGGACTGTTCCCATTGGGTGCAGGGTCAAGACTGATTTGCATATGGCTGTGTTCAAACTGGAATGGCGAGCAAAAAAACGATAGATTTAGGCCCAGATCTCTGTACTGGGGTGAATGTATGATATTGTTCTGCATTTTGTCCATCAATTGTTCTTTTTGCATTTGTCACCCCGAGTGGGACGGGTATGCCCAGACGTGGGTCCGGTGCTCTCCATGCCACTGGAGTCAAGCTATCCTGGCTGATGAGGGGTGAAACCCCGAAACCGGTCCTAGGATGCCTGTTTCCAGTCCAGGGAGGACCTGGCCTGGCAGTTCGGGCAGGACTGTTCCCATTGGGTGCAGGATCAAGACTGATTTGCATATGGCTGTGTTCAAACTGGAATGGCATGGCGAGCAAAACAACGATGGATTTAGGTGTACCGGGGTGAATGTATGACATTTTCTGCATTTTGTCCATCAATTGTTCTTTTTGCATTTGCCACCCCGAGTGGGACGGGTATGCCCAGACGTGGGTCCCGTGCTCTCCATGCCACTGGAGTCAAGCTAACCTGGCTGATGAGGGGTGAAACCCCAAAACCAGTCCAAGGATGCTTGTTTCCAGTCCAGGGAGGACCAGGCCTGGCAGTTCGGGCTTGACTGTTCCCATTGGGTGCAGGGTCAGGACTGATTTGCATATGGCTGTGTTCAAACTGGAATGGCATGTGAATGTATGACATTGTTCTGCATTTTGTCCATCAATTGTTCTTTATGCTTATGTTTGGGCATGTCCTTCTCAGTGGAAGGGACACTTTCATCTGTTGGGGTCTTCCACATGTTTCCTGCTGGTGCCCATGTGTTCACCTGGACAGATCTTTGTACTGGGGTGCTCCCCAGCAACCCGTGTTTAGGTGGCCTTCTTGCATGCCCCATTGTACATCACTGGACAAGATCTGTGTATTTGAAGCCTGGTCTCCGTCCTTGCTCACAGCGAGCCAGAGGTTAAATTTTCTTGTTCTTGGGGAAGGGTGCTTCTAAACTGTGTGTTGGATGCTTGTGCCAATTTTGTCTTGTGCCCTTTGTCGATGCTGGGCTTGGGGTTTAGGTGTTTCGGTCCTTTAAACAATCTGGCGAGTTCTCATTTCTTTTTTTTGGAAAGACCGCCGAGTGTATTTTTCCAAGCATTCATATATAATAATGAAGTACAAGTTTAAATCAATTCAACGTTGCACAGTTACGTAATACAACACATGTTGCAGAATTATTCAGCGTATGAAATTGACATACTGTACAATTTTTCATTTAAAAAATTGTATTGTTGATTGTTTCCCAGGGTCAGGCAGGAGTTGCATCATACAGAGTTTCAACATTTGTTATTGACATTCTTCATGTGGTGTATTCAAAACGATGTCTAATATATTTATTTCCCAAGTATTTTAGCAGAAATTCCTTTGCAGCCTCATGTTAATTCCAATGCAGTTATTTCTGAAGTAAGCTTACAATTTTCCATTTATTTGGGAAGCAGCCAACACGTTTCACCCAGGTGGTATTAGAAAGAATGGTTATTACGCAAAAACCTATTTATTGTGAATTTTTATTTACTGTCCCACTAAGTGTGAAAAACACTGCAATCCAGTGATACACAAAGCATGCGTGCCCTTTTGATAGAACTTATCATAAGTGAAAGTGAGACTACGGAGTCGGTGGCATATCTATTTTTCCCTTCAAAGGTGCCATGTGTGCTCATATTAAAGACTCATGTTCTCATTTCTTGTCTGGACCCCAAGCTTCTCCCACTGATGCTTGTCTCAAGCTGCGTGGGAATACTCTGGGCTGACTTGGAGTAATCTTTTTCTTATTGGTACTTTGGCGTGTCCTCACTCTATGTGCTTGGGCCTTTCAATGCGGGTGTGCGACTCTCTATCTGTGGCCAATCTCATCTCTGGGATCACTTCCCCTGCAGTGCGCTAGGATAGCAATGTTTATGCCTACTTTGATGGCCTTGCATGTCACCCCCCATCCCCTCTGTGGTCCATGCTTGCTCTTTGCTGCCACAGCTTGTTTTCTACTCTGGTAGAGTCTGCTGGTCCTCTATCTTGGAGCTGCTGTTGGCTCTGTTGACATTTGCTGGGGCTCTGAGCGCTCGGCTGTTTGTTGGGACAGAAAGATTTAGGTGTTGATGATTCGATAGGTTTCCTCTGGTTGCTGTGCTGTTCTCTTGTTGGGCATGTTGAACCTCTCTATTTCTGTGTGCATTCGGATGGCGGACTTCCTCTGTGCTCCATGGCGCACCTGGTGCTTAATCTTCCCGTTGCGTGTTTTTCCTACTGTTGTATAACGTTTGGTCAGCTATGGGCTCTCTGCCCCCCGTCACTCTTTAGGGTGTGGTCTATGCACATGCTTTGTCATGTACTATTGGTCAGGCACTGGGAGGGGCTGAACATGTTTATGGCTGGTGTTGTTGAGATCTCTGTTTCAGTTACTCTGGGGTTTCCCTGCCACTTAGAGATTGTTTTCTCAACGTTATCCACTTGACTGGCTCTTTCTTTGCCCGTGTGTCGGTATGAACACTTGGTGCAAGATTTGTGTGTGATCTGTGTGCGCGCCACTATTGGTATGTCAGGTAGGCACCATTTTCTGCATAGTTTCCCGTTAGAATCTTCTTGGGATTTTTCCCCTGAATGTCTGATCCATGGGGATAGGTCCTCCCCTTGTGTAGCTTAGACGCTGTTCTGCTGCTTTTTGCTGGTCATCTCTACTTCTGGTTTTGCTCTTTGCTTTGATTTCGGTACCAAGTTCCTGTTGGTGGGCTCTTGTGTGATGGATTTTGGTGAGACACAGTACATCTTTGTGGCCCTACCCAAGCTCCCCATACTACTAAAGGTTGAGTTTTTTTATGGCCTTAATTTTGTGTCTCTGACTAATTCATGGCCTTCTCATTTGGGGTTCTTGTCCAGAACTCCTCCCTCTCCTATAGTAGTGATTAAGGGTGTTCTCTCCCCTGTGCTTTGGTTTTTGTTTGGGTCTAGGTGTACCTAATCTGCAGTAAGCCTTCTTGCTGTTGCCTATGGTTCCACATGACCTTAATCTCTCATGTCACTGTCTGGAAGTTCCTTGACTGATGGATGTGTTGGTTTTGTTGCCCTGGCTTCAGGCCTTCATCCTATGTATCTGGATGATGTTCTTTCATGCTGTCTACCTTGGTGGGTGATCAGTGCCAACCGTGCCTGCTTTGGTAGTTCAGAGTGCTAACGCCTAAGAATCAGAATAATGAGATTACTGGTAAGTATCAAATAGTTAACCACTTGCTTTGTCAAGAATAAAAACCAAAATAATATGTATGGCCTCTTTTCTATGTAACGTTTTCAAGTAAAGAAAGCTAAAAACTAAATGAAGAAATGAAAAAGACTTACAAGTATCTGTGGTGTTTTCGCCGATTGCTATTGTACCTGTGGAAATAAATGTCATTATTATTAGAGGGCATTTCCATGGGGGTTTCTGTCCCAGAAAGAAACACATGAGGAATTATTAGCCACTTATCGGCGGGTCGGGTAGGGGACCTGGGAGACTGGTTGGGGCAAAAGATCACAACCTGCACAGTGTTCAACCAGAAATACACATCAAGATTAAACAAGCACTGACAAAGCCAATAAGTCTTGCGTTGTCCACCAGCCTTTTGGCAATTAGTGTTTTGTCATAGTTTTAGCTAAACGTTACTGCTCGGGTAGCTGCTGGGTGTTTGTCAAGCTAAAAAAAAACATTGAATAAAGGCAAAAATAATTTTGCTCTAAAAAAACTTACACATTACTAGAGTATTCCCTGGCACTCAAGGGAACTACTTAGTGTGTGGATGTGCTCATTGTGAAAGGGCAGCATGCCATAACTCGTAGTGAAGTCAGCCAATGCCTGAAGTGGACTTCATGCATGCTTGAGAGGGTTGGAGAAAAATGTGAATGACACAACCACAGAAAAATGGATGAAGTGTGGCTGAAAACCACTGAAACATATGATTTTAGTAAAATCAAAAGGTGTTGGCTAACACAGACCTACAATTACGATCATTCTATCATTGGGTGCCAGCCTCTTGAATGTGAGAAAGAAGGCTAGAAAGGAACATTGAAAGAAAGAATGAAAGAAAGGAAGGGAAGAAGGAAGTTAATAAAGAGAAAAGAAAGGACAAAGAAAGGAAAGAAGGCAAGAAAGAAAGAAGGAACAAAACAAAGGAAAATGGGAAAGAAGGGAGAATACAAAAACAGGAAGAAGGAAGAAAAGAAAGAAGGAAAGAAAGAAAGAAAGAGAAAGGAAAAAAGAAAGCAAGAAAGAAGGAAAAAGACAGAAAGCAAGAGAGAAAGCAGGTAATGGAAAGAAATCAGAAAAGAATGAAAGAAGGCTAGAAAGAGAAGGAAGGAAAGAAAGGAAGAATGAAAGAAAGAAAAAAGGAAGAAAGCAAGAAAGAGAAAGAGAGAGAGAAAGAGAAAGAAAACTAAGGATGGGAAGAAAGAAGGAATGAAAAGAAAAAAGGAAAGAAAAAAGGGAGGACAGAAAGAAATTAAGAAAGCAAGAAAGACATCAAGAAAGAAAGCAAAGAAAGAAAAAAGAAAAGATAGAAAAAAGGAATGAAAAAAAGGAAAGACAGAAAAAAAGAAGATGGAAAAGGAACAAAGAAGGCCCGAGAAAAAAAAGCAAGAAAGAAGGAAAGAAACAAAGAAAGAAGGAATAAGGACAGAAAGAATCAAAGAAGGAAATATAAAAAAGTGTTACAAGTGCTGCAAATTAAACATGATGAAGGCTGATTTTCTTCCTGGGCAAAGTTTATTAAAGAACCATTGGTGAAATTGAGTCCAGAATGAACGTGTTCTGAAAAATTGTCCGCTTATGAATTCACAAGTATAATATTGAAGCTTTTCTCTGTGTACTGCATGCATAGTAAAAAAGGTAACTTAATACAGAACAGTTTCAAATGGATGCAATCTGTTGTGCTTTGTAATACCAGCAGTCAGATAAAGAGAAGACACTCCAAAAGGAATTTACAGCAGCACTGGTAGGAGACAGGATCTTATAAAGTATGAAATGTGGCCTGTGCTCACATCTGATAGAAAGGTCCTGCTTTTACCTCAGGCCCTAAACACAAAGGCAAAACTAAAGTAATTATAAAGCAAAAACAAAAACACTAACGCTGAAGGGAACTACCTTGAGTGTGGATGTGCTTTTTGTGAAAGAGCAACATGCAATTACTCAAAGTGAAGTTAACCAGTGGGTGCAGTAGGCTGACCAATTCCCCATGATGCTATATGCTGTAGTGGGTGGAAGTTAAATGTGAATGACACAAAAACAGATCAATGGATGAAGAAAGTTGGCTGAAAGCCCATTTAAGTAAGTATATTATACATGTAATTTTAGTAAAATCTAAAGGTCTTGGCTAATGCAAGACCTAAAAAAGTTGATGCTAACCATATACCTACACCTACTCTACGGTCCTCATATACTGTAATGAAAAAAGGCTTTGTTTGGGCTTAAACTTTACTGGGTAGTTTACAGATGCTATGTTTGGAAACTGAATGATCTATGTTTTCCAAATGTACGTTTTAAAACTGCTCAGAGAGTCCAAGCACTGGAGAGGGCCTGGCTGCTTTTATTATAAAAAGAAGGAAAAGTGACCAGACAGAATAGACCAGGGGGCTTTAAGCTCTGATTTCACAAAGAAGATTATTTTTGGATGAAACTAAATCCCAAACATTATGCGAGTGTGATTTACATCAATGGTTGAGAGCACAAGAGCCTATCTGCAGTGTAATGTCTGTGCGTGCTCGACTGTAACCATTCTCAAGGAAATTGCTGTGTGTTAAGCAATACTTTACATTCAGTGTGCATCTGAATAAAGTGCTTTATTTAAAATAATAAGGGCTGCTCCATCTCATTTCTAAGTCATCAGCACTTTACTACACTGGCAAAGAATCCGGTTTTGGCTAGACCAGCTGTTGCTCAGCATGGTATGTGCCTTCCCAGCTGCATGTGACTTTCAAACTGCACTGTGTCTTCCTCCTCGGAGAAGAACAATGTTAAGTCAGTGGCAAGAGAATCGAGGCCTGAATCCCTCCACCACATTTCACTCTCTCTGACACCAACAATGTATGTCCTACGTGGGGTAGGTGGACCAAGGACTTTGGGGCACTGGTGCTTTGCATATTGATCACTAGAAGTGTCTTCTCTGTCGCTTGATGCAATAGGCATCATGTTTCAGTTTGAGGAATGCGAAGATAATACTGAAGGACTGTTTTATGCCTTACTTCCACCCTGAAACAAATTTGGATTATGTGTGATACATTTGCACACTCCACAATGCGAAAGCCAGGGTGGACGATTGATTCCCTGCTTAAAGACTCATAGCACGAACCAAACATTTCAAATCTGATAGGAAAGAGGCCCTATATTCTCAGATCATCACTGGGTGTGACTCTTTTTTTGTTCTACCAAAAACGGTTACAAAAACCATGCAAAAGAGATGACATTTCAGCCATGACCTGAGAATCCGAGTTTCAGGCACTAATGAATCATGGTGTCGCATCAGGGAAAGATGCGATGGACAGCCTGTCCAGCACATGTTACCATTGCAGTTATCACAATCTGCATTCTGGTGCCTGTCCAGATGCTGAAAGTAAGTGTAATGAGTGGGTCAAGTTTGGTCGCTTTCACATTGCCATACTGAGAGTCTAGTCTGTACATGCACCACCCCATCTCCAAAATCTTCACAATGCCTTTCGGATAAAGCAGAGCCCACTTCAAGATCTAGGCATAGAGTATGAGAAGTTAATGCCAAGTCTACTTCCTCGTACAGATCGCCATCCTGGTTCATAAATGGTGTCCGAGAGCTAAAGTATTCTCCACAAGGGGGAAGTGTGCTCACTGATGACTACAAGGAACTGAACTTAAACTTGCCACAGGTATCAACTGCACCAAGATTGCTTGTACACCTAAAAGTTTCATGTGGGGGGGTCTAAGATGAATGCCAAAACAGAGGTGTTTAGGTTGCTTAGAGCGGTTTAGGGCAAATAATTTTTTAGACTTTTCCTAACGATAGTATAGCTAGCACAATATCTGATGGACATAGGCACTGAGTGCTTCAATAGCAGGAGCTGGTCAGAGGTAGCAAAAGTGTAGTTTTGTTTTTTCTAAATCACTGGCACAGTTATATGACAGAAGTTATAGGAGGAACCAAGAAAGTCTACAACAATGATACACTATGAATAATACCATTCCAAGATGGCCGCTCAGTAAATATCGCTCCTTACAGACATCAATGCTCAAGTGTACAGTATATCACTGTTGTACTTATCAAAGAAGGCGAACACAAGGGGCCCTATTAAAAACTGATTTTTATAGTACATAAAGTAGTAATACATAATTTTCACAAAATGCGATTTAGCAACATATGGGTGGAAATTTCCACCTCACCTATCTTTTCTCTAGGGAGAGCTCCACACATGTAAGTTTGCTACTTATCAGTTGATGGAGCAGGGATCCTTGAATCTTATTCTCTTAGTGTAATCATCACAAAGAATCCCGCACTGGATCTATGGACCTTTTATTGTTGAATTCAAGCATAAAGAAGGAGCTAGTATTGGTATTACATTTAAATCACAGTGAAACCAAAATGGCTGCACAGAAAGGACAGAGAGGATGTCATCCACTTTAAGGGTTTTAACAGCAATTTACTTCAGGTTACAAGTTAAATCGATGAGCCAACCTGTAGCAAATATATTGTAGAGCATACTTATTAATATTATCATGTGATCTGAATTTGTATATTATAATTAAGGAAATGCAAAAGTTTGCTACATAGAGCAGACAAAACATCAGCTAGGCAGATTCCATAGAGGGGCTTCCCTAATTTCAATAAAGCATCAAAACTAACAAGGGGGTTTCTATGAGGAAGGTGTCAGTATCAGATGAACCAAGTTTAAGGCTCAGGGGAAAAAGTATGAACGATCGAGCATGAAGTTCAACACTCTGTAGAAATCAGCAGAGGTTTTTTTTTTCTTTATTCCGGAGTTTTATATAGCGCGAACTTAACTCCAAGGTATCTTCTCTCAGCGAATTCAGGACAGGGTTTGCTAAACTATTGTATGAAACACATAATTAATACATGAAAGAAAGTTCTGGAAGCCTCATCATATCAGCTCCCACCAAATGGACCAATCAGAAAGCATTGTTCTCTAGGAGCAGGTAACTCTATGGTTTACTAGCGCTAGACAATAAAGCAAACATGTGTGCGACCGTGGATGTAACATTAGTCCGGTCTGCCTGATACAGGAGGATCTCCATATCTGAAGCCAAGTTATAATTAAGTTTCAACTATCTATCATTCAGTAGAATAGTAATACGCCTATCCCAGCCATTCCAGCTAAGGATCGGCACAATAAGACACATGCAAAAGGAAAAGAACTGGCAAAGCATTTTATAAACGTGAAATTCATGTTACTCAAACCTGTTTACAAGTTAGGCCAACTTTAAATCAACATGGCTTCCAAGTGAATACAGCTAGAATGAGTTAACTGCATTAATTACATTTCAAGAATATATATGTTGTTCTCTTTAATGTGAATCCATTAGTTACAGTTCAACGAAATATACGGATGCTCTCATTAAGGTAAATATAGCCACATACATTTGATTAATATAAGGCACATGGATTAATACATTGAACACATTGAGTATAATTTGCATATAAATGCATGGATCACTAAATTATGATGCTCAAATCCCCCTCTGATGGCTAGAATAGCCATTCTAGATATAAAATGAACATTCTGAGACAGTCTCAAATTTGTGTTGTCTTCATCTTACGCCTTGAGATCTTCCACTTCTTCATCTAATCATAGTCCTTACATTGCTTCTCTTCTAATTTAACGTCATCTATCTGCCTCTTGATTTCCTTTCCTTCAACCTCCACTTTCTTTGAACTCATGTATTAAAATACGACGATCATAGCAAATAAGCTAACCTAGCAAATGGCAATAATAAAAATATAGCAAACACAAGGAGATGATGGACGGAGCGCTGAAACTTTTCAGACACTCACCCCCAGTCACAGATCTGGGTTGAATCCATCATCGTTCTTTAGCTCACTTCGCCACCTCAGTTCAGACCCAGCTATATGCAAATCAGTCTTGACCCTGTGCCTTATGGGAACAGTCCAGCCCGATCTGCCAAGCCAGGTCTTCCCTGAACCGGAAACAAGCATCCTGGGACCGTTTTCTGGGTAACACCCTTCATCAGCCAGGCTAGCTTGAATCCAGTGGCAAAGTGAGCAAGGGACCCACGTCTGGGCATACCCTGCCAACTTAAGGCAAACAAAGCAAACACACAGAGATTATGGACGGAGCGCTGAAACTTTTCAGACACTCACCCCCAGTCACAGATCTGGGTTGAATCCATCATCATTGTGTTTGCAATAATCAAAATATGCCTCAATATAGCGCTTAAAGGTCCACTACCAATATTACCAAGGCAAATGCCTATAGGAGCAATCCCTTTCCAATTGCTTCCCAAGCACCAGTTGCTTCCAAATCCTAATCTTATTCTAATCCAGTAATAGTTTTCACAAACCCTTTTATCTCATTGCTCTTATCAGGTATGAAAGTATAACATTGTTGAATTTTCAGCATCTTACAGACTATGCCTTCCTTCGCTAGCAAGATGTATAATGCAGGCGATCCTGAAAAACCATAGACCTAATAGTTATCATTTCAGTGTCAATAGCCAGCAAAGCTCCATCTGTACTAGTAGTGCGTTTACCTACTATTGTGGAAAGCTTTCTAATGTTCAAATCATTTACGACAACTCCAACTGAAGGGATCATGGCTCCAAAAATGTATCCTACTATCTGTAATGCTCTACTACTATGTTATGTTAAAATATTTGTAAATCGCATGGCTGCCCCCGCAACGGGGAGTCCCAGTGCTAGTCTCCAGAAGGGCCACTTTGAAAGACAAGCAGAAAGGACCACAGGTGTGATTAAACAGCGAACAGCCAGGTCTTCAGGGCCTTCCGTAAAGCTCAGTTGTTCTGAAGGATCCTGATAGACAGAGGAAGTGCGTTACAGAGAGCAGGTGCTTTGGCGCGAAAAGTGCGGCCTCCTGCTCTTACTCTTCTGACGCATGGGACACATGCCAAATTGAGGTTGGCTGAGTGCAAAACCCACAAGGGCATTTAAGGGCGAAGCAGACTGGACAAAATGGGAGGCCCCTGAGAGGCTAGGATTTTATGTGCAGTGCAAAGGACCTTGAAATGGACCCGCTTATCCAGAGGGAGCCAATGCAGCCTATGGATAAAGCTAGATACCGAGCAAAACTTTGTGAGGGAGAATAGCAACCTTGCGCAGCATTTTGGGCCAGCTGGAGTCTTCTGGTCACTGTCTTATTAGATCCTAAATACAGGATGTTACAGTAGTCTAACCTCGAAAGGATTGTGGACTGAATAATAACCTGGCGGATGTGGGAGACAAAAAATCTAAGAATAGGTTTGAGCCCATGTAGGAGTCCAAATCAGGTGCCTACCACCGATTTCACCTGCGCTTCGAAGGTCAGGGCATTGTCGATCCAGACAACTACATTTTTTACCACTGCCTTGGGCTGCTTGGGTAGCCCCAAAGAAGAGGGTCACCAATGGTCACCCTAATGATGGATATCTCTTTCTAACAGAAGGATTTCAGATTTACTTGATTTCAGTTGTAGGCAACTGGCCGCCATCCAATCTGCAACTGCCACCTTGTCGCTTTGGAATTTGGCCAGATCCAGAATAGGATTGTTGGAAAGGGAGATCACAAGCTGGGTTTTATCAACATATGACACCAGGTAAGCCCCGGGCTTTCACAACCTGAGCCAATGGTTGAATATAAATGATAAATAGAGTAGGGCTCAGCGAGGAGCCCTGGGTAACGCCATGTCGCAGAGTGTGTGAATGGGAACTATGTGGGGAGGAAACAACCTGAAAAGATCGTGCAGAGAGAAAAGAGGAGAACCAGGTTAGTGCAGCTCCGCCGATACCAATCTCCTGTAGACGCCGAAGAAAAGTATCATGAGACACGGTATCAAAAGAGGCGTTTAAGTCAAGCAGGATCAGAGCAGAGGATCTACCTTCATCTAGAGAGCCGCGCAGATGCTCAGTAACAGCAAGCAGCGCCGACTCGGTGCTGTGTCGTGGTCTGAAGCCATTCTGAGAAATGTCCAGAATAGTGCTTGATCCTAACAGGAAACCCAACTTCTTGAATACCTAATTTCTCCACATTATTAATTTTAGGCAAAACTATGGCTAAATAACATGTGCCTGCCCAATTTCTAGGTAACCCAAAATAAGCATGTGGAACACACACGTAGTAGACTCTAGCGATAATTTAAAAGTGTGTTCACACTTACTCTCTCCCATAAATTTGTGTGCCACACCTACCCTTCTGTATACACACAATTTTCACCACAATTGCCAATCTAAATGCATCTTAGATTGTGTTCCCAAATCTCTGTTTTCTTGTTCCTTTCCCAATGTCTCTCCCCATTTCTGTTCTAAATGCTCTCCCAGTTCATCAATGAATTTCTTTGCAATTCGGCTCAGCGAGCATGTTAGGTTCTGTACATGGGCACGAGCAGTGTCAAGCTTATTTGTGAGTTCAAAATATTTTATTGAATTTTCATAATAAACAAGTAACAGACATTACAGAAAATAATATTCTAAATCGAAAATACCTAGTTATAGTAAGAAAGATAAACAGGCATATCAATTGAATTACATTAGGTAAGATAAAATAATTATTCTTAGGGAACATAAAAGGAGAGGAAGGAAAGGGATCAATAATGATTCAAATTACATTGTCTATAAATAGAGCTACAATATGAATCAGTAAATATACTATATGATCAATAAAAAGCTAAATTAGTTATACATAAACCGTTTAAGAAGATATATATACATCAACAGGAATCCAAAAAGCATGAAAAGAGTTGGAGTTATGGTTGAGCCCAGTCAAGGACAATTGAGCTCCTTTTCTTGTAAAAATAACCCATGACCACCAAGCATGTACTGATAATAGCGAGACATCTTTCCAGCAAAATGTAATAGATTTCAAAGCAGCTGATATTAGGAAATTAAAAAGTTTACCTTCTAAGTCATTTAAACTATGTGAAAGAAGAGCAGATTTGCAAATTAACATATTGTAAGAAACATCCTCATGAATATTTAATATCTTTTTTATAATATCCCAAACATCAGTCCAAAATTTTAAAATTAAAGGGCATTTAAAAAGCATATGCTGTAATGTACCAGGGTGTGATTTACAGTGCCAACAAGAAGCAGATTGAAGAAGTTTAGCTTGGAAGAGACGTAATGGAGTCCATAAACAATTAAATAAGATATATGAGTTGGTTTGATAAAGTGAAACAGGCAGCCAACCAGAAATACTATTAAGCCAAATATCCTTCCATAAATCAATGGATAGTGAAAGTGAAAGTTCATTATTCCAAAATACTGAAAGCAAAGTAATGTTGCTGCCTAGAGAATTAGATAATTTTTTATATAAAATAGAAACACCATGTGCTGAAGTAGAGACAGTTTGAATGTAAATTGATAAATCAGCTTTAACATTAGAGGGAATATCTTGAGGAAAAGAATCTAAAATGGAATTACATAAATGTTCATATTTAGAAAAATCAGCTTGAGGTAAATTAAATCTTGTTCGTAAAAACTCAAATGATAAAAAGCATTGTTTGAATATATATCTTTAAGATAAAAATACCAGCATTAATCCATGAATACCAGTAACTAACATTCCTATTCAGCTTGATAACATTGCTATACCATAGTGACATGTCTTCAGTAATAGACATAGGAGATAGAAAAATTGAATCTATATCATTAAAAATCATTTTAGTGGACTTTAGTATAACGGATTTATGCAAAACTGATGACCTATTAGACATAGTTAACAAAGTGGGGAGTGGAAATGGATTTACCAATGATTTCTCAATATCAAGCCAAATAGGAGAATTGTTTAAACAGGATTGATCAAACCATATGGAACTTTGCTTTAAAATAAAGGCTTTGTGGTAGAGGAAAAAGTCTGGTAATCCAAACCCAGCATTACATTTAGGCATTTTTAATTTTTTATAACTGATACGGGGCGGTTTACAGTTCCAAAGAAATCTGGATAAAATTCTATCAACATCTTTGTAAAACTTTAGTGAAAATTGAGTAGGAATCATGGCGAGGGTGTAGAAAATTTTTGGAGCAATTGTCATTTTAACGGAATCCATTCTACCCCACCATGAAAGATGTAATGAAGACCATTTAGACACTTTGGGGTCGATTCCGATTCGGGCCGGAAATCTCTCCGACCGAGCCGGACCCGGAGAGATTTCCGACCGAATCGGACCCGTGCAGTCCGACCGAACGAGTCCGATGCGTCCGTATGTTATCGGACACGAGTCGGTCGGACTCCCATTGAACTCAATGGGAGCCGGTCGTACAACGCGTACGCGGGCTCCCATTGCCTCAATGGGTGCGAGGCGGACAAGGGCGCCCTACAGCGAGTACGCCGCGAAGCGCGCCGCGCGCACACGCACAGGTAGGGGGGACCCATGGGTCCCCCTGTGTGCGCCTCGCACGGGTACGCGTACAGGGGGTCCGACACGGACCCCCAAAGTACGGCTCCGACAGCGAGTTCGAGTCGGACGGGCGCGAGTCGGTCGGAGCGGTCGAGGTGCGCATCGTACTTACCCGGCCGGAAAACGTCTCCATTGCGCGGTGCGAATCGGGTCCGAGGCGAGTCGGTCGGAGCGGTACGATCCGGGTACGAGTCGGTCGGAGCGGTCGGGTCGCCCGGACGAGTCGGTCGGCGACTCGCATCGTACTCGCTCGGCCGGACCCGCGTACGGTTCGGTCGGGAAACAGGCTTTCGCATGGCTTTTTTCCCGACCGAATGGTATTGGGTGCGCCTCCGACCGAGATCGGAATCGGCCCCTTTATCTTTTATATAATTTAAAATAAAGTTACAGTTAAATGTTATTGTTGATTTTATAGAGGATGAGAATAAAATCCCAAGGTATTTCAATTTATCCTTTTGCCAAATAATATCAGTCATAGGTATCATATCAGGGGTACAGTAAATGTTCAAGGGAAAAAATTCAGTTTTGTTAGTATTTAATTTATATCCAGAGACTGTAGAATATTTTTTGATAATCTCTAATAGGGAAGGGAATGAGATTATAGGGTCACTAATAAATAGGAGTACATCATCTGCATAAGCTAAAGTTTTTATAGTAACATCTTTAATATTAATTCCTTTAATATCATCACATTTTCGTATAGCATTGAGAAATGGTTCAATACCAATAAGGAATAAAAGTGGGGAAAGAGGACAACCTTGTCTTGTACCTCTAAAAAGTGAAAATTGATTTGAGATTTGGCCATTGATAAATAAACGAGCAGTAGGGGCATAATACAGAGCAGAAATCATGCGAATAAATGCCTCACCAAAATTAAATGACAATAAGGTATTAAATAAGAATTGCCAATGAATTTTATCAAAAGCTTTCTCAGCGTCTAAGGCCAGTATTCCTGAAGGTAAAGTTAAATTGGGAGCTTGTTCAATAACATGTAGCAAGGCTCTTGTATTGTTTGCAGAGTACCTGTTTTTCATAAAGCCAGATTGATCTGAGTGTATAATAGAATGCATTACAGGAGCTAATCTAGATGCCAATATTTTAGCATATAATTTACAATCTTGATTAATTAGAGATATAGGCCGGTAATTTGACACAATGGTGGGGTCTTTATCTGGCTTGGGAAGCACGACAATTAAAGCCTCAGTAAAAGAGCCTGAAGTAATTCCTGAAGAACCAAAAGAGGTAAAAAGTTGAAATAAAAGGGCAAAAGTTGTACTTGAAATTCCTTATAAAACTCAGCCGAGATACCATCTGGACCAGGAGACTTATTTTTTTTAAGAGATTTTATGGCTAACAAAATTTCATCTGTAGTGATGGGAGAATCTAACCCTATTTTATCTGATTGAGAGATGCTGGATAAACCACATGTAGTTAAAAAGGAATCAATTAAAGAGGCATCCTGAAAATCAGGCTTGTTATATAGATTCGAGTAAAAATCCAGAAATTCATTAACAATATCATTGTGAGATAAAGCAATTTTGCCACTAGGTCCATGAATAGAGTTTATTTGAGATTTGCTCTTTTTTATACGTAAATAATTGGCTAGGAGTTTCCCAGATCTATTGGCATTAAAACGAAATTTGGCTTTAGAGTTAGAAATCTGAATGCCAGCTCTTCTGCTAAGTATTGAATTAAATTCATACCGAAGCTTTTGCAGTTTAAGTCTATATTGAGGATCATTAGACGTTATGAAAAGTCTCTCAAATTTCGCAATTTGTTTTTCTATATTTTTAATATTACTATTGAAGGATTTATTTTCATAAGCCATGATGGAAATAGTTACACCTCTAAGGTATGCTTTAAAAGCATCCCATCTATTAACCATAGAAGTGGTACCTTCAGGATTAAGTAGGAAATAATCTTGAATTGCAGTTAAGAGTTTTGGTTTATTACGTTCATTAAGAACAATATCAGTATTCATTCGCCATCTGGATTTATTTGTAAAAGATGAATTCAAATTCAAAACAAAAGAAATTAAAGCATGATCAGAGATATCAATGTTGCCAATGTTGGGAGAACTCACGGATTGAATTAATTGTCTAGAGACCAATAAATAATCAATTCTAGAATGAGAATTATGAGGGTTTGAAAAGAATGTAAAACTTTTTTCTGTAGGGAAATGTAGGCGCCATATATCAACCAATTTAGTGGTTTGAATAAATAATCTGAAAGCATGAAAAACCTTAGGAGGGTGAAATTTAGTACAGGATAATCTATCTAATAGAGGATCAGCTATGACATTAAAATCGCCTCCTACAATTAACGGAGCTGTACCCAATTTCAAGACCTCAGTAGTAAGGTTAGACCAAAAAAGAGGGTCATCCGCCGTAGGGCCGTAAACATTGAGTAAAAAGATGACTGAATCATGTATTTTAATTTTAACTATAATATATCTCCCCTCAGCATCTGAAGTTTTATTCAGAATTTGGCAGTGTAGTTTTTTTGCAAAAAGATAGCAACCCCATTTTTTTTCCATTAGCAGGAGATGAAACAATAGTATCAACCCATTTTTTCTTCATATAATCTAAGATTTTATCATCTATATGAGTCTCCTGAATAAAACAAATATCAGCCTTGCAACTACCTAGATAATCTAAAATTTTTGTGCGTTTAACTGGATGACGCAAACCTTTAACATTTAATGAAACTACTTTAATATTATGTAAGCTAGCCATAATGAGAGAGAGAAAGAAAAAGGATAAAGAGGAGGATAGTGAAAAATACAAAGAGGTTGTGAGAAAGTAGTAGCTCTAGAACATGGAAGATGAAAGGGAAAAAATAAAACATGGAAAAAAAGACAAACAGAATACATTAATATCAGGAGTGAAACGCACACATGCTCAACAAGCATGACCGATACCGTTGGAGCCCGATGAAGAATAACTCAGTAATTTGTCAAAAAGTACATGACTGGAAACAGTCAAGTAGTATATTCATGAGTATCCATTAAAGGCTGTGACTGTAGATCCAGAAATTGTTTCAGTTCTTGAGGACGCTGAAAGGATTTCGAAAAGTTATCTTTCCAAATACGCATTGTTGAGGGATCAAAAAGACCATACTTGAAACCAAGACTTCTTAATTGAGGACGAAGAGCAGTGAATTCTTTGCGAACAGAAACAGTCTCTTTGGCGAAATCTTGATGGATAAATATTTTATTCCCATTGACCATCAACGAAGGAATTTCTCTTGCTGCTTTCCTAATCAAAACCAAATGGTGATGAAGGAGAACTTTAAAGATCATTTGTCGAGGTTTGGTGTGTTGAGTGTTGCGGTGAGAAGGAATCCTGTGAGCCTTATCAATTTCAAATTTTTCTGGAAAACTGATTTTCAACAGGCCAGGAATCAAAGTTTCCAGATATAATCTGCAGTTGGCCCCTTCAACATCTTCTGGTAGATTGAAAATGCGTAGATTATATTGTCTATTGCGGTTTTCCATATCTAAAAGGAGTGTAGACATGGGTGATATTTTCGCCATAAGTGGAGTAAAAGCATCTATTTTAACCTTATTATCCTGTATCTTAATTGAGTTGTCAGAAATTTTCATTGATAAGCAAGCCATTTCTTTGCGTACATTTTTAATCTCTGACGCAATGGTATCGGTATTAACACGAAGTGCTTGAATTTCTTCTAAAATTAAAGATAAGGAAGGTTCAGATGATTCCACCGCTTTTGATTTGATAGGTGGAGGTGAAACCTGCTGTCTCCTTTTATTATGTAGAGAATTTTTATTTTCCATTTTGACGTAAAAAGGAACCAATTTGTAGTTAAATATAATGTTTGTAGGAAGGTATAATAATCTTGGTGTTCAAATCCTTCAAAAACTGGTGCAGCAGCTAAAATGGTCTGTGGGAGTGGCTAGGCCCAAGCCAGGCCCTTTCTTAGGTGCTTACTCCGCCCCCTGACAGACAAGCCTGGCAGTACCTGAAGGCAGACTGGGAGCAGGAGCCTTATTGAAGAAAACACCACTTCCGTCGTCCAGAGGCACTAAAAAACGACCCACAGCACAGGTACCAGGTTTACTGCTTCAGCGACCTCTTTATAGCCATATTCTGACTAAAATTTCGTCGTTTTTTACGAAAAACGGGCGAAAACGCGGAGGAGCTCACCGGGAGGCGGCCATCTTGTTTTGCGCGCTCGCGCGAGTCTCAGTGTCAAGCTTATTTGTGGACCTAATGAAACTCCAAACTGTCTCCATCTCATTAGGATTAGGATGTGGATTCCAATTTTTGTACATGAGGTCTTCTGAAAAAACTAAGTCCTAATTTGAAAAATAATACTCAAAATGACTGACAATATAAAAGGCTAAACAAAATGCTTCAAGTACGTAAGGGGAATTTGACATTAAGTAATGCCCTCAGTACAGACTCCGTCTTTGACACCCATCACATAGGTGTACTCATAAATCAACCTAAAATATGCATTGGTTGATAAATCTGCCTTTGAGGCATCTTTGTATAAAAGCTTAAAGTCAAAACTACATAGATCATCTACAGGGGAAACATGTGTAGTGGGCCTAGGTGTGGACTTAATGTGACCAGAGTCGACTGAGGAACTAACCCTATCAGCAAATCAGCCATGAAAATTATGGAAACTGAAGTAGGGTCCCGTTCTACCATATAACAGAAATCCTATGTACCATTCTGCTCTGCCCAACAAACATGACACTCCCATACAGGCCCCACCACTCAGACCCTGACAGTTGTACTAAGTTGTCCATTTCCCTTCCACCTTTTACTAGATGCCACAATGGTCCACACCTCCTTAGATACATACACGTAGGCCCAAAGCCCACTGCCTCTTGCTATCATTTTTAATAAAACAAATCTCGTAGGCCTCACTGATCTGACAGCAGGGACTTGTGCCATCCACGGCGCTGCGAGGCACCAGCCCCCCCCTGTAAATTTCCACAGTTACAAGAATAAGGTTAGCCCACACGTACGCGAAACTCTGCTGGTACATCTTGTTCTTTCACAAGCAATATTTGTAATATTTTTAGTTTTGAAACTTTCCAAGCTTGCTCAAGCGAAACCAAAAGACGGCTGCATGGCATAGAAATAATGTATAAAATATAAATTTCCGAGCATCTTACGTTAGAAGTTATCTTTTTTTAATGTTTGCGGTCAAGAGCACTGACCACCTGCTAAGAACATCAGTTTCACCATGATACCACTTCTGTGTTCTCAAAAACTTTCCAAAGTTACTGTAAGCGTGCGGTCAAGGGCCCATGTCAAATGTGGGTGGGAGTTCTGCATTAAGCCATATAAAAGGTTTGCACCCATGTCCAAGCCCTGAACTCTTTGCCAGTGCCTTGCACGGTGTGGGTTCCCGGTCGACCGATCTTCTATCTTGGGCCTGGAACTTCTACTCTCAGGTTGTAGTGCTCTTCTCTGATTGCTAGCCTTTTGCCTTTGTCAGCCTCTCTAATTCAGCTCATCCGCACCCAATTCATTGCATTTATCTTAGCTTAAATTGTGTAGTCTTGGATGGTTCTTTTTGCTCTCTTACTTAAGATTTGCCTCCTAGGCACTTGCCTATTCATGATCCCTCATTTATGATTTGCCCTTTAGGCTGCTGCGTATTATTTGATATATACATAGATATTTGTGCTTCATTTAAAATATGATTTATAAGATTGTCAATGCTTTTTATTTCATCCTGCTCATGTGTTGATGAGTAGCATTTGAAGATGAACAGTTCTTTGTTTTACTGAATTGCTTAATAAAGTGCCACTGTATTTCACACTGTTGTTCCTTCTTCTCAGTGAATGGGCAGAGTGCAGGTCTTGCTCTCGTGAGCTGGTAAGCCAAGTGTGTGACCACCGCAGTCACTCCAAATACCCTCGAACAGCTGGCGTACCACGAAGGTCTCGTGCCCGACGGCTCCTCTACAGTGCGGACCTGGGACACGCCTGGGACACACCTGCGGCTGCACCCGCCCTCCCCTCTCCTCACAGCCACCCGGGTAAGTCAGGGACAGTTTTATTCTTTTCCTTGAATTTACTACGGGGTGTGGCGTGTGTGGAGGGGTAGGTCTGGCTGCTTCAGCCCTCCGGGGTCTCCCTTGTGTCTGCTCCTTTGTCCCCCTGTGGTCTGCTGTCTTGCCACGACAACCTCTGTGGCTGGTCACACCTCGACTGGGTTTTTCACACCTTTTCGCTCTGCTCTCATCGGCTCCGTCTTGGTTTCCTTGTGCTTGTTTTGTATTTGCCTTTCTCAGTATTGTTTCTTAGTGCTTTTTTTTTTCTTTCAATAGATGCCACGGTGCTTATCGCTTCAGGTTGAAGTTCTTCATTTGAGTAATGATATTATATACAGGTTTGAGTCATGAGATGCCCTGTTGGGGTGTCTTGAATTCTATACAGGTTTGAGTCCTAAGATGCTCTGTTGGGGTGTCTTGAATTCTATACAGGTTTAAGTCCTAGGTTTGCGTCCTGAATGCTCTATAGGTTTGAGTCCTAAGATGCTCTGTTGGGGTGTCTTGAATTCTATACAGGTTTAAGTCCTAGGTTTGCGTCCTGAATGCTCTATAGGTTTGAGTCCTTGATACTGTACATGAGTGTCTAAATTCTACACAGGTTCGAGTCCTACTTTATTGTGCTCTACAGGTTTTGCTCTATAGCTTCCAGTACTAAGCTATTGTGTTCTGTGCTTCTTACATAGGTTCCCCCACACACCCACTTTCTGTGCTCATCGGCTCTTCCCCTGCCCCTTCTCGTCTCTTCTGGGGTCTTTTCTCACGTTTATCAAGTTCTTTTTTAAATGCTCATTTCCTTTGCCCAGTTTCTTCCCGGTGCTACCACTAATTCTTTCTCATCCTTCTCTGCTGTGTCCCTCTCTTCCTCCTACGATTCCCTTCTCCATGGATTGGGTGTCTTCTTATTTTTATCTATAAAATTATTTTCTCTCTGTGCCACTCGTATTTTTCGGTAAAATATATTTCTTTCTACCGGCTTTCACTTATATTAACTGCGCACTTCCGAAAAGAGGAACTACACCTCTCCCAGGCCCTCTGCCCCTCGCAGCTTCCACTCGCCTTTCTCTGAGCTGCGCACTGCCATAAAGGGGAAGTTCACTTCTCCCTGGCCCACCGCGCCTCGCAGATTCCACCCACCTTTCTCTGCTGTGGCTCTCTGATGCTGTCTTCCGCAGCTACTCTCCCCACCTCTCCATCCCTCGGTCCACTTTTGTTATTGTGCGAACGATTTATTTTGCATATGCATATGCTGTATGTAATAATTGTTTATTTATTGTCCATTGTTTCTGTTTTTCGTGCTTCTGTTCAATTTTAAGCCTCTGTCTGCCCTACTGCTCCCACCACAGTTGCCTCCCAGCCCCGCCTCTCCTGGTGCTGCCTTGCCCTCTCCACACTCAATAGCCGAGTGGCAGGGCTGCTATATATCTCTTGATGTCTGGGCTGCCCCCACTGTCTCCTCACTAGTTTCAGCAGCCCCGCTAGGTAGTTCTTCGCTTATTTGCCATTTAACATTGCACCTACATTGCGCCTCTTTTTCTGTCTCTCACACTTTTTGCCTACCATTTGTCCAGCCAATTGGTAGCCAAAGGGGGGGTGGAGTCGTCTCTCCCTCCCTCTTGCCAGCTCCCCTACCCCTCCCCTCTCCGGTATGTCCCTTGATCCCCCGCACATCCTTAACCTTCTTATTCATTCAGTGCATGGTACAGCCACCGCAGTCTACCACGCCAACCTTGATCGTTTTATTCCCCTCACTCGCCATCACAGTGACATCCTTGCTGTTGCTTGGGATATCTTAGGGGTTACCTTCACGCCTACCACTGAAATACGCCTCTCCCTATTATCTCTCACAGACTTACCTCCCTCCGCCACTTCCAGACACCACTCGCCCTGATCTGCTTTGGCCTGATCAATTATCTAATTCCTCCACCGCCTCAACATCCTCCTTCGCGACCCTTGCCCATTCTGCTGCCTCCCCCATTGTGATCCCCTCGGACAGCGAGTCTACCACAGACTCCACACACTCCGCGCCACTTTCTCAAGAAGCAACACCCCCTGATCTTGCCGCCCTTGCCTCTCCTACACTATCGGCATCCGCCTCTAGTAGTGACCTCCACAGCCTAACCTCTCCTGGTAACGTGTCCCCACTCCTCAGGGCACTCCTGCAGGACTATTCACTGGACCTGTAGGACCTTTCACCGGACGTTCCGCCGGCGCCTGCCCTTGCCTGCCCACCTCCGCAGTTCCGGTCACTTTAGGGAATGTGCGAGCATTCCCTTGACGACACTGTACCTCACATTGTTGTCTATTTAGTTAACAGTCACGTCGTAGGTCTCTCAACCGGTCACCCATCTTCCTTTGTCCACGTTACACCCTTAACAAGTACTGTCCTCCTCACCATATTTCAAGTCTTAGGGATTGACTACACTCACGCACAACAGATAACGCTCTCAATAGCACCAGCTTTCCCACACCCCATTGGCCCCAAAGCCAAAGAACTTAAACCCTGCAAACACTAACTTTTCCGGGAACACTCTCGCCCCCCCCCCCACCTACTATTGGGCCTCATGAATAGAATTTTGGGCACGTCTGTGCACAAAACACCGGATTGCATTTACGTGCGTATCCGCTTAGTATCCCCAGGCTTGGAGATACCTACCACATTAACAACATTCTATCCACGCAACCCACTAGAAAGCAAGGTCATTGCTGCCCTCTCCCGTAACCAGCTCCAATTCCCTGACTTCTCCCCTGGCGGAGTATACACCGGACCACAGGAACTGGACTTAAGAGAGATAATATATCATATCGTTATTGATGCAATAGGAGATGAACTAGTAAGGGACGTGCATCCCAATACTTCTAATACTTAAACAACATCCCCTTCTAATTAGTGACACTCACCCTGAAAGTGAGGCGCTTTAAAATAGTCCTCCATGAGTAGCATACCGAGCTCTACAGTGTATAAAACGTCCACTAACTTTCACATATTTTTCATAATACGTCCCCCAGGTTCAGTACTCACCGCCATATTATCAAGCACTTGGCCTAGGCACCCACTCCAGAGTCACATTGCTGAGGCCTGCTTTGAAGGCCAGCTTCGCTTCCCCCTTTACACTCCTGCCCAAGAGCGCGACTTACAGGACGGCGTATACGACATTGTCCTTCAGGCTGTAGCACAAGAACTCATCAGAGATATTGACCCTAGCACCTGAACGTGCAAGTACAAGTACCACGTACCTCCCCACACCAACACCCTCTCCAATTCAGACCTAGCCTACAGCGCCCTACTTTAAAAACACACCAACATGGCCACTCCACTGCAACATGTTTTGAAAACCTTTGGAGGAAAGGAACAGCGCATACTTAAACATTGTAGGGAGCTCCATAAATTCACAAAAAACATGAGTCACCCGTGGCCATCAGAAGGTAGTTTTGATCCAGCCATACTGGATCATGCTACCACCTTCCTAGACACCAAGTACTCCGGCCTTAAGCTACAGAAAAGAAAGGCCACCCTAGACCTCTGGCGCATTTTCAAAGACAAGACTCAAACACACTCTGACATGACCCACACAGCCACACCCACTGCTCCTCCGCCTCCCCCGCCATACCACTTCAGCGGTATGTATACTGAACTCACTCACAAGGAACAACCAGACTTACCAGTTACCACCAACGACTGTCCGGCTGCCGGCTCCCAACCACTACCACATGATGCACCTCCCTCACAACACCCCAGTCCAGACACAGCCATTACACAAACAGACGACCTTCAGGCTTTACGCATACCCTCCAGTCACCTATACCCGCACATGAACGAACTTCAGACTACCCACATGCCCCTTTCCCCCGGCACAATAATGGAGACAGCAGTATCAGGACTTCCAGGCCATATAGATGCCCAACTCTCACTGAAATTTACACCAACTTTAAATACTGCACATCCACGCCCAGATGAAGAGGAAGACTCTGACTCTGCCTCTTGCGCATCCTCTCAATGCCCAGCTACTTCCAGCAACCCTTTCTGTGACACCTTCGTGCAACCATTCCCAAACATGCGCCCCCCATCCGAAACTAGGCCGCCCTATACTGCCACTGCGCCCTTGTATAAGGAACAAGGGTCTGGCCTTATGACAACTCAATAAGGGTCTGGCCTTATGACAACTCAACAAGGGTCTGGCCTTATAACAGCTCAACAGCAAATTTTTGAGTTCCACAACTCACCATTGCTGTGCACAAATGAGAGACAGCTTGCCCCCATAACATGCGACCCCGCCCCATACGAAAACTGGAGAACAAATGTAGACTTGAGCAAGAGCCTGGAAAGCATCTCACCAGAGCACCTTGAAACAGACCTATTACACATGCATCAGTCACCCAGCCACACAGACCACATAGACAGAATGAGACGCATGTCAGTGAAATTAGAAGAGATGCAGCACACATTCTCGGACCTGCTCAATAAGGCCAACACTCCAGCACCACCACGCTCACCCCCACTGCACCAGCTCATGCAGGAGCACCCACAGGCAGGTGCCCGTGGGGAAGGGATTACACGATCACGCGATAGTGAGCACCCCCACCAGTCTGGAGCTGCCGCATCAGGGATAACACAGGCAGCCGCCAACACACACCAGGCCGACCAACAGCAACAGGCACTCGGGTTGGAAAGGACACCAACTGCACCAGAAGGCTACAATGCTTTATTCACTGAGACCCTACAGGCAGGAGGCCCAGTTGTGAGGAAAAAGGTTAGGCTCACGGAAGCGCAGAAACTCAAAGTCTTGGGGTCGCACGGGTGCCCAGACGACATATTGTATGACGTCTCGGGCTCTGCTTCCTTGCGCACCACTAGAATGAAAAATGATTACATGTCTCTCAGCAGACCATGCGCACGACAAACTGGCGACGGTCTCACACCCAATGAGATAGTCACACTAGGGGAAGGTTCAGACCATGCAGTTAACCCCTTTTCAGACGATTTGGCAGGCTGGTCAGAACCTCTAGCACCGCAAATGCTCCCTTGGCCAAGAGAAGGCTCTTTCGAGCCACAGTACATGGCAACAGCAGTTGAATGTATTTTGAAAGGATTAGGAGATGAAAATTGGGATTATGAGTGTGAGAGTTTAAAGGGAGTGTTTAAAGGTCTGGCAGAAATACGCCCGCCAGCATGACTCTACAGGGCCTACAGCGCCACGCACAGGAGTGATGCGCCAGATGCCGCTGCTGTACAAAAATGCCAATGATCCCCCCATCTATTTCCCATGGTCTCAACTAGACAAAGAAAATCTTAAAAAACATCTCCCACCCCTCACGGAGGGTGCTGGAAAATGGATTGCGGCTTTTGAAAAACACACCGCAGGTAACAACATAGCTATAGGAGATGTGAAAAGCCTGCTAATCTCCCTCATCGGAGAAGACGCAGAAGACCTCTTCACACGCGTTCATGCCAACCTCACAAAAACAAACACCAAACATGATGATGTCTCCTTTAATGAGATCAGAACGTCAGTATGGTCTGAGTTGCGCAGGAAATTTCCGGATGTACCAGATATAGGGGCTCTGTTATCACAGACCATGCAACCAAATGAAGACCCTGCCAACTACCTTTCTAGAATGAAAGAAAAATGGCATCAGGAGTTAGGGGAACGATGGAATGCTACAGGAGGGTACGGAAGACTATTTTACCACACAATAAAAAAGGGTCTGCCAACTGACGTACAGGAAAAACTAGATGGCATAGTAGCAATGGAATGTAAGCCATGGCCTGAGATACAAGACCATATCATACATTTCTGCAAAAAGAGACAACAGGAAAGGAATAGGCAGTTGGCCATAGAAAATGCCGCTGCCAAATTGGTGAAGCAGAAACTGAATAAGAAAATAGACAATTCAGATACAGTCATGTTGGCTGCACCTGTCACTCAGATGACAGCAGTAACTTCATTCCCCCAGACTGCCATGAACGCTCTTGCGGGCAACACGCAGTCTGCCCCACAACCCATTCAAGCACAACCTGCCGTACAATACATACAAGCCCAACCACAGCCTGCCATACAGTATGTCCAGCCACAGCCACAGCCAATTATACAATATATGCCAGCACCACCTACTTACAGTAATGATATACAGCCCTATTACAATAGCAGGCCCAATATGAACAGGAACACAGGCGTACAGGGAAGAGGGCGAGGGATGGGACAGCAAAGGTTTCCACTACAGCCAGGACAACTCACCTGCTTTTATTGTCAGAAACCAGGCCACATGCAAAGAGATTGCCGCACTAGACTGCGAGATCTGAGTCAGCAGTCCATGGGTCCCGGTTACCAAGTACCCCCACAATTCCAACAACAGCAGCACATGCAACAACAGCCCCAACAGCCCCAAATACTATACTCTTATGCCCAACCAGTACAACCAGTACAGCAGCAAACAATGCAACAAGTGCAGCTCCCAGCACCTATGATGGCCCAAGTTCAGCCATCGGTCCAACAGGTGCAGGTTCCGATGCAACAGCCACAGCAAGCTCCTGCATATCAGGTGGCACCCCAACACCAAAATACTATGCCCCCAGGAGGAACGATCATCGCCTCCAGCAACCCATTCACCCAGGGAACCATCCAGCAGTATCAGACAGGAGGATACACTGGCTAGGACAGCCCACAGACAACTCTTGTGTGCCCAATTTTGTCATGCACTAGCAATACTGAGGAGGACCCTATTGCTTGTGTCACGATAAATAACAAAACATACAGCTTTCTTGTCGACACAGGTGCCACATACTCCTGTATTACAGGTGGCCCTCTGCCCATTTCTGATCAGATAGCGGACACACAGGGATTCTCTGGGGCGATAGCAAGGGTCCCCTTCACCAAGCCAGTATCAATTGAGATAGGAGGCCATGTGGTGGAACAGCCACTGCTCTACTCACCAAGGTCCCCAGTGAATCTCTTAGGACGTGACCTCATGGCCAAACTAAACATGACTATCCACTTTGATGAGAACGGAACAATGATTTGCTCCATACCAGGTACACCACTGGCTAGAATAATGGCAGTCACCACTCACTGTTCCTTGAGCAGCCAGGTCAGAGCACGTCCAGTGGATGAGCACGCCTTCTCTGCAGCTGTCCATACTATTGTTGCCACCACTCCCGAGTTACAAGGCTGCACTGTGCAGCTACCCAAAGAGTTTCTTTTCAGACCACAAGCGTTAGGCTCACAGATATCAGACAAGAACATAATCCTAGACATATGCGCCCTTGAGATAACACCCACCTACGGAGCATTCCTGGCATGCGATGATAGTGCCCACACTTGGGCTTGTGTCATTTTCATTCAACCTGGAGGATTAGTCAGAGACATTCTAGATGCCCAATTATTCGGACCCCCTGAACACTACTCCAAAACAGAGATTATCTATCAAAATAATGTGCCCATCTCAGTGACAGTGGAAATAAGAACACCAACTGCCACACCCAGCTATGACTCTGTCCGTGAGGCAGATTTGGCTCAAGTTCCAGCACATCTTTGGACAACAGGTCCAAACGACGTAGGACTTATTCGCTCTGCCGCACCATTTAAAATAACTCTGAAACTAGGTGCTATCCTGCCAAGAATAAGACAGTATCCCTTGTCTAAGGCCGCAGAGGAGGGTATTGCCCCTACCATACAAGCATTGCTGGATCAAGGAGTAATATACCCTTGTATCTCTCCTTGCAACACGTGTCTTTTTCCGGTGCGGAAAGGAAAGACAAATCAATGGCGTTTAGTTCATGACCTGCGTCCCGTTAACAACATAGTGGTACCTGAGTTCCCCATCGTCCCAGACCCCTCTGTCATCCTCACCAACGTCCCCCCCCCCCCGATGCTCAGTACTTTTCGGTCATCGACCTGAAAAATGCTTTTTTCAGCGTTCCCCTGCACCCAGACAGCCAATACCTATTGGCCTTCTCATTCCGAAATGTGCAAATGACATACAGAAGGTTGGCTCAAGGTTATTGTGAGTCCCCTAGCGTCTTTAACAGAGTTGTCAAAACAGACTTGTCAAACTTCCAATGCGACAGCACCCTGCTGCAATATGTCGACGACATACTGCTCTGTAACCCCACAGAACAGCAATGCAGGAAAGACACCATTTCTTTACTCACCACCTTAGCACAAAGAGGATACAAAGTTGACAAGCAAAAGTTACAATATTGCCAGGAAGAGGTACACTATCTAGGTCAGCTACTGTCAGCCTCAGGAAGGCGAGTCACACCAGATCGAGTTGAGGCAATAAAAGGCACCTCTGAACCTCAAACAGTAAAGGACATGCAAAAATTCCTAGGCTTAGTGAATTATGTCCGCCAATGGGTCTTTGATTTCTCAACAATAACTGCCCCTTTGCTGAAAGCAGTCAAAATGGCCAAAGACAGACACAATAAAATAGAGTGGACACCTGAAATGAGAACAGCCTATACCCAGCTAAAAGATGAGATCACAAATGCACCAGTCTTAGGTTCTCCTGATTATACCAAAGAATGCTACCTATTCACTCACTGTGATGGCCAAGTGTGTGACCACCGCAGTCACTCCAAATACCCTCGAACAGCTGGCGACCACGAAGCTTATTTGTGGTCCTAATGAAACTCCAAACTGTCCTGTAGACGCCGAAGCAAAGTATCATGAGACACGGTATCAAAGAGGCGTTTAAGTCAAGCAGGATCAGAGCAGAGGATCTACCTTCATCTAGAGAGCCGCGCAGATGCTCAGTAACAGCAAGCAGCGCCGACTCGGTGCTGTGTCGTGGTCTGAAGCCATTCTGAGAAATGTCCAGAATAGTGCTTGGTCCTAACAGGAAACCCAACTTCTTGAATACCTAATTTCTCCACATTATTAATTTTAGGCAAAACTATGGCTAAATAACATGTGCCTGCCCAATTTCTAGGTAACCCAAAATAAGCATGTGGAACACACACGTAGTAGACTCTAGCGATAATTTAAAAGTGTGTTCACACTTACTCTCTCCCATAAATTTGTGTGCCACACCTACCCTTCTGTATACACACAATTTTCACCACAATTGCCAATCTAAATGCATCTTAGATTGTGTTCCCAAATCTCTGTTTTCTTGTTCCTTTCCCAATGTCTCTCCCCATTTCTGTTCTAAATGCTCTCCCATCTTCCAGTTCATCAATGAATTTCTTTGCAATCGGCTCAGCGAGCATGTCAGGTTCTGTACATGGGCACGAGCAGTGTCAAGCTTATTTGTGGACCTAATGAAACTCCAAACTGTCTCCATCTCATTAGGATTAGGATGTGGATTCCAATTTTTGTACATGAGGTCTTCTGAAAAGACTAAGTCCTAATTTGAAAAATAATACTCAAAATGACTGACAATATAAAAGGCTAAACAAAATGCTTCAAGTACGTAAGGGGAATTTGACATTAAGTAATGCCCTCAGGACAGACTCCGTCTTTGACACCCATCACATAGGTGTACTCATAAATCAACCTAAAATATGCATTGGTTGATAAATCTGCCTTTGAAGCATCTTTGTGTAAAAGCTTAAAGTCAAAACTACATAGATCATCTACAGGGGAAACATGTGTAGTGGGCCTAGGTGTGGACTTAATGTGACCAGAGTCGACTGACGAACTAACCCTATCAGCAAATCAGCCATGAAAATTATGGAAACAATCAATACTACAACTACTACTACTCTACATTGGTTCTTGGTAAGGGTACGCATAGTTTCTCCACAGTCAGACTTTAAAAGTAGAGCAGCAGCAAGCAGACTTATAAGTTCTGCAGCGTTTCCACTTGTGTAAAATGGCAAACTGTTTCGTTGTTAGACAACTTGTTAGCTCATGTACGGCAGTCTTTGTGAGTCATCCCTATATCTACTCCATCTTCAGAGTTCAATAAAGGCAAAGTTCAATAGACTTCAGTTAATAGACACAATTTGTTATGATGATTGTGATCAATCCAGGAAATTAATACTATGCTGTGTGGGCATAAATCATGGAGGATCTGTTGCACTACTCTCTGGTCATGCAAGTCATAGACAATTGGTTCAAGTTAACTATAAGTCCAGTCAGTAGGTGAGTACCTTCAACAGGGCACTCTTGCTCTTTTCTATCTCCTGAGTACTGGCTGTTTGTCTTCTCTGTCACTCAACCCACTCGACTCTGTCTCCTGTGTGACAATTTGTGGAATGTGCTCAACAGACAGGCTCGGTCTCAGTCTCTCTCGCTTACTTGGCCACTCTTCAATCCCCCGGTTACTCCGCCCTTCACCAGGATCAGTGTCATCAACCACCGGCTCATGAGGCTTGTTCACTGTGGTTTCTTCTGATTTACTCACCACAGGCTCAGGACTTGCCTCAATTCGACTTTATGTTACCTCTGGAACTTGGACCACAGGTTGACTTTGAGGCTCTTGTAGTCTCGCTTTAAGACTACAGGAGCCTCTACGGGTCATAGTTGCAGATTACTGGCAGGTACCACCACCTCTTACATCCGTCTTCTCACTTGCTATGGGAGGCATGCACCAAGTTCGGCTGTCCACCACACTGGACAGCTGTGTTGGTCACGAATATTACTTGGTAGGGACCTTTCCAACTGGGTTCCGTGCACAACTTAAGAACGTACTTCTTGACGAGGAAGGACCCAGTCCCCTGGACTGAGGATGTGGCACTGTCCCTGATGCAGTAGGACAGTGGTAGCTTCAACCTGGTGAGAGGCAGAACACACCACATCCGCCTGTCCTTGGCAGTAGTTGAGAATCATATCATCTGTGATACTCACAAGTGCATTTGCGGGCACAGCAGGCAATCTCATGGCCCTCCCCAGGGAAATTTCATGGGGTGACAGTCTTGTTCGCCGATCAGGAACACTTTGAAGACTCAAACACCAAAGGCATGGCATCCGGCCACTTCATAGAGGTAGACGCACACATTTCTGCCAGCCGAGACGTCAGCTTCCCATTCACCTGCTCCACAATGCCGGAGGTTTTAGGTAGGTAACGGCAGTGCAGTCTCTATTTGACCTGCAGGGCCACACAAAGCATTCTCAAAACCTCATTATTGAAATTAGTTCCTCTGTGTGACTCTAGAGAAGCTGGGAAGCCGCACCTCGGGTTCAGTTCATGCAATAATGACTTTGTTACAGTGAGACTGGCGCTCCTCCGAGTCGAGTAGGCTTCCACCCAATAGAAGAAGATGCACACTTAAACCAGGATGTATCTCATCCCATTACACACAGGCATCTCAATAAAGTCCAACTGCATTCTGTTGAAGGGACCTCATGATCTTCCTATGTGACTCATGGTTTCTGGGTGTTCTTCTCCCTACATTTATCTGCTGGCATACGTGTCATACATTTTCAGCCATTACCCTGAATCAGGGGTTAAACCAGATCTGTATTAACAGCCTAAGTATAGTATCCTTCCCTATGTGAAAGTGTATGGTCATTGGGGACACCAAACTGTCTGGCAACACAGGTCTTGCATCTGCTGAAACCAAAATCTCATTCATCACACAACCTGCTCTGACCCATCCCTGCTTTTCAATGTCTGGCACTTCCTCCTGCAGCCTCTTCCTCCCAGGTAGAAGCAACAGACAACAAGAAGTTGACATTTTTCTAATTTTCAGGACTTGAGTATTCCCCATTGAATGCATAGGACCCATGAGCACAGTACTGGGCGACTTCGTTGGCATCCCAGTCCCCAGCAGTCATAAAATTATTTCCACTCTTTTGTGCTGTGCATTTTATGACTGCAATCTCTCTGGAAACCTGTAACGCCTCAAGGAGTTTCATAACATCTTCCCCATTTCTGATAGGGGATCCAGATGGCATCTTAAATCCTCTGTGCGACCACAACTGTCCAAAATCATGAAAAACACCAAAACCATACTATCAGTGAAAATGGTAACTTTCAATTAGTCTGAGACACAGCAAGCTCTAGTAAGAGTGACCAATTAAGCCACTTGGACAGAAGTTACACCACAGAGTAAGGAGGCTTCCACTACACCTTGAACAGTGCAAACTGCATAAGCAACACTCAAATCTCCCCCATCATGTCGCAAGCAAAAGCAGTCCACAAACAATACAAGGGGTTCATCCTTAATATCAGGTCTTGGCTTGGTGCACAGTTCCGTGACACCGAGACAGTCATGCTCCACTCCCTCCCTACTCACTCCCCCACCATGTCCCCCCTTATTTTCATTTTCGGAAAGAGGTAACAGTGTGGCAGGATTGAGGCTACAAGATTGCCTCAAAGTAATGTGAGTTAACATCTCCACAAGAGGGTAGCCCATAACTATATCTTTACTCTGCTCGATGCTGACACCAACCACTGCAACAGCTTTAAGGCAGCTGGGCAGTCCTGTGGCTACAGGGTCAAATGTAGAAGAAAAATATGCAACTGGTCTTCAGGAATCACCATGCATTTGTGTTAGCACTGAGAGAGCACAGCCCTGCCTCTCACAGCAAAAGAATACACATTCTTTACTGTAATCTGGAATTCCCACAGCTGGGGTGCGACAGAGATGTTTTGTCAACTCTAGGAAGGCATTCATGCTGTCGCTGTCCCATGGTATCGGATAAGACACATCCCTTGTGTAAGCCTCTGTAGAGGTTTAACCACTAGGGAAAAGTTGGGTATTCACTGGCGAAAGTAGCCCACCATTCTCAGAAACATCCTAACTTCTCTCTGCGTGATGGGAGGGTTAATGTTCAAAATGGCAGAGATTCTCTCTTGTGTCACCTTCCTTGCTCCTTTTCTTAACATGATGTCCCAGACACAGGACTTCTTTATTACAGTAATGCAGCTTACTCAGGACACCTTATGTCTGTTATGTACCTATTCAACATGGCAATGGTGTCTTGTTTGCATGCTTCTTGCAACAACAACGCTAAAAACAAATCATCAATGTAACACACGAGGACTGAATTACACTGTAATTTAAGAGTCTCCAGATTCTTTTTCAACATGTGATTGAAGATTGAAGGGCTTTCAATAAACCCTTGTGGAACTCTGCACCATGCCAAAATTCTATTTCGGAACCAAAACGCGAAGAAAGACGGACTCTCTTTGTGCAGTGGGATGGAAAAGAACACTTGACACAAATCAGCTTGTAACCATTCGGCTTCATTGGGTATCTGAAACAAGATCACAGCAGGACTGGGTAGCACAGGACAACGTGGAACGACGATGTTATTAATTTTCTGTACGTCCTGCACAATGCTGTACTATCTGCTCGGTTTCTGCAAGCCTATAATGGGAGAGTTACATGGAACCTCCATGATCTCTTTCGGTGTTTCATGTTGTATCATGGGCTCAATCACTGGAGCAATTCCAACTATACTTTCTAGTGTGAGGTTGTACTGTGGTGTTCGGGGATATTTAGCATTTGGCTTCACAGTAATCCGGACAGGTTCTAAACCCTTAATTAGTCCAATATCTTTACCTGAAGAGTCCCAGACTTCAGGTTTTACTGTGTCTTTCAGGTCAGTAGGTAATTTGTCTATGGTTATTAGGGAAAACAGCACAACAGCCACTCCTTTCTTGGCTAATTTGAAATCAACATCTTTATTGTGAGTTATGAACAGGACACCCTCTGGTGTACAGTAAATTGGGCTGCTTAACTTGCAAAATAGGTCACATCCTAATAAACTGACAGGTCTACAATCACATATTACAAATTGATGATGCTCTTTTTGACTGGGACCTTCTCTGACACAGGGTTAATAATTTGTTTATTTGCAAAACCTACAACTTGAATCTGTTTTCCTGAGTAGGGTAGGTCTGGAACTTCTGCTGTTCTAACAGTGGCACCAGTGTTGCTTAAAAAGGACACTGGGTGGCCATTCACCTAAACATTCTAATATTGGACCTCTCTGGACTACCACCAAGACGCAATCTTCCTTCCCCCGTCAGGCACCGTCATTGTGATAGATCAGAACTGTAGCCATCAGAAGCATCAAAGACCAGAAACTGTTGGAAAACAGCTTGAGTCGCAAAAGGATTTTAATTAGCTCTAGGAGTCTAGTTTGGATTAAACCTTATGCTTCTAATATTCTGAGGGGCCATCGGGCTAGGGGAACATGCATCATCGGCGCTTGTGACATGTTAGGATTCTGAGGTCCCTGCATCGGTGCATTTTGCATCTGCACGATGTTAAAATTTTGCATTTGGCCACTGCCAGACATTTGATTAGGGTACAGTCGACACTCCCACTTCCACTGGCCCGACTTGTTATAATAAGGACACAGATTTGACCACTTCAATGTCGCCACATCTATCCCTGTACTTGGATCAATTGGAGCACCATGACGTCTACCTTGCCAAACACTATTTCCACCCTACATCATCTGTCCTTCACCTTGATACCCAACCCCTTGCATTCCTCCACCATTTTCCACATAGGGCCCGTTCTGAAAAGCCTACTGTGTGAACTTAGTTTGTACCAGCATAAATTTTCTCTAAGCCTTTTCTGCTTTATCTCCTGCTAGTCACTGCAATACTTTGCATACCAAAGTACCTCATCCAAAAGCTTGCTTTGCCAACAAATCACGTTCTGCTGAATATGAAGGTTAATCTCCGGATGTAACATCAAGAACAAACTCTGAAACTAAATTGCTCTTATCACCCCTTTCTGGATTATCAACATATATTGTATATTGTCTAAACACCTGCAACAAAGGCTCATAGTAAGAATGCACTGAATCCTTACCTTCTTGAGTAGTTTGTTCCATTTCCAACCAGTCAATATTCTTTTATGGGACTTTTCCCTTCAAGAAATTAATCAGTATATTGTACCTCTCCATCACTGTACGAGATGGTGCATTCACCGCTCTCTGAGGTTCGACATTGGTCCACTGTATCGACACCTCACATTCAGCCCATAAATCCCTAGGAACCACAATATCGAAAAAAGCTATTTACATCCTCCCACAAAACGTTTGAAATCTTCACAAATCTCTCAACAATCATCCTGAGTGTACCACAAGTTGGGATTCTCCCTCAACTTTCAGAACTGATTTGTCAATGTAGCAAGATCACCTAAACTCCACATGTGCTTATCCTCCTCCATGTACCTCCCTTAAGTGCAAAGTCTTTGCTGTAGCACCATCCGGTGGAGCTGGGGGTATCTTTGGCGTTCCCCCAGTTTCTATCTTTCTCTTCTTTTTCTCACTTTTCCTAGCCCACCTGCCCCTTAGTTTATTTAGGTTACTCAGCTAATGTATACTGACAACTAGTTCCCTGATATGCATCTTCATCCCTGAAGTCTCCATACTTACAATTGTCTCCTCATCTAAATATGTTGTAAAGCTCCTCTGGAGCCACGGGCTCTTAGAGATATCCATGTCATATTCATTTGCCAATTCAGTCAATTTCTCATGTACTTGGACAGCACGACTAGGGATCTCTTTACTCAAATATATGAGCTCATTTTCATGATATTTATCTATATATTTTGAATCCAAACTTCCCTTAATGAGTTCATCCAATTCCACAATTAACCTGGGGACATCTAGGGGCCTTACCGTTGGGCATATCATTGGATCACCATTAATCTCTTCTGTATCTCCACCGTCTGGGGACTTCCTAAGCATTCTGGGTACAGCTCCTAGACTGAGGAACCCTACTGCATCTTGAGCTATTGGGGTCCTGAACACTAGGGTTCTTTATGAGCCCATAGCTCCTGTAAATGGGTTAGGGTTCCAATCGACTATCTGTGAAGTCTGCGTGGTGGGGACCGTAGCGACTAAAAAAAAGCGACAGTAGGTGCGCCACCTATGGCTCCTGAAATCACAGGTATCACGGGGCAGTTGTAGCGGGAACATTCATCATCTGGGCTGTCATACAAGGCGTTGTCACTACAGGAGTGGGCACGACTGAGGCAGTAGTCATAGGGACTGTCACAATAATAGCTGTTGGTGTCAGAACAGTTGCGACTGGGGTTGTCGTAGGAGGCCCTCCTGCTTGACTTGATGCAGGGTCCACGGGAGTAGTACTATTATCTGGGGCACTGTCTTCATCAGTGGGTAAGACCTCCGTGAAGTCATTACTAGAATCACCGTCAGAGCTAGAATTATTTTGTGTGTCATTATCCTTCTCTCCCTAAGCTTTTCTCTCCTTAGACCTTTCGTTTGTAAGTACAGGGTACAACCTAGCTCTCTCGATCATGTCCTGTCTCCACTTCTGCTGTTCCGCATCCCACTTAGCATCCACCCAACTATGGGCAGCCGTCTTTGCCTCATTAGAGGATTTTCCTTATCCTCTGTATGTGTAGTGCATTCCCAAGCATACAAAGCCTCATATTGTGCTGATCTAGGTTGGGGTTTTGATTCATACAGCACCTGTCTCAATTTACAAATATGATCACATTAAAGGTACTATATCTGGGGAACTACAAAGACCCTTCTTTATCGGTGATCTTGTTCAAGTGGTTAAGCCAAATACATGTGTGAAACCCAACATTTATGGCAGAGGTCTTCAAACTATGCAAAGGACAAACAACCCGCCTACCTCCACTGGCCCCGCCCTTTGCTTGTGCTTTTCCGTGAGTCGTGCCCTGCCGATTGCACAATTGTTTTTGACAAATGATAAAGGTTTCCAGAATTATACAAAACCTGTGCAACGTGGCGCTCTATTCTTTGGAAAGTTGCTTTGTGTAAGTGATTATTAACTCAGTATTAAAATACATTGAAAATAGTCAAGAGCCTCACACCTAGATGCAAAATGAAGCGGAGGAGAAAACAAAGGTTAGCACTTCACACATACTTAAGAAAGGCAGCTTTTCACTTTGTTCAGTGCCTGTTTAGGAGATATGCATGCACTGTAAGAACGTCAGAGGTGTTGGTCTTTCCCAGTATTTACACACAGCAAATTGCATTTATATAGAGCTTACTACACCTGAGGAGGCGTTGAAATAATTTAAGTACCACTATTTTTTCCTGTATCGCCCTACTCATCCCAATGCAGGGTGTCAGAGTGCTTTACATAAACACGCGCATATTACATGTACAATACATTATATAAGTTTGTAAATTAATGTACAGGATGTGTTACATAAAACTGGGGGATTGCAAGGTGTAGAAGTCAACATATCTTCCATAGCTCACTGTGCTATTATCCTCGCAATGCGCTCAAACGTACACATGATAGACCTGCTAAACATATATGTGAGGGCTTTAGATCTGATGTCTCTTCTTGTGATGCACTTCCTGTAAAGTCGTGGCTTGTGATGCCACTTTATGATGCCAATTCCGGTGATGCCATGCGTGATGTCGTGCGCCGTGACGTCACTTGCATACTGCCTAACTAGGTTAGTCCCCCCACTTCTTTTTTTAGGACTTGTGCCCTGAGCAGGTGCATTCAATATGTTACTTGGATACGAATGCACTGATGTGTTGCTCGGATTCCACAAGTTTCCATTTTCCTCCTTACTTGAGGTTTCCCACACTGATAGGTCACTGATCCTCTCCTAACAGAATAATCATGTCAGCTGGGTTTTGTGGGGGGTTGTCACACCTTGGTGGCTGAACATGCATTATATCAGTTTGCAAGCTCACTGTATGACACTTTTTAATCTCAGACCAGAACATGCTTAGATCATGAATGCAGAGTCCAGTATTCTCACTGTCACAGACCTCACTCTGTTAGACAAGTATTTTCTGAGGCACGCAACTCTTCCACTGAAATTCAAACTCTGCGAGACATAAGTTCATGTTGCCCGCAGGCCGTAGCTTTTGAGCCTTCCATGTCTCTGGCACAGTCATTTGAAACACTTTCAAAGCTCCACCATGCCATTTTCAACACTTTCAAAGTCTTCACAGTCACTGGTGCAGGTGGGAGTTGTGTTGCTTCCCATGTGAGAAGTTCTTGCTATTGCAAATAACAATGGCGCTATTTGCACCAGCACTATTCACACTGCTGCAGTGGTGTCCTTTTAAACAATAGTTTTGCTGTTTCTGTAATTTAATTGACAGACCATCTGTAAAATTCAAATAGCCTAAGTCGCAAATAATATCTGCCTCATTCCTAGAAAGCACAATTATTAAAACTCGGCCTGCCTAGGAGCATGATAAAGGTATGAGTCAGTCATTATTCAGGACAACACTAGATGGCAGCATTCTGCAGTTTAATGTTAACTGAACTTGCACCGCTTTTCATAGAAAGGAGACAAAAAATATCATTAAATTATAAAAGTATGCACGTCGTGCCCCATCGGTTTCCCCTCCCTCCCACTCCACACCTCTCTCCCGGCCCCCCCACACTTCGAGAACTGGGCAACACTGAATGTGTGCTCGAAGGCTGTAAATAACAGGGCAACATTCTAGTAACAAGCATTGGCAAAGCCAATAGGTCTCGGCAATGCCCGAGCTAACAGAAATGTCAATGTGAATGTCTTTTAGATCATTTCCCATAGTAGTCTATAGCATTTGTGAGGCGTGCTTCGATGTGGCAGGCAGCTGACAAAAGTGTGCACATCTATTACAGAATATAGCGGTCATTATTAAGCCCAAATGTAGAATACAACTCACTTATTTTATTTCCTGACTGGACATCTCTGTCCAATAACTTAAATGATTTCTTCAGAGACTTGTCCCAGGTACCGTGCTGAGCAAATAGAAATGTGAATATCACAGAGAGGACCCCACACTTAGAATATGTCTGTTACCTTATTCCAGGTAAACGATAGAGAAAAACAATACAACCCGCTCTACTGCGCATGCTCACAATACAAGATACAACACTAAATGGTTTCGGAGTCAGCACCACAGGGGTAGGTTTATATTACAGTCTCACTGCGCATGTTGTAAACCTCCGATTTTCTACTCGCAGCACGCCTTATAGATAGATCTATAGTTCCCCACAGAGCAGATGTGCTAAATATTCTCTTTTCAGTATGTTTTCACAGTCGCTCCAAAGTGTCAGAGACACTGAGCGTAGTATGCAATGCGAATAAAAACAATAATAATATAGCAACCATGAAGGAATTTAATTCTTTAAAGGGATTAGCCTGCAGTAAGCGCACAAAGAACAAGCAACACCAGTACATTAACATAAAAAGTGCATGCAGGTAGGCTCAACAAGAGAAGAAAATTCACTTTGTGCGTACGAGTTTGAATTAGCCAATACCTTCTTATTAAGCGGCACTATAATATAATAATCTGCATGTGTTTCCACAAACAAGTGAATCGCATCCAAAAGCATCCGTTTCTGAAGTGTCACACTGTAGTAAACAGATCTTCACATATCACAAAGTGGGATGGCGGAATCTAAATACGAATCCCCTGCGTGGATAGCAGATCATGCGGTTACTATTAGACTGGATCTCCAAGAACAATGGTTTTCACAAGACACCAAGCAAGCTACACAAAGCGAATAAAAACAATAATAACGTGACCGCCGTCAAAGAATTTTATTTTTCAAAGGGATTGACCAGCAGTAAGTGCACAAAGAACAAGCAACATTAGGACATTACATAAAAAATCCTCTCATGACACCGAGCGAGGGTCGCAACACACATAAAAATAATAATAATGTGACAGCAGTCAAGGGATTTAATTCTTTAAAGGGATTAGTCAGCACTAAGTGCAAAAGAACAAGCAACATCGGAACATTAACATAACAAGACGCGCGGCCAAGAAACGCGCTCTCTGGTGAGGGAGGGGGAGGAGGGGTGAGGGAGGGGGAGGAAAGGCAGATGGCGCCTCGCCAGCGATGCGAGGAATGGAAACGCGCTCTCTGGTGAGGGAGGGGGAGGAGGGGTGAGGGAGGGGGAGGAAAGGCAGATGGCGCCTCACCAGCGATGCGAGGAATGGATGGCAGCTGTGCGCGTGCACGCCATTGTGAACGCAAGCTGGTCGGCAGCCGAAAGCCAGTGGGTTTGCACTTCCAAAACCCGCTTACTAAAGCTCTCGGCCAGACCAGCGCAAGCGCTGGTGCAGGCCGAGACCTAAAAAAAAGCCCTTTTCACTTACCTGTTGACGATGTAAATGGCAAAATCCTTCCCAGTGAGGCTGTAAAACACAGAATAACCTCGACAGCAACCAAAGAAGAATAGGCTGCAAGCACAAGGCAAACGACAGGAGTGAAAACGCGCCACACTACCAAAAGGTAGTAGTATTCAGGAGCTTTATGCCCGCAAATTTCGCGGCACTTCCTGCCATTGACGATGCTGTCCCCCTCATTGGTGGAACGTCAGTGGTGACGTACCTATGTGCTCATTGGATGCTGTGCTCCAATGGAAAAGCCCCATTTGAAAATAAAGTAGAAATGCAGGAAGCAAACGTACCTGCGACGTGGGAGTGGACAACAATGAAAGTGAGGTTTTAGGGTGGAGTGCGCGCCCCCCCTGAGGTGGTGTCGTGCCCGCCCGAGGGGGGCGCGCCCCACAGATTGAAGAACTCTGCTCTACACAGACCTATCACAGTTTGACACCTGTGAAGCAACAACCAATACCAACATTGCACCTACACCAGCCGACCAATACCAGAGCGGTACCCAATGACGTGGATTACAACTGCTTACAGCGGCTCTCCCTGCTTCAAAATTCCTTTCAAGCAAGAGGAAATTTTACAAAAATGCCAAAGCAGACACGATTAACAAATAACTCTGGTCTGCTCCACTAAAGAAAATTCAAAGTAACAACTCATTCAAGGGGATAGCAGTGAACTAACACTTTCCAACATTAGCACACACAGAAATGAAATCTCGACCAGCGGGAAATCACCTCGACTAATGCAGCTTCTCCTCTGGGCAATAGAATCTACCAGCACCAATCACTATTATAACACTCACAACAATCAGTTATCTTAATTGTGCGGCCGATGGTACCTCACGGACCGGCACTACAAACCTTAGCAGATAAGTGAAACAAATATATACCTTATCTAACCCGGGATCTTAGACTACGGTGAGTCTGATAGCTACTTCAACGGCTCAACATTAAGAGCGTGTGCATTTACACAATTAAGCCATAACCATCAATACAACACAAAACACACAATGCAAAATACCACCAGAGGGGGAGAACTCAAACGTATTCAATTAAAAATAACAAACATTCAAATAAACTAGAAGTCCCAATTCTCTCGTTTTCAAACAATGTCCTTGTGTAAGTGCTGTCTACAAAGGAGACTCAAATGTTGTTGATTAAAAAAGGTTTAATCTTCCTTCTTCATTTTAACTTATTTGAATATATATATTTTTTTTATTGAATTGAATAAGTTTGAGTGCTCCCCCTCTGGTGGTGTTACGTATTGGCGTAGTAAGGAGGTTGTTAGGCAGTGCAACCTCGGGGTTGAGGCCCTACTTTTATTAATCTTTTGTACTATACACCTGGGCGGTAGCTATTTAACCATTTCTGCCAAGTTTGTAGGCAAAACACACAATGTAGACACAACACTGCAAGCTTGACATAGACACATTGCGATGCACAACCCTATTTATATTCACTCCTCAGTCACTGCGACCGCCTTCAGAACCAATGAAAAACTGCCAATCTTCCAAACTATGTCATGGATTTTAGGGCATGGACTTGACTTGGGCAAGCTCCAGAACTTTTCTAGACTATTGTAGCTCTCTACACTTCAGTGGTAAACCATCCTCTAGTTAATACCACTTGTTGGAGTGGGACTCCTTGAATCTAAATCCCTTTGTATAATCATCAAAAAGAATCCCCCACTGGTCGCATGGACCTCTAATTGACGACTTGAAAGGTAAAGAAGGAGCTAGCATCTGTAATACTTTTAAATCACAGTGAAACCAATGTGGCTCTAATGAAATGACAGAGGATGTTGTCCACCTTAAGGGTTTTACTAGCAATATAGTTCAGGTTACAAGTTAAATCGATCAGCAAAATGGTAGCAAATATATTGTAAGAGCATGTATATTAATATGATCATGCAATCTGAATTTGTATATTAAAAGGCAAAAAATGCAAACTATAACTACATAGCACAGACAAAATATCAGATAGGCAGGTTCCATATAGGGGCTTCTCTAATCTAAATAAAGCATTGAAATTAACAAGGGGGTTTCGATGAGGAAGGTGTCCATCAGATGAATCAAGTTTAAGGCTCAGGGCAAAAAGTATGAGTGCTCAAGCAGGAAGCTCAACACTCGGGCAGGGGAAATCAGCAGAGTTTGAGAAGAGGTCTTCTCTCAGTGAAATCAGGACAGGGTCTGCAAAATTATTCTATGAAACAAAAATTAAAACACGAACGAAGGTTCTGGGAGCCTCTTCGTACCGGTTGCCTCCAAATGGACCAATCAGCAAGCGTTGTTCTCGGGGAGCAGGTAAACTCCCTGATTTCTCCACGCTGGACAATGAAGCAAACATCTGTGCAACCTTGGGTGTAACATAGGTCCATTCTGCCTGGTACAGGAGGATCTCTCCCACAATCACAATCTCCATGTCTGAAGCCAAGTTCTAATTGAGTTTCAACTATCTATCAGTTCAGTACAATACCTATTCTAGCTAACGAGAGACACAAAAAGAAACCTGTGAAGGGAAAAGAACAAGAAACTTGCAAAGTATGTTATAAACATGATATTCATGTCACTAAGGTCTGGTTACAAGTTAGACCAACTTTATATCAACATGGCTTACAAGCAAACACAGTTAGCATGAGTAAACAGCACTGATTAAATTCCAAGAATATATACGTTGTTCTCTTCAATGTGAATACATTGGTTACAGTTTAACTAAATATACAAGTGCCTCCCATTAAGGTAAATATAGCCACCTACTACATTTGGTTAATATAAGGTGCACAGATTCATACATTAAACACACATTGGGTATAATTTGCATATAAACATATGGAGCTCTAAATTACGCTGCTCCATTGTAAATGTGAGAGTGGCGAGCATTTACTACAAAATGGTTTTAGGGATGGATGAGGAGAGCTATAGGAAGGGACATGCTAAAACAAACACCTACCCACAAAAAAGGGTATGGCCATTGCTATTCACAAACTACACCTCTAAACCTACTACAACCCAAAAGGCCACAGAACAGTTGTAAATGTGGGGTCTTATTGTAAGTCCCTGCTTACCTGTGAGTAGACAATACATATATATATATATATACATATATATATATATATATATATATATATATATGTATATATATATATATATATATATATATAGTAGTTTTCAGTGTTAAAAAGTTATATTACATATAAATTTGAATATACATTTTATAAACTTCAAGTTAAATTATTAATTTGGGTAAGAATTGCACTCAATTGTTCAATCCGAGAGCTCCCATCTCGCAGCCTAGATATTTTAGCTAGGCATCTCAAAGGCCAGAATGGTGCACCGTTGGACATATATAACGTCTATGCTACAGGGATCAGGGCAGGAAGTAGGTCATCTACGATGCACGAGTTGGAAGTGCATTTGGGAGAAAATTACATTGTCACCCCTTGTAGTAGCTGGGGATTTTAATGTTCCCTTTGAACCGCTGGAGAGGGAGGATGTCGGTGGAGCAAGGGAAGTTGACGAGTTGTGGCAGGTCCCCCATCTTGACCTACCCCCTATTAAAAAATGGTCCCAAGTGGCTCTCCAGCTTAACGCCCTTTCCCTGGAGTTTGGATTAAGAACGGCTAATGGCCAAACTGTCTCGTATAAAATGGGTGCAAATACTTTTAACAGGACAAGCAACATAAGCTGCATAGATTTCCTCTTGAATTTAAGGCTATGGGCCAGGATGATCGATATGGCTGTGGGTTCTACTATCAAGAGCGACCACAATCCTCTTCATCTAATTCTGGGTCCCCCGGGGGAGGGGGGGGGGGGCATTTCAATTCTGTAAAATCTGCTATAACTTCAAGGGAGTTAATTCCCACAAGTGACAATCGTTGTCTAAAATGGCCCCAGATAGCATTGGACGTTGGCAAGCTTCAATTAATTAAGCACAACCTATTGAGAAGCACAGCAGAGATCCAAAGCTTAACAAGCCACCAGGAAGTGTCAGAAGAGATCGCAGCCTGTCACACTCGCCTCTTTGACCAGTTGTCCACTTATTTTGTCGAACCCACACGATTACTAAGATAAGACCTCAGTTTGCCTGTTTTAATCAAGAGTGTAGAGCCCTCAGACGTGAACTCTCTCAGGCCATTAGAACAAAGAATTTGGCCATAGTTGGAGATTTGAGGAGGTCCTACAAGCTAGCTCAGGTGAGAGCTAAAAGGGACTGGGACGACAATAGATGGAGGCTGATCGGGGAGGCCTGTGCCAAGAAAGATCCGCAGAAATGTTGGCTTCTTATAACAAGAGGGGACACTGACAGGCACCACCTCCGTCTAACAATATCCCCATTTCAGCATTGTATGACCATTTTGCTTTAATATATTCGGTTCCTTGTGCGCTGGCCCTCCAAGAGGTTCCTCTTGACTTTGTTTAGGTCAAACTAAGGACCTTTTCTTCATAAACAATATCAAGTCCAGTATTAAATCAATTGTGAGGGCCAAAGCCCCCGGACCTGATGGCATTCCGGGTGATGTATTTGTACAGGACAGTGAGAATTGGACAAACTACATCTTGGCCTTATCCAATGCAATAGCAGAGGGAGCTCCAATTCCCAATTCATGGAAGGGTGCTGTGGTGATCCCTGTGTTTAAAAAAGGCGATAGATCTTCACCCTGTAACTATAGACCCATAAGCCTTATAAATTGCGTCCATAAGGTTTTCGCTCAGGCAGTCCTTGCTAAGTTACAGGACTGGATCAGCGAGCATAACATTCTGACTCCCTTTCAAGCCGGCTTTAGACAAAAAGTAAGCACCATTGACCAGGTGTTCTGTTTTCTTCTTTATCCTGGAAGACTGTAGCCATTGGTCAAGGGAGTCTGTATGTAGCCTTCATAGACCTAAAGATCGCCTTCGATCTCGTCCCAAGAAACAAGCTCTGGCAGGGCTTAAAAGATTTTGGTCTTCCTCTGGAGATTTTATCCTCAATTGTTTACCTACTTGAAGCTTACTTTGCTAGGGTACGATAGGGTTCCCAAAGTCAACTAACCGATTTAATAAAAGTTAATAGGGGGGGTACGCCAAGGTTGTGTATTGGCACCTACACTCTTCTCCCTCTTTGTAAATGGTGTGGTCCAGTTTCACTCTGATGTTCCAGCAGATGCCCCTACTTTGGGGGGCAAAAGTGGAGACATTATTGTTCGCTGATGACACACTGTTAGTATCCAAAACCCCAGTGGGGCTTCAGTTATTATTAAATCGCTTCAAAGCCTTTTGTGATTCCTGAGGATTAGAGGTTAACACCGCTAAGACAAAGCTCCTACCTCAACCCTCACAAATCTTTTAGGGGCAAACCTTCAATAGTAGGGGTCACACTGGAAAGGTAGAGTACCTTCGGATACCTGGGTAATACCCTTTTGGAAGGTTTGTCTTGGAAGCCTCACATAGCTAAGTTGACCCTAAAGCGTAGGCAAACAACAGGGGCTTTGATGAAGGAACATGGCACTTCCTTTAGCAAACCAGTGGCAGCACCACTCCAGATTTATGATTCCAAGGCAGTGGGCTCAGCTCTTTATGGCGCTGAACTCTGGGGCCTCGAAGAAATGATTGCCCTTTCGAATTCTGAGAATAAGTTTTTGAGGTCCCGAGTTTCGCTACCCCAGAGTACGCCACTCCACCCATTAAGGTTGGATCTGGGTACGTTTCCTATTGTAAAGAAGGCTGTTACGCCCTTTACTGTTTTGGTTACCCATTAGGTCCACTCCTGAGTTGTTACGTATGCCACTGCTCTCATGGAAGTCAGCGTCCTCGATCGTTCCAAGAAGATAGGTTGGATTTGTAATGTGAAATCTCTGCTTACTTCAATAGGGCTTGAGGACTATTGGGATGTAAAGGATCCAACATTACTTCCCAGCAAAGATTTAGTCAAGAAGCAGTACTGGGATTGGTCAACACAGGCTTCACTATCCAACTTACCACGGGGGCGTTTAACTTTGGAGTTCTTGGATTTCACATTTATCAGTTTATATGAACAATACTTAGATACCATCACGATACCCCAGGATAGGAAACTCTACATGCAGTTCAGGTGTGGTTCTCTTCCCCTGAACTCCTTTATGTGTTCTTGGCAAAAGCCCCCTACACTTTCCCCATTTGTGCAAATGCAACAGAGTCCACAGTCCATGTATTATTTGCTTGCCCACTGTACTCATGTCCGAGAGCTAAATGGCTCAAACCAAGCTGTAAGCTACTGGGTACACGTATGAGTGGGGACGCTCTCTGCATCCTAAAATCGAATTCTAGCTCGGTGATTCATTGCTCAGTTGCAAACTTCGTGGGCCGCATGTGGACAATCAGAAGGAATGTGTTGCAATAATAAGATTGATGCATATCTTAATTTTTAGGTTTGTGAATTTGTTTTTAATTGGCTTCCTGCTTTTCAAACTTCATATTAACACTGAACGATCAAGAGTGTAGTGCATTGGGGGGGCGTGGCCAGCACCATGGCCAGGTAGCTGCGTTTGTCGCGAGCTCCGCTGGCCCCGTACTAAATCCTGTACTTATCCTGTTCCTCCTTGCTTTATTTTACCTGTGCCGGTGATCGGAAGATGTCTGGATGCTGAGACGAGTCTGGTGGAGAGTCCGGAGGTGTTTATTTGCCCGAGGCTGCGACTTCTTTGGCGTGGCAGCCGGCCCGCAGTCTCTCAAGATGGCGGCCGGGGCGGACTGATCGCGGCTGGGGACCGGAGCTCTCGGCCGTACTGTTGGTGAGGCTGGACTGGTGCCCACTGCGGTGAAGAGGGACACCACCGTGATCCGCCTGGGCCCTCCGCTGTGGCAGCGTGACGGGAGGTTGGTGGCTGCCCTGGGAGATCGGCGCGGTGGCACAGTGACGGGCAGGAGGCCGCTGGCGAAGTGGGAATCCCCCCCACCGCTGCAGCGTGATGGAGACTCGCGGCTGCGTTGCCCGGTGTTGAGACCTGCGGGTGTCGCTTGTTGAGAGAAGGGAGCCTCGCGGAGCCCCAGTTCTACCCGTCAGTGGTGAGCCCGAGTGAGTGCTGGTTGCGCGGCGGCGCCGAGACCTGCAAGAGGCCGTGGACGGTGTGGGAGGCCCCCCGCTGAAGTGCAACGGAGATATGTGGCCACGGCACCCGCTGCTGAGACCTGCGGGTGCCGCTTGTGAGGAGGAGGGAGCCCCACGGAGCCTTGATTCTGCCAGCCGGTGGTGGGCCTGGTTGAGTGCGGGTTGCGGTGAGGGCGTTCCGCGCCGCGACCCGGCCGGGCCCTCTGCGGCAGTGTTACGTGGGGAGGCCTGCGGCTGTCTGGCCAGATCTGGTGACCAGTGCAGCTGCGCCGAGGAGGACACAGGCAATTGTTGGAGGGGTGAGAGGGGTTCCCCCCCCTTTTTTCATAGACTGGCAGAGGTTTGTGGTCACAGCAGCGGTTGCCGACTGCGAGGAGGAGGGAGCCTGCGGGGTGAGACAGCCAGCTCCCTGTGCCTCCTGCCTTTGAGTGACTCTGTGTACTGATACAGGGATACCCTTCTGAGATTCACATTGTCCTGGCTTGGGGGGGGTGGGGGAGATTGTTACTGGACACTGCCCTGCCCACCTATTGCGGTGATACAAGAGACGGCTGGTAGCTGCAGTAGGGGACCTTGCGGGTGCTGAGCAAAGAAAAGAGGGCACATGCGGGGTGAGACGCCTAGCTCCTTGTGTCGCCTGTTTCACTCCCCCAGGGAAAAACGATACGACAGTGCTGGCACACGTTTGTGACTTGTCTGTTGCCTTGGTGGTGATGGGGGAGCCTTTCATCGAGTACTGCCCTGCTCCTCTGCTGTGGTGAGGTGGTTGCACTGTGGATTCCCTCCGCTGGCGTGGTGGTGCTGTCACTGCAGACGCTCGGCTCCCTGCGTCCCCTGCTGCAATGAAGGGATGAATGAAGGGGACTCACCCATGGACTTACCTTGCCGGTGCCTGGTGTAAATAACCACTTGAGTCTAGGCCCTTGTAGTGCTGTTCTCGGCCCGGGTGCTCTGGGTCGTATACAACTGGACCTCCCCCTAGTGGACTGTAATACAGGGCTGAGTATTCCTGGATCAGAGGTGTAATTTGGAAGTGGGCCAGTCGTGCGGTGGCGTGGTTTTTGGGGATGTTCTAGTTGCCACTGTTCTGACGCCATGCCTTGCAAGGGGAGCGGAGCAGATCTTGGTTTGGTTTTACAGGCTGCCCAAGCAACTGGCATGCCTGTGTGATTCTATCCCGATTTAAGGGGGCGCTATCGGCCCGCTAGCTTATGCTCCGGAGGGCCTGTCAATAGTTCAGCCAAGATGGAAAAAGATAGGGAGCCTAAAACTACTAAACAAGGGAAACTGGATCGATTTGCGAAAGTCATCTCGGCGCCTGCAGGGGCGGAGGGAGGTATACCCTCTCGACTGGACACAGATGCGATACTACAGGCAATCCATGCGTCACGAGAAAGCCTGGAAGGCAAGTTGGTCGGAGGTACGGACGGAGGTTTCCTTTCTGCGCCAGGACCTGCGTAAAGTCTCTGAAAGAGTGACGGGGTTGAACAGCGTGTCTCAGAGCTCGAAGACACCTCACGGACCACAAGTAAAGAAGTGGCTGGACTTATGGCAATGGTGAAGGTTGTGGCTTGGAGAGTTGATGATGCTGAAAACAGAGCCCTCCGGAATAACCTGCGTTTTATAGGCTTTCCGGAGAATGCGGAGCACGCTGATCTGGGACATTTCTTATTGACTTTTCTCAAGAATACTCTTCCGGAGACACAGTTTTCACCATGCTTTGTTATTGAAAGAGCACATAGAATGCCTGGGGTCCGACCGCCGCCAGGGGCTCCTCCTCGGCCGCTGATAGCTCGCTTCTTGAACTTTCAAGATAGAGACTTAATACTCAGGGAGCTGCGGAAGAAAGGTGAGATCAAATATGAAAACTCAAAAGTGATGGTGTTCCCTGATTATTCTCGAGACGTTCAAAAACAGCGGCGCACCTTTGATTCTGTAAAAGTGAAACTGCGTGCTCTTGGGATCCAATATATGCTGCTATTTCCTGCCAAACTTAAAGTTATTTTTCAGAACAACACGCATTTCTTCCAGACTCCAGAGGATGCTTGGTCCTGGATTGAAGAACGGCCTCGCTTGCGGCGTGGGTCGCCTTCCTCTGCTCCCCTGCCTACTGATAAGTTGCCGGGTCCCAGTTGAGAACAGCCTAAGGAGAAGCGAAGGAGACGAATGCCTAGACGTCAGACTTTCGTCAAGGCTACACCGGCGAGATCCCTGAGGCTCAGGGACCAGAAGACTAATATATCGGACTCAGATGATGATACGGCACTGGAATGTATGTCTAAAACCTCGCAGAGATCGAGTGGTAACGGAGACTCTGATCAGTCAGAAATGCCGGAGTCCATGGTGGTGGATGATGCGCATCCACTTCTGGAGCAAATTCAGCATTTGGAGGCCTCGGGCTCGACCCCTCCGGGCGAAAACTTTTCTCTCCAGCAGCCTTTGAACAATAGCGAGGAGGAATGATGACTTGGGGCCACACGCCCTCCTCGAGACACTGTACAGTTCCTGTGATTTGATAGACATTCGGAACCTTTGTCACGAGAGAGAGAGGTGTACAGTGGGCTGTTATTTTTGTTTTGCGTTAAGTGAGTAAGGGACGGGGGAGGGCTCCAGACCTCTGAGTGGTTTACCTACACCAGTGTTGTCACATTGACGAAATTGGGGTGGTGGGGGTGCCTGCAGAGCGTGGGGTGGGGGGATACAATGGATACGATTCAATGTTCTGCTTTCTGTTTCTTGAGTGGAGGGGAGGGTAATTTTGTTCAGATGTTTTTTGTTCAGTTGACCTGCATGAATACTGACACTGAGACACACTGGCACTGTCTACACGATGGATGGGGTCCTGGGAGGACGCAGAGAATTTTAGCCTTTCCTTTGCAATGGTTATGGATGGATACACTGTGATGACGTGGAACGTAAATGGGTTAGGGAACAAAATCAAAAGAGGCTTAGTCTCCGGTTACCTTAAAAGGCTTAAACCAGATATTATATTGTTACAGGAAACACACTTGATGGGTCCACACTGTTCCTTCTCAGGTAGGGGGCAATACACCACCCTGGCACACGCAGGATTCACCCGAGGTTCGAGAGGGGTGGCAATCCTTATTAAAAAATCTCCCCCCTTCCGAGTCAACCGACGATGGGACGATCCAGATGGTACATATGTGGCAGTCCAGGGCACCTGGAATCACACACCTTGGTTCATATGTAGTGTCTATGCGCCCCCTCGCTTCCAACAACGCACACTAGATAAATTGACAGACCTTCTTTTACAATCTGGCCCCGCTACACATATCATTGGGGGCGACTTTAATGATGTGCTTGATCCCTTCTTGGATCGTACGGTGACGAGACCAGGACAGCATGAAACGACTGCATTAGCGAGGTTTCAGGACACATTAGGCCTCACTGATCTCTTGAGACGCCATCACCCATTTACACGTACATACTCGTATTTCTCCGGGGCCCACAGGGTGTTTTCAAGGTTGGATTATAACTTTGCTCCAGCTGGCGAGGTCGAGCAAGTGGAGGAGTCGGAATACTTGGCTAGAGGCATTTCGGACCATTTGCCGCTTTACTTACGGGTGGGGGAAAAACGGAAAGGTTCTGGCACAACGTGGAGACTGAATGCTTGGGCACTGAAAGATGATTCGGTGTCCAAAGAACTTAGGGTGGACACTGAGCTCTATTTTAAAGAAAATGATGGTTCAGTGCAATCACCTGTCACACTATGGGAGGCCTTTAAAACAGTGATACGTGACAGAGCCCAAAACATCATTGCCCATAAAAAGAGGCGGGATCTTCAGGATATTTTAGATTTGGAACGTAGTCTTGTAGATCTTGAAAGGGGGGATGTTACTCCATCCAATACACATACTCTCCGTCAAATCGACATTACTAAGCGGGAATATCAAGCATTGGTCACTAAAGAGACGCGGGCACATCAACTTGCAGTACAGCATAGGCTATATGAGACGGGGGATCGAACGGGTAAATTGTTGGCATGGTTGGGCAGAAAGGAACAAGAGTCGCGGTGGGTTGCATCCATTACGGAACAGGGTCGGACTTACACTACACCACAGGACATAGTAGGGGCTTTTGCCCGATATTACTCAGCACTTTATGCAAACCAGACACAGACAAGTGAGGTGCAAATAGCCCAGTACCTTGCTGGGGTTAAACTCCCCTGCCTCGCCCAAGATGAGCGGGACAGGCTGGAGGAAGATATCACTCTAGCGGAAGTGACGGAGGCTATTGGTAAACTGAAAGCGGGGAAAACCCCAGGCCCTAATGGCCTCCCAGGGGAATTCTTTAAAGCATTCAGTACTTTACTGGCTCCATATCTGCTTAAGATGTTTGTGGCAGCTAAGAGTGAGGGGATACTCCCGACAGACCTTAGAATGGTAACGGTGGTGGTGATTCCAAAAGCAGGGAAAGCCCCGGATGACTGTGGGTCATACCGCCCCATCTCTTTATTAAATATTGAAACTAAAATTCTGGCCACTGTTCTTGCGACACGTCTTGTAACTGTTATTACCTCACTGATCCACGGGGACCAGTCTGGTTTCATGCCGAAACGGGCCACGCGTTATAACTTACGCAGAGTGGCCAATTGGATGGATGTAGTTCGTGACAGGGAGGAGGCCCATCTGCTCCTCTCGTTAGACGCTGAAAAAGCGTTTGACACCGTCCATTGGCCCTTTATGAGGCATGTTCTGGAAAAATGTGGATTTGGTCCGGGGTTTAGAGATTGGGTAGAGTTACTTTACAAAGGACCTGAGGCGAGGGTTAGGGTTAATGGAGTTCTCTCCGAGACCTGGCCGATCCAAAGGGGGACTAGACAGGGCTGCCCCCTTTCCCCCTTATTGTTCGCTCTTATTCTGGAACCATTGGCCTGTGTGATTAGAGCCCTCCCAGGGTTGGGTGGTTTTGTGGATGACTCCCAGCTATTAGATGCAGAACGCATATCTTTGTATGCAGATGATATTCTGTTATATGTAACGAACCTGGCGGAGACACTTCCCCGAATCTTACAGGTTGTTGAGGACTATGGGAGTCATGCGGGATATAGAATCAACTGGACCAAATCTACTTTATACCCAGTGGGGGGAATGGTAGAGCCCCAGAGATACCCTAGTTGTTTGCGTTGGGCGACAGAGGGATTTACCTACCTTGGTCTGTATATTACAACGGAAGTGGCCACTAGCCTAGCTCATAATATTAGGCGGGTACTCCTTAATTTTCAGGCGGATGTTAAGAGGTGGAGGAGACTCCCCCTGACCCTAATGGGGAGAGCCGCCATGTATAAAATGGTTACTCTTCCCCAATTGCTCTATGCACTGCAAAATACTTACACCAAGATTCCAGACACAATGTTTAAAGATATCGATAATGAACTGCGTTTACTCATATGGGATGGGGCTCATCCGCGTATTGCACTCCAAACTCTATAGAGAAATCCATATAACGGAGGTTGGGCCCTTCCGGATATTAGGGCATACTATAGGGCTTCCCACCTCATTGCCATCAATGAATGGATTCATGCGCCAGGAGACCACCCGGCATATAGATTGGAAAGGCTACAATTTAGAAACCGTACATATCTTCACTATATTTATGGAGGTAAGGGATGTCGACTACTCCAGGCAACCCAGAGGACGCTTGAGGCATGGAAAGGGGCTGAGAGACAGATGGGGTGGGACCACACATGTACCAGGGAGACCCCTTTGTGGGAGGGGACACGGCTACTTGAGATAGGGAAACTGAAAGGCTTTAGGCAATGGGACTTAATTGGCATCTCTAAACTAGGAGATGTCCTGGAGCAGGGTGTGTTGGCTTCATTTGGTACACTTCATTTGGTACGGCTTCATTTGGTACACCAGCTCCACGACACACAGGCATACGCATATCTCTGCTTGAAACATGCATGGGCAGCCGAGGGGTTAGATAAGGAGACGCTACCGGAATATGCCCCACTAGAAGGCCGACTCCTCCAAGAAGAGATCCCTACTAAAGCCATTTCGTACACCTATAAAACAATACTCAATAACATGCCTGATAAATTGGGTCCACTACGGGCGCAATGGGAAAAGACCACTGGTGTAATGGAAGACATAGACTGGGAGGTCGCTCTTATGCACCCACGCGAAGTGGCAATCAAATTACGGCTGCGTCTTATTCAATACAGAATCCTACACCGAGTTTATTTTGCTAGAGCAAAATTACATACAATAGGGAGAGCTGAAAGCCCAGATTGTCTTAGATGTCGTACAGAATGTGGTACATTCATACTTACCATTTGGGAATGCACTGAGATTCAGATTTATTGGGATAGGATTGTGAGAGAGCTAAATGCCATATTAGAAGTCCAAATAGACTTGGAACCAAGGTTTCTCCTTTTGGGAATTCCGACCGATGTGGATATCCCACGACGTAAACTTATACTGGCCAATTTGGGGCTAGTGGTGGCAAAACGGGATATAGCGAAATACTGGGGGGCCCCTCAAATACCAACATTGAAAGAGTGGAGGGCATGTCTTGATTTGTACATGGTGGCGGAGCAAGTGACATACAAGGCTAGGGGCTGTCCTCGGAAGTTCCGGAAGATATGGGCGCCATGGATCAAGTACTATGGCCTGGAAGTGGTGGGGGAGGTAGAGGCAGGGGGAATGAGGTCTGGAGAAGTGGGAAAAGAGCCTTGAACGATGTAATGTTGGTTCCCAATACTTGTACTCATGAGCAGTGTAACCATGACCCTTTATTTTTATATGCCTGGGTGGCTCGGACCCCTCCTTGGATTCCACTGAGACAGATATTTTGTTTTTACAACTGCCATTTTTGTCACTGTGATTTGTCATCAATGGTGCATCATGTATTCATGCTTTGTTTGAAGTTTATCTTATTTTTCAAAAATAAAATAAAAATATTTATAAAAAAAAAAGAAAAAAAAAAAGAGTGTAGTGCATTATATGTCCTAAGTTAACTTGGCGGACCATGACGCCCTTTCGGAGTAGGCATAGGTCTTTGTTACTCTGGACTTTATGTGCATGAAAATATAAACTTTTTACTTAATGAATTTAAGATTATGGACTAATTAATATCTTTTTAGACCTGGCTATTATTGTATTCTGACTGGCTTTTTAATGTTTTATGTATTGTATTGCATTTGTACCTTTATGGTCTTGAGACTGAAATAAAGTTATATATCATTTTAAAAAGTGTTTACTTATTTTTTTAAGATTAAACATTTAACAAATATGTTATTTTAAATTTAAAAATTAACATTTGCTTAAATCTAGCAAATATTAAAATACTAGTGATGGCAGAATTATTTTTCATTGTGTTTACAAAATAATATGCATTAAATTTATATATTTAAATTTTAATAAAATGTAATGAACATTTCATTTGATGAGTTAATGTGCTGATACATTTTATTTCATTAGTTGTCAGTTAATAATTGTAATTTACATTATTTTAAATTAAAATATATATTTTTTAAATTAAAATGTTTATTATTTTGCCCTATACTTTACAATAGTGGCCCAATGGTTTGAGAACTCCAAAACATTACTAGTAGAAACTTTACACTTGTAAATTCAAGCTTAGATATATTTAAGTCTTAGGACTAAATCTACACTAGGAGAATGTGAATAGCAAAAAAGTGCAGATTAACACTTAGGTGCAAAAGTAAATTTAAGCATGAGTAAATCTAAGCATGTAAATTTACTTTTGTGAGTAGGGTCAAAATATTTTAATAAACATGGTTCCCATCTTGGAATGGTAAAACAATGACACACTGTGGACAATACCATTCCAAGATGGCACCCAATTTTAAAATTAATGACCACCCATGATGCAGCACAATGATTAAGATTAAGTGAGTGACAAGCGAGCTGGGGAAACTTCAGGACACTAAACAAACAGAGAGGGAGTAGGAAAGAAATGAGAGAGGCCCTATAAAAAGGAATAACGGATAAGGAGTGGCCACCAGTCCAATTACTGAGGCACACACATTTTCATGCTGAAGTGCACAAGCAATAAAACAAAATGCTGTTACTTTGATGGCAATAGAGACAATGGCAGAAATGGGCTAATCCATTGCCCCATGCAGTATGCTGTCATGGAGGAAAGCTGAAGGTGAATGACACTCTAACAGACAGAAGAAGACTGACCCAAAAACCTTTAATGTATATGTATGTAAAGTCTGTTATGTTGTTTTTAATTACAATGGCCTGACAGCAGTGGCGGCTCCTCCGCTAAGGCTGCAGCTTGGCGTGAGGGGGCGGGGCTGCAGAGCAGGGGAGGAGTGGTAGAACCCTCCTAAGGCCGCCCAAAACAGTCATGCAAACTTTCCCTGTTCTCCATGCAGGCTGCATTACAGCCTGCATGGAGAACATGCACTACCCCTCCAGCCCCTGGCTGAGCGCCGTGTCACGGCGCTCAGACCAATCACAACGCTGGATTACAGCATTGTGATTGGTCAGGGGAGCCTGGCTGTGCTTCCTGTTCCTGGAGTCGGACGCAAGAGAGCAGGAGCAGAGACGCGGGGCCGGGCAGCAAGGTAAGTGTTTATTTTTTTTTTACATTGCGGCCCCTGCACCCACCCTACTCCCCCCCCACCGCCCGCCCGCCACCCACAAGCCGTGCTGGCCACCACTGCCTGGCAGACAGCTTCTCCTTCCAGGCTTCCTAAGACGGTGTAGCAAATATTATCACAGATCAAATATTTTACTTCCATGGATTGTCAAAGGAAGAATCCAAGCCAAAAATCTTTGCTTATTACAGTTACCTGTGACATTCCAAGTAAGAAACTGCCTGTCTACAAGCATTAACACAGTGTAATGATAATTCAACCTTAAAGACCAATTGGCTTCTATGTTGCAGATTACATTAATAGAAGTTAGGTGTGATCTTAAGTGGAAGGGGGTGTGTGAATTAACACAAATGACTGGCGGTATTAATAGATGAGCTACAGGAGATTAGGTATTGTTAGGTTGCAGGAGTATGACTTTTAAAGAAGAGGTTGAGATCTTTGAAATTAGATGAGGGCAATTTTCAGAAATACAATAACAGGGATTAGGGCGAACATGCATGTGACAGAGTGGACTGTGCTCAGAGAGAGGAGGCATGCACAGAATGGAATATGGAGGTACATGGAGGTTCTTGAGAAAGAAAAAAGGAGAGGCAACAACTGGACATTTTAGGTCCAGGCCAATATTTACAGGAATACACAACAGATTTTTTCAGATTGCATGAACCCTGAGAAAGCAGAACTGTAGAAAGAAACTGCAATATTTGCATGTCAACTGGTACTATGTTTGGTGCTTTTGATAAACATTAGATTCAGATGAACTGTCCATCCCCGGAAATGCCTATGCTTTGGCAAGAACAGCTAATCAGCTCAAAACAGGGTGCATAAATAGGAAAATATTGAGAGGTTTACACTGCGCTCAAAAGCTGCAGCAACCTCATGATCCTAGCAACATATGAGAGTATATAGGTTAAATAATGCAAACACTGAAAAGAAGATTCTGCCAATGCTGGATCAGATATCTTTGGATATTCACCCTAATAGCTTTTCTCACAATAATAATTACAAAAGCAAAGTGGGATCCATTTTGGATGAACCTGGTTACTCATGGCATGAGATGGGGATGAGGGTAGCTTTCCAGACAGTGGAAGTACATTGCCTGCAGTCCTGTGGCTGAAAGGTGAGGACCCAAACAATGAAGTGAGGAGGAATTATGACTTTTAGGAATTCCACGATCCTGGTTAGCAAGGGGTGTTGATTAGTTCTTCCTTCGTACGGCTATAATGTATGGGATTACAACACCTACTGTAGAGATCTTTAAGTACCCAGCAAGTGCTGTACTGTGGTATAGTAGGAGGACAGGTAACTCGGGTGGCCAGAGCACTTGCTGGGGAGATCTGTATGCTGCCTACATACAGCTTTAACTTATCATAAATACAATAGAAGGTTAATATCTTGCTACAAGGCACATTATGTAACATGCTGGTCGTAGGTTTGTGTTTTACAGAGATAGCTCACTGCTTTTACAGCAGAAACCCTGGAGTGGCATGTAGGTCACAAGTTACAAACCTTCAATCAGTCTGGATTTGGAAAGCGCGGCTAATCACCTGTGAGGGTATACAGGTACTAAGAGTGCTGCTTCTGAGTCTTAGTCGAATGTCCAGGTCTTGAGTCTCCTTCTGAATCCAGTAGAGAGGATGAGGTCCGTAGGTGAAGAGGAAGGTCGTTCCAGGTCTTTGCCGCGAGGTAGGAGAAGGAGCGTCCTCCACTGTTGCTCTGGTGGAAGCAGGGGTGTGGCAAGGCAGAGGGAGGCAGAGCGCAGGTGTCTGGAAGAATGGTGGAAGTTCAGTCCGTGCTTTATGTACACTGGTTCTTGGTTGTGGAGGGCTTTGAAGGTGTAGGTCAGCATCCTGAACTGGCATCTCTTCTGAATTCAGACATATGTAACATTCTTGCAGTACAGCTTTGGATGTTCAAACACATTCCTCCCAATCATAGTTTAACTCTTGAGAAATTGTGAAGTGACAAACTGGTTGTCTTTCTTTCTTGGCCTGAAGGTGTTCGGCTCCAGCTAGCTCCCCGCGAGGTGGACACTCGCACGAAAGGGGTGATGATAACCCTTTAAGTGAGGCATTTGTGTGGGGCTGAGCTGGATATGAAAATAAGACGTCTCCATCACCCCTGAATGCAAAGTACACCAAGTGTTGGCGCTGCTGAATGTGTCCCAGTGACGGGACCAGGAAAAAAGTCAGCACATTTCGCTGAGGCGACCCGGATCTGGCTCATTAATAGATGCCGCATGAGCCGGGATCTGGGTGAACCATTTAGAGACAGTCCTTGCCACAGTGCTGCACAAACCTGTCATTTAATACCACACCTCAGGGCCTCGTCTGAAGAAAAGCCAAGTGTCATGCAAATGCCATTCTGCAGTCTTCACGTTTTAAAATGTTAAGGCACAGTTTTCAATATGGCCACTAGAGGGCAGCTGCAACCCAAACGAATGGCAGCATATCAATTTTCTCAGACAGATTAAAACAATTCCGACTGGTTAATCGAAATTCAGAACATCTTTTACCCTGCTTTGTATGTATATGGTATTTCTATCGCGCAACCCTAGCCAATAGGCCGTGGAGCGATGAACAGAGTAAAGACAAGCATAAAGTCAACGAGTGATAGGAGAGATAGCTTGTTTGTGGAATCTTAATGCATTGTGATGTAATGGTTTTTAGAGGTGCATTTTCAACGCTTTCCAAAACTGGAGCAATAGTGGGGTCGTCCTGATGGATACAGGAATGTTGTGCCAGACCCTGGTTGCATACATGGAAAAGGCTTTAGTCTACATTTTGATGGTGTCCTAGCTGTGGATGTGCTGAGAACCACCATAGATGAACGTGTACACAAGATAAGCAGGGGTGCTGGTCTTGACTTTGTAAATGATGCAGCTGTTATTGAAGATTACGCGGGATGGCAAGGAAAGCAAATGGAGTTCCATCTAGATGGAAGTGATGTGGTCATATATCTTCAGGTCCTGGATTAGATAGGATGTGGCGTGTTGGATGCCCTTAAGAGGTGCCAGTGTGCAGTCTGGGAGTCCATGGAGCAGTGTGTTGTGGGCTTGAACAGCAGCAGTTTTGAAGTCACCTTCTGGAAAAAATGATTTCACTTTCTTTAGATGAGAGAATGGATACCAGGACACCTTAGTTGTTTTGACACTGTGTTTATTAAGGGGGTGGTTAGTGTCAAGGGTGAATCCAATTGACTTGACATTCAGTCAAAGTTCAAGTTTTCCAGGTCCATCTCTGTGAGCCAGGCTTGTACTGTTTCTTGCTTGTTCTAGGCAAATAACAGGAATTCTGTCTTGGCTGGGTTAAGCTTCAGGTAGGGGTTGGATGGCTGAAGCTGAGACTTTCAAGGAGAGCTTCTGCAGGATTAACATACTGAACAGATGGAATTGAAAAGGAAAAGTGAGTCATCAAAATCAGACTATGTGACTGGATGTATATTTGGGCTTGTAAGGAAGCAAGCCGTATTGAAATTAAAAATCTGGCTTCCAAATTACTATCACATTTCTGAATGGGCATTAGAAATACTAGTGCATTATTCAAAAAAGGGAACACATAAAGATGGGTTCAGCTTGTTTCAAAGCATTATCAGTTTTGCAAATAAACTGAAACACAGGTAGATAAAGTGATTTGTCAAGGATCAATCAAGCAAATTCCTTTTATCACTGAAACTGGGATTGAAACCAACGACCTATCCACTGACCAGCTCTCTTCATGCATCTCTTTTCAGTGTGTATTAGATTGACTCTGGAGCGATTAAGAGTCGCGGGCCCTGGTACACAACAACTTTTGCAGAAGAAGTGTGTGTGGCTCTAGAAAGAAGCTGACACTGTCTGCCTAAGGAACTGGGTAAACATGGAACCTGTTTAGCCAGGGGTGTCCAACAAAGGTCCATGACAGCCGGATCCATGCCAGATTTTCAGAACAAAAAAATATGTAAGAGACTTCCACTTTGATTCACTGTTTTATTTTGAATGTACCCACCCAAACCACCCTTCAGTTCAGTGACTGACCTGGGCGGTGAACTCCGCTCCGCTCGCGGAGTTTGTGGAGTTTTCGGAACTCCTCGTTACGCGGAGCTCGCGGAGATCCTAAAAACTCAGCCCGAGTTTTTTTCCTCGCTCGCGTTCGTCAACGTCAAGTTGGCGAGCGCGAGCGAGGAAAATCCACCTCCCAGCGAGATGTGTGAAACCATGAATCTCCCACCTTTGAGATATCTGGACTTTACTCTTGCCAAGCCACTGGTGGGGCCAGGTCGCTACTGCAGTGCCCCCCTCTCCAGGTCATCCGCTCTGCAGCTGTCCACCAGTCTGTTACCTCTGATGCTTGCCCCTGGCATTTCTAATGCATACATTCCTCATTCTGGCATGGACCACGGTTATTAGACAAAATCATCCTAATGTAATCAGACACAGGTCCCAAGTAACACAAGTCAAACAGAAGTGGTTCATGTGGTTTTGTTTCTTCCCAATCACATTTCCATGTTCCCAGTTTGGATTCTCTGATTATAAATCTAGGACTACCAGTACCACTATGCATCTAAAAAAGGCCAGGACTAGAGGACTATTCATGTCAGTCGTAGTTATAATCCATGCTTGAACAATACATTAATCTTCTCCAATACTCCAGGCTGCTATTTAATGACTCGCTTCTAAACAATACAAAACACAACCAAATGCAGTGTCCAAATGGTCTCTTTGACTCCTATAAACGAGGGTCCCAGAGCAGTAAAGGGTGCTCATATTCCAAAAGCACTTTGAGGCCCTACAAATAGAGAGAATGCGCTATACAAATGCACTTAAGATAAACTATGAGAATTTGAGAAACGTGAAAAGTTCCATTCTGCAGAGCAGTTTACACCCAAATGACAACCTCCCACAAAGTATTCTGCTGGCCACGGGCTAGAGCACTGGGCCCCAAGACGTCAGTCACTCCCTGCTGGACAGTTGCTAAGAGGGGAGGGAACCTGCCGCCAGTGCTCAATTTGAGCCAGAGCTTTCCAGTGCTGAGCACCGGCACTTAATTGGTTTCCGGTGCTCGGCACCGGCACCTAATTATCAACACCACACTTAGGGCAGTCTGCCGCAAGGTGGCGCTGCTCATGTAATTTAGAGATGAGCAGTATAACATTTGTTTAGGAAAACAATATACATTAAAAACTTACTAATACCTGCCTCCCCAGCCATTCCTTTAGCTTTGGGGACCTGGAATAATCTGAACTGTCGCATTTACATGTGAGAGAGATGGTTAGTAGTGGTTTTGGCAGCGATGACAAGGGCGATGGGCGGTGCAAGCTGCAGTGGCCTCCTGGTCAGAGCCCTGGCACTTAATATTTTACAAAGTAAGCACTGCCTGCCGCTCTAGCAACAAAGAAATACTAAGATGCGTCAGCAACTGCGGGGAGTAAAACAGAACAGTTTTCGTTTCAGAGAACACATCTGTGAGAAGTTGGCCTGGTATATGGTGTTCACTAATTAAAGTGGACACCTTGCACCAGAACAATTCGACTCTTATGGTAGATAGGTTTAAGACAACCTTTATAGAAAGCTATCCTAGTGGTAGCTGTGGAGAGCAGCCTTCAGGATAAGTCTTGAAGGAATGTAAAGCAGCTTGTTTTACCACACAATCTCTTGAATCACCAAATGAAAAGACACCACACAGGTATATATATCAAATATATATGTATTTATTAATAAACACTCTCTACTAATCTCTTTATGAGATTAGAAGTCAGGAACATATGTACAAGTCAAATGTTATCAAAATAAGTTTAGCACAATCGAATATCACAATCTTAGTTTGGCTAGACCTAGGTCTAGGGCTTCTAGAATCGAGGGACCCCCAAGAACCACCCCAGGTAGTTGTAGGAGACCCACAGGGGACGGACGCGGTGTCCTGGCACCGGTGCGAGTCCTGTACGAGTCTATGCGACCAGACGCGATTGAGATTTTAATGTTAAAGGTCCCTTGCGTGTTCGAGGCGAACACACCGATCGGTCCTTGTACGAGTCGAATAGATAGAGTTGCAAGGGAGATGGACGCGCTGTGTCTAACACAGACGCGAACCGTGTGCGAGTCAGCGCAATGGAGATTTCAATGTTACAGGCCCCTTGTGTCGAGGCGAACACCGATCGGACTCAGTACAAGTCGAAGGACACGGTTCTAGATAGTATTACAAGGGAGATGGACGCGATGTGTCTAACACAGACGCGAACCCTGTACGAGTCAGCGCAATTGTCGCACTTAGAAAATAAGAGTTTTAGGGCACTTCTAGGGTAGCTACAAGCAAGTCACTTACAGGGTAAGTAGTTCTAGGGCCCACACCCACAGGAGCACCGTAGTGCTGAAGTTACCTCACCCAGGGAGCCGGGTGCATAGGTGTTCTTTGGTGTCGGGTCGCAGCGTCGTTTTCAATGGGAGCCAGTGAAGACTTGCTGCTTGCGGCGACAGGAGAAGTGTCCAGAGGAATCCAAGCCTGGATTCAGAAGATGGAAGACCTGAAAGCAGAGGGGACAGTGTTCAAAGTCACTTGGCAGTGACTCGGGGCAAGGAAGATGGATGCCCACCGTCGTCGCAGGATTCAGGTCGTTCGCAGGTGCCTTGACTCTTCAGCCACGAGGTCCAGGAGGCGTCGACGATGACCAGGAGCTGGATTCGGCGTGTCCCACGATGTCTGTAGCTTACTGGGGTCTCGGCGACTCGATTGGAGCCAACCAGCCTTGGTAGCAGAAAGTCTCGGGGAAAGTGTGAAAAGTCAATGGCTCAGACCAGCAAGGTCTGAGGGACTCACCCAGCGAGGGTAAGTCAGGGCAGGCCTGGAGCAACCAGGGGAGCCCTTTGGTTCTGTAGGAAAGCCTTCAGGGGACCCACAAGCCGGCTGGCAAGGGATCGCGAAGACGCCTCGGGAGGATTCGCTCAACAGGGGTCCAGGGTCACTCGGGACGTGGTAGGCCTCTGATCTTCGGAGGGATTCCTGCTGGAGGCTAGGACCACACGTGGTCCAAAGCACAAGTTCGTGGAACATTGTGAAGGGGTTGCACTCGACAATAGTGCACGGTACCCAGGGGTCGCGGTTCCTCGTCACTCTTGGGGTCCACTGGCCTCAGCTTCGCTGGGGACTCACGATGGCCTTTGAGAAGTCAGGAAATCCACTTCTTGGGCTGCAGGGACTTTGGACTCCGGCGGGAGCGGCGTAGTTTGCGACCGTCGTTTGTAGTTTTTGGTGCCTGCCAAGCAGGGGAGTCACTCCTTGACTCCAAGGGAGATTCTTCAGTCTTCCAAAGGTAGTGGAACGTCGAAGGTCCGGGATTCTTCTTGTAGAGCGTCGTCCAGGGGTATCTAGTTTGCAATGCACAGGTTCCCCCTCTTATACTAAAAGAAAGGGAGGGACTAGCTCTATGACCCCACCTATGGGAGGGTCAGGGGAGTGGGTGGTTACACCTACTTCCCTTTGTCCAGTTTCGCACCAGAGCAGGGGCAGGTAGCCCCTGAGCCGGTTTGAACTGGGGTATGCACAGAGGAGCCTTCTGCTCCCCCAGTGCAGGACTTCAAAGCACTCTAAGAGTGCACCCACCCAGCCCCAATACACTAATCCCTGTCTGGGAGGTGGTCACACCCCTTGGGACAGGATATCTATTGTTGGGCTTCCTCCACTGCGAGTGTTGGTCATCAGCAGGAGGGCAGCCCAGTGTCTGTGACTGGTGGCATCCATTTTGTGATGCCAGGGCTCTGCAGGATTCTACCGCGTTTCCACAGTAGCTACATGTCTATCCCTCTAGAAGGGTGGAATGCTACCCCCGCCGCCAGGACTGGCGGGGGGTAGTATTCCAAGATGTTTAACACCAAACACGACATGTTTCGATGCAGCCATTCCAAAGTTAGCATTCTACCGCGAGGATATAATGCACTTAAAAGTAGATGGTTTAACCGCATCCACAAACAGCCACAGAGAATGGACTCAGAGCTGCAGAGGGGCCCTGCTCAGGCAGAGGCACCCCCTCACATGGAAACTAAGCACCCTGCCCTCAGGATTGATAGGGCCTGCTTTAGGGGTGACTGATAAGTCTCAATGTGTGTGCAGGAGAGATATAGGGGACCTATATCTCAGTGAGGGGTGCTAGCACTTCCTCACCCAGGCTGCAGTAGCAGGCCTGTGGTGTCAGATTTAGTCTGCTTCCCAGGGGTGGCATAATACATGCTTCAGCCCCTGGTAGGCCTGTGAAGTACCTATGCCCTTGGTGCCTAAGGTACCATATACTAGGGACTCATAAGGTACCACAGTATCCAATCACTAGTGCACCTAGAGTGCACTCCAAATCGTTTAGAGAGAACAGAGAGGCTGGGGCCCTGATTGGCAGGGTCCCAGCCAGACTATAGCCAGAAACCAGTGTAAACATCAGAAAAAAGTGGGGGCAACATAAGAGGCAGATCCTACTCTCCTACACAACCCCCCAAACGCAGGGACACTAAACTAACCTTGACCAGTTGAGTCTTCGTGTTCAAAGTGGAAATACCTTGAGAGTCCATCTGCATTGGCATGTTGGGTCCCAGGTCTATGTTCCACTGTATAGTCCATCCCCTGTAGGGAAATGGACCACCTCAAAAGTTTTGGGTTTTCTCCTTTCATTTGTTTAAGCCATAGGAGGGGCTTGTGGTCAGTCTGAACTATGAAGTGAGTGCCAAACAAGTATGGCCTCAGCTTCTTCAGGGCCCACACCACAGCAAAGGCCTCCCTCTCTATAGCTGACCAACGTTTCTCTCTAGGGGTCAGCCTTCTGCTAATAAAAGCTACTGGCTGGTCTTGACCTTCATCATTCAGTTGAGACAGTACAGCTCCCACACCCAGCTCAGAAGCATCTGTTTGGACAATGAACTTTTTGGTGTAGTCTGGACTCTGTAAGATGGGGGCAGTGCACATGGCCTGCTTTAGGTCTTCAAATGCCTTCTGACAGCTAGCTGTCCACTGAACCTTTTTGGCATTTTCTTTGAGGTCAGATCATTCAAGGGGGTCACTATAGATCCATATCCCTTGACAAACCACCTATAGTACCCAGTCAGGCCTAAGAAGGCTCTCACCTGTGTCTGGGTGGTTGGAGCAACCCATTCCATTATGGTTTGGATCTTGCTCTGTAAGGGCTGAACCTGGCCTCCACCTACAAGGTGGCCCAGGTATACAACCTGACTCTGCCCTATCTGGCACTTCGTGGCCTTGATAGTGAGGCCTGCTTTCTGCAGAGCCTCCAAAACATTCCTGAGGTGGACCAGGTGATCCTGCCAGGAGGAACTAAAGACAGCAATATCATCTAGATAAGCTGAGCAATAAGTTTCCATCCCTGTCAGAACTTTATTCACCAACCTCTGAAAAGTGGCAGGTGCATTTTTCAATCCAAAGGGCATCGCCACAAAGTGGTAGTGCCCACCAGGGAGTCGAAAATGCTGTTTTGGCTTTTGCATCATCAGCTAATCTGATCTGCCAGTAGCCAGCTGTTAGGTCAAACGTGCTTAGATACTTGGCTGAGGCCAAAGTATCAATCAGCTCATCTGCCCTTGGTATGGGATAGGCATCAGTCCTAGTGACTGCATTGAGGCCTCTGTAGTCTACACAAAACCTCATTTCTTTCTTACCACCCTGGGTATGAGGCTTGGGTACCAGGACTACTGGGCTAGCCCAAGGGCTATCTGAAGGCTCAATTACACCTAGCTCCAACATTTTCTGGACTTCAGTCCTGATACAGTCCCTGACATGGTCAGGTTGCCTGTAGATTTTATTCTTGACAGGCAGACTGTCTCCAGTGTCCACCTCATGGGTGCACCAGGAAGTCTGACTAGGGGTCAGGCTAAACATATGTCTATACTGTTGCAGAACTTGTCTGCACTCAGTTTGCTGATGGTCAGTGAGGCTGCTTGCCAAAGCAACACCATCTACTGACCCATCATCAGGGTTCTGAGAGAGCAGGTCAGGGAGAGGGTCACTCTCCTGCTCCTGGTCCTCATCAGTTGCCATGAGCAAGCCCATGTCAGCCCTGTCAACATATGGCTTTAATCTGTTGACATGGAGCACCCTCAGGGGGCTCCTTCCTGGGAGTTCCAAGATTCACCACGTAGGTGACTTCTCCCTTCTGTTCAACTATTGTATGGGGGCCACTCCACTTGTCCTGGAGGGCTGCTGGGGCCACAGGCTCCAACACCCACACTTTCTGTCCTGGCTGGTATACAGTCAGTACAGCCTTTTGGTCATGCCAAGCTTTTTGTAATTCTTGGCTGGCCTCTAGGTTTTTGGTTGCCTTTTCATGTACTCAGCCATCCGGGAGCGGAGACCAAGTACATAGTCCATCACATCTTGTTTGGGGGGCTTGAGAGGTAACTCCCAGCCCTCTTTTACCAAACACAATGGACCTCTCACAGGATGCCCAAACAGAAGCTCAAATGGGCTGTAACCAACCCCCTTCTGAGGAACCTCTCTGTATGCAAACAACAGGCAAGGAAGAAGAAGGTCCCATTTCCGCCTAAGCTTCTCTGGGAGTCCTTTAATCATTCCTTTCAAGGTTTTGTTGAAGCTGTTCAACTAAACCATTGCATTGTGGGTGATAGGGGTGGTGAACTTATAAGTTACACCACACTCCTTCCACATTGCCTTCAGATATCCCGACATGAAGTTGGTACCTCTGTCAGAAATGACCTCCTTTGGGAAACCCACTCTGGAGAAGACTCCAATAAGGGCTCTTGCCACCACAGGGGCTGTGGTGGTCCTCAGGGGAATTGCTTCTGGGTACCTGGTGGCATGATCCACTACCACCAGGATAAACCTGTGCCCAGATGCAGTTTGAGGGTCAAGGGGACCAACAATGTCAATCCCTACCCTTTCAAAGGGTACCCACACCACAGGTAGTGGTATCAGGGGGGCATTTGTTGTGCCACCTGCCTTACCACTGGCTTGGCATGTGACACAGGAGCGACAAAACTCCTTTGTGTCCTCTGACATATGTGGCCAATGAATATGTGGAACAAGCCTGTCCCAGGTCTTGTTTTGGCCCAAGTGACCTGCCAAAGGGATATCATGTGCTAGGGTCAAGAGGAACCCCTAAACTTCTGAGGTATTACCATCCTCCTGGTGGCTCCAGGGGCTGGATCTCTACCCTCAGAATATAGGAGTCCCTCATCCCAATAAACTTTATGGGACCCACTCGCACTCCCAGCAGCCTCAGCAGCAGCCTGCTGTCTGAGGGGTTCAAGAGAGGGGCAGCACTGTTGCTCCTTACTCAGATCTTCCCTAGAAGGGCCCCTGCCCCCAAGAACTCAACCTGATCAGGCTCAAGTCCCTCTGGGACAGTTCCTTCTTCAGGATCTGCTTCACCTCCCTCTGGGGGTGAATCTGTGATCTGAGACAGAGGAAGGCACTGCCTTTACCCTACTGCTCCTCCTCTTGGGAAGCATCTGGTCCATTGTTCCAGGATCCAGAGCTGGTTCAGTGTTATGCATTCTTGCTTGTGACCTGGTCACAGCAAATACCTCTGCAGGGATGCCCAACATCTCAGCATGAGTCCATAACTCTACTTCAGACCAGGCTGAAGTCTCTAGATCATTGCCCAATAGACATTCGACAGGGAGGTCTGCACTGACTACAACCTTCTTGAGGCCAGTTACCCCTCCCCAGGAGAAATTCACAACTGCCAGACTATGGTTGGTCCTGACATTGCTTGCATTGGTCACCTGGTACATTTCGCCCAGGATGATCTGTCCAGGGTCCACAAGGTCCTCTGCCACCATGGTGACACTAGCACCTGTGTCCCTAAATGCCAAAGCCTGTTTGCCATTTATTACAGGCTGCTGTTTGTATTTGCCCAGATTACTGGTACTTACTAGGAAGGACATTGTCGCGTCTCGCGGGCAGAACACCAAGGACGCGGCAGGGTGAGCAGCATCAACTCTTTATTGTCATGTACATAGATATCTGCATTCGGGCGCTGCGCTCCCCGGATCTGACCTCTCGCTTCGAGGTCCTGCAGGCGAGTATCCTCATCCCCCGCCCCTGACCGGATGTAGTGTCCGGTGTCCCCTGTTCCCCTTGACCCTGAGCCCCAGGGTCTTAGTGCCATCCTGTGGGCACGACATCTCCCCCTTTGTTGCAAACAAAAGTTTCTTGCCACTTGTCCTGTCGACTCGTGATGGTGATCAGAGAGAGAGAGAGAGAGAGAGAGAGAGAGAGAGAGAGAGAGAGAGAGAGAGAGAGAGAGAGAGAGAGAGAGAGAGAGAGAGAGAGAGAGAGACATCTCTGTGAACTGGTGGTCTCTTCACATCTCTTCGATTAGTCTCTTGGTCTTTTTACACTCCCTCTTTGGTCGCTGTTCTCCGACAACTGGTGATGTATCTTCCTGCCAAATCTCTCTGGTCAGTTCCTTCTTTGGCATGTCTCCTTCTTCTTCCGTTTTCACCTCCTTGACGTGGGAGCTGTTTCTTGTGACCTGGTGCGGGCCTGCGGTAGCTGTAATCATGGGCCCGTTCACTTTCACCACCGTCAGCGGATCCTTTGCGAACGCGCTGTCTGACTTCCTCACCTGCCGTTGTTTTACGAGCACCATGTCTCCTTCCTCTAGCTCGTGAGGCGTTGCACGTCTTCTTTGATCAGCGTATTCTTTCATTTTTGCTTTCTGTCCCTTATCTCTGATGACGACGTCCTCCTGGTCTGTTTTTTTTTTTCTTTTGTCTGCGGCAGTCTTGTCCTGCTCACTCGCCCCTAGTACCAGTTCAGCGGGGCATCTCCCCGTGGAGCTGTGTGGTGTGTTCCGATAGTCCCTCAGTACCTGGCACAGGGCTTGTCCGATCGATACTTGTGTTAGCTTTGCTCTTTGCACCGCCTTTTGATGGTCCCCATGAACCGCTCAGCCATCCCATTTGCTTGTGGCCACAGTGGCGTTATTCGTCTGTGATTTATGCCTAGGTACGCCATGAACCTTTTGAATTCCTCCCCTGAGAATGGTGGTCCATTGTCTGTTTTCAATGTCTGTGGCGAGCCCCATGCAGCCAACACTGGTAGCGTAGCGTTTGCCGACGTTGATGACACTGGCGTTACTAAGGGGAATCTTGAGTATTCGTCTATCACGACCAGAAAATAGCTTCCTGTTTCTAATGGCCCGTAGAAATCTGCTGCCAGCTCGGTCCACACCGCCTGTGGTAGCGGGGACATTTGCAATGGTTCTGGTTTGGACGGTGGTCCTATTATTTGACATACGTGGCACTTTGTCACCATCTTTTCCACCATGCTGTCAAGTCCCGGGAACCACACTTTTTCTCGCAGCATCTTTTTGTCGCTACCATGCCCCGGTGTGACTCGTGTGCCAACTCCACTGTTCTCAGTCTTAACGTTTGGGGCATCACTATTCTTGTGCCCCTCATTATTGTTCCGTTTTCGCATTCTGACAGTTCCTCATTTATTCTTTTCAGTGCCAGCAGTTCTTCTTTGTCTATTCCTCTTCCTACGTGCATGTTGTTGTTTACATGCCTCCATCGTTGCGCCCTGTTGATCCTCATTGCCTCCTGCATGGTGGCGTCCTGTTTCGCTTCTTTATTTAGTTCACTCTCTGTTGTTGTTGCCGGTGTGCTTAGTTTCAGTGCGAAGTTCAGGTACTCTTCTGCTATTGTGGTTGCTTGAGAGTTTTGTGGCAGGGAGTGCCTTGACACATAGTCTGCTGGGTTTTGCTCTTTTCCTGGCTTGTGAATGATTTTGAAATTGTAGTCCATCAGTCTGATTCCCCACCTTTCTATTCTTGGCGGTATCTTTGCATTCGGGTTGCCATATATTGTTATCAGGGCCTGATGGTCAGTCACGATTGTGAATGGTTTCCGTATACGAACATGTGGTAATGTTCACAGGCCCATACTACTGCCAGACTCTCCTTTTCTGGTTGTGAATATCCTTTCTCGACGTCTGTCAAGCTCTTGCTCCCATACGCAACGATGTGTCTTGGGGAATCTCTCCCGGTTGATGTTGTGCTAGAATTGCTCCCAAGCCCACGGGGCTTGCATCCACTGTCAGCTCTGTGCATAATTCCGGGTCAAAGTAGGCCAGATGATCCACTGCTGTCACTGCCTTTCTTATCTCTTCAAACCCTTTGTCACACTCGCTGGTCCATTGAAACTTGTGTCCTTGTTTCGTCAGCTCTCTCAGTGGCGCGCTGACAGTGGCGAAATCCTTAATGTAGCGTGCGCAGTAACTTGCCAACCCCAGAAATGACCTCACTTCTGCCACATCAGTCGGTTTCTTTGCTTTTTCCAGTGTTTCTACCTTGCTGCGGTCTGGCCGCATTCCTTTTTGGAAAAGATGTGACCGAAAAACACTAGCTCATTCCTCCCCAGTTCGCACTTTTCTTCATTTAACGTTAGACCTGCTTCTTCTAGATGTGAACATACCTCTCTTAACGCCGTGTCATGTTCTTCGTCCGACTTGCCGAACACCAGGATATCGTCACTGTAATTTAGGCTGTTCTTGACCGGTCTGATGACTTGACGAATTGTCTCCTGAAATATTTCTGCGGCCGATGAGATCCCGAAGCTCAAACGTTTGTACCTAAATAGTCCGAGGTGGGTGGAGAACGTCGTGATGTATCGGGACTGTGGGTCTAGTTCAAGTTGGTGGTACCCCTTGCAGAGATCCAGTTTTGAGAATCTTCTCGTGCCTGTGAGACAGCTGATCATGTCGTCTAGATGTGGGCCTGGGTGTCGCTCACGTTCAATCGCCTTGTTTGGGATCCTCATGTCCACACATATTCTTATCTTTGATTTGTCCTTTTTTGGGACGGCCACAATGGGTGACACCCATGGTGTCGGCCCATCTGCTCGTTCTATGATGTCCTGTCTCATCAGGGCCTCTAGTTCTTCCTCAACTTGTGGCTGTAGGTGTATGGGTACCCTTCTGTGATGTTGCGCAACTGGTCTTATAGTTTCGTCTATGTGTAACGTGATCTGCCGTCCTTTCAGCTTCCCTAATCCTTCTATCAGTTTGGGGTATTCTTTTAGAATGTTTTTCTCTTCTGACATCTGATACGTCATTTCCATCAGCCCCATCACTTGTGCCGTGACGTTGCTCAACAAGCATGGCGCTGGGATGTCTCCTTTGAGCACATGTATCTGTTCCGTTAGCCTTTGATCTTTGTATCGTAATTCCTCTTTGAATTTCCCCAAGTTGATCACTGGTCGCTTTGCCCCCCATGTGAATACTTTCACTCTGGATGGCTTTAGAGTCGGCTTCACTTTCATTTTCTCATATTCAGAGACGCACATGATATTGCACGTTGCGCCACTGTCCAACACAAACGTGGTATCGTGTGGCCCCACTTTTATTGTTACGGACTCCGTTCTCTTTATCTTCTTCTTGTCCGCCAGGCATATTGTTTCATCTCGCTCTTCTTCATCTTCTTCTGAGTCTGTGTTGACCTCTGTCATGAGGTATAACCGCCCGTTTTTTCTTCTTCACCCTCTTCCCTGATCCTGCGGACGAATTCCTCACTCCTGTCTCGACATGCCTGATGTGTCTGTGTGTCGGCATCCTCCCTCTGCTTGTTCTTCCGCGGTCATTTCTGAACTGTGCCCCTTGGACATACACTTGCGTAATGGTCTCGTCCGTTGCATTTTCGGCACGTCTGGCCAAATGCTGGGCATGGCCCTCGGTGTGGGAACTCGAGTCCGCATCTGTAGCACGTTCCTTCTTGCTGCTTCTTCCCAGTCTGGCCGCCTCTGTCTTGTCTCCAGTTTCCTGTTTTGTTGTTGCTTGCCATCCGATTAATTTGTTCTCCGCCTCTTCCTTTTCCACGTTCCATTTCTTTCGCGTGTGTTGTGGCTCGTGCTTCCGCTCTTCCTAGTGCAAGGATGTTCTCCAGCGCTATCGGTTCTTTAAGTATTCTTGTTCGGAAGTCTATGTCCCGACAGCCTGCGATGATTAGTAGTCGAATGGCCTGCTCGTTGTCAAATTTATCAAATTCACAGTGAGTCACTAGTTTCCTTAGCCTTGTTGCGAAGTCATCTAGTGACTCCTCGGCCTGTTGGAAGGAAATCATGAAGCTGTACCTCTCAAAATCAGTATTTCGTTGCGGATCAAACTTATTCGTCAGGCACTTTGTTAATTTGTCGTAGGTGTCAATGTCTGCAGTTGGCAGTGTCACCAATAGGTCTTCGATCTCGTCGCCCACTCAGGTTTATGAACAGTCCCCGCTTTTGGCCTCTATGACATCTGTTGCTTCAACATAATTTTCAAAACGTCTGAGCCATTTCTCCCATCTTATCCCAGTTTGTGGTTCAGATAGGCTGAACGGCAGTGGTCTCCTGTATTGCGCACTTTGTTTCTGGTCTGCCATTGCTTCTTGTCTTCCTTTGTTCTGTTGCCTTTATTTTCTTTATTTCGTTCTTTGATGTCTTTTAATCTATTTACTGTCTGTTTCTTCGTTCTCCTTATGCCTTATCTTTGTTGTGATCTTAATTGTCTTTTCTTTGTGCCCTTTTAAGTTCTTCTCTTTTTCCTTTATTTCTTTCCTCTTGTCTCTTTTTCTCTTTTATTTCCTTTACTAGTGCTTGTTGTGCCCTTTTGCCTCTTTTTCTTTTGAAATTCTGCCCTTTTCTGGTCAGATCGATTTTTCTGGCCTTAAAATGGCCGCCGAGTCACTCTTGCTTCCGATTGGCTTATTCGCCTGATTCTGAGATGGCCGCCGATAGTCTCGCGAGACTTCGCGGCCAATGGAAGCCTTGCCTGACTTCAAAATGGCTGCCGAGTCTTTTCCGCTCGCTGATTTGCCCTCTCGCCTGACTGTACAATGGCCGCCGAGACTCTCGCGAGAGCTCGCGGCAAATTCTATATCTTCACGCTTTCAGTTACAGCGCTTACCGGTGCAGGCAGTCTTTCCTCGCAGCGGCCGGGGTGGGCTCTCGCGTCGCTGCGCTCTGTTTTCTTTTCTTGTGTGGGCACGACAAAACTCCTGGTCACGGTCCCTGGAGAAGATCCTTTTCACCGAGCCGTGCAGGCTCACGGAGGTCACGATCCCACCTTCGTCGCCAGTTGTCGCGTCTCGCGGCTTGCAGAACACCAAGGACGCGGCAGGGTGACAGCATCAACTCTTTATTGTCATGTACATAGATATCTGCATTCGGGCGCTGCGCTCCCCCGGATCTGACCTCTCGCTTCGAGGTCCTGCAGGCGAGTATCCTCATCCCCCCCGCCCCTGACCGGATGTAGTGTCCGGTGTCCCCTGTTCCCCCTTGACCCTGAGCCCCAGGGTCTTAGTGCCATCCTGTGGGCACGACAGACATATTAAGGTCTCCCTCACAAATCAGCATTGCCTGAGTGGGCACTCTGACTAGGTCAGAGTCCACTTCAGAACCCAGGGTCAACCCTACTACACCCTTATTCTGAGTACCACCTCCACCAGTAGCTGAGCTAGGGGGAACAGTTGCCTTAGGGGCAGGAGTGGTGGTGGTTTGGTCTTTGGACTTGTTACAATCAGAAGTCCAGTGCCCTTTCTGTTTACAGAATTTGCACCAGGGCTTCTTTTGGCCTTTCCCTTGTTGGATTGTGACTCCCCACCAGATGCAGATTTGTGGGGCCCTTGTGAAGACTTCTGGTCTTTTGACTTATCCCCACCTTTCTCAGAGCCCTTAGGATCTTGCTTCTTGGTGTCACCCCCTTGGTTCTGGGGTTTCTGCCTTACCCTGGTTCTGACCCATTTGTCTGCCTTCTTTCCCAATTCTTGGGGAGAGGTCAGATCTGAGTCCACCAGGTATTGATGCAACAACTGGTTCTGGCAGTTATTAAGGATCTGTTCTCTCATCATCAGATTATACAATCCCTTGAAATCAGTAACCCTACTGCCAACCAGCCAACCCTCCAGAGCCTTGGTTGCACAATCTACAAAGTCAGTCCAGTCCGGAGTCTGTGCCTTCTGGGTGTCTCTGAACTTTAACCTGTACTGCTCAGTGGTTAAGCCAAACCCATCTATCAGTGCACTCTTCAGGACTTCATAATTATCAGCATCCTCTTCTCTAATAGTGAGGAGCTTGTCTCTACCTTTGTCTGAAAAGAAGAGCCACAAGATTGCTGCCCACTGCTTTTGGGGGACCTGCTGTACTCTACAGGCCCTCTCCATAGCAGTTATCCACTTGTGGATATCATACCCACTCTGGTAGGGAGGAACAACCTTGCTCAGGTTCCTATGGTCTGGAATAGATTCTCTGCCTCTAGGGACACTGTTGCTGCCACCAAGGGGTTCTAACCCCTCTCTTCTAGAAGCTCTCTGGATCTCCAGGGCTTCTCTATCCAGTGCCAACTGCTTGGTTCTGAGGGCAACTCTTGCTTCCTCATACTGCAGCAGTTTGCACATTCTTTCAGAGGAGCTCTCTCTTATGGGAAAGTATGAGTTCCTCTGCTGGACAAATTCTCTGCCAGAGTGATAAGAGTGGTCAGATTCCCGGGAAGGGGATCTATGCCTCTCCTCCACTCTGTCAGTTCTCTTAGGGAGAATTCCTCTGTCCTTTTCAGACCCTTGGAGCCTGGCCCTTCAATCACAGAGTCTTGGTCATTCGGATTTTCATCATCTGACCCAGACACTGTAATTGACCCACCCCCTGATTCAGACCCATTAGCTCCTAGAGCCAATCTAAGATCATCTGCTGTCAGCAGATCTATCAGGTGTAGTGTGGAGGGACTCTGTCCTAGCTTCAGGTGTCTTTCAACACACATGGCTCTCAAGTCAGAGAAAGTCATGTCCTTATACTGAGGCTGAGTGGATCCACTGGTTCCACCCTTTAAGGACATTCTAGTGTTGTGCAGTGTTGTACTACCTACACTAGTTTGTGGCCTACTGATACTAGCTTGAGCTGTAGAAAGGGTGTGCTATCCCTTGGCACACAGCTCTAAGTTCAGTAGAAATTATTGATACTAAGCTTGACTTTATATGTACCTTAAGTACCTATAGTGGTTTTCAGTTAGTAATTCAAATAGAGATTTTCTGGTAAAACAATAGCAAGCTGGAATCCCACCGCTGCCACCAATGTGAGAAGTTGGCCTGGTATATGCTGTTCACTAATTAAAGTGGACACCTTGCACCAGAACAATTCGACTCTTATGGTAGATAGGTTTAAGACAACCTTTATAGAAAGCTATCCTAGTGGTAGCTGTGGAGAGCAGCCTTCAGGCTAAGTCTTGAAGGAATGTAAAGCAGCTTGTTTTACCACACAATCTCTTGAATCACCAAATAAAGACACCACACAGGTATATATATCAAATATATATGTATTTATTAATAAACACTCTCTACTAATCTCTTTATGAGATTAGAAGTCAGGAACATATGTACAAGTCAAATGTTATCAAAATAAGTTTAGCACAATCGAATATCACAATCTTAGTTTGGCTAGACCTAGGTCTAGGGCTTCTAGAATCGAGGGACCCCCAAGAACCACCCCAGGTAGTTGTAGGAGACCCACAGGGGACGGACGCGGTGTCCTGGCACCGGTGCGAGTCCTGTACGAGTCTATGCGACCAGACGCGATTGAGATTTCAATGTTAAAGGTCCCTTGCGTGTTCGAGGCGAACACACTGATCGGTCCTTGTACGAGTCGAAGGACGCGGTTACAGATAGAGTTGCAAGGGAGATGGACGCGCTGTGTCTAACACAGACGCGAACCGTGTGCGAGTCAGCGCAATGGAGATTTCAATGTTACAGGCCCCTTGTGTGTTCGAGGCGAACACCGATCGGACTCAGTACGAGTCGAAGGACACAGTTCTAGATAGTATTACAAGGGAGATGGACGCGATGTGTCTAACACAGACGCGAACCCTGTACGAGTCAGCGCAATTGTCACACTTAGAAAATAAGAGTTTTAGGGCACTTCTAGGGTAGCTACAAGCAAGTCACTTACAGGGTAAGTAGTTCTAGGGCCCACACCCACAGGAGCACCGTAGTGCTGAAGTTACCTCACCCAGGGGAGCCGGGTGCATAGGTGTTCTTTGGTGTCGGGTCGCGGCGTCGTTTTCAATGGGAGCCAGTGAAGACTTGCTGCTTGCGGCGACAGGAGAAGAGTCCGGAGGAATCCAAGCCTGGATTCAGAAGATGGAAGACCTGAAAGCAGAGGGGACAGTGTTCAAAGTCACTTGGCAGTGACTCGGGGCAAGGAAGATGGATGCCCACCGTCGTCGCAGGATTCAGGTCATTCGCGGGTGCCTTGACTCTTCAGCCACGAGGTCCAGGAGGCGTCGACGACGACCAGGAGCTGGATTCGGCGTGTCCCACGATGTCTGCAGCTTACTGCGGTGTCGGCGACTCGATTGGAGCCAACCAGCCTTGTTAGCAGCAAGTCTTGGGGAAAGTGTGAAAAGTCAATGGCTCAGACCAGCAAGGTCTGAGGGACTCAACCAGCGAGGGTAAGTCAGGGCAGGCCTGGTGCAACCAGGGGAGCCCTTTGGTTCTGTAGGAAAGCCTTCAGGGGACCCACAAGCCGGCTGGCAAGGGATCGTGAAGACGCCTCAAGAGGATTCGCTCAACAGGGGCCCACGGTCACTCGGGACGTGGTAGGCCTCTGATCTTCGGAGGGATTCCTGCTGGAGGCTAGGACCACACGTGGTCCAAAGTACAAGTTCGTGGAACGTTGTGAAGGGGTTGCACTCGACAATAGTGCACGTACCCAGGGGTCGCGGTTCCTCGTCACTCTTGGGGTCCACTGGCCTCAGCTTCACTGGGGACTCACGATGGCCTTTTAGAAGTCAGGAAATCCACTTCTTGGGCTGCAGGGACTTTGGACTCCAGCGGGAGCGGCGTAGTTTGCGACCGTCGTTTGTAGTTTTTGGTGCCTGCCAAGCAGGGGAGTCACTCCTTGACTCCAAGGGAGATTCTTCAGTCTTCCAAAGGTAGTGGAACGTCGAAGGTCCGGGATTCTTCTTGTAGAGCGTCGTCCAGGGGTATCTAGTTTGCAATGCACAGGTTCCCCCTCTTATACTAAAAGAAAGGGAGGGACTAGCTCTATGACCCCACCTATGGGAGGGTCAGGGGAGTGGGTGGTTACACCTACTTCCCTTTGTCCAGTTTCGCGCCAGAGCAGGGGCAGGTAGCCCCTGAGCCGGTTTGAACTGGGGTATGCACAGAGGAGCCTTCTGCTCCCCCAGTGCAGGACTTCAAAGCACTCTAAGAGTGCACCCACCCAGCCCCAATACACTAAACCCTGTCTGGGAGGTGGTCACACCCCCTTGGGACAGGATATCTATTGTTGGGCTTCCTCCACTGCGAGTGTTGGTCATCAGCAGGAGGGCAGCCCAGTGTCTGTGACTGGTGGCATCCATTTTGTGATGCCAGGGCTCTGCAGGATTCTACCGCGTTTCCACAGTAGCTACATGTCTATCCCTCTAGAAGGGTGGAATGCTACCCCCGACGCCAGGACTGGCGGGGGGTAGTATTCCAAGATGTTTGACACCAAACACGACATGTTTCGATGCAGCCATTCCAAAGTTAGCATTCTACCGCGAGGATATAATGCACTTAAAAGTAGATGGTTTAATCCGCATCCACAAACAGCCCCAGAGAATGGACTCTGAGAGCTGCAGAGGGGCCCTGCTCAGGCAGAGGCACCCCCTCACATGGAAACTAAGCACCCTGCCCTCAGGATTGATAGGGCCTGCTTTAGGGGTGACTGATAAGTCTCAATGTGTGTGCAGGAGAGATATAGGGGACCTATATCTCAGTGAGGGGTGCTAGCACTTCCTCACCCAGGCTGCAGTAGCAGGCCTGTGGTGTCAGATTTAGTCTGCTTCCCAGGGGTGGCATAATACATGCTTCAGCCCCTGGTAGGCCTGTGAAGTACCTATGCCCTTGGTGCCTAAGGTACCATATACTAGGGACTCATAAGGTACCACAGTATCCAATCACTAGTGCACCTAGAGTGCACTCCAAATCGTTTAGAGAGAACAGAGAGGCTGGGGCCCTGATTGGCAGGGTCCCAGCCAGACTATAGCCAGAAACCAGTGTAAACATCAGAAAAAAAGTGGGGGCAACATAAGAGGCAGATCCTACTCTCCTACAACATCTCCAAAATGCAATCTGCCCGTTGTATAGTAAGTAGTCCAGATGAAGGCCAGACTAGAGAACGAAAAGCACCCATGGCCAAAATGCACAAGCCCCCATTCCCTTCGCCTCCTCTGGTAAAGTTACATTGGCACCAAGAGCGGCTCTGGGCTTTCAAATCCGGCCCCAGCCCACTAGGGAAATGCCGGGTGGAAGAAAAGGCCTGTCCAGCCCTGTATACACAGGTGTACAGATCGAGTATATTAACAAGCATTTGCAATGCAATAGGTCTCGCATTTGCGAGAGTTTAAACCATTGGCATTTTAAATGACAATGCCTTTTATTTATCCGTTTTGAAAACCAACACGCAAATAAAAGGCATTGTCATTTTCAATGCCAATAGCTCAATCTTTCGCAAATGTGAGACCTATTGCATTGTAAATGCTTGGTATGTGAAGGAGGCAGACAGAGTGACGGAAATATACGCAGCTAACAGTAAATATACAGTGTACAGCAGTGAGGAGGAGGACGGGGTGTAGCTTCCCAGGGATTGTATTTATTTATTATGCGTTTTTATATAGTGCAAAGTCCACAAACTTTTCCCGAAGGTGTCAGAGTGCTATACAACAAAACCAGTTACATTACATAAGGACTTCAGAGTACATGAATAACATAAAAGATACAGACAGATAAATTCTAAACTTACATAAGAATGGTAGTAAGTAAGTAAGTACAGAAATTTACTACTGATTCTGCTTGGGTGGTGTGCTTCCTGGTGCACCCAGAGTGTTGGGCAAGGAGACACACTGCACTACGGATGGTGTGCATCCTGGTGCACCGAGAGCACCGGACAGAGACAATGCAAGTGCATGGGTGGTGCGAGTCCTGGTGCACCCAGAGAACACTGGGCAGGGATAGACAGTGCACTGGCCTGGGTGGTGTGTGTCCCGCTGCTAAAGAGACGCAGGGAATATTTATATGCCCATTCTGTTAATCTGATAGCATGTGTGTGTGCTTACCTGTGTTCTACTGCCGCTCTGTGTGTTTGTGTGCCTGCGTCCTCCTGTGCATGCTTGTGAGTCCGTATACGTGCTTGTGTGATTTCTTATACGTTCCGTGTTTGCATGACTGTGTTTATTGTATATATAAATATATTGGGTATAATTGTGTATCTTCTGTTCTCGGGCGTGTATGTTTTTTTGTGTGTCTTCTATACTTGTTTCTATGCGTGTTTTAATATGTGTGAGTGTCTGTGCTTTCTGTGTGTTATTAAGTATGTATTTATCTGTGTGTTCACGTTTCTCAAATATGTTAACTCTTGCTCTATTGGACATAGAAGAAATCCCCTGTGTTGGGAAAAATGTTGATACTTTTTTTTTTTTTTTTTTTTTTTAACTTTCTCAAGCTAAAACATCCTCCTCAGAAAACAGGTTAATTTTATTTTTGCAACAAAATATTTCTGAAACGTGCCGATAACTAGGTAACTCTATTAGCTAACACCAGGGGTTCATGTTTTTTAAGAGAATCGAGGGAGCACTGCCTTTAGCCATCACCTTGCCTTGGCTTAAGGGACACTTTAGGAGGGAGACGGGTTCACATATCAAAACGTTGTTCGTTCGTAAAATAAAACAAGGGAAAAGCCTGCTGAGATCCGTCTCCATCCAGAGAATACCTAAGTCAGGGAGCTTTTAATAATAACCCAGACAGGACTCCACGGACGACTGGCTGTCCGGCATAAAGGTGGTGGACACTATTCCCTACCTCGGGCTGGACCTAGCGGCCACAGTCCACCAAACGGCTCGGCTGAACTATGCTAAGCTAACACGGCGGGCGGAAAAAGATCTAGGTGCCTGGAGTAAACACCATCTCTCCCTATTGGGGCGAGTAGCGGCGGTCAAAATGTCCCTGCTACCGAAGGCACTATACTTGTTTCAAACCTTACCGGCTCTGCCCCCGGAGGCAGCGATTGCCTCCTTACAATGCAACATCAATCAATTTGTGTGGGCAGGGGCACGACCACGGATGAGCAAGGCCATAGGGTATATGCGCCCCGAAAACGGAGGCCTGGGAATACCGGACCTCCTCAGCTATTATAAAGCGGCCCAACTGAGATACTTGGTGGAATGGGCGAGGCCGGAGTCTGAAAAACGTTGGCTTTTTCAGGACAGAGCATTGGCAGGTATCCCACTGTGGAAAGTCCCCTTCCTGAGGAAGTCGCAGCGCCCAAGTGGTCTGCTGGGCTCGCCGATCACCAAGTCTGTGTTGAAAGTCTGGGATGGGGCGGCGACAACCAGGAAACTTACGACATTTCCGTCTCCCCTAACCCCCCTGTTCGGGAATAGTGAGTTTGCACCGGGAATGTCAGACAAATCATTTGGGGCGTGGCGGGATACTCCATGTCGATCGGTGGGCCATCTATTTGAAATATCAGGAGTGCTCACATTCCCTCAAATAAACTGGAGTATGGGATCCCCGAGTCCGAGAGACTGCGATACTTGCAACTGAGACACTGGGTCCTTCAAAAGGGGATGAAAGAGCAAGGTGGTCGTCGACTGACCAAATACGAAAAATGGTTAATCACTAAACTCACCGATAAAGGGTTGATCTCCGAAATGTATGACATGATTAGACTCGGCCCACATTCACACGCTACACCGAGTCAAAGGCGGTGGGGGAGAGAACTGGGAGGTGACCTCACACAGAAAGATTGGGAAGGGATTTACTATAGAGCAAAACACACAACTCGGAACGTGGCCAGTATTGAAACAGCTATGAAAATAGCTACTTACTGGTACCTTACACCGGCACGCCTCCACAGAGGCAATCCACACAGGAGCCCCACCTGCTGGAGAGGCTGCGACAAAGAGGGAACACTGCTACATATACCGTGGGAATGCCCATTGCTGACTGACTATTGGACTAAAATCCTGGACGATGTAGATGAGTTATTTGATACAGAGATACCGAGGCTCCCGGTATATGTAATTTTGGGTCTTCCCAACCCAATCACGTTTCCCCTTAAAAGCACGAGAGGTCGTCCGATGGGGCTAGCATTGGGGGCAGCTTTGCAGAATATATTGACACACTGGGGGACATCCATCCTCCCTACATATGTAGGATGGCTCCACAGGCTATGGCATATTGTAGGGATGGAACGCATTTCGGCCACATTGAACAACTCTGCTATCTCTTTCCAAAGAGTTTGGAGCCCATTCCTAAAATTGCTCTCAACAGAGTTCAATGAAATTACCCAGCCTAAATATTTTAGAGTGTTGCGGCTTTCGGACCTAGGGGCAGAACGACAATCATCCTCGACTGCTTAATGAGGGACGTCGACACTAGGAGACAGGGACTCGACAGTCAAGACTTTGGAATATCGGACAGGGAGGGTGGGGGGGGGAGTTATAGTTATTGGTTTTTAGCACACAGCTGAGGCTTCAACAATGCAATTCACTCATTGCTTCGTACTGTTTATTTTGCACAGCTGACAACAATGGCAATATGTTCCTTTTTTTTGGATACATGAACGTATGTGAATTGTATGCTATTCTGCAACTTATTGCTTATGCCTCTGTACTGTTCACCGATATCGAAAATGTTAATAAATACAATTAAACTTAATAATAACCCAGCATCAATTACTTTCCCATACATACATCGTGCACCGCAGCCCTGAACGCCTTACAAACTTGCTTAGAGACGTGAAAAGAGCTGAGTCAGCCCGAGTCGGATCGCAGCAAGAGACATGCAGACTACACGCAGGGCCTCAACCCGCTAAGCTATCTCATCAGCTCAAGAATCCCTTGAGGGCTGTGGGTTCAGCGTTTGAGAAATATATCCACGAGCGCGGGAATGCAGGATCCAGGGTGGAAAACAAGGGATGTGGGTGCTTGAAAAACGTATGTTTGAGTCCACGCCGCTGGCCTGCCTCCCGTGTGGATGTCCGGTTGGGGGAGGAGGGAGACAGATGTTTAGAAGAGAAAGGCAGGAGGTGGGCGAAGACGGGAGATGGGGCCTCTTGCAACCCCTGGCAGCCGTGTCTGCTGCTTATCGTAAAGGCCAGGCACGTTGGCGCGGCTCGGTGCGCTCCTGAAACATACAATGAACTGTTTATATTTCAGCATGGGCGACACAGTCCTTCCGGTGGAAACTGTAAAGAGAGCTGAAGGGCCGGGGCCGGGTCAAGCGTTTATCTCAATAGTATCAGTATCCGGTTCTTGTTATTCGTGAACCGTAGTCCCACTGATGTGTCCACCCCTCCTTTTTGGATCTCCCTCAGTATCATGAAATCAACACAGAGGGGCAACCGAAACAAGTATAAAAGAGCTGTCACAGGGCGGCGCGCAGTTCTCCCCCTGAAGTGAGATGTCAGCCCGGCCATCAGTGAGACAGGGAAAAGGCGCGAGAGACAGTCCGTGAAAAGTAGGCACTTGGGGAGAAGAAGGCGGGTGCGCAGAAACAGAACAGCAGAGAGAGAGAGAAAACGAGGCAACGAGAGTGGATGGCAACGAAAGCCAACTGGTTGAAAAAACATAGTGGGCTACCGACTTATGAAGGAGACCGTGTAACGCCGCAAGTAAAAGATCCAGTCTGGGTGGGCGGGGCCAAAAGGAGACAGGGCGGTAACAAGGAGGGACAAAAAAAGCCTCACTTACAATTGAAAGCCAGCGTTTAGCATGAACGATGACCCAAGCCTATGAAAAGAAGGGGCGGAGCCTACACTCCACTTCTGAAATGTAATCGATTACAAGAAGCCTCGCAGAGCGAGCTGCGCATGCGCGCTGCAACGCTAGGCGAGACCTAATAAAGGAATGACGATACACTGGTGTCCAAACTAGTAATGCTCCGTCTACAGAGATGTGCACACAGTCTGTAGGCCACCAGTGGGCTCGGCCTTTCATCCTTCTGAGGCAGATAAGCTAAGTACTAGGAATTGTGGGGAACAGATACCTGCTACGAAGCTCTTTCAGTTTAACTTTATTTTTTAAGAGATATTATTGTTGGAACTGCTGCTTCGAGTTCAGAAACACAAAGCAGAATGTGATCAGCAAACACCTACGAGTCACATTTGCAAATATCTGTGCAGTGATGCAGATGTGCAACAGGGCGCTCCAGCATGTTGTGCAAGTAACCCAAGAGTGCAAGGAGCCAAATGCACAAGCAGGGCATGTGCATTTCACTGCACAGGCTATCACTGCAGCAGTTACTGAACGCCTGTCTGACACCGGCCCTCCTCTTCTCATACCATTTTGCTTCCAAGTCCCGCTACAAAGTTGCTGTTACAAAATATGAGATAAATAACTTGTGCTATGTGCACTGTTTGCGCTTAGGTGCTATACTGAACTATGGTTACCATCTTTGGATGCTTCCCTCACTAACGTTTGTCCAATCATGCAACTCATCATTGCGACATCAGCGTCTATGGTGCGGTTTATAAAGCACCCTGGTGCAATGTGGGCTCCACAAAGCGTTACAAAAGACCAAGGAATAAATTCATGAATGAATCAATTAATAAAGTATAAACCCCACCGAGAATATTGCACATTTTGAATACCCCAAAAAAATGTTGGTGCAACGAGCGCTGTGTTTCAGAGTTGGTGTATTTTTAATAAAGGTGTAAAATGTATGCATTCAGAAAGAATGTATGTATGTGTGTGTGTGTATATATATATATATATCTATATATATATATATTTAGATCCACGAAGAAGGGTCATTCCGGGAACGAGCCCATTGTTAGGTGGTGCGTGCTGCCGGAAAACCCAAAACCGGCTATTAATATCCAAAATTGTTCCAAGTAAAACGCACTCTCAAAGTCTTGGATGCCAAGCAGGAAGCTCATTTATTGCTCGTTACGCGTTTCGACAATTACTGTCTTGATCACACGAAAAGTACGGCAAACAAGAGCGTGCATTTAAAACAATCATGGTAATAGACATGGGACTACAAATTACACTCTACCTGTGTTGTAAACTGTCGGCCATTTTGTAACGTGAAAATAAATATATCAATACAACTTTATGTAATGGCACTTGTTACTGTACATTCTACACCGCATGAAATATCTCTTCAGTTGTTTAAATACACACATTACATTCATTTATAACTCGATTCGAGTTACACCTCCTTGTTACATGAGGCAATACGAGCGTGCTGAGTTGACCTGAACATGGGAAACGGACTAACGAGTTATACTTCTACTCGTGTCGCTTCTATTAACCATAAAACCGGTATAGTACCATATAATTAAGATTTTATCACAGGTTAACTGAACCGTGAAACATAGTTAACCTGTGATAAAATCTTAATTATATGGTACTATACCGGTTTTATGGTTAATAGAAGAGACACGAGTAGAAGTATAACTCGTTAGTCCGCTTCCCATGTTCAGGTCAACTCAGCATGCTCGTATCGCCTCATGTAACAAGGTGGTGTAACTCGAATCGAGTTATAAATGAATGTAATGTGTGCATTTAAACAACTGAAGAGATATTTCATGCGGTGTAGAATGTACAGTAACAAGTGCCATTACATAAAGTTGTATTGATATATTTATTTTCACGTTACAAAATGGCCGACAGTTTACAACACAGGTAGAGTGTAATTTGTAGTCCCATGTCTATTACCATGATTGTTTTAAATGCACGCTCTTGTTTGCCGTACTTTTCGTGTGATCAAGACAGTAATTGTCGAAACGCGTAACGAGCAATAAATGAGCTTCCTGCTTGGCATCCAAGACTTTGAGAGTGCGTTTTACTTGGAACAATTTTGGATATTAATAGCCGGTTTTGGGTTTTCCGGCAGCACGCACCACCTAACAATGGGCTCGTTCCCGGAATGACCCTTCTTCGTGGATCTAAATACAGAACGAGGGATCGTGAGCCGGCCGCAAACTCCAGATTGGGAGCACGTACATCCAAGGATTACCAAGGATTCTTAGTTTCAGAGGTAAGCTTGGCCCCGGTGCCGTTTCACGTTAGGGGGGTTTGCTCTTGCAATCGTGTTCGGGCGGGCTCCCTTACGGGTGCGGTGGTTGGGACTGAGAACTTGCGTCTCTGGCAGGGGTAGCGAACCGAGGAAAATATTTATAAATAACTGTTGGAACTAAATTCATCATACTAAGAGCACGAGTTTGACAAAATAAATAACCAATGCGGGAACTAAGTCTGAACTACATAGTCACTCTATAAGTCTCCTGATTTCTTTGACGCTATTACCCCCGAGATCCTGGTGAAAACATTAAACACAGCGGCATTAGGAACCGCCAATTTTGTGCGGGAAGTCTGGAAAAAGTACGGAAGCCATAAGAGGGACACATGAGACGAAGGCAACAACGCCTGGTGATCCCTAAACAAGACGTGCAGTGCAGTGCAGGCACAGAAAATAACATACAGTACTTTGTAAACAAACGAAAAATGGAGGAAGAAAATGAAAGGCGAAGGGCAGCGCAATCATTATTTGCACGCGCACCTGGTAAAGGGCGACCGACAGCAATAATAACAGCTGCAAACCAAGATAATGTACTGAATATACAACTCAGGAAATATGAAAAATTAAAAAAACAAGAAATGTCTAAATGGTGGGAGGCCATCTCCCTCCAAGATTATGTGGACAAACAAATGATTCCACGTGGACTAAGGATATACATAACTCCCTCACATGAATCTCCTAACCCATGCATGTTGGAGGAGTGGGCAACAAATTCGGCCATGAGCTCTAAAAATATGCTAAGTATATTAATCAAATATGCATGGGAAGACAGAGAGAGAATACTTAAGGAAATATCAGAGATTGAAGATTTACTAAAGAAACATGATGAACAACAAAATATCAAGAAATTCAAAGAAGAATTAAAAGGAAGATTAATAAAACATGAGGAGGAAATAAAACAACGAAAACAAAGAAAATTACACAGAGATTGGACAGACTACGAAACAGGACGTATTCTTACTTATAGTCACAAGTATGACCATTTATACAATCAAACAATTACTATTCAGGATACAACTGAGGTAAATGAAACTGCAACATTGCAAAAAGAGGCCAGTGATTCAGACACGGATGTTTCAGTGCATACAGCTAGCTCGACATCAGAAGTGGAAATAATAACCCGTCAAGCAACTTTTTTAGACGAGTTCAGAGTAATGAAGAAGAGTCGACAATCAGGGAAAGTGATGCCAAGACCAACTCCACCAACTCGGGGAAGAGGAAGAGGCCGAGGGAAAGGAAGAGGCAGAGGCAGGAGCGCAGTAAACAAAGACGTCTCAAACGGAAACACAGATCCAAAAAATACAGAGTCCATGGGAACAAGAAGAAGAGGCTCAAGGAAAATGCAATAATGATGGATACAAATATGGTAAATAAAACTATTGTCAATCTTTCATCTCGCACATTGACCCATTTTGAAAAAACTACTTTGTGCCTTGGATTAACATTTTGTCCTACAGAAATGTTCAACTATGCCAATACTCGAATAGATATTTTTAAATTTATAAGAAAAATTAAATTGAAAAAGTGGCATATGCTAAAAAACAGCAGAACTGAGTTAGACATCTTACAAATGGGCAATGAACCAATGCAATCGGGGCTTACAGTTGACGATGCCAGCATATTACAAACAGTACTAGATCTAGGAGGGCCATTTGAAACTAGCTCAGAAGAACAAAGCTGGTCAGACATTGTCACAGATAGGGCAGCATGAACTGCTTTTAAACCACGCTCAGTGTTTTATCCTAATTTGCCCTATGATTCAATCGACACTTTTCATGATATTGTTACAAAGGAATTGATCAAACGTAAACATGGTGTGAGTAACAACAAAACAATCAATTATAATTTGTCACACAAACAACGTAACATTATTTTATCATTGTCAAAGGACACCAGCATGGTAATACGTCCATCGGACAAAGGTGGAAACATTGTGTTGTGGGACAAACAATTGTATATTGATGAGGCAAAAAAACAGCTCAGTGATGTAAGATTCTATTGTACATGTAACACAGCCGCTTATAATGCTAGTATAACTACTACATGGCAGAAACTTTCATGAATGGCAAGAATCAGGCATCATTACATGGCCTGAATATTGTTTTCTAAAAAGAGATTATCCAAAGTTGCCAATTTTGTATCTTTTACCAAAGATCCATAAACACCCTACTATCCCTCCTGGGAGGCCTATAGTTTCTTCTATAGGCAATGTTCTTGAAAACATTTCTAAGTATGTCGATCAATTTTTGAAAGAATACATTGTTGGTCTACCATCTTATGTGAAAGATACCAAAGACTTTCTTAATAAAATAGAAGGTCTTGTTTGGGAAGATAACTATTTTCTCATCACCCTGGACGTAAATTCATTATATACTATTATTGATCACGTCCAGGGGGTAGAAGCATGCATGCATTACCTAGGCACTAGAAACATCATGTATTTGGAACATACTCGCATGCTGGCTGATATGATGATGCTATGTCTCAAAAATAACATCTTTATGTTTGATGGGGTGTTACACAGGCAGGTGCGGGGTACGGCAATGGGTACATGCTTCGCACCTAGTTTTGCTAACCTCTTCCTAGGTAAATGGGAAGAAGAGATTCGCCTGGACATGTCACTCAATGGAGATTTCAAATCAGTAGTTATGTGGCTCAGATATATCGATGATTTATTGATAGTATGGAAAGGTACTGAAATTGAAGCCATATCTTTCATCGATAAACTTAATAACAACCAGTATAACATCAGTCTGACACACAACATCAGCAAAAGCAGGGTTGAATTTTTGGACACAAAGCTCGAAGTCATAGAAGGGAATCTAGTCACTAGTCTGTATAGAAAAGAAACGGCCGGCAATAGTCTTCTTCATGCCCTCAGTGGCCACCCAGAGACCCTCAAATGGAGTATTCCATATGGGGAGCTATTGAGGGCAAAAAGAAATTGCAGCACTAAGGAGAAGTATCTGAAGGAACAAGAAACCATGCTTGAGAGGTTCAAACTAAGAGGGTATCCAAAATGGGTCCTAAACAAAGCATTAGAAAAAATAGGTAATGTCAGCAGACAAGAATCACTTGAACCGACAAAGAATACTGACAAAACAGAATCAGAAACTAGAGTCATCACTACCTACAATAGTCAATCTAAAAGAGTACAGAAAATCTTGGCAGATAATTGGAACATTCTTCAGACAGATACTATTATAGGTCGAGAGGTAGGTGAAAGATCACTAATCACCTATAGAAAAGGGAGAAATTTAAGAGACATCCTTGTGAAAGGTGATATCACAGAAACAAAGAAAAATAATTTTCAGGACCTCAAAGGCTTCTTTCCATGTGGGCATTGCAGGGCATGTAAATATAGTTATTCTGTCAAAGAGTTTAGTATTCCAGGGCGTACACAAAAGTGGAAAATCAATCAATTCCTTACCTGCAGCAGTAACTTTATAGTGTACATTTTAGAATGCCCGTGCAAACTAAGGTATGTAGGTAGCACTACATTTATGGCTAAGAAAAGAATCATGGAACATCTGAGAGCCATTACGAATGTAGATATGCACTACCCAATTGCTAGACATTTTCTAGAATACCATCAATCCAACAATTCATTACTTAGATTCTTTGTAATCGAACAGATAACTCTAGGGAATAGAGGTGGCAACAGAGAATTGGCCCTTAGACAGAAAGAATCCAAATGGATACTGGAATTAGAAACAAAATTCCCGGGGGCCATAATTTAAGTGATGAATTGGCCTCACACCTCCATGTTAACTGAAAATATATTATAGAATTGGTTTTACAAGTACTGTTGTTATAAGATACCGTTTCATTGTGAAAGTAATTGTAGAATACTGTTTATTGTGTAAATATTGTTTATTTAATGAAACTGTACTGATTCTGTTTTTTATCTTATTCTTCTCATTCACAGGAGGAAAGGAAGGGACCCACCACTCTGCATGGTCACTTCACGGGTTCCCTACCCTTTTCTTCCCCGGGCTCGGGTGAACACTGAATCAGATAAGAGACTCTTTTGAAAATCTTTTCACTAGTTCAATTTATAATTCATATTTTATTTTATTATTTTGCACTTAATTTATGAACTTGGTTTATATAGACTCTGACCTTATGTACTAGCCAGTTGGCAAGTCCATTTTGAAACCTGTTGTTTGTATTAAATTCTCGTAGTGTAATTAGCTCATACTAGAATGTTATTCCTCTGCATTTTGTAACCACTGTGTGAGATATATGATGCGCATCTATAGAGGTATTACTGAGCATAATAACACATGTCTTGAGAGGCACTAGACCGCATGTATAATTTTCACAATATACAACACCCTTATAATGATGAGGCTTTTGTACAGAAAAAACACAAAAACACCGTAGATATAATGGCTGAAATTCTTTATTATAAGATTGAGCATATGGGACACATGCCACTAGTGCTATTGGAATATTGTACAAATCTGTGAAACATAGTTAACCTGTGATAAAATCTTAATTATATGGTACTATACCGGTTTTATGGTTAATAGAAGAGACACGAGTAGAAGTATAACTCGTTAGTCCGTTTCCCATGTTCAGGTCAACTCAGCACGCTCGTACTGCCTCATGTAACAAGGAGGTGTAACTCGAATCGAGTTATAAATGAATGTAATTTGTGCATTTAAACAACTGAAGAGATATTTCATGCAGTGTAGAATGTACAGTAACAAGTGCCATTACATAAAGTTGTATTGATATATTTATTTTCACGTTACAAAATGGCCGACAGTTTTACAACACAGGTAGAGTGTAATTTGTAGTCCCATGTCTATTACCATGATTGTTTTAAATGCACGCTCTTGTTTGCCGTACTTTTCGTGTGATCAAGACAGTAATTGTCGAAACGCGTAATGAGCAATAAATGAGCTTCCTGCTTGGCATCCAAGACTTTGAGAGTGCGTTTTACTTGGAACAATTTTGGCTATATATATATATATATATATATATATATAGATATATATATATGGGAATTCTTTAAATGCTCTATTTTAAATAGTGTAAATTGGTTGTGAGAGGAATATATTGTAATGTGCAAAAAGTCTATAGAAGTATATACTGCAATAGATTAATATAGATTAATAAATCCACATTGGGCCCCATGGGCTTGTGGCTTAGGATTTAGCAGATAGACTTTACGAGGTCTTCCTATTAATGTTCATGCCACAAACGTCGACAGTAGGTCTCACAAACTCCTACATTCATGACTTGTTCATGGATAGGAGCTGTTTGTGTTTCTCGAGTCTCTGTGGGTACTATTCATCCATGTAGGATGAAATTACCCTACAAACTTGTCTTTCGCACACTCTACATCTCTGCAGGTAGACTCTTGGACAGAACTACAGAAATTTGTTCGTTATTTAGATTTATGGATCACTAAATGCTTCCACTCGTGCAAGAACTACGTCTGGTTCTAGGTCCAGTTCGCTCACCTTACTGGACAGGTTTTCTCGTACACCTTATCATACTGATAAGCTCTTGATACAGCTCTATGTGGACAGTGACTGCTTATCCTGGAAAGTCCAGAGCATTCACACTCTCTCAAGGTCCCCATGATCAGACTGTGCAAGGAAATGTCCCTCGATAATCCTTCCTCCCTCTCCGCCACTCGTTGCATCTCCATTGGGCTGCTGGTGAACACTGATGTATTTCAAGAAAGAACATGTCTTCTCACCTGCAGGCCAGCTACAATTCATTGCCTTTGTCATTGCACCAACGCAAACTCATTTGTTGCCTATTAAGCTGTGCAGACTGTATGTGTTTATGCGCGCTCCGACCTTCCTAAGAATCAAGAATCAGTGTGCAGGGTTCCACTCATTAAAAATCTAAATAGAGTTGTTCATAATTTGTACAGTTGGCTTTTGTGATCTGTGTAAAACTTCGCCAGCTTTACCAAATTCACAAAGTTGTCAAAGTTTAAAGAAAAACAAGCAGCTGAATATTAAATTAGTAGTGTGGAAGAATAAACAGAAACATGCAAAATACTTTTGTATACGGGATCTCACTCCAGAACGTTTTGGGCAGTGGATTTTACCCACAGATGAAATTTTGCAAAGATGACCAACTTCACAACCTCTATCTTCATCCTCGAAGATAATCGTTTCCTGCTTAACTGCTGCTTACAAGTAGGATCTCTACCCCTGTTCTTGAAGTTCAGTGACCCTACAGTAATTTATAGGCTTCCAAGCAAAAGTGGGACTAATAGTCTCAAACGCCTGCTCTCACCCGCTAATTTATAGGCTTCTACCTTAGATCACTATCCAAGCCCAGAAACTCAGCTCTCCTCTACCAAGCTACAAGCATCAAGGCAGGATCCCTACCCATGTGCCCTCTAAGATCAGCACTCTGCCGCCACAATCAAACCACAGCTACTAAGAAAGATCTTCGCCTGGGCCATCGAAGATCAGCTCTTGCTTGCTTAACTGGTGCTTACAAATATGATCTCTTCAGCGATCTTACACTAATCTATGGGATTCTAAGCAACATTTCAACTAATGGCCTCAAACATCAGCTCTCATCCACTAACAGAAGCGCTTCGAAGAGAGACTTCTACACATACCCTCAAAGATCAGATCGCCTACACAAACCAACGCTCTCCAAGTATGACTCAGGCTCTCAAATCTCAGCTGTTCTCTACCAAACCACAGACCTCCAAGAAAACTCCTTATCCACGACCTCAAAGCTCAGCTGACCTGTGAACAGGATCTTACCCCGATCAGCTCAGTTCCAACTAACTAGAGGCCTCCAAGCTGATGTCAGCCAAAGACCACAAAGATTGAAACTCCACCACTAAACTAAAGGTTTCTGAGCAGAATCTCTAAACACGCCCTTGAAGATCAACTCCCCTCCACTAGCCCACAATCGGTAACTCTAACACTTAGGTTTCATGGTTGTCCAGAGCCATCACAAACTCTAAAGAAAGACCTGGAGCTCTACCCTTAACATGCAGAATGTGCATTCTAAGCTATATAAGGCAGATAGTTGTCCAGTTTCATTTTATGGCCTTTCCTCCTTTACTAATGGAAACACTTGTGATACATGGACCTCCCTTATAATTCAGGTTTAGCATACATCATACATGCAGAAACATAATGGGAAAGAATACTTACTTTGTGCCAAAATGACGGTCCCACCATGCCAAAGAAAGAAAACCTGCGAACCAAAAAAAAGACGAGATATTTTAAGGGTGGCTCACAAAACTGGAGTGCAGCAACAGTGTGTCACATCACGTGAGAAAAGGCAGAGAATTCAGATGTAGGTTTTGATAGGCACTTGGATAGTCACTTATAGTCATTGCCCTTTTTATACGCTCAAAGCTGCCTTTGCAACATGGTGGGCGAAACAGTGTGATGGGCTGTCGTACCATGGATTTTGTGCAGCTATGGGATACTTTGCAGACTTCAAATCATGAAGACCGTAAATTAGGCAAAATTATATTAATGTTTGCTCATTATGCAGAATGTACAGACATCATACATCCTGGTACGGCCACAAAGGCTGAAAGTGAGTAAGACACACTGGAAATGACAAAAGGGCGCTTTTACAAATTAGGATCATAATGGCTGAATATATTGCAGAGGCTGTTGATATCACAAGGATATTGACAACAGCACCCAGTCACAAGTTGAAATGGAAACACAAAAACACGTTTTAAGGGTACATAACAGGGAAGGTTCTGGGATCCACAGGAAGTGATTCTACAATATGATAAAACTCACTGAGCTTGACTTTCAGAGTGAAAACAGGAAATAGAAGAGGTGTGCCACTGGTGGAATGTATGCTTCACACTGGCCAGTTCCAGTGAAGCACTGATTTAAGAACTGTTGGAGGCTTGGCCAAAGGCATTTGGAGAACTAGTATTAAGACAGTAAGCTCTTACCATTTGACAGCGACAGTAAATGGTTTGAAAGTTGCCACTTCATAATCTACATTAATTGCAATTTTAATTGTAATTTCTAAAGCGTGCAAATACCTGCAGGCGTCTTGGCGCTAGAAATCAAAACAGTCATCTAGGACAAACAACCAGGGGCACAGCTCAATAAGAAGATACGGATACAGGAAACAGCCAAGGTTTAAGCTGTTTCCGAAAGCTTAAGAGATTCGATTGATCTTTAAGGTACAATGGCATTTTGTTCCACAACTGACAGGTGTTATACATTAACTAATTAATTAAATACTAGTAATTAGATTTCAACCTCCTGCTCCCCATCGAGGCAAGCCCCAGTGTATTAAATGTTAAGTTATTACACACTGTTGGATGGAGGGTGGGGAATCTAGATTCCCAATTATGTTATCATTGTTCCTCTGTTGTGCTAAGATGCTGGTCTTATTTAACAAAAATTATACTGCTGCTAAAAATTAGAGCAACTCGTCTCACGGGTAGTGTGATCGAGTACAATAATGGGATGTTGCGTTAAAAGCATCGGATACATGTGGGTTATAGATGAAGACAAATGTATCTCGTTCTGGATAGGCTGAAAACAGTGATTAATAAAAAGTTTAAAAAAAAAAAAGTTATTACACACTGATCTACATGTTTATGATTTGAATGAGTGGGTCACAGCCAAGATAAATCATGCGAATGTCAGGCAGCCCATAGCACTGCGCGTTTGCCAAATAACAGCTCCTGCAAACTGAGTGTCTGCATCTATCTACTTTTGTCACCAAACAGCAGACGACTGACTTCAAAGTTCACGCCGAGATGTCCACGTAACTTAGCGGTTTGTGAAGATTGTTGGGAGACTGCACTCTGTCTCCCTGAGTCTCAGCAGCACCGTCTGTGCCTACAGAGAAAGAGCATATATATATGGAACAGAAGCGACTGTTTTGTGGGGTGATCTCTGGCCCAAGAGGAGGGTATTGAGGTCCAACCGTCAGGAGCAGGGAACCCTCATCAGCCAACAGATAAAGCTAGAAAGAATGGGCTTGGCTGCGCCTCTACCTGCTGTTATGAAAGGGGGATGCAGATGGTTTTGAAAGTTTCAAAAATAACTGAGCATGAAAAATAAAAGCAGACTAACGGAACAAGCAGCACTACACGGGGATACTGAAGGCAACCAGTGCAAAGATGACAAATTAGCTGAATTAGCATGTAGTGGCCGTGCAAGACAGTGCATGCACTAGGACACACCAGTACCCATTTTTGATGTTTGGTATATTTTATTACAAAACCCATTACAAGATGGCCACCCATGTGTAACTCATATGTGCATGCATGGACTGCCATCTAAGAATGCTTTTTGTTATACTTTGACATTACTTTACTGTTCCAAAGTGTTGTTTTCTTGGAACCATAAAGTAATATAAAACTAAAACAAGGGAAACCAGAATTTGCAAAGCTCTGTAGCCCACACCAGGTCTATTGGCTTTGCCAATGCTTCTTTCTTTATTGCACTTCTTCATCTCCTGACTCATAGTGTCCTGGCTGCAAGTGTGTCAAGGTTCATCAGTTGGTGAGCTTGTCGGGTGTGGTGTAACGATAGAACTGTAGATGATTCCGTTGATTTTGAAGATGGTGCAGGATGGGAAAGTGAGCCAGTAGATTTCCACCAGGGTGGGGATGATGTGGTCATGTGCCTTTAGACCCTTTGTGAGGTGTGCTGCAGTGTGTAGAATGCTCTTCTTTAGAGTCAGTGTTGAGTTTAGGAGACCGTGAAGTGGGGCATTACCACATCCATCCATATGAGATTACAAGAGCATGAAGAGCAGCACTGAAGTTGTTTCCTAGAAGAAACATGTTCACTTTCTTTACTAGAGAAAGCTGGTATCAAGCCATCGAGTGCTTTTAAGCAATGTGTTCCTTGAGGTGGAGGTCTGAGTAACATGATATTGGGTGAAAGTTGAGGTTCAAAACCATCCAGGTCCATGTCGTTGAGGATAAGTAACTGTTGGTTGAGGCCTGTGGTGATAAAGAGAGGAAGAGTGATCTAATAGCAGGCACAAAAATTGTTTGCATTTGTTAGCCCAATTTAACTGCAAAACACTATATTGGAGGCTTAAGCCCAGTGAAGGATCAAAGTCAAAGGAAATTGCTCTCCAGAGTTTTGCCACCGAATGTAGTGCATAAGGTTAAAAGAAAGGCCTATTTTATAGTTGAAAATGGGAGTCTGCAGTCCACGAAGGATGAAAAAGTCAGAGCGGTAACTGTACCCCGTGAGACTTCTATGGCTGAAGGCTCTCCTGCTTCCTGCCTGGTGTTAACAAGAGTGAAATTCTTCCCTTTTACCAGGCTTCAGTGGCAGTCTGGAAAAAAGCATCAAGAAACACAATCGGCTTCACTCCCTCCATGTTAAATCTTTAATCAGGACTTTGAGAAAGCCACAGCCATGGCAGGAAGAGAGCAGCACAAGAAAAGATCCGCAACAGAAGAGAATTAACACAGTGTCAGAAATGAGCAGGAACCTGGAAATGAAAGGTTTGCTTTAGTGCCGACTTCTGGTTCTGTTCCATTTGCGTGTTTTGGTCAGTATCGCATGAGTCATCAGCTCCATGGGAAATTAAGAGATTTCCAGGCTGGTCAGTGCTGTTGAGATTGTCCAATGTCAAACAAGACTGACATGCTCCTGGCACCCTACAAACTCTTTTGATCTTTCAAGGCATCATTCATCACATCTAGCATACCCAACCAATCCCTGTGTACCAGGCTATGGAGAGATGCCAATAATGACATTGTGTCTTTTGCATTTCTCTAGAGCAACAGGTCTGGCAGCTCCGCCTCAACCCTTACAGCCTCTGCAAGGCAGGAGGTGGTCTAGAATTCTCCCAATTTCCTTCAAGTTCGTTATAGGGTAGTCTGCTTCCAACATGGATCATGGATGTTATCCACTATGGTGAACTAATTAGAAACGTATATTAATATCTTCCAGCTGTACAAGCAAAGGTCTTGAAAGGCATCAGTAAACCAGCATTGGCAAAGACACTAGGTCTGGATTGCACATCGAGTCCTGACTAAAGCATTTTTAAAAGGCTGCAGCAGTACAAAAATCAGTAACGCAGATTGGTTACTTTCTGTATACAATGCATCTATGAGATGAATAATGTAGTGTGTGAAGGTTTATATTATTTTTGAGGTGCAAAACAGTCGCTGAAGCATTGCTATGGAACCACTCCCTAAGAGATTAAATGAACCACCATACAGCCCATAACATGAGGTAAAAGAAAAACAGTGCTCTGGGCGGTGCCAAAGCACACGTTATGTTTATTTTAAAGAATGGGTGAAAAATAGCTCTTGCAGACAGCTACACTGTCAAACCAGACCTAAAAATGACTCAAGGGGTGATGGAGATATTAGCGAAATTCCAGTGTTCAAAACGAAACGCAGGATTCCTACAAACGGAGCGAAATTGAGGCTGATCCGCTGATCTGTGGGCGAAAAAACAAAACAAAGCGCAGGCTTCCTTCTGAAGCACCACAATGTATATACACCATAATGCTACATGCATTAAAGGCAAGACAATTAACATTAAGTACATTGGCTGGCCCCAGTAGTGCAAGTTGCACAAGAATTTCTCGTTTCTTGCATTCCTCAATGCCAGGAACAAGGAATTCTTGCTTAACAGGGCATTGCTCCTGCATTCATCCCTTTTTTGAATCCGAACAGGCAGAAACTGCTGAACGCAGCCAGTGTCTACTCCAGGTTGTGATTACAACACACATTATTGCAGACAAACAAGGGCAGCAGGCCATCAGCAGTACATATTTGCACAGGCCCAGAGAGGAATTATGATTCTAAATAGTAACAGAAACATCAAAACACCACTCGGGTGTTAGCAGAAGACAGAAGACCAACTGTAAAAACATTTGCACAGGCCCAAAAGGATCTTCGTGTCCACATTTCAGAATAATGCAGAAGTACCTGGCTGTTTCCTGCTAGGTTGTTGCCCCTGTGAGTGTCAACATGACTACCATGGGAAAAGGCAGCTGTGGGGAGAGAGCCATTATGAGGGGCCCAGCTGGATTAATGCGCTGTGTATAAGGCACTGAAATCATGGTTTTCACAGAAAGCGACACATTTAAGACCTGGCAGTGCGAAGTGACACCAAAGCATGCGAATAGCGCGTTGGACCTACATTGAGAAAACTGTAGAGGCGTCAGGGGAGCAGGTTTCAAAGTTAGGAGCAAGGTACTCAAAATTTGACGTGAGCAAGCGACCAAATATGCAAATTCTAAAGTCACTGCTATCCACTCTATCCACAGCCCAGTTCGGGGCGCATTCAGGCGCATGGAGTGGCCGTCTTACCACACAGTGAACTAACTTTCCCCCTTCCAGTGGGTCTTGTACAAGAGGGCGCGCACGCCGCGATAATCGATCATTTAGTTAAGTGCCAGTTTCCTCATTCCTAGTAGCCTAGTAACGGCGGAGCTGCTCTTTACGTGGTTTATTTTGTTTAATGTACTGTGTAATCGGCCGCGGTGGTCCGACGCGTTGTTCTGCGCCGTATTAGATAAACAGGTTAGGCAACACGTCAATAATACTCTGCCACATGAGACGCAAGTATCGCTCAGGCACTCCCTGGACCTGCTTTCGATTCTTTGCTGTACAAACACTTCCTCATTGGCAAGAATTATGATGGCTATAAATAACTAGATCTGCTGATATCCGCCTGTTAGCAGTAAAGTGCTGTGCTGCCAATATGAAGAACTTTAACTTCCTCTTACAAGGGTGTGAACTTTGTAGCCTATCCTTCTCTGTCCCTTCCTCCACTCCACTGCTTGCATACCTAAGATAAGCTTTCCTCACCTCGCAAAACTTTTGCATCCCTACTATGTTTGAAATACGCCTTTAAACATGGCATGGGGGCCATCTTGCCTTGGGCAACACCTTCTTTTACTGTGAGCCCGCTGCATGCCTTAGATATGCTCATCTCACCTCAAACTTTGCAACAATGCCATATTTGAAACAAAAACACGCCTTTCTATTGCACTGGTAGATTTCGATATTGGCAATTGTAGAATTATTAAAAATCATTACAATATCAGATCACTGGTGCTTGCACTAAAATTCAGTATACAAATACAGTACAGTATAATTTGATTACAAATCATAGACATGTAACGCATACAATTGAGCATTCATATGATATTCACCTGAAAGATTTGTAAAAAATTGAATGTTCTCCAAATATTGGCCATATTGACTTGTCAAATTCTGCTTTAGTACTATTCTCCAAAGCTCACACAACTGAGTACTCCTTCTAAATAATAACCATAGATAAAATCAACGACAGGGAAGGGAAAGAGATAAAAACTTATGGTGACAAAGCCAGAGGCCACGTTCAAGCCATAAAAGAAAAAATCAGACACTCCTTTTAAGCTTTAAAAGTGGAATAGTTTAAAAGCGATTAGTGCAATGCAGAAACAAACGTAGAGGGTGGGAGAGCACACATTGAACTGTTAAAGCATTTTAAAGTGTGATAGAGTGCAGTGATATTCTGAAAATTGTAGGGGTACATTATATTCATGAATAGTCTGTACCCGCATATATTCTTATGTGTGTTAATCTTAGTTAGAACCTGTGTTGTAATAATCAGTGGTAAATGAAATGTTGGGATGAGTTGTGCCATTCAAGAAACGTAAAATGGCATTTAGAGGGAATCATGTAATTTTCGATGTTCATTACAAATGCTTAATGAAGTAGTTTATGTGTAATGTAATGCCTTAGATTTAGATGTGCATCATGTTGAAGTTGCACACGTATAGGTGATTAATTGTGTTTAAATGTGATGAAATGTAGTGCTTACAGATGTAACATTTTAAATGTGTGTTTAATTTGATGTCAAAGGCCTAGATGGAGTATTTGCTCTTTCGTGCTAAGAAAGGCCTATTCGTTTTCCTTATGTTAGCTGGTTTATGTAGGCCTGAAATGCATTTTCCCCTGGTAAAGCTCTCATTTGGAGGCAGTCAGCGAAACTCATGTGCGTGCAAGGTTGTTCAGTTCTCATGTTTCTGTTGCAGGTGCAAGTACATCGTCCTCGTTAGTTAGACTAACGCCTTTGTTTTAGGAGTTAGGTATGGAGGAGACCTGTTACAAAGTATTCAGGAATGCCGATAATTGGGAGCCGACATTTTCTCTTGCTGAAGAGGCCTGAGACCCAAGGACACACCAACCGTCGCTGGACCGAGTACAAGTTTGGTGGAAAATTACCTACAAGAGGTGCCTGGCCAGAGGAGGTGTTTCAGGGGCGTGTTTATCAATTGTGCATTTTGTATTAGGGACAGTGCCCCGAGGGATGAGTTAGCAGAGAGCCGTTAGAGGGTAGAAGGAAGGGATCGATTCTTAGAATGAAGACTTAGAACGATTTTGTAATCTGGGCTACTGACCTTTACAACGTGAGTGTACTTCTTAGGAAGTCTTCACGAGCTGACATCTTTTCTTGATCTTGAATGTTAGAACTGGGGGTCTCTAGTTGGCAACGGTTTGCACCTTTGTCCAAATAGGGACCCTTGCTTCTAGTCAGGATAAGGGGGATACACTCCTAGAATAACCCCTGCTCACCCCCTGGTAGCTTGGCACGAGCAGACAGGCTTATCTCAGAGGCAGTGTGTAAAGCATTTGTGAACACATACAGTAATACAGTGAAAACACTACAGATGGACACCACACAGGTTGTTATGTAAAAATAAGTAATCTTTATATAGACTTATCACAAGACCCAATAGCAAAAATCCACAATACTGTACTCAAAAATAGACTTTAAAAGGTTATAAAATAGTTCAGTTCTCTCAAGTTGTAAATGCGACACTTTACTCTCAATGTACCTTGAATGCGTAACGCAAAGAAAACAAAAGGGTCGCAGGGAAGGTGATGCGTCGGTTCCTTACACTCAGGGGAGTGGATGCGTCGGTTCCTTACTGCTGCGCAGGGAGTTGATGCTCGCTTCCTTACTGTGTGGGGAGGTGATGCGTCGGTTTCTTACTGCTTTCCGGTGCGATGCGACAAGATGGCACCTCGATGCGATACTCTTCTCCGGTACGATGCGACAAAATGGCGTCTTGGTTGCGATGCGACAACGTTGGTGTGATGCGTGCACGCCCGACGGCCGTGCGGCGACTCGATGATCTTTGGAGCCGCGACAGGCCCTGCGACGCGCTTCTCCGGTGATGCGACGATGACCTCTGTGGCAGCGTCCCGCTTCTCCGGTGATGCGCCGCGCTTCGGCGATGCGAGGATGACAGCGGCAGCGGCGTCTCGCTTCCTCGGCGATGCGATGACCGCGGCTGCCGCGGCGACACGCTTCTCGTTGTTGCGTTGCGCTTCCAGCTCCCAGCGACACGCAGTCTCTCAGAAGGCCCAGCACAACAGCAGGCACTTCAATTCCCAGCCAGGGAATGCAGGGGGGAGCTGGTTGGTGAAGTCTTGTATCCCTGAGACTTCAGGCAGGAGGCAAGCTCTAGTTCAAGCCCTTGGAGATTCTCTTCTTCAAGATGACAAAGCACAGCAAAGTCTTTTCTCCTGTCCTTGGCAGAAAGCAACCACTGCAGGCCAACCCCAATCAGCAAAACAGCACAGGGGCAGTACTCCTCCTTCAGCTTCTCCGGTTCTTCTCCTTGGCAACAGGTTTCTTGATTTCCCAGAAGTGATCTAATTTCCTAGGGGTCTGGGTCCCCTTTTATACACCTTTTCTCTTTGTTCTCTGAAGGCAGAGAGGCCTCTGCCTAGTCCAAAACCAGTTCTGGTCAGTCCTGGAGCACTTTGTTTTTCTGACTCCTTCTTTCCTTTGAGAGTGAAGGGCAGAGCCATCAGACGCCCGGCAGGAGGTGGAGCCAGCATTGTGGAAGGCAGGCACAGCCCTATTCAGACCCAGGTGCAACTCCTCCCTCCACTCTGGATGCAGATCTTTCTATTCAGCCCTGTGCTGACTCACCCTGTCTCCTGTAGCCACCCCCAGCCCCTGTCACTCAATCTCCAGACAAGGAATACACAACCTAGCAGAGGCAGGCTTGGAAGTTTAGGCAAGAAAATACCCACTTTCTAAAAGTGGTATTTTCAAACACAGAATGTTAAAACCAACTTCACTAAAAGATGTATTTTATCATTCTGAGTTCAGGCATACTAAATTCGTTTTTCTACCATGTTCCCTGGGTCAGTTAGGATTATAAGGTGTAATAATCAAACTGCCCATTCTGGCCTATGGAGAACAGGTAGCCTTGCAATAGTGAAAAACGAAAATGGCTGTAATTCACTATTAGGACATGCCACACACACCAGGGCATGTCCTACCTTATACTTACAATGCACCCTGCCCTTGGGCCTACCTTAGGGGTGTCTGATATGAAGATAAGGGAAGGTTTAGGGACTGGTAAGTGGGTGCACTTGCCAAGTCGACATGGCAGTCACAGACCGCACACAGGCTCTGCAATGGCAGGCCTGAGACACATTTTACAAGCTGCTTCTGTGGGTGGCACAACCAGTGCTGCAAGCCCACCAGCAGCATTGGATTTACAAGCCCTGGGCACACTCAGTGCACTGTACTAGGGACTGACAAGTAAACCAATCATCCAATCATGGAGTCACTAATCCATACATCAATTTACAGTAGGGAGCACTTGCACTGTGGCACTGAACAGCAGTGGCACAGTGCTCAAAAGCATCTAAAACCAGCAAAACATAAGAGGCAACAGCAAAAAAATGGAAGGGAGACCCACGCCAATGGTGCCAAGTCTAACAATCTTGCTTGGGGAAATGTTAAGTAGGGATGCCACTTTAAGGATAGTGTAGGGATAGATTAAAGGATTTCCAGCACAGCCACTAATGAAGACTAATATAGATGTTGGTGCAGTTATTGCCTGTTTAGTATTTTTGGAATTGCTTATTCTTTTTATGTTGTATCGGATTAGATTGGTTCGTAGGATGGACTTTGTATTAGTGCCTATGTATTTTTACAACCACGTCCTGAGGTGTTTGTATGTTCAGTTATTTTTGGTTTTGTAATAAACCTCTAAATTTGGAATTCGGAGTCAGCGATCTTTTCAGAGTTTTACTTAAATTGATTCATGCTAGTTTGGCATGAATGTATTGTTTCTCCCCTTAACACTTCTCAGCAGGTAATAAAGGTCCAGTCGACCGAGGGTTCCTAGTAACTTTTACAGTGGAATCCGGCGTTATCAGTTGGTAGCGAGAGGATGGTTACCTCTGTAGTAAGGGGAGACGTAGAGAAGGGTAGTCATTGAGTCCCCATAGAGCCCAAGTGATGGTTATCCAGTGGATTGTGAGCGGAGGACGACGGCGTCTGATGGAAACCGACAGCGAGTGACGGTGCGGCGGAAACAGCAGTTCGTGGTGGAGTGAGTATGAACAGGGATGTATGTCTGTTAGATTGCGGTGTTGTTTTGATTGTGTGATGTCTTGCGGAGTTGGAATGAGAGTTGAGTGATTGTGGTTTCGGGCCGAACGTGTGCGGTCCATGAGATTGATCTATTGATATCCCGGGATAAGAGATTGTGGTGTAGAAGACACCCAGAGTTGAAACTGTCTGACCAGTGATTGTGGGAGTCATGAAACGTCGTTGACTAACCCACCGGTGATAGGGAAACGTGTGTGTGAGTGCGGTAGTAACCGACGCAGGTCGTGGGTTACTGCATGTGGAACATTGAGTAATTGGATCCTATCGATTAAGTACATGACTGTCCGGCCGTTCGTGGGCAGATAGTCAAAGAAGTGACTGTTCGGTCGTTTGGTGGACAAACAGTTATTTCAGTGTATCAGTGAGACGCGTGAGTGTGCGAGAGACGAATTGTGAAGGAGGGGAACTGCTGCATGAGGAGGAAAAGTGACGTCAGAGAGTGCCGCGCTGCGATAGGTCGGTTGGTGTGAAGCCGCGCTGGTATTGGTGGATTGTCATCAGGAAGTCGAGTGAAAACAAGTGAAGAAAACGTTGATTTCATCATGAAATGTTTTAAAGTTTTACGAGAAATGTATAGAGGAGACAGAAGAGTGGTTACTCGAGGAGGAGAAGAAGCTCCACCCGAGGATACCCCAGCCCATTATATGGCTACGAAGGTGGGGTTGCATACTATAATTTGGCTCAAAAATTGGCATAAAATGACTGAAAAAGAGGGAGAATTGGCTTTTCCGGGTTACAGCACTTTCAGGTTGGAAGTGTTGTACCAATTGAAAACAGTGATGTCTTCATTGCGACCTTTACCCAGACCAACACAGTTTGAGGCGCTACATGCATGGATGAGAGCAGCACATGACAGGAAAAGAGATCGAAGTCAGGAAAGGGTGAAAAAGTCGATGAGGGCGTTTCAAGATGCGCGAAGGGACGCATTGGAGAAGAGATGGAGGGTAGAAACTATTGAAGGGGATAGGCTATTCCCGTTGATGGTAAAAGTAGGAGATACCCAGAAGAAGTGTGGTGAGGAAGACGATAGTGACACAGATGACAGCTTGCTAGATAGACTGCTATCAGAAATACCACCTCCATATAATCCAGATTCCGTAGAGGGAAAGGCAGTATCAACAGAGTGAATTGGAGAATCGCAGACTCAACCTAGTGCGAGAGTAGTCGGAAGAATATCAGCAGGAACAGAAGGGATTGGAACACAGACACCAGCAAGCACCGAAGCTAACGGAGTGTAGGAGAGTAGGATCTGCCTCTTATGTTGCCCCCACTTTTTTTCTGATGTTTACACTGGTTTCTGGCTATAGTCTGGCTGGGACCCTGCCAATCAGGGCCCCAGCCTCTCTGTTCTCTCTAAACGATTTGGAGTGCACTCTAGGTGCACTAGTGATTGGATACTGTGGTACCTTATGAGTCCCTAGTATATGGTACCTTAGGTACCAAGGGCATAGGTACTTCACAGGCCTACCCCTGGGAAGCAGACTAAATCTGACACCACAGGCCTGCTAATGCAGCCTGGGTGAGGAGGTGCTAGCACCCCTCACTGAGATATAGGTTCCCTATATCTCCCCTGCACACACATTTAAACCTATCAGTCACGCCTAAGGCAGGCCCTATCAATCCTGAGGGCAGGGTGCTTAGTTTCTATGTGAGAGGGTGCCTCTGCCTGAGCAGGGCCCCTCTGCAGCTCTCAGAGTCCATTCTCTGGGGCTGTTTGTGAATGCGGTCAAACCATATACTCTTAAGTGCATTATAACCTCGCGGTTAATGCTAACTTTGGAATGGCTGCATCAAAACATATCGTGTTTGGTGTCAAACACCTTGGAATCATACCCCCACACCAGTACCTGGTGTGGGAGTATGATCCCACCCTTCTAGAGGGATAGACATGTACCTACTGTGGAAACGCGGTAGAATCCTGAAGAGCCCTGGCATCACAAAATGGATGCCACCAGTCACAGACACTGGGCTGCCCTCCTGCTGATGACCGAAACTCGCAGTGGAGGAGGCCCAATAATAGGTATCCTGTCACAGGGAGGTGTGACCACCTCCCAGGCAGGGTTTAGTGTATTGGGGCTGGGTGGGTGCACTCCTAGAGTGCTTTGAAGTCCTGCACTGGGGGAGCAGAAGGCTCCTCTGTGCATACACCAGTTCAAACCGGCTCAGGGGCTACCTGCCCCTGCTCTGGCGCGAAACTGGACAAAGGGAAGTGGGTGTAGCCACCTACTCCCCTGACCCTCCCATAGGTGGGGTCATAGAGCTAGTCCCTCCCTTCCTTTTAGTATAAGATAGGGAACACTTGACCTTGCAAACTAGATATCCCTGGACGATGCTCTAAAGAAGAATCCCGGACCTTCGACGTTCCACTACCTCTGGAAGACTGAAGAATCTCCCTTGGAGTCAAGGAGTGACTCCCCTGCTTGGCAGGCACCAAAAACTGCAACGACGGTCGCAAACTACGCCGCTCCCGCCGGAGCCCGAAGTCTCTGCAGCCCAGGAAGAGGATTTCCTGACTTCTCCAAGGCCGTCATGAGTCCCCAGCGAAGCTGAGGCAAGTGGACCCCACGAGTGACGAGGAACCGCAGTCCCTGGGTACCGTGCACTATTTTCGAGTGCAACCCCTTCACGACGTTCTACGAACCTGTGCTTTGGACCACGTGTGGTCCCAGCCTCTAGCAGAGACCCCTCCCAAGATCAGAGGCCTACCCCATCCCGAGTGACCGTGGGCCCCTGTTGAAGGAATCCTCCCGAGGCGTCTTTGCAATCCGTTGCCAGCCGGCTTGTGGGTCCCCTGAAGACTTTTCTACAAATCCAAAGGGCTCCCCTGGTTGCTCCAGGTCTGCCCTGACTTACCCTCGCTGGGTGAGTCCCCCAGACCTTGCTGGTCTGCACCATTGACTTTTTGTTCTTTCCACGAGACTTGCTGCTACCAAGGCTTGTTGGCTCCAATCTGGTCGCCGACACCGCAGTCCGCTGCAGACTTCGTGGGACACGCTGAATCCAGCTCCTGGTCGTCCTCGACGCCTCCTGGACCTCGTGGCCGAAGAGTCAAGACACCCATGAATGACCTGAATCTGTCGACGACGGTGGGCATTCATCTTCCTTGCCCCGGGTCACTGCCAAGTGACTTTGAACACTGTCCCCTCTGCTTTCAGGTCTTCCTCCTTCCGAATCCAGGCTTGGATTCCACCGGACACTTCTTCTGGCTTCACAAGCAGCAAGTCTTCATTGGCTCCCATTGAAAACGACGCCGCGACCCGACACCAAAGGACACCTATGCACCCGGCTTCCCTGGGTGAGGTAACTCCAGCACTATGGTGCTCCTGTGGGTGTTGGCCCTAGAACTACTTACCCTGTAAGTGACTTGCTTGTAGCTACTCCGAAGTGCCCTTAAACTCTTAATTTCCAACCGCGACTTGCCCCATTGAAGTCTACGGCGATCCGCGCCTGTGTTCACTCACTGCACGCGTCCCCGTGGGTCCTTTACTTACCTGCCTTGGGTGGTTTCGTGAGGCCCCAGCACTTCTGAAGGCCCTGGGCCTTGTCCCTTTGCAAGTCGTTGTTCTTAAGTCTCTTTTTAGTATATGGTCTGGTACGCCCCTAGGGCCCCAGCCAAATTTGTGCTCAATTTGTTGTGAAACGTTGATTTGTGCATATGTTCCTGACTTCTAATCTCACAAGAGATTAGTAGAGAGTTGTTTAGTAATAAATACATATATATTTGATATATATACCTGTGTGGTGTCTTTTCATTTGGTGATTCAAGAGATTGTGTGGTAAAACAAGCTGCTTTACATTCCTCCAAGACTTAGCCTGAAGGCTGCTCTCCACAGCTACCACTAGGATAGCTTTCTGTAAAGGTTGTCTTAAACCTACCTACCATAAGAGTCGAATTGTACTGGTGCAAGGTGTCCACTTTAACTAGTGAACAGCATATACCAGGCCAACTTCTCACACGGAGTTACAGTTATTACAAGGCTACCGGATGCTCTTACAATGCCGGTTACCATAGGCCCCATAGTGTCAGTATATGACCCAGATCAGGCAGGAAATGGAAGTCTAGCACGATCAGTAGCAGGAGAAGGGACTGTCTCTAGAGGGAATGGCATAGTGAGTGGAATAGGTCACCTTCCGAGACCCATGGAATCAAGTACGCCTTTGCCAGACTGCAGACTCCTCTAGAGGACAGGGAGACGTAAGAACGGTGAGACCGAGGTCTTTGGCCGATTCAAGATCTGACATGAGGATGTGGGAACCACCAGTGAGAGGCCCTAATGATAGGATGACAGGAGACTGGGATCGCAGGAATTCAGGAAGCCGACCAGTCCTAGGGAATATAATGGAAGGGAACCGATGTGGGGATCAGAGCAGTGAGAATGGAGAGTCGAGTGGTGCATCAAGTCGAGGAACCATTAAAACTGCTATAAGAGCAAAGATGTTGGATGTGATGAGATTAAAAGCGGAGGTAGATGAGATAATTAGTGGGAACCTGCCTTTGGAAAGAGTGGAGCTTTATGAACCAGACGAGTTGCTGTTTGTAGCAAAGGATGTGACTTCGCAAGGCGAGGTCAGCGCATGAGAAACTGACAGATTTGGCAAGAAGATATGAGGTGGATCTGTCCAAAACAAAGATGTTGCAGGGAAGTCACCGATTGCAGTACAGTGACCAAGAATTGGAAGAGAAGAGAGTGATAGGGTTGAAAACTCACATTCGAGAATTGATTGTAGGGATACGTGCATGGGGCATGCTTGACAAGTGGGAGGAAAGATGGTCCAAAAAGAAGAGCACTAAAAAGAGCGTAGGAGAGACAACGCCTCCAGGGGGGGGGGGGTATGATAGGAGTGGAGAATTATCCTTTGCGAGAGGTACAAAACGGAGGGTATGTGCATTTGCCTTGGAGTAGAGGTGATTTGGCAGCGTTTACGAACAAATTCCCTCGGCTGAGGGAGAAGCCTGTCGAGTGGTACAAGCAGGTCGACCGATTTGTTAAAATCTTGAAGGGGTTGTGGGTTGACCTGAACACCTTGTTTGATATTGAAGTACCAAGTGATTTGTCGGCAGCTTGTAAAGTTGCAGTTTATTGGCCGACTTCCGAACCAGACAGGGATTCTGTTACCAATGGTCCTTCACCAATTGTTATGAAAAAGTTTGAGCAAGTAATTACACCGCAAGACATTGATTGGGTTAAGATAGATCGAACTGTCCAGGAACCAAAGGAGTCCGTACATGAGTATTATGAGAGGCTCTTGCAAGCCTTTAAGCAGTACAGTGGACTAGACACGTTAGACCCCAAAGTTTCCAAGTTCGTTTTGGGTCTGAGATCAGAAATCAGCTTCATGATTCAGCAGCATTTGATCTGCTGGCAGAACAAGTCGGTGGACGAAATACTGCGGTACGCCAGGTACTGCAGCGACGAGGTGGACTCGAAACATAAGAAGCTTAAGGATAAGCTAATGCTGGTCCAAATGCAAAACGCTGACAGGGAAGTTCAGACACAGCCAAGTGGAGGGACACTAGGGAGAAGACAGGGAAACAATCAAGGAGGGACCCAGAATGTGCAGGGTCTAGGAAGGGGGAAACCTATAGACCCCAAGACAGGGATGGATGTGGCAACACTGAAAAAGAACACCGAGTGTCACCTTTGTCACAAGATCGGGCATTGGAAGCGCGAGTGTAGATTGAATCCAGCGAACCAAGTGCAACAAGAGGAAGAGATGGTGCAGGTATCTGAAGTCGTCAATACAGTGACGAGACCTAGGTCCATGCAAGGGGGGACATTGTGCCCGCAGGTGCAAGTTCCGCAACCTCTGAGAATTCCACAGGGAAATCGAACATACCAGCAGATGCCCCTTTTCGAGGATTGCGATGAGTATAGCTCAGACCCGTTGAAATGACGGTGCCTGAGGGGGGAGGAAGACTGCACTCTTGGGGCAGTCTTAGAGGTAGACCAGAGGGGACCGTTTGTAGAGGCGGATGTTGACGGTCATCCCACCAGTATTTGGTTGATACTGGTGCTACCCGTTCTACTGTGAGATCTGCAGTAGTTCCCAACCTACCCCTCTCGGGACAATCAATCCAAGTAGTAGGAGTGGCGAATAAGAAGATGACTAACCCATTGACCGAGCCGATTCCTGTGAGAACAGGAACTTTCCGAGATCGACACCAGTTTGTGGTGTGCGACTCAAGTCCAGTCTGTTTGCTAGGACGTGATCTTTTGTGCAAGCTGAATTGTACCATCTATTGCACCCCCAAGGGAGTGGAATTACAGACAAATGATGATGATGCCACCTTCAAGGTTGCAAATCAGCATTTGTGCATAGAGATGTATCCTATATTAACAGTGGAAGAGCTTCCACTTGACCTAAGAAACTCTGTTTCATTGGATGTGTGGGATTTTACAGGAGAAGAGATTGGCTTGATCAGGGGTGTTGAGCCAGTTAAGATCCAGGTCAAGCAAAATGTTGAGTTTCAGAGAACGCCCCAGTATAATCTGTCACCTGAGACGATTGCAGGGATTAAACCTGTAATCGACTCCATGATTCAGCAGGGAATCCTGAAGGAGCTAATGGGCAGTCCATGCAACTCACCCATCATGGGATTACAGAAACCAAGCGGGAAATTCAGAATGATGAAAGACCTGCGAAAGGTCAACGCGATTGTGGTTCCATGTTGTCCAGTGGTACCGAATCCATCAGTGATACTATTCCCGATTCCATGTGAAGCCGAGTGGGTCATGGTGATTGACTTGTGCCAAGCATTCTTTTCGATACCCTTGCACGAGGAGAGCTAATTTTTGTTTGCTTTCCGTCTGGAAGATCGTGTGTTAACGTGGTGTCGTATCCCTCAAGGGTATACAGAGAGTCCATCAATCTTTAATCAGATCTTGAAAAAGAATCTTGAGAGTCTTGTACTGCCACAGAATTCTGTTCTCATGCAGTACATTGAAGATCTCCTCATTGCGTCCGAAACGGAGGATGCTTGCAGGATCGATACGATTGCCTTACTGAATGAATCATTTAGGGGAGAATGGACACAAGGTGTCCCCAAACAAGTTACAGTACTGTCTAAGAGAGGTTCAGTACTTGGGTCATCGAATTGAGAAAGGCAAGAGAAAGGTGTCACCAGATCGAATTGAGGCGATCATGAATATGACTGTGCCTACCACTCAGAAGGAAGTCAGAATGTTCTTGGGGATGGTTGGTTATTGTCGCCAATGGATTCCCAATTTCTCACTGAAGGCGAAGCCTTGGCAAAGGCTGACGCGCAAGGATGTGAGCGATCCGGTACCATGGGACCATGACTGTCTGATTGCGTTCTTGGAGTTAAGAGAGGGCTTATGTCGTGCTCCGGCTCTGGGAATGCCTGACTACAACAAGTCCTTTTCATTGTTCTGTTATGATCGAGAAGGTTGCGCATTGTCAGTTCTGACTCAGAGTCATGGCGGTGTCCGTAGACCAGTTGCCTACTTATCAGCTACTTTAGATCCAGTAGCTTCAGCGTTGCCCGGATGTCTCAAATCCGTTGCTGCAACAGGTGTCAGCATTGAGAGGTGTGAAAGCATTGTCATGGGTCACCCATTAACTGTGTATGTTCCGCATTCTGTTGAGCTTTTGATGACAAGGACTAAAACACAGCACCTGACAAACAATAGACTCACACGCTACGAGCAAGTTATACTTGCCTCGGAGAATGTGAGTCTGAAAAGGTGTTCTGTTTTAAATCCTGCCACACTGATGCCATTGCCAAATGTAGATGATGAAGATTGTGAAGACCATGACTGTCTTGATGTGACTGAATTTTGCATCAAACCGAGACCTGACATTGTTGATGAACCTCTGTCAGACCCTGATGAAATTTTCTTTGTCGATGGTTTATGTTTAAGAGACAATGCGGGTCATTTGAGAGCAGCGTTTGCTGTATGTACCATTACTGGAGTGGTTGAAGCTGCTTGCTTAGAAGGAGTATACTCCGCACAAGTGGCAGAAATCATTGCTTTGACTCGTGACTGTTTGGCAGCTGATCAGATCCGAATCACAATCTACACCGACAGCCAGTATGGGTTCGGTGTGGTTCATGATTTCGGGCAGTTATGGTCGCAGAGGGGTTTCCTGACATCGTCTGGATCTCCCATCAGGAATGGAGAATATGTGAGACAACTGTTGGAAGCGTTGCAACGTCCCAGGGAAATGGCAGTGGTAAAGTGCGCTGCACATGGGAGGGGGACGGATTTTGTTTCCATTGGAAATAAGTATGCAGATGAAATTGCACGTTTTTGCGCTGAACAAGGGTGTATATTTACTGGAGATTACACTGGAGAGAGCCAAGAAAGAACCGAGCTCAGCATGATGTTAGCCATGGCAGACACTTGGGAGGAACTCAAGTGCCTGCAGGAAGGAGTTTCAGAGCAGGAAAGGGATGTATGGATCAGATCGGGATGTGAGAAGGGGGATGTCGGTATTTGGGTTTCAAGTGATGGTCGAGCAGTGTTACCAGATGACCTATTGAGCCCGATGGCAAGGCAAATTCATGGTGCTATGCACCTTGGAAGAGATGCGATGGTGCGAGTGTTCAGACAAACGTGGTACAATCCACGGTTTCGTGCGTTTGCTGAAGCAGTGTGTCATAGGTGTGTTACCTGTCAACAAATGATTGCTGGGAAGAAAACTGTGGTCGCACTGAGTCACATTGGGAGGTCGGGAGGACCTTTCAATAGGATACAGCTTGATTTTATCAAAATGCCTAGGAACAATGGGCTGAGGTACATTCTAGTGGTGGTGTGTGTTTTTTCACGGTGGGTGGGAGCTTACCCAACACGAAGGTGTGACACCCTTACAGTAGCGAAGCTGTTATTGAGGGAGTTGATCCCTAGGTTCGGTTTTCCAACCTCGTTGGAATCGGATAGAGGAACACACTTCCACAGCGAGATCATGAAATTGCTTTGCGCTGCTCTAAATGTTGATCAGAGACTCCATTGTAGCTATCGACCAGAGGCTTCTGGGATAGTGGAGCAGATTAATGGAACTTTGAAAGCACGGATGGCAAAAGTGTGTTCATCTACATCTCTGAAGTGGCCTGATGCGTTGCCTCTGGTGTTGATGAGTGTTCGCAGTGTCCCAGATAGGAGGACCGGTCTTTCCCCGCATGAGATCCTTATGGGAGGGCGATGCGATTGCCAGCAGTACCATCTGCAGCCTTGATAAACATCACTGATGACTTAATCCTTGATTACCGCAAAGGACTAGCTGATGTGGTCCGTTCTGTGTCTCAGCAGGTGGAAGCTGCTGCTGTTCTGGCTTCAAGAGATCTCTGCCACGACCTGTGCCCGGGTGACTGGGTGCTTGTCCGGCAAGCACGTGAGGAAGAGCTGTTTGGATGCTCGGTGGCGAGGCCCTTACCAGGTGATACTGGTAATGAACACAGTGGTGAAGTGCGGAGGTTTGCCGAACTGGATACATGCTTCCCACACCCCCCGAGTTTCAGAACCCTTGGAAGAAACAGCTCCTCTCGAGAATGAAAATCCAGCTGTGGCGGCAGGGCCACGAGAGAGGACAAGCCAAGCTGTGAGGGTTGCTGATGAAGCTGGTTGCTCACCAGACCAGGCTGAGGAGGGTTACGCTACACACAACCCAGGTATTGACTCTGAGGAAGAAGGTAACGTTGCGAGTGATATAGAGTCAGGCTCAGCCGAAGGAAGTGGTGCGCAGAGTGTTCGAGAGGAAAGCAAAAGGGCTGACCGAGCAAAAGAATCGTGGCCTGAAAGACAGAGAAGGCTGAATCTAAGATTGACCCCTGAAAGAGATCTTGCCCCTGTGCCTGAGACATCTGAATCGGAAGTGAGTGAAGAAGAACAAGCCCAAGTAGGCCTGAGAAGGACAAGAGTGCCTTGCCAGAGATACGCTGCCCCGGAGTGGACTTACGTAGTAACTGATGCCGGGAGTAGTGAGTTCCGGGAGGCTGAGGTCCATGCAAGTGATCAGCAGGAATCCTCTACTGAAAATTGATGTGGGACTGATAGTTCCAGGTCTTGAAGTTGAAGGGGTGTTGACAATCACGGTCCCAAAACCCCCAGTTTTGAGCAAGGTGCGAATTCTGATATTGCATAAATTAGTTTTCCCAACGTTTGGATTTGAACCACCACCTCATGAACTGGTAGATGTTCGTATTGAAATTTTGCAACATGTTTTAGCTGCAATTGGATCTGAACTTATCATAGATTGCGAATGAACTGTGAGTTGTAAATAGGTGTTTCAAAGAAGATAACCTAGGCCCGAGTGGAAGAAGAATAAAATTAGGGCTTTCCAGTAGAAGAAGAAAGAGGGCTAGGGAAGTCTTTCGGACTGTGTAAATAAATCCAGAGGAACTGGGCTTTGAACGAATTTCCAGGATTTCAACGAACCTTGTTTGAACTTTTGAGCAACAATTTGAGGTGGAAAGAAGGGACTTTTGTGTATCCTCTTATTTGAACTGCTCTGACAAGAGAAGATGGACTCTGGGAATCCGAACCGTAGGTCCAAGTGTGTGATAGGTACTTTCATAGTAGGGGTGATAGTCTTAATAGTCATAGTTATTATAGTGTCAGTTATTGTTCCACATGAGGCAGAAGTCGTAGAGGTGAAAGGGACACCTACACCCAGTACTTCTAGCAAGAAAAAGGATACCATAGGAGCTGAAAAGGCTATGCTAGATCAGAATAGTCGTAGATTGCATGTAGATTTGTCTAGAGGTGATTTTAAGCTTAATGCGTATGCCAAGCTGCTATATGAGTATGTTGAGACGATGGATGTGAGAGACTGTTATGTATGTATGCAATTGCCTGCATCAGTGGATGAGGGCATTAGATATCATCATCTTCCGTTGACTTATGGGATTTCATGTAGTTTGTTGCTTAGCATGTTTTATGGGAGAGGTATTTATGAATACTTCTTTTCCAATTATGATGCGGTGCTTTCAGAGGTTCCGGCATACAAGCACCTGAACAAGTACGATTATTATAAGCAGGAGGATAGGATTGGGAAGTATTTCATACCGACTACAACGTTAGATACCGCTTATGCACATAGACATAATTTGACATGTTCACTAACAGAGATAGAAAAGAAGTTTGTAGATCAAGTGGAGGATAGATATAGACAACTAACACAAACACGTAACACTGGAGAAAGTCCATTAGATTGGACAAAGGAGGAGATGGCTCATAGAGTGACAGGGAGCTATGGCCCGATAGCATTGGATTTAGAGCAGAAAGGGAAGCTGTGTGTGAAACGTGTCCAGACCTATTATGATAAGGTTTATGTGGGACAGAGCGCGTGTGATCACGTCTTCACTATGGAAGAGTCAGCAAAGAACTTTTTGCAGGGTCCGGTACAAGTATACAAGTATACAGTATACTTCGTATGTGGGAAAAACGCTTATGTGAGATTGCCTGCCAATTGGTATGGTACTTGTTACCTGGCAGCTGTTTTCCCCAAGATTTACCATGTAGAGGAGCTAGAACTCCTGGAAGGAGGAATGCATTCTAGAGCAAGGAGAGATGCAAGTGCAGGAGGAGTGATTGGACATATTTTTGGAGCCGTAATACCAAGTTTGGGAGTGATTTTGAATGATGTGAAAATTAGAAAGCTGGCGACTGTTGTGGACAAGTTGCCGACGAATACAGCTAAAACACTGTTGCTTGTTGATGGAGAGATGTTGTCGATAAGGACAATGGTGATGCAGAACCGTCTTGCTTTGGATGTCTTATTGGCAAAAGAGGGCGGAGTCTGTAAAATGTTGAAAGTGCAAGAGTGCTGTACTTACATACCAGATAATAGTAAAGATCTGAAGAAGAATATAAGTAACATCACTGAGATTCATCATGAGATCCAGAATCTGGCTGAAGAGGGAGTTTGGGAGAAAGTTGGTAAAGGATTTGGTAGAGTGGGGAGTTGGTTTGCGGGCTTGGGAAAGGGTATTCTTGGTTACATTCTGAGGCCTATCATTATAATCGTGGTCTGTGTGGTTTGTCTGTGGGGTTTTGTTAGGGCTTATCAGTGGCACAGGGCGAATCAAGTCGAAAGATCCCTTAGGGAGAGAGAGGTAAGGATGGCTAGACTGCAGGACAGTCATTATGAGAATATCAAGAATTTAGAAAGGTTCCGACAGGGAAGAGTGGCTACAAGCTCTGTTTAGGTCGGTTCTTTCTCCAGGGAGTTGTGATTTTGTTGATGATACTAGTCATCAGAGGGGGGAACTGATAGAGCGCAGTGATATTCTGAAAATTGTAGGGGTACATTATATTCATGAATAGTCTGTACCCGCATATATTCTTATGTGTGTTAATCTTAGTTAGAACCTGTGTTGTAATAATCAGTGGTAAATGAAATGTTGGGATGAGTTGTGCCATTCAAGAAACGTAAAATGGCATTTAGAGGGAATCATGTAATTTTCGATGTTCATTGCAAATGCTTAATGAAGTAGTTTATGTGTAATGTAATGCCTTAGATTTAGATGTGCATCATGTTGAAGTTGCACACGTATAGGTGATTAATTGTGTTTAAATGTGATGAAATGTAGTGCTTACAGATGTAACATTTTAAATGTGTGTTTAATTTGATGTCAAAGGCCTAGATGGAGTATTTGCTCTTTCGTGCTAAGAAAGGCCTATTCGTTTTCCTTATGTTAGCTGGTTTATGTAGGCCTGAAATGCATTTTCCCCTGGTAAAGCTCTCATTTGGAGGCAGTCAGCGAAATTCATGTCCGTGCAAGGTGTTCTGTTCTCAGGTTTCTGTTGCAGGTGCAAGGACACTGTCCTCGTTAGTTAGACTAACGCCTTTGTTTTAGGAGTTGGGTATGGAGGAGACCTGTTACAAAGTATTCAGGAATGTCGATAATTGGGAGCCGACATTTTCTCTTGCTGAAGAGGCCTGAGACACCAACCGTCGCTGGACCGAGTACAAGTTTGGTGGAAAATTACCTACGAGAGGTGCCTGGCCAGAGGAGGTGTTTCAGGGGCGTGTTTATCAATTGTGCATTTTGTATTAGGGACAGTGCCCCGAGGGATGAGTTAGCAGAGGGTAGAAGGAAGGGATCGATTCTTAGAATGAAGACTTAGAACGATTTTGTAATCTGGGCTACTGACCTTTACAACGTGAGTGTACTTCTTAGGAAGTCTTCACGAGCTGACATCTTTTCTTGATCTTGCTTGGGGAAATGTTAAGTAGGGATGCCACTTTAAGGATAGTTTAGGGATAGATTAAAGGATTCCCAGCACAGCCACTAATGAAGACTAATATAGATGTTGGTGCAGTTATTGCCTGTTTAGTATTTTTGGAATTGCTTATTCTTTTTATGTTGTATCGGATTAGATTGGTTCGTAGGATGGACTTTGTATTAGTGCCTATGTATTTCTACAACCATGTCCTGAGGTGTTTGTATTGTCTTATGAGCTATGCATTTGCCAGTGTCGAACCCAGCCACTACATGTCTGCGATTGGCGCTTTGAACTTTTAGGCCCTAGTTTTTACCTTAAACTTTAAAAATTCAGAACCCCGGTTCTAGCAATTGGATTTTTGTCATTTTAGTGTCCATTTATTAAAATGTACTCTATCTTTCTAAATTGGTGTGGGTTTTTTCTTGTGTTGTGTTTTCACTTTATTGTTGCATGTGTGCCGCATACATACTTTACACATTGCCTCTAAGTTAAGCCCTGACTGCTTATGTCCCAGCCACCAGAGGGTTAAGCATAGGTTAATTTGGGGACACATCTGGCTCACTGTGACAAGAATTGTGGTTGCTGCTTGAGTAGGGTTTCACCCCCACTCAACCAGTAACCCAATTTCTAAAAAAGGGGATTTTGGAATTGCCCTTGTCGACACGGGTGGCAATGGACATTGGGGATTGTTGGAGATTGATGTGACTCTTCACTCGAGAGGCCCCTCTTACGGGGCTGGTTGCTACCCAGAGCTTGCAGTCCTTGCGCACCTGGTTGTCTGCTTACACTTTTAGCGTGTTTTTGTTTCCTCATCTGTTTGTGAGCTCTACTGTGCGCCTGTAATAGTATTGAGCTGCGTGTTCTCATTCCCGTCCACCCAGTGTCCTGTTTAAACAAGCATTGGAAATGCAATCAGTCTCACATTTGTTTGAGTTAGAGCTACTGGCATTGGAAATGGCAATGTCTTTTATCTGTGTTATGGAGTGTATGTATGTGGTGTGTAGTGGAATTATGTGGGTTGGTTTGGGTTAGTTAGTTGTGTAATTGTGTGGAGTGTAATTGTGTGGAGTGTAATTGTGTGGAGTGGATTTATGTAGTGGAATTATGTGGTATGGCGTACTGTGGAATTATGTGGATAGTAATTATGTGGTATTAAGTGTACAGGAATTATGTGGAGTGGGATTGTGTGTTGTGGAATGGAATTATGTGGAATGGTATTTTGTGTTGTGGAGTGGTATGTAGTGGAGTTTAGTTATGTGGTGTGCTGTTGAATTTTGTGGCTTGATGTGGAAATGTGTGATGTGGATTGGATGTATGTGGTGTGTTGTGTATTTGTGTTGTTGAATTGTATTATCTGGTTTGGTGTGGAATTATGTGGTGTCGATTGGAAATGTGTGGAGTTGAATTGTGTGGAGTGGAAGAGTGTGGATAGCTTTGCGTTTTTGTTGACGAAAAAGAACAAATAGGTAGGAGCTAAGCTCCAGATCTGTGTGCTTGGGTGTTTAAAAAAAGAAAGAGTTAGAGCTATTGGCGTTGTAAATGTAAATGTATTTTACCTATGTGTTATAGATTGGAGTGGATGTATGTGGTGGGTAGTGGAATTATGTGGGTTGGATTGGAATTGTTAGTTGTGGCATTGTGTGGTGTGGAGTGAATTTGTGTTGTGGAATTATGTGGCAGGGTGTGCAGTTGTATTATGTGGATAGTAATTATGTGTTTTTGAGTGTATTGTAATTTGGTGAAGTGGGATTGTGTGTAATGGAGTGTAATTATTTGGAATGGTATTTTGTGTTATGGAGTACTATGTAGTGGAGTTTAATTATGTGGTGTGCTGTTGAATTTTGAGGTATGATGTTGAATTATGTATTGTAAATTGGATATATGTGGTATGTAGTGGAATTGTGTTGTGGAGTGGAATAATGTGGTCTGGTGTTGAATTATGTAGTGTGGAATGGATTTTTGTGGAGTTGAATAGAGTGACATGGAAAAGCTTGATATGTGACCATCACTAGTAAAGAGGAGCTTTGGCTGCGCCTACATGGGACGAAAATGCGTTTCGAATGGGCAGAAGTTGTGTGCTTCCACAAAAAAGTGCTTGCAGTCTATACAGTTGTGATCCATTATTTTTGTCTTGAAATGTTGACAGTCAGGTCTGATCTTTGCTATGTGTTCTGTGTCCAAACATGAAACTTAAAAACGATCACAAATGTTGTTTATAATTTTTCCTGTGTGATTACTACAAACGGCTAATTGTTTTGGCACTTATGTCTTGGGTACTTCATTGTTTTAAAAGTGATGGGTGTATAATAATTAATGCCTTTTGCGCTCCGAGTTAGATTAGTCTTCATGTATGATGGAGAGAACTGTCAACGTCTCCCATTCAAAGATGGCCGTTATCAACTATGGGCAGCAGAAAGTGTTTATTTGATTGAAGGTATTGTCCATGACCCATCTTCTCGTTTAGGGCAGTGGCCAATTAAGTGGAAGGCTGGTCGAGAATGGTAAATACTTTAATTTATTATAATTGAAAGTAAAAAAAATTGGTGCCTCGCCTGAGCCTTTTCAGTTTGTGACGTAGACTAGATTTGATGCGACGGCCTGATTTTACAACAGCTCTTGGAGATAGCATGCATGAACCGGGAGCATTGAAAGGAAGAAAGATTCCTTACGTTTATAGCAAGTGTCCTTGGCCACTGAGGTGCAGTGGTTCACATAAGGGGGAAAGTCATGATGCTGCTGGGCGTCAGGAGTCTGTTGCGAGGGGTGATCAGGCACACCAGACTGCGCAGGGAGGTCAACACCAGTTGGTGTCGTATAGGGTGCAGCCTTCAATGTCAGGCAGCAGCGGCTATTTGAGCTATTGGGCAGCAGCACAGTGAGCACATCGCCATGTAGCCTGTTTAAAAAGGAGGTTCTGCATGCATGCCTAATGATTGGCTGTCCTGGCCAAGATGTCAGTGAAATTTGGACAGTTAATCGTGTGCTGCGCATTCCAATGCTGAGGGCGGGCAGGATCAGCGGAGACGGCAGAGGAAGAGGCTGAGGAGGCGGGGGAAAATGGGAGACAGTTAAGGGTGAGAGAATAGGCAGGAATAAAAACAACTGGTAAAACAAGCAAGAGGATATGGCGTAACAAATAGAGCTGTTGACTTTGGGACTGGGGAAGCAGGTTTGAGGCTCAGGGTTCAAGTCTCCGCATCAGCTCGCCCCGTGTCTACAAAAACATGCCCATTAGAACAATTACAATTAAACAATGACGAAACCTAACAAAATTATAAATGCCATCTTTACAAATTCCGATCTGATCCTCGTATGGTAATGGTTGAACTCCATTCCATGGAACACGTATGAGTATGGGGTGAGCACGTAGAGGAACAAAAACCCAAACGAGCGGCCAGGAGAGAGCAGAAAGAAGTAGTAGTGCACCAAAACTAAAACATATGGCCAATAGTGCAAGAATCCATGTAGCAGGGGCAGTCTCCAGGGCGGAACAAAACAGCCACAAGGCGGGACAAATGTATACTATTCACCAACAAAGAAAGAATTTCTAAAGGCAGAGGAAAGAACCATTGGTAAGTGCTGGGTGTGTTCAAAGCCCATAGACTGAATACCACATGTCTTGAAGACAGCGTATGCGCTGCTTAGGTGAGACATAAAAATGTAAGTATCAATAACTAACTGCTAACTTTATGTTATCTTTAACTCCCTTTTAGTGCCTTGATAGTCTATGTGGCCTTTTTGGTCTTAGGCAATTTCGGTATTCCACTTTCCAATACCTCCAGGCTTATAAGCTTCTTGCCTTTTGAGGGAGTTAGTTATCCTTGTTGTCTTTAGCCACGGTGATGTAGGTAGATGGGGTGCGGGGCAGCATGGGGCCACCTGCCGGACATGCCTTATGGGAGGAAGCACACCCACCCTATCCCCTCTGCTCCCCCGACATAAAGGTAGAGTGTACACCACCCTCGACCACTACTATACCTTCTCCCCGCCCGAAAGACTCCAGGCCAAACTCACTGGTGGCCTCTGATGCCGATAAAGTCAGGTGGTGGGTGGGAGAAAAGAAGAGCGGCAAGACCAGTGTACGGCAAAGAGGGCACAGCGGGGGCAAAGCGAGGGGGGCAGAGTTGATACGTCTGTAGCACAAGCACCTCCGGAAGGTTCTGCAGCTACTGCCAACACTCAACTGGTCGGTGGAGCCGATACGAGGCTCCTTTCTCAAACACCGGGCTCCAGACATCAGCTCTAGGCTCTTCACTCCCCAATATTGCACATCCTAAACTTTGCAGCTATGCCATGTTTGAAAAGTGAACTTTCTATTGCTCAGTACACTTGGCATAATGGCCATCTTGTTTTGAGACACACCTTGGACATGGACCACAAACTGCCACATTCATAAAGAGAGTCCTAGGAAGGTCTGCATTAACTCCCCATTGAAAATAAATTGGTTGCTTGTATATTTTGAAGAGTAACATCAACAAATTGTTCATTTGTAACTAAAAATAGGGTAAAATAAGAGTTGATCCTTGTAAGTTTGAATCACTTGTGACCCATGAAGGCGCTGACTCTGCAGTGCTGAATGCGAGTGCTGTATCATGGTCCAGGAACTAGATACTATAAGGAACAGCTTGATAGTGTGGCTGGGATTAGTGAGGAGTTGAACCTGCCCAGTGAAATGTCTTGATGGTCAACATGTACAACCAGTATTCACTGAATGCCAATCATTTGGTGTGTCAGGACAAAGCTTCTTGTTAAAATGGCTACCAGTTTCTGAAGAGCAGACATTTTTTTTGTTTTTGTTTTATATAGCGCAAACTAGACCCGAAGATATCGGGTATCAGAGCGCTTTACATAGCACCAGTTTCGTTACACAAGGTCACATTCATTTTTTGTTAGGCATGGGGAGATTAAGTGATTTGCCCAGAATCACAGGATGTTGAGCGTCGTTGCCGAGGCCCGAACCCGGTTCCCCAACTTCAACGTCGACCGCTCTAGCCGTAAGGCTACATCCTCTCCCCCATTGTGAACACTGCTGCATTTGAGGGTCTCTGCCACCCCCCATAAAACTGAAAAGACATCAGGATGCTAAAAGTGTGAATAATTATTTTTTTAATATAAAATAAGGAACCGAAGATTTATGAGCCTCCTACCTTGGGATGCATGTCACTGAAGCCCCTAAACTTTGACTCTGTGCTGCAAGCCTTGCATTTTCTCTTAAGCAGATAATATAGGGTTGTCAGACCACGCCAATAACTCAAACATCCATGGTGGCATTTTACAATATATTTATGTCTTTGGGGTTTTTTCTGTTACTTTAGATTAGAATACTGCAGCAAAAAATAGCAGTTGCCCTAAAATCAGATACTGACAAGCAACAGACATCTAACAACTTGAAGACATCACCAGGGGTAGCAAGTAATATATAAATGTAATATAATTTCAAAGGCTGGCATGTGACAGAAGTAAGGAAGTAATGATTGCATGAGAGCAAAGACTGTGCAGGAAAATATGGAAGGTCTTGGCGTTCTAGGATGCAGGACAAATGGCAGTCGAGGTAGGCTTGATAGACTGTCAATATCTGTATCAAAGTAACCCCACGTTGTATGTGAAAGTAATGGAGTGATGTGCAGGACCCGGTGCCTCTAGGGCAGGGGTCTTCAAACTGGGGGGCGAGCCCCCCTGGGGTGCCTCAAGGGATCCCAGGTGTGCGCCAGGCTCTAACCAAAAGAAGCATTATGCTGATAACAGTGCTTTGTTTTAAGGAGGGGGACATGAGCGGCAGTAAGCCGCTCTGTAATGGGCCATCACTAACATCTTTTATCATTTATATTCTAGCTGGGAGTATGTGTCAAAAGGGAAGGGACTCCAAATTTTTTTCAAAACCCCCACCCCCATTTCAAATAATCACACTGTGGATACTTTTACACGGTAGTAAGGCCTGACTGACCAGAATAGTATGTTTGGCAACCATGTATTTGTAAAACGGTGACAGAATTTAACTGTAATGTTTAAGTCCAGACATATTTAAACATTTAATAGAATAATTGTGAAAAATTCTGAGGGAGGCCGATGAATTTTATTTTTTCACTAGGTGGGGGGGGGGGGCGGCATTGAAAAGTTTGAAGACCACCCCTCTAGTGGAAGGGAGCTTGTAATTTGATGCCAGCCAATGACGTGCATTTGCAGCCTCTAGAGGGGAGTGGCCTGTAACACGATGCCAATCAAAAAGAAGAAAACCTCTGAACTGACCTATATTGCTTTACTGTACGACCTATGTCGGTTCAAGCTATGCAACCAGCTTCAGAGAAATTATTGACTAAGTCATTTCTGTGCAAAAAATGCATACATCTTTATTAATTAATAAAGATGTATGCATTTTTGCACAGAAATGACTTAGTCAATAATTTCTCTGAAGCTGGTTGCATAGCTTGAACCGACATAGGTCGTACAGTAAGCAATATAGGTCAGTTCAGAGGTTTCTTCTTTTGATTGTCATATTTCCCCTCCTCTTGGACCTAGAAGTAATTTGGGGAACCCCTTTTTTCACTGTAACACGATGCCAGCCAGTGACTTGCATCCTTAATTGCGAGGAGCTGTTGTAAGCTAACATACGTATTAGATTAATAGTGTAATTATATTTGTATAATGAATTGCAGTATAACCAGTATGAGTGCATTAATAAAAGTGTGCATTATTAACATTGTGCAAACTGTGATTTTACACTTGAAGTTACATTTGTACACTTGTTTGAGATTATTGCATTTTAAACTAACTTGCTATGACTTGTTCAAGTGCCTTTTCCTGGCTTATGCTAACTAGGCTTCAGTTAGGCCTCAACACCATCTTGTTCAAAATGGATGTCTTCCTCTGTATGTTCACCGTTTATTATTTCTACAGCGCACGGTCAAGCAAAGTCATGTTTGTTTATTTCCATTGACATCGTTCTTGCTGTTCTCTAAGAAAACTTTCCAACATGGGCTCAGTAATGTGAGTAGTCGAGGTCCATTCCACTAGCTCACTGTATTGTATTCATTCACAATAGTCCACTGTTGTTTTGTAACAAGTGTGTCCTGCCTTCTCTGAATGGCATTAGCATAGAGGGGTTATATCAATATTCATGTAGTGGGATAGTCCTTAAGGTAGTAAGGCAACAGGACGTTTAATAGAACCATGCTCTGATTTGCCAAAATTATAACTTTTTTTGCGCACACCATGATGGTTTTGCAGTTTTATTCATGGTCTATGGGAATTTTTCCTGCACAAACCCTTGATTTTTTGGGGTGACCCAGAAACTTTCTTGAAACTTTTCTAGTGCTACCAGGGATGTTCTTCGATTTCTTAATGATTGTGCTGCTCCTTTGGGATTCTGGGAGCCTTCATGGTAATAGCCTTATGCGTTTACATTAACAATTTCTGTACCCCAGTTTTTGAAAGTGTGTAATAAACCTTGCTAAATTTTCTAATTCTGCCCTAGAAGTCACTTATTGTGTCTGTCCTTTCTTAATTGACTGTATTCGTTATATGCTGTGTGGTGCCTTGGCTAGGGACGCATTGCCTCATGAAATTTAGGTTTTATACCACCCCGACCCATACACACGCGTGCGTGCTATTGAGATATATTTTGAGGTATAAGAATTTAGGGGTTCCTTACGCCCACACCAGTGGTCCAATAACGTAAACCAATAATACCTATGACAGTGAGTTCAAGAACGGAAGGAGCCCTTTGGGTCTCTTGTCCCCTGCCCTGCTGTGGCACAGTGTTCTGCACACCTGACAGGTGAGCGCGTCAGACCTTGAGCAGCACCTGGCAAGGGAGCCTTGCAGTCATGAATCCCTGGGTGAGGGCAGAACAAGCCCTTCAGAAGAACTGATTCCCAAACTCCCAGTTCACAGTGTTCTGGTCTATTTTTGGCCTTTTGCCCTAGTCTGACTGAGTGCATTGGACTTCTGTTTTCTATCCCAGGGCTTGCAAGGAACATTGTTGCGTGTTTGTGTGTGCAGATGGCACAGCGTTCCTGGATTGTACGCCTCCGGGACTGCAGCGCTCGCGAGGCCAGCCCTTGTTATATGTAAACACGCACTGCCTACGACAAGCCAGGATCAGGCTAAACTCATGGCCGTCGGCACCAGGCGACCAAAACATCTGGCATCTCGACAGATCCACGGTGGTGTGGACTTCCACAGACTTGACAATTCTATGGGGCCCGGATTTAGGAAGGTTAATCGGTTCTAAATGTGGCGTGGAGTGAATGAGATCAGACTTCTATGAAAGGCTGTTTCCCCTGAACCCTCGAACCTGTAAATAACTAAAACTCGAGCTGAAACTGACCTGAGAGGCCTCAAATACAGAGCAAAAGATCCAAGATGCCCGTGCATGCATCTATGCGGTGCTTTAAAGGGACAGGTACTGTGTACCTGCATTTCCTCAATTTGAAAGGGATTGAAAGAAAGAGTACCTGCACTTCTCTGCACTGCTGCATTACATTTAATGGGAGAGTACCGGCACTTCTCAGGGGTAAACAGGTACTCTAAGGAGGGGGTACCGGCACTTCTATATTTCCATTTAAAGTACTGGCTTAGCGTGTCCCTAGCTATGGGGCAAGAGAGCGCGTTATCGGGGTGTCGGCAAATCATCGGGTACAAGTGAGAACACACAAATACATTAGAGATACATGGTTTCAAGTTCTGAGGTCAGGATCCGATCCCAAGCCACCAAGTTCCAAAGTCAGGAGCAGAAATCGGGTACTTCTGGGGGCACCGTTGCATACGTCTCCTAACACCCCGGCGACTATGAATGCCAGCCTGGCATTGCCAGGGAGGGGTATACCCAGTTTATCACTCCTGAAAATAATCTGATCGTTTAGAAGAGAGGTGATTGGGTACAATAAATTTCGCCTATTAAGAGTTGTGCCCTAAAAATGGGGCATAACATGCAGATTTTGGTGCTTTATACACCAAAAGCCACATGTCCCATGAATTACCAGGTTTTTTTTGCACCAGTGAATTTCAGCAGATTTGCCCAGCAGAAATGTAACAGAGTGTGGACCAGTATACTTCGCATCAATTGGAATTGCTATCCCTGAGGGAGGTACCATCAGCCCCATTCCGAGTCTCCTGCGGTGAGCCCGGCCGAGTTCCATCTGTCACGAGCAGGTGAAGCTCGCGATCAGAAAATAGCAGATTGATGGGGGGAAGATATGTGTTAAAAGGTGCAGTAAGTCTGCGTCTGTTTGTTATTCCATGTTACCGGCTCTTTGTCTCTCAATGATAAGGTATTAGCTGGGAGATAACACATGGTACCAGTCAGTACTTAATTTGAGCCAGTGTTTTACGGTGCTCGGCAGTGCTACTTAATTGTGAACACCCACACTTAGGGGCATATTCTCAAGGACTCATCGCCGAGTTAACGGCACTTTAGCGCAGCAAAAGTGGCGAAAGAATTATCGCCCCATTCACAAGCTGGTGCAAACTCCCCACATCACCAGTATACCAGCGATAGCTGCCGCAAAAAGCATCGCCACGGATGAGAGAGACAACTAACGCTAATGATATGCAGAGTAGGCGTTCCCGTGCAAAAACTCATGAAAACTCCACTTTGCGATATTCACAACGACCAGCCAGATCTGCGATGCGATCCAAAAACAGGCGATAAGGCGCGTTAGCAGCAGGCATTTAACACCTGCCTTCTACTGGTGTTAAGCAGGACGACAAACTGCAGTATAAAAGGGAGCCCAGCCCAGAGCCACATCGGCAGACCAACACATGTCATGGAGCTACTGATCATGCAGCTCGGAGCCCCAAGAGGCCCACAACACCCACCGCCACCCCCCCAGCCCCCCACCCCTCCAGACTACCACCGAGGCAGCGCAGAATGAGACAGCGGTCCTTCCGAAAACGCACCAGCCTCGGAGACTTAACGCCAGAGGAAGTCATTGCCCACTACAGGCTCAAAAGGACGACCATCCTCCGCATCCTGACCCACATTGCCCACAGGCTGACGGTACCAACACAGCGGAGAACCAACATCCCTCCGCAGACAAAGCTGCTGGCTGTGCTGGACCTGTTGGCCTCTGGTACCTTCCAACCAACAACTGCCAGAGTCGGAGGAGTCTCACAGCCAGCCCTATCAAAGTTCCTCACACCTGTCTTGGATGCCATCATCAGCTTGGTACCCCAGTACCTTCACTTCCCCCACACTGCGCAGGAACAGCTGAAGACCAAGCAAGGCTACGCCATAGCTGGCTTCCCGCACGTGTTGGGGGCAATTGACTGCACACATGTCCTACTTGTGCCCCCTGCCGACACTGCACACAATTACGGCAACAGGAAGCACACGCATTCCATCAATGTGCAGGCAATAGTGGACCACCGGGGACTCTTCACCAACGTCGTCGCCATCTACCCAGGCAGTGTGCATGATTCCTACATCTTCCGACAGTCCATCATCAACCAGCGCTTCGAAGATGGCACCTATGGAAATGCACTGCTCGTTGGTAAGTACCAACGGAACACACCACACACCTCAACTCCACAATCATGCAACTCGCAACTGTGGGAATGCACACGTTACAACATCACATACGACATGCCAAACAACATGCCCACCTAACAGACATGACAACACATGGAACTGTGGTAACAGGGGCCAGACATGTAGACAAGCCATCCTCGTCAGGGCACCTCTGCCACACATAGCAGGATGTGGTGAGAGGCAGGAACCAAGTATGTGCGAGGGAGGCAAGTGACCCATGAATCAGAATGTACACAATGCCAAGTGTGGCGGGGATGTGCTGGACAGACTCAAGTATGCAGAGCACAGACATGTCCATGTGGACATATACTGCTGGTGTTTGTAGTGTCGTAGACAGTGGGCGCTACCATGTTACCTCAGGCAGTGGGGTAGACCCTGGACATGTAGCCATGTTGTCCCCCCTGTAAGCGTAAGCGGAGTGGGCTGGGCCAGTGTAGGAGTGGGAATCAATAGCCCGGGGCTCAGGGCGTGATTCACTTCCGGGATGGCCACCAAGGCAACTACTGCATGTGTCTCTGTTCCCGCCATATGCTGACCATAGGCCTACACACACGTGGCCGACCACCTTCAACGGCCAATATCACAGTGTCGTTGTCAGGCTTCTAGACATGTGCAGACAGTCATGACAATGGTGTGTCTTAGGAGTGCAAGTGTTGCAACCGCGCAGCGCACACAAGTAAATAGGCTCGGGGGGAGTGAGGAGCAGCTGTGAGGCAACGTACTACACATGGATGCCGCTCATTTGCCACATGCAAGACATGTCAGACATGTATCCCAAAGTCCCACACATCACACACCAATATACTAATAAGCCTGTCAACACAGAATGCCGAACCACCGATTGATACATCTCTCTCCCCTGTCACAGGTGATCAAGGATATGCACTCTGCCCGTGGATGATGACACCCCTCCGAGCCCCGAACACCCAGGCCCAGAGTCAGTACAATGCGGCCCACATACGCACCAGGGGCATTGTGGAGCGCTCATTAGGCGTGTTGAAGTCACGTTTCAGGTGCCTGGACATCACAGGTGGAAGACTCCTGTTCAGCCCGCAAATAGTGTGCAAGATGATCATTGCATGTTGTGTGTTGCACAACATATGTGTACGCACCAATGCCCCATGGATCCAAGTGCCAGATGCACCGGATGATGATGATGAAGATGAGGCAGGTGGACCACACCCCAGTGCAGCAGCAGCTGGAATAGCCCGAAGGGACACTATCATTCACAATTTCTTCACATAGGCACATCACATGGGGACTGTCCTTAGCAATCATGGGATAGGTCAAAATGACCACAGGCACAGCATGTGCAGATAAATTCATTCCTAGACACATTCCCTGTGTGCATGTCACTCCTCTGCATTGGCACATCGCTCGGACAGGTGTATGTGCAACATTTAGTGCTGTCAATTTCACCAATGGCAATTGGATGGTGGGAGTATCACCTCCGTTATCGGGATCCTGTTTTCCTGCGGTCTGAACCGCGTCTTCCTCTTCTTCTTCTCCTTGCCCTTCCCTGGCCCCAAGGTCCCAGGCTGGTCCTCCGCGGGGCTTGTGGGGTTCGGGTTGTCCTCTGTACTTGCTCCAGCTCCCTCCATTGTGCTTCGCAGTTGTTATGTCTTTTTTATTTCTTTCTGGGTTTTTTGCTGCTTTTATGGTGATTTTTCCCGCCTGATGTGGGAATTGCAAGCCTGCCGCTGCTTGTCGTTGATTTTTCTATCGCGGTTGGGTCCATCGCAACTTTTTTCACGTTCGGGTTTCCTTTTTTATCGCCGTCGCGGTAGTTGTATCGCGGACATTTGACGCGTTATCGGGAAACTATCGCATGTTACCGCCGTGTTGAGAATACGACGTTAACACGGAGTTATTTTCCAGCGATAGACGGCGATATGAAAACGTGCGTTAGCCTTTTTTGGCGATGATTATTGCACGTTCTTGGGAATATCCCCCTTAGTCTGCCACATGGTGGTGGTGTCTGACTAATTTAGCGATAAGTAAAGGTTCAGTTATTTATTAATTCAATATATGTTAAAGATGACTAATACCTCCCGCCCAAGCCTTTCTTATAGCTTTGGGGGCTGGAATAGTCTGAACTGTCACACTTGCAGGAGTGTGAAGAGTAGTAGTTGTGGTGGTACTGACATTGGCAGCTCTGGCAAGGGCAATGGGTGGTGCAGGCTACAGTGGCCTCCTGACGAGAGCTCTGGCACTTATTTTATTACAAATGAAGCACTAGTACCTGTTATTCGGAGTGTGAAATGAATGATCTCTTCACAATTACTGAGTCACTCACCGTTGCCCCTATGAAGGAAGGCATCCACCGAACTGGTGACTAGCTTTATCCAAGTAGGGCCACAGACTCCAAACCGGTTACTGATTTTAGCAATAAAATATGGAAGAACTCAGTAATTTGGCGACTAGTTATTATAGAAATAAGTTTTGCATTTAGTTGATTTTTATATATCATAAGCACTCTCATATGAAGGTCATGTATGCGGGTAAAGTGTACATTGATTGCATTGATGCAACAAAAGACATTGAACCACCATAGAATCCTTTACAGAAGGTCCTCGTCTTTAAGACTGTTTTGCCATCACTTAGGCCTCGACAGGTGTGGGTGACCCAGTTTTGTCGCCCTCCACGCCACTTCCTCTTAATACAAAGATGACAAAGAGACATTGGGGCCTGCATGGTCTCCCGCCCTGCCTGGCAGGTGTCATATCCCTGAATCACGTCATGACTTGTACGAGTCATCACACCCCTTTGTATATGTTGCTTCTCTTGATCTTCGTGTTCAAAATAACTGTTTACCTGCAGGGTACTCCAGACACCAAAGCCACATTGTTGACAAAGCATTGCAACATCAGCAGGCACCACCGTTATCACATTAACATACGTGTTTGAACCACTCTAGCAAAGTAGTTGTAACATACAATACCCATACTGCACAACATTATCAAAGCTAGGCAACTGGCTAATAAAATTGTTTCAGGCTTGGGAACAGACAACCATTCACCCCAGTGCAAAGCCCTTGTGCAAACACACCCTCTCATATAGTACATTATAGAGCTCTCTGGTCTCATAAGACACATCGTATTCCTCCCATTAACCAATTCAACTCATTACTCAACAATATATTGAACAAACTAATCTTCACAAACCAAACATAATACCTTCGCTTCAAACTAAAAGCCCCTGGCCCAAACAGAAAGAACATCCGACTCCAGTAAAGCTCAGGTGCCAAACAACTGGTAAAAATATGCTAAACAAATGCTGATAACATCAAATAAACTCACAACCAGAGGGCACTCAACTGCAATACAATTTGAATGGGTTGTCTTGAAGGGATCTCTGAATCCATCCCATCTTCTCCAAACACGCATGCCCAGTCTTATGTATTTAGTGGCAATAGTGACATTTTGCCCATCTGCTCCCTCCTACGTGCCTAGCGCCTGTTTATGCCACTATCTGTAGACCGATCTCAGTGCCATCTATGGGTCTACGCCCCTCTAGTACTTCTGGTCTTATTGCCAGCATTCACCTACTACCCATTGATGCCAATTTGCATCCAGTGTTCAAGGTTTGACTTTCTGCACACAACTTACTTGTGCACTTCTACTACATCATCTCTTTGTGTAAGCAGGTTGCCTGTGCCCGTAGTCACCCATCGTTTTTCAACTCATGAATCCTGCAGGGGTTAATCATCTTTCCTCTCCTATTCAGTGTCTACCAAACCCGCTTACCATACCTGATAAGAAGGTTGAGCCTTACATGGTATAGATTAGCAGATAATGGGCGAATCATTCTAAAAATGGATGGCCCAGAAGACCTCTACAAGCGAAGACTTGGGGATTGGGTGCATGATGATTAATCACCTAAAGCTCAACACTGCAAAGCTGCAGATCAGGACAATGGTGCATGCACCAGCCTCTGGCCAGATGGGGTAAGGAACTTGATGCCCCACTAGCTACACCAAGAGAAGAGAAGAAGGAAACCTAGGAGTAACCATTGGTTAAGAACTATCCCCGATAGCACGTGTCAAGGAGGTCACAATGTACATCTCTACACAATGACATTACTCTAACACATTTTCCTTTTCCTTTAATACCAACAAAAACTACAAACTATCCTCACTTTCTTGATCTCTGAGCACAACTCTTCCAATAGCTTACTCCTTAGCATCTTTGCTTCATCATATAAAACAATTAAACAAATCCAAAATTCTGCAGCAATGAAGGAAAACGTCTCCTCCTCATTCATCCCAGAGAGCAGGCGAAGCTAGTCCAGCAAGCACTTCTTACTGCCCGTAGCTGGGTGATCAATGTTCAAGGCACTTTGCATCATACACAGAGCCTCCGAAGGAAGGACCACTACACCTACAAATTACATTTAGGCAATAAAATTAAACAGGATACTCCACTCCAGGCTAGCACCAGGGATCGCTATACCATCTTACAATAAGAAATCCATAGGAGGGTCTGCATTCTCGGTACAAGCTGCCAAGCACTGGGACTCATGGTCAGTCAAGATAAGAAGTATCGATTAGCATTTAATGTTCAGGTGACAAGTGACAACATGGTTATTACTAAGATAATTTCATCGAAGGCTGATTTTGTAATATAGCCAGGAACAATAACCATCCTACCAGTACAAACATGGTCCAGAGCTGTACAGCAGTCCCAATCAGCACACCATGCCAAGAAGAGCAGCACATGCACCCCACCCAAACTCTGGAGCCACACCCAGCATAACCCCACAATGGTGTAGACATACAGATTGAAAATAATAGCTATGCCATCCCAACCTTAAACTATGCCTCTATAATCAATACTAGAAGTATGCACTGCCACTCCACATCTGAAGACCCACAACCTGACAAATTAAATAAAGGACTCTAACCATGTGCACCTCCACTTCACAGACATAGTTAACAATGTCTAGCCCATCTCTTAGATAGAGGAGGAGGGTAACCCACTCTAGTCAATCTGATATACTCCATGTCACTATATGACATTGCATAAAAGTTCACTACCTGAACCCTCATAAAGAGGTCAGGCATGTAATGAATGAACCTTTGGAATCTTGCATGCAATTAGATGCCACGGATATAGCCTACACCAGCCCACGTCGCTAACCACTGAATACTAACCAGAGAGTCCTGCCAAGACCAAAGAAATCTGCCACAAACTGCTGGTCGTTAAAGGACTCCAACATAGTACATCCCGCAGGTCCCAAATAGTCACATACTCTGAACATTAGCATTGTACAGTGACAAAAAGGAGAATAGCACAGTGCATCTTGACAAATACCTTTGATATCTCATAATAACAATGGTGTAACGGAGGACTAAAGCAGTCAGATTTCTGATTACACTCCCTCCCTACTCTTTATCTACAACGCTTGACTCTTCCGGATCACAGAGAGGAGGAACTGGATAGGAAATCTGATCAAGAGCATCAAGGGTAAGCTACCAGTCACAATAAAGGGGCCTTCAGAGATCAGCCGAGGAGCTAGCATAACACATTATAAAAATGTGTCTATCTTTCACACTTCGTCGTCCATCACAGCGCTAAGCACTGTGCCCCATAGCACGATAAAACTACACCTCGGAGGTCATCACATATGGAAACACTTCCTACATAGGCTCAAAGCAAAGATAACCCACTTCCTATAACATAGCTAATCAATAAGTGCTTCAGCATTCCACACAGTAAGTACTATACAAATGCTTTAATACAACAATAGGAGTAATCCTTTACTAGCACTTCTTATATGCACGCCACTAAGATGTCTCTTTCCCCAGTGATGAGTTGGTCATATTTTGGGACAGTTCCACTATAAACGGAATGCTGTTTATTTCCAGAATACTGAAAGGAACATTATGAACTGATGAACTTCTCAAAATGTTGTGTATACAGGACTTGGATCCGTGACAAAAAGTAACAAAAGGTCTTGTCCACTTCCCCCTTCTTGGAGATGTTTTTCTGTTAGGCCTTTATTGATAGGGAAATATCTCTTAATTCTGCCACAAAGGCAGTCATTATCTTTCACTATTATGTGCAACGGCTTCACCTGGGCAACCAAGAGATTTGGTCTACGGTTCAATGGTGGTTCAAGCTGTGTTCTGCTACTTCCTCATTTGGGTGTTTTTGTTTGCTCTTACTTTGGACTGTACCCATCATACGCCTGTGAAGAGCAGGGAAAGCCAGCAAGAAGTTATCTGCAGGGCAGAAGTGTGTTGTCATGTCTCGAATATTGATTATTATACAAAATATTAATCTTTCGTGATCCCTTTCTGATAATGAGACAAGCACTACCAAATGTAGTGAACACAAATGTTATGTTCCCAACCAGAGCATATGTATAGTGCAGTGGGATTATCCTATATTCCTAATCGAAAAACAAATATATATAATTCTGTGCTATCACAATTAAATTGGGAAATGTATTTAATTATCAATCTTCAAACAAGAGGCAGGAGTGTGGGATTTCTGTAGGGGTGTGGAAAGGGTAGGGAGTAAATGCCAAGAAATAGAGGCGATTTGAGTGATTTATGGGTATTCTTCTGCTGGACTGTCCTTCCATTAGCCTAATGCGCAGTGTGTAAATCCAGTGTTTTTTAATGCTCTTGAGTTAAACACAAGTAGATAGAATAATCACCAAGAATGTGAAACCATGTAACATACATCATGTGTCAATTTAGTTCCTAAAACAGAAATAGCAGCATGTTTCAAACAGATTTGATTAACCAGTCTTCATCAGGATAATATATGAAGGGATCAAGATCAAGGAAAATGCTCTTTAAAGTCCATAACGGCGAGTGGGGAAAAGGTCCAGAATGCTTACAGAAACCTATCCCATTTAAACACCAAGTGAATCTCTCTCAGTGACTGATTACAAACAAATGATGAACCTTTACATGGCTGAAACACAGAGGCTGTTCTTTGTGAGTTCCTGGCCCCAAACTGCAGAATGACCTCAGACTAAATGAGAGAACCAAATCAAAGTTCAAGCCAAACAAACAAAATGTCCATGCCCATGCCTGCTTTCCACTGAATTCCACTCAGAACAACGGTTGTGACTAATATTGGACGAGGTTCCCACTTCACCCGATCAGACAAACATAGCCCTACGCTGCTGTTGGATGTATTTCTCATTTTTTTAAATATTCAGTGCTCTACAGTAACCAAAAGGAAACATGCAGCATTTTATACAAGTATAAAATAAATAAATCCTCTATCTCATGTGGCTCTGTGTTTTGGGTAGTAAGGTAATAATTATATAAACATCAAATGGTTTAAAAATTCCCCTTGTTTTCGACATAATGACTCTGTCGTGATGGCTACCTCCTCACACTACTGCCTGGACACAGCCTTCGATGGCTGCACCTTTCAGCTGCATATCACTCAGCATAAGATGCAAAAATTTTAATTAATGTCATCTGATGATTAAAAAAATTATTAATGCATACCTGAAGCAGAGTCAGGGGTGATAGTGTACTTTTTACAACAATCCAGGCTAAGCAGCAGTAGCACAGTACAAGATTTACTGAATTTGAAAAATTCATTTTGTAAACAAAAAACAAAAGAAGAATTCCTTAAAAATGAATCCTAGTATTAGAAAAATCAATTTTCAAATGTTGGGGTCAGAAAGGTGCCCAGATTTGTTTTAACTGAACTATATTACACATAATTGATCCTTTAGCAAAAAAAAAGTACGGTGAATACACAAATAAATGCATGATGGCCTGTTCTAGGTCTACAAAGCAGGACTGTCAATCAATTAAGAGCGAGTCGGCCTCTCTGTTAATAAAGTGGATTCCCTGTAGCATGCATTTGTTGTGACCTACAGCAGTCTGACAGACCCACATACAATGTTTCAAGACCTTAGGTCAGGATCACCATTATGGGTCTGGGGCACACTGCAATTTATTTTCTGGGAATAGTATGAGCACATGAAGTAGGCAGTTGTGGAGCTAAGAGATCAGAGGCCAGATGTACTAAGCATTTTAACTGTCGCAAACGCACCCATTTTGTGTTTTCAACTGTTAAATTCTTCTCTGTATTTACTAATCCCATTTTAGGAGTCAGAAAAATGTTCTCCTAAAATGGGATTCATAATGGATACTTATTTGGTATCTGGGAGGGCGTGTTGTAGACGTCCCTTCCAAATACTGAATAAGTATCTAATGTATCATTGTTTTATGACTAAAATCCGGTCTTAAACAATGAATTTTTAACCTACACTAATTTGCAAAGGGAATGGGCCTGTTGGGACCAGAGGATCACTATCACTGCCGCCTCTTAAACCATCTTTAAAAAGAAAAAACTTTTCTTTTTAAACGCAGTCCAGTTTTCTTTTGAGAAAATGAGCTACATTTAAAAACAGAAGATGTTTTTATTTTTAAAAAACCCACTTATTGACATGGTTGTCTACTGACCGCAACAAGCCACCAACCCTCCAATAGCCTCCAATCGTAATATGCTGGAATTTGCAACCTACCTCATTAATATGCATGAAGTAGCTCGGATTCCAACCCACTACGATTCTGAATTTTAAGAACTGACCTATTAATACATAGATTGGTTCTTAAAATTCTGGTGCAAAAATACTGGTTGCAAATTGCGATTGTATATTGCAACCAGATATTAGGACATCTACCTCCTAATATCTAGTAATGGGTTCCCAAAGTAGTTTTCTTGAATAATTGACCATCACCAAATGGCCATCAGTTCTATTACCCACAAAATAAGCAGCATCGGGAAACAGTGAATTGAAGTGATGTCAATTCAAGATGCTGATCAACACCTACAAAGCCCTTCACAATCAAGGACCAGCATATATCAACTACCACATGAACTTCCACCAACCCTCCAGGCACTTGCGCTCCGCATCTGCCGAAGCAACAGTGGAGGACGCACCTTCTCCTACCTCGCTGCGAAGTCCTGGAATGACCTCCCACTTCACCTCACCCTCTCCTCGAATTCAGGAAGGGACTAAAGACCTGGATGTTCAACTGAACCCTCCCAAAGCAGCAAGGTTCTCAGCGCCTGGATACCCTCACGGGTGATTAGCTGCCCTCTAAAAATCTTGTTTGATTGATTGATTAAGCATTACTGATTAATTGGACCGTCACATTATACAAACTGCTATTGTCATGTGTTGCAAAGTCATCCTGTGCCTTGGGCACCCCCCAACGTTTTGCTGACTGGTACTGGTGGTAACTGACTGACTGACCCTGGACTCTGCCTAACCAGGCCCAGGGCCAGTGCTATGCTGAAAGAGACACATTTAGAATACAATGAAAACACCTACATACACTAGGGTACACTATGGGTTGGGGTACCCCTGTGATTGGCATGACCTACCCTATAAGAGCCTAGTACATAATAGGGCAGGGGAATTGAAACTACCTATCAGTCCCTAGTATATAGTAGGGCATGGCAGTTTACAGGCCAGCAGCTTTTTCTGCACTTGCATGTGTGCATTGCTGAAGCCTGAGATCAGTTTAAAAGCAGCCCTGGGTTCCATACCTGCTTTTAAAAAGTAAATTGTGCCCAAACTCGACTTTGGTGTTTGGGGCACTTAAAAATGGATACCCTACAATGTTTTGGCATATTAGGAACCCCCAGGGTCTCCCCTAGGTGTCCCAGGGGTGGGGGGGGGGTCAGGTATTTATAAGGTGGACCCTTATAAAATGAGTTTTATATGCCCTGGGTTAAGTGAAACTTCACATTTTACTCCCCACATTGTGATAAAGTGCTGCCCAAATTCGACTTTGATGCTAGGAGCACTGGGGAGGGAGGATCTGCAATATTTCTACAGATTCAGAACCCCTAAAATCTCCCCTAAGTGATCCATGGGGTGGGGGTCCTGTAGATATAGGCGGAATACTTATAAAATATGTTTTTGTAAGTCCTGGTGCTGGAAAAATGGCCCAAGTCATTTTTTCCCATTGCAAATCCCATGCCACATAGGTTAACATGGCAAGAAGTTATTAACTAATAACTCCTGATAGGAGAAGATAGAACTTCCATTCAAAGACTTCCCAGAATGATAGTGATAAATCCAACAATATGATAGTGTTGAATTTCTCCTAAAATGTACAGACAAGAAGTTATAAGACTTTCTTGTTTGTAGGTCCAGATTCAGCCTTCCAGGGGTCTGTCCTGATTGGTCAGAGTTAAGTGGATTAGCCAGGCTGCTTTAAAGAGGTGTTAAAGAGCCCTGGGGTTACCCAGCTCTTCTGGGAGGGCAGTGTGCTGTTCCACAGGAATGCCAGGGCAGGGGGAGGAGTCGTAAACCATGGTCTTCAAAGGGGAGGGAAGAAACCAGTGTCATTTACAACTCTAAACTTTTGACCCAAAGCCAGATGCTAGGTTAAGGAAGGAATGAGCAGATGCAAGGGGGAGAGACTATGGAAATAGCCACCCTAGGGGTGTGTTTAGCCAGCTCTTAACTCTCTGCTGGAAAATCAGCCATTATGAATTTGGAAGATTTGATGCACTCTGGGACAAAATAATGCCGCACTCTACAGGATGTGCTCATATCTTCGGGGAGTTACCCTGCCCCCATTGGTCAGGAGTGACCTCCTGCTTGACCCAGAGAACTTGGAATAAGTATCTGAGAAGGGCAGAGCCCCTCAGATCTGTTGCTTGAAACTTAAGAAAGCAAGACGTGGTGCCATGCTGAGAAGTTGGATGTGCAATTGCTAAGGCCTGCCCTCTGAGGACTGCACCATCTGGAACTACAGCCCTGTGGACTACTGTGCTGTGAAAAAGACTAAAGAGTGGACTCCCTGCAAGCTACAGGTTAACAGACCTCACCTGGATCATCACCACCAAGCATGCTCAACCTGGAAAACTACCAGTGGATTTGTAAGGGTTTTGTCCAAGTGGATTGTGGGATCTGAAGTACTCAACTTTCAAGGACCATCTTGGAGCTTCCAGACCCTTGGAGTGAGTTTGAGAGACTTTGGGACCCTTTGGGGAACTTCAGGAAGAAGTTCCAGGAGTTTGGAGAACTTTGGAGCAACTTTGAAAAAAAGCTCCATAGGGGGACCGACTCAACCTGGTCAGCCAAGCCGCCTGCCTTCAACCGCGAGCCGGCCAAGCCATCCATGTTCGTCCTGCTGAAAGCTCCGTAGGTCCGACTTCCAGAGTTTGACCGGGAGTAGAAGAAATCCGAGGCCGGCGAACCCACACCGAATCCGGCCTGGTGAAGAGCATCGAGGGACCCCACGAGAAAAAGCTCCAGAAAAGTTTCTAAGTCCGAAGGTAAAAACTGTGACCGGGACCTACCGCGAGGGGTAGCCGCTCAGGGTTCCATCGCGGTCGGCCTGAAACTTTGACTTTGAGCCGGTCTATCGCGACCAGATATCCCAATAAGGTGCTATAGTTTTCTAAGTGCTATAAAGTGATAAATCTTTAAAAATTCATATCTCCGGTTCCCTACATTGGATTTTTGCCGTTTTGGTGTCATTTTAAAGATAAAAATATTTTTTATTTTTATAAATTGGTGTTGGATTTTTATTATGCATTGTGTCTTAATTATTTACTGAATTGGTGTTTTTAAATGCTTTACATACCTGTCTTTGAAGTTAAGCCTGGCTGCTCGCAGCCAAGCTACCAAGGGTTGAGCATGGGAATAATTTTCTAAGACCTATGCTGAGTCCTATCATGTGTTAGTGGCCTTATTGCCAGTGTCAGACCTACATTTGCCACTATCAATAATCCACTTTCCAACACTTGGTGCTCAGCGGTGTGGATGAGGACTTGTGTTTAAAAAGTACACCTTTCAGTAAAGTGAATTAAGATTTAAAAATCCTCTAAATTGCCTTAGAACAAAACGTTTGAGTTTGATTTTTGGAATTTGGACTAAACTGTTTTTAATCCATTGTTTTGATTTTTACAAATTGTTGTAAGTCTGTTGTGCCTAGTTGTTGTGACCCAAAACTAGGGAACCATGGAGCTGGACCTGGCTAAACTGTCCCAGTTCAAGATGGCTGATCTTAGGGTACAGTGTAGGCTTAGGGGGCTGCCTGCTTCCAAGGAGCTTAGGAAGGCAGGGTTGCTTTAGTCCCTAAAGGCCTGGGCTGGGGTAGCTGAGGAGAGTCAAGGGGGATAGAGTGTGTCCCCCCCAACCTCATCCAAGAGGAGGGTGAGGATGATGCCTCTTCCATTTTATCTAGTGTTAGCCATATGATTCCAGATGGTGGGAGTGGGGAAGGGTCCCTTACTCAGGAACCACCACTGTCCCTTGAAGAGAGACAGCTTGAGGCTCAATTAGCTTTGATTGCCTTGGAGAAGGAGAAATTGGAATTGGCTAAGAAGAAATGGGAGAGGGAGGAGGCGTTCAAAAGAAATGGTGGCAGTGAAAATGATGAAGATTTTGAGATGTCCAGGGGTGGTGGATTTGATCCCAAACTTCCCAAGTGTATAGTGCCCAAGTACACAGAGGGGGATGACATTGACAAGTGGCTAGCAGCTTTTGAGAGGGCCCTTAGAATGAGCAGGGTCCACTCCAAGTATTGGGGTGCACTCTTGTGGGAGTTGATTCCAGTAGCTGGGAGGGATAGGCTCCTGACCCTGAAGGGAGAGGATGCAGAATCATACCAGCAGATGAAGGCATGCTTAGTCAAGAGATTTGGTCTGACTCCAGAGCAGTACAGGGTGAAGTTTAGAGGCCCCCAGAAATTGAGTTCAAAGTCTTGGGTAGACTTTGTGGACGTTTCAGTGAAGGCACTGGAAGGCTGGATTGTTGGTAACAAAGTTGACACATATGAGGGATTGTATAGTTTGTTTTTGAAAGAACATATTTTGACTCATTGTGCAGAAGAGAAGTTACGCCAGTATCTAGTGGACTATAAGCTGACAGACCCCAGAGAGCTGCGGGAAGCAGCTGATGAGTGGGTGAGAACCCGGATTTCCATTCAGCACCAGGGGAGTGACCAGAAGAAAGGAGGACAGGTCCCTCCCCAAGGGAAAGCCCAAGGGAAAGCAGGTCAAAACCAGAAGGAGTCCTCCAAAGACCCACAAAAACCTGATTAAGGAGGGGGGGCCCCGAGCCAACCCAAATTCAAAGTGAGGGGGTATCATGGAAAGAATGGTAGGTTCTTTGATCCCTGAAAGGTGGGTAAGTGCTTTGACTGTAACCAGCCAGGGCACAAACAGGAAGATGCTGTTTGCGCCAAGAAACTCCCCCCCAAGGGGCCATCCACAGGGATTGCCAGTGTAAGTGTAGGGGTGGAGAGTGGTGCCCCAGAGAAGGGTAGTCAGGTGGTGGAAGCAACCTTAGTGTCCCTGGGTGGGGTGAATATTGCAACCCTTGCTGCCTTACCTCCAAACATGGACAAGTACAGGCAGAGGCCTAAAGTGAATGGGACTGAGGTTGAGGCTATCAGAGACACTGGGGCTAGTGTAACTATGGTCCTGGATGAGCTGGTGCCTCCAGAGAGGGTGGTACCTGGTGAGTTTCACCAGGTGACCTATGCAGACAGCACTACCAAACTCCATCCTATGGCTGTGGTGGATTTGTAATGGGGAGGTGTGACCCTATGAAGGTAGCATGTGTGTCAAAGGTGCTTCCAGTCCAGTGTTTACTGGGCAATGATCTTGAAGCCTCTGAGTGGTCAGAGGTGGATCGAGGACTCCATATGAAAATATTGGAGCTCCCTGAGTGGGTATGTGCTGTGACTAGGTCACAGACTAGCCAGAAGGGAGGGGCTGGATACTTGGACCCTGGAACAAAGGGCCAAGCATCCAAGGACAAGGGTACTGGGCCTGGTGAGCCGGCCCAGGGAACTCCAGAGGTGCAGGAAGAATCTAACCCTGATGGGGAGGATCTAGCCTCTGAGGGAGTGACTCCATCCCTGCCAGAGCTGTCAGATTTGGCAGAACTGACAGGAGCAGGTGGACCCTCCAGAGAGGAGTTCAGTAAGGGACAGAGAAACTGTCCCACCCTTGAGAGCTTGAGGCGGATTGCTTCTAAGTAAGAGGAGGGGGATGACAGTGGGTTTCACAAACTCTACTGGGAAGATGGACTGCTTTATACTGAGGCCAGAAACCTCAAGGAGGGGGCCACCAGGAGGTTGGTGGTGCCCCAGAAGTACAGAGAGTTCATCCTGACTTTAGGTCATGATATCCCCTTGGCAGGACATTTGGGACAGACAAAGACATGGAACCGGTTGGTGAACCATTTCTACTGGCCCCATATGTCTGAAAAGGTAAAGGAGTTTTGCAGCTCCTGTGTCACCTGTCAGGCCAGTGGCAAGGCAGGGGGCAAGACAAAGGCTCCCCTAATACCACTGCCAGTGGTTGGGGTTCCTTTTGAAAGGGTGGGGATGGACATTGTTGGTCCCCTGGACCCACCTACTGCATCAGGGAATAGGTATATCTTAGTGGTAGTGGACCATGCCACTAGGTACCCTGAAGCAATCCCTCTTAGAATGATTGATGCTCCCGCAGTGGCTAGAGCACTGCTTGGTGTGTTCACCAGAGTGGGTTTTCCAAAAGAGGTGGTATCAGATAGGGGCACAAACTTCCTGTCCAGCTATCTGACTGCAATGCGGGATGAGTGTGGTGTCAGCTACAAGTTCACCACCCCCTATCACCCACAAGCAAATGGTCTTGTTCAGAGATTCAACAAAACCCTGAAGGGCATGATAAATGGGTTGTCAGAGAAACTCAGGAGGAGATGGGATGTTCTCCTCCCATGCTTACTGTTTGCCTATAGGGAGGTGCCACAGAAAGGGGTTGGTTTCAGTCCCTTTGAGTTGTTGTTTGGACACCCTGTGAGGGGGCCATTGAGCCTGCTGAGAGAGTCTTTAGAGAAGCCTCTTAAAGAAGCAAAGGACAATGTGCTTGACTATGTGCTAGGCCTGAGATCTAGAATGGCAGAGTACATGTACAAGGCAAATAGAAAACTGGAGGCCAGCCAGGAGCTCATGAAGCACTGGTATGATCAGAAGGCTACTATGCCTGAGTATACTCCAGGCCAATTGGTGTGGGTGTTGGAGCCTGTGGCTCCCAGGGCCCTTCATGACAAGTGGAGTGGGCCCTATCCAATCTTAGAAAAGAAGGGTGAGGTTACCTATTTGGTTGACCTTGGCACCCCCAGGAACCCTCATAGGGTCCTGCATGTGAATAGATTGAAACCCCACCATGACAGGGCAGACATGACCCTGTTACTGGTCACTGATGAGGGTGTGGAGGAGGAAACTGAGCCTGTGCCCGACCTCCTCTCCACTAATGTGCAAGATGGGTCAGTGGAGGGGGTTGTACTCTCTCCCAAGTTGACAGACCAGCAACACAGAGACTGTAAGCTAGTGCTGGAGCAGTTTGCTGGCCTGTTCTCTTTGACCCCAGGCATCACTGAGTGGTGTGTGCACCACATTGACACTGGTGACAGCCTCCCTGTCAAAAATAAACTGTACAGGTTGTCTGACCATGTCAGAGCCAGCATTAAAGCTGAGGTTGCTAAGATGCTGGAATTTGGGGTAATTGAACCGTCTGAGAGTCCATGGGCCAGTCCAGTGGTGCTGGTACCTAAACCTAATCCTCAGGGGGGACCCAAGGAGTTAAGGTTCTGTGTGGACTACAGAGGATTGAATGCAGTCACCAAGACTGACGCTCACCCTATACCTAGAGCTGATGAGCTATTGACAGGTTAGGGGCTGCTAAGTACCTGAGTACTTTTGATTTGACTTCAGGTTACTGGCAGATTGCCCTCACTGATGGAGCAAAGGAGAGGTCAGCATTTACCACACCAGAGGGACATTATCAGTTCAAGGTAATGCCCTTTGGCTTAAAGAATGCACCTGCCACCTTCCAAAGGTTGGTGAACAGGGTCTTGTCTGGGTTGGAACAGTTCAGTGCAGCTTATCTGGATGATATAGCTGTATACAGTTCTACCTGGGGGGATCACTTAAGCCACCTAAGGGAAGTGCTTCAGCCCATGCAGCAGGCAGGCCTGACTATTAAGGCAAGTAAGTGCCAAATAGGGCAGAGTTCTGTGGTGTACCTGGGCCACCTGGTAGGTGGGGGCCATGTACAGCCGCTCCAAGCTAAAATCCAAACTATTTTGGATTGGACAGCTCCTATTACCCAGACTCAGGTCAGGGCATTCCTTGGACTGACAGGGTATTATAGAAGGTTTGTTCAAAATGTTGGGACCATTGTGGGCCCTTAACAGAACTCACTTCTAAGAAGAGGCCCAAAAAGGTGTATTGGACCCCAGAGTGTCAGAAAGCTTTTGACACTCTGAAAGCTGCTATGTGTTCAGCACCAGTGTTGCTGGCCCCTAACTACACAAAAGAATTTGTGGTTCAGACAGATGCTTCAGAGCAAGGGATTGGGGCAGTGTTGTCACAGCTAAATGAAGAGGGCCTTGATCAGCCAGTTGCCTTTATTAGCAGGAGACTTCTTCCCAGAGAGCAAAGGTGGAGTGCCATTGAGAGAGAAGCTTTTGCTGTGGTTTGGTCCCTGAAAAAGTTGAGACCATATTTGTTTGGGACTCACTTTCGTGTTCAAACTGACCACAGGCCTCTCAGATGGCTCATGCAGATGAGAGGGAGAATCCCAAGCTGTTAAGGTGGTCCATTTCCCTACAGGGAATGTACTTTACAGTGGAACACAGACCTGGGGTTGCCCATGCAAATGCAGATGGACTTTCCAGGTTTTTCCACTTAGCTGATGAGGACTACCAGGGTGTAGGTTATAACCCATCACCTTTCGTTTTTTATGGGGGGGGGGCTATGTTGCAAAGTCATCCTGTGCCCTGGGCACCCTCCAACTTTTTGCTGACTGGTACTGGTGGTAACTGACGGTGACTGACCCTGGGCTCTGCCTAACCAGGGCCAAGGCCAGTGCTATGCTGAAAGAGACACATTTAGAATACAGTGAAAACACCTACATACACTAGGGTACACTATGGGTTGGGGTACCCCTGTGATTGGCCTGACCTACCCTATAAGACCCTAATACATAATAGGGCAGGGGGATTGAAACTACCTATCAGTCCCTAGTATATAGTAGGGCATGGCAGTCTACAGGCCAGCAGCCTTTTCTGCACTTGCATGTGTGCACTGCTGAAGCCTGAGGTCAGTTTAAAAGTAGCCCTGGGTTCCATGACTGCTTTTAAAAAGTAAATTGTGCCCAAACTCGACTTTGGTGTTTGAGGCACTTACAAAATGGATAACCTACAATGTTTTGGCATATTAGGAACCCCCAGTGTCTCCCCTATGTGTCCCAGGGGTGGGGGGTTAGGTATTTATAAGGTGGACCCTTATAAAATGAGTTTTATATGCCCATGGGTTAAGTGAAATTTCACATTTCACTCCCCACATTGTGATAAAGTGCTGCCCAAATTCGACTTTGATGCTAGGAGCACTGGGGAGGGAGGATCTGCAATATTTCTACAGATTCAGAACCCCTAAAATCTCCCCTAAGTGATCCATGGGGTGGGGGTCCTGTAGATATAGGCGGAATACTTATAGAATATGTTTTTGTAAGTCCTGGTGCTGGAAACATGGCCCAAGTCATTTTTCCATTGCAAATCCCATGCCACATAGGTTAACATGGCAAGAAGTTATTAACTAATAACTCCTGATAGGAGAAGATAGAACTTCCATTCAAAGACTTCCCAGAATGATAGTGATAAATCCAACAATATGATAGTGTTGAATTTCTCCTAAAATGTACAGACAAGAAGTTAAGACTTTCTTGTTTATAGGTCCAGATTCAGCCTTCCAGTGGTCTGTTCTGATTGGTCAGAGTTAAGTGGATTAGCCAGGCTGCTTTGAAGATGTGATAAAGAGCCCTGGAGTTACCCAGCTCTTCTGGGAGGACAGTGTGCTGTTCCACAGGAATGCCAGGGCAGGGGGAGGAGTTGTAAACCATGGTCTTCAAAGAGGAGGGAAGAAACCAGTGTCATTTACAACTCTAAACTTTTGACCCCAAGCCAGATGCTAGGTTAAGGAAGAAAGGAGCAGATGCAAGGGGCAGAGACTATGGAAATAGCCATCCTAAGGGTGTGTTTAGCCAGCTCTTAACTCTCTGCTGGAAAATCAGCCATTATGAATTTGGAAGATTTGATGCACTCTGGGACAAAATAATGCCACACTCTACAGGATGTGGTCACATCTTTGGGGAGATACCCTGCCCCCATTGGTCAGGAGTGACCTCCTGCTTGACCCAGAGAACTTGGAATAAGTATCTGAGAAGGGCAGAGCCCCTCAGATCTGCTGCTTGAAACTTAAGAAAGCAAGACGTGATGCCATGCTGAGAAGTTGGATGTGCAGTTGCTAAGGCCTGCCCTCTGAGGACTGCACCATCTGGAACTACAGCCCTGTGGACTACCTTGCAGTGAAAAAGACTAAAGAGTGGACTCCCTGCAAGCTACAGGTTAACAGAGCTCACCTGGATCATCACCACCAAGAATCCTCAACCTGGAAAACTACCATTTGTAAGGGTTTTGTCCAAGTGGATTGTGGGAACTGAAGTCCTCAACTTTGAAGGACCATCTTGGAGCTTCCAGACCCTTGGAGTGAGTTTGAGACACTTTGGGACCCTTTGGGGAACTTCAGGAAGAAGTTCCAGGAGTTTGGAGAACTTTGGAGCAACTTTGAAAAAAAGCTCCATAGGGGGACCGACTCAACCTGGTCAGCCAAGCCGCCTGCCTTCAACCGCGAGCCGGCCAAGCCATCCATGTTCGTCCTGCTGAAAGCTCCGTAGGTCCGACTTCCAGAGTTTGACCGGGAGTAGAAGAAATCCGAGGCCGGCGAACCCTCACTGAATCCGGCCTGGTGAAGAGCATCGAGGGACCCCACGAGAAAAAGCTCTAGAAAAGTTTCTAAGTCCGAAGGTAAAAACGGTGACCTGGACCTACCGCGAGGGGTAGCCGCTCAGGGCTCCATCGCGGTCGGCCTGAAACTTTGACTTTGAGCCGGTCTATTGCGACCAGATATCCCAATAGGGTGCTATAGTTTTCTAAGTGCTATAAAGTGATAAATCTTTAAAAATTCATATCTCCGGTTCCCTACATTGGATTTTTGTCGTTTTGGTGTCATTTTAAAGAAAAAAATATTTCCTATTTTTATAAATTGGTGTTGGATTTTTATTATGCGTTGTGTCTTAATTATTTACTGAATTGGTGTTTTTAAATGCTTTACATACCTGTCTTTGAAGTTTAGCCTGCCTGCTCGCAGCCAAGCTACCAAGGGTTGAGCATGGGAATAATTTTCTAAGACCTATGCTGAGTCCTATCATGTGTTAGTGGCCTTATTGCCAGTGGCAGACCTACATTTGCCCCTACCAATAATCCACTTTCCAACATCATGAAAACAACATTTTGCAATAACTTGTCTCAGAGTAAGATTAAAGTGAAAATGTGGCTGTGTTTTCCATTAAGGGGTATGTGAAATATGACTGCATGTCTCTAACAGAATCCTGGCCAGCTGCTGCGGTTCCTGTGTATGGGGTTACCGATGAGCTGTGTCTCACAAACCTAACAACTGCCCCAGCAGTGTGAGTGTACGAGCGAGTGGAGGAAGTCAATTTCTACAACACATAACTCAAAGTCTATACTATCACCATTTGACATCCATTCCTAAATCAGCTCATAAAAAGAGATTTTTTTTCATACTTTTTATAGAGAATAATTACTTTTCGAGGTCTTTGTTCTCCCTGTCTTAGTATCCATCTCCTCAATGACCTAGTTGGCCTGTCTCATTGCCCTGTCTGGGTTCTCATCTCATGGTTTTGGCTGCATTTTCCAGCGGAAATGCACTCCTAGAGCTAACTAAACGTCAACTCCGAATAAAGCACTTATCATCTTAACTCCGTGCACAAAAAGGCTGTTTTAATCATATTGAAGCTGGAGGAGCGGGTGATGGACACAGAATCAGTAGGAAGCACCTGAGCACTGTTTGACCACAGGCACGTAATGCTGCACGTCATGCATACCCTTTGGGACTGCTTACTAGAAGCAAACACATGAGAAATACATTGGCAAAGAGATGTCCAGCATTGGCAGCAAATACTGAGAAAAATATGAGTAAACAGACTGCTCTGCACTACATTTACCATGATGCATTTGGAAGGACTGGTGCAGGCTTGCCAATCAGATTGCGACCCTTTTATTGAAATTTGATACAAGCCCCTCCCCATTCAAGTGTTGGTGATAACTGACAGTGCCGTCTGATCTGAAGCCGAGTGCTGTTGGGAATTTGACCACAGGGACCTAAAGCAACGAGTCATGCACCTCGACAAGAACTGCTGCCGTTTGCGAAGAGGTGGGCGAACCAAGCCAAGTGACTAGCTTGACTCGAAGGGGCCCTTGCATGAGCCGAGCCCGGGAAATGTTTGCCATGTAAACCATGCAACAAACATAAGGCAAAATACAATAATTTTGTTTCTCAAAATTCAAAAAAGTTCATTTCTTAAACATGTGAAAGCTTTGACATTACTATGTCACATTATAGGACCGCACTGATAAGTACTTATTAAAACTGATAGCTTTTAAACATGAACTTGGAATCATTCCTGCCCTGGTCCCTGCTCTGGCAAAAGTGACATTAGTGAACTAAGAGTCAAGATAGTTGTCATGCGAGCCCTATATATGGCCCAGATTCTTACAGCTAGGGCAACATGATAGTCTATTAAATCAAACACAATCATTTTTTGTACAGCTGGTATTCTCAACTCACATATTTGAAACAGTGGTGGTTGCACAAGATCCCAAGCAGTGGGCGGGTGGGGCAGACAAAGTAAACAAGCATTGGCAAAGCCAATAGGTCTCGCCTTTGGGACTTATTCGCTTTGTCTATGTTTTAGCCATGCTGGCACAGCATCCCCGATGCGGATGCTTCTTTTCTTTGTAGTTACCGATTAATGTTTGACCAATAACTAAAACTGGAATAAAATGCAAAGGATTTTTTTTTTTTTTAAAGCGGATGAAGGGAAAGCAACAAGGAGTCGGGGCAGGAATCAACACGGTTGCAGGTGGGGCAAGCAGACAGACAGGGAAAACGCAAAGTGGAGCACAGAGAGGGGAGCAAACTGGAAAAAAGAGTAACGTGGAGCAGGTGGGAGAATACAACAGGGGAGCACACGAGGCAGAGAGCAACACGGAGGGGGACAGGGAGAAGCACAAAGGCAGAAAAGTTTATTTGCCTGATGACGTAGAGTATGTGCAAATGTTCATTTAGTAAGGTATTCTCTTCTAAGCACTCTGTGTGCCAAAGATCACACAGAGTGCCAGCTGGGGCTCATCACATGAGCAGATTACAACTCGGAAGGAGGGCATCTGAGGGGGTGGTGCTGAGAACCTTTCTGATCTCTGCGGTTGTCGGCCTGCACACAAGTATTTTTAAAGTGACCAAACAAACGCTACAAAGTAATGCAACTACCCCAATATCACACAGTGCGTACAACAGGAGGCTGCAGGATTACAACGTTTATTCCAGTTGATCCAATCAACTATGTCACTTCCTCCTAAAACTCTGCACACTCCTTTTATCCACCCCAGACCGGAACGATAAAAGGATAAGGGGACGCGCTATTCCAACAAGTGTCCTGCAGCTCTCACATACATGCTAGCAGAAGGGCGTTAATCAACTGGGCCCTGGTAGTGGCCAGTAACTGGGCAGTGTGTCTCACAGGGCGCGCTCTCAAGCCCCTCCATCTAATGACAAGAAAGGTCCTGCTCAAGTGAGGGGGGCAGCCGGGACTGACCAGGAGTGCCTCACAGGGATAGTGGCAGGGGCTCCAAGGTAGGGGGCGCTCACTGCACCCCAACAACGGGTTTCTTTTCATAAACTGAAGTGCAGGGTTGAGATGTTCTCTGCCTGTATGGGAGCCCTGGTCAGTCTTGCTAAAACACTCAAGAAATAGTCCTTTTACACGCAATGTCGACAAACACCATAATACACCTATGCTCAATAACAATTTTCTGTAAAAATAAAAACACAAATTGCGAGTATTCCTGTAAATCTATGATACCCAACGCATATAAACACAAACACGCAGAAAGACCAGACTGTGGTTTAAAAGGCCTGCATGCGTTTCCCATTCGGAGCACGGGATGGGGGCGGGTGCTATGCCGCGGTATAATGAGCTTCTCTAAGCGGCTTGGAGACGGGTGACAGTAATTGTTCTCAGTGTACTCTTACAAGGGGCAGTGAACTGTGATAAACACCTCGCATAGCACCCCGCACAGACCGTGCTTGCTTGTCACATATTGAAGGTAAGTAGCAGTTACATGGAGTTGTTTTTCTTCCTTAAAGCCAATTCAGTGGAAAATGCAACCACGGCAAACGGAGTAAACAAAGCGCGCTCCAAGCCTGTGCTTGGCTGCGGCTGGCCAGCCGAACTGATAGCCATTGTTGTTGGAGCCCATAAGCTTTCCCGTGCACCGAATCAGCATTTTCCAGGCCACTAATGTTTCAGAGCCTTCAATAAATAAAGCACATTTTTCTGCACTGAAGACATTTTCTACAGAATCAAAACAACGACAGCATGAATAAGCACTGCAAAATGTGCCGTACTACAATATCAACTGGCTACAGAAGATTTGAAGACAATGTTAATTAAATAAAAAAACAAGCGCGGCCGCTAAAGTGAAAGCGACCGCGCTGTGTTTAAATAGTAACCTGATCCACGACGCGACGAGGAATGCAGCTGCCAAGCTGCCAGCCTGCCCGCCGCTGCATGCTCCCGAGAGCAAAACGCTGTGGGAGTGAACCTTTAGAGAAGAGGTGGGACATGCACCCGCCTTTGGCCATTTGCATGCTTTCATTATTGAAAGACACACGCAAAGGCCAATCGAATGTGTGGGAGTTGCCAGACCCACACGGAGAAGTTTGGGGAAGTTTGGAGTGCTCACAAGAAGCCTCCCATAGAGCAGCGCATGCGCGCTGCGCTAGGCTCAACCTAAAAAATATATATATAACTTACCTGCTGCATTGCTACTCTCTCGATCCTGATGCTGTCCCGGCCCCGGGCTGATCACACTGCTCACGTTCCCAGGTGCCAATTCCTGACGCTGCTCTCAGCATGAGAGCAGCGCTGGGATTGATCTGAGCGCCGACAAATACTGGAAGCCTGTGGCTTTTCTCCACCCGGCTGTGGAAAAACACAGCCGGGTGGAGAAATGCTAAGTGTGCATGACGGTTTGGCTGGCCTAAGACAGCCGGCCAAACCGTTCTGCACACTTGGTAGTCCCCATCACCCCTCCTCCCCACTGCTGTTGCACAGAGTGCATGGCCCCACCCTATGATGTGCTCGCTTTCAGCCGTAGGTAAGAAGGAAAATAAAATGATAAAATTGGTTTATTATCATTTTATTTTTCAAGTGTTTACCTCTGCTGCCACCTAGTGAGGTAACACTCCTCTGCCATAACAGAGGAGCCGCCCCTGGTCTGAAGGTGCTTTCGTATGCAAAAGGAGAAAGAAAAAGGAGGATTGGTAAAATAAAGTATTTGCCTAAGATCACCCAATTTGGTTAAGTGGGGAAGGCACAATTAACCTAGGCTTTCTAGTTTCACTGCGCACAAATCATTCACTATATGGGTATCTATGTGTTTCTCTTTTTACCTCAAATGTCAAAGCTTTGTTTTTACCTTTTGCGCATAAGGGTAGAGGGAGGCTGGCAGGCAGAAGCCACATGAAAACTCTGCTTGTTATGGGCTCGGGTTCCAATTGTACCTCGAGCTGAGCCATAGCCAGGTGTTAGGCTCGAGCCAGGCTCAAGCTTTCAGCTGCTCGCCCACGTCTACTTCTACGCAGTGTCAAAAGTACAAAATATGCATGTGTAAAGAGATATCCAGCACTGGCTGCTCCTGACGTTGTCAGTGAATAACGAGGATAATGTGAAGAACAGACTTCTGCACACTACAGTTACCATGGTGCATATGCAGTGGCGGCCCCCACAAACAAAAGGTGGTGAGGCGGGTGTAGAGGGTGGGGGGGGAGTTTAATAATAGTAAAAAAATATTTAAAAAAAGACTTACCTGCAGCTGTCAGCTGCCTCAGTGTTCTTCTTCCTGGTCCCAGCAGACACTGGGACACAGCAACACAGATGCCCGGTGCAATCCCCTCGCTGCTCTCATGCTATGAAAGCAGCTCTGGGATGGGCCTGAACGGGCTGGTTTGACGCTAATCTCAGGCACAGGGAGTCTGTGCTGTTTCTCCAACTCGGCTGTTCAATACAGCTGGGCTGGAGAAACCTAAGTGCGCTTGTGTGTTTAGTGTGCCTAAGAGGGCCGGCCAAACACACATGCGCACTTAGAAGTGCACCAACCGGTCCTCCTCCCCCCTCCCATGGCCCGCCCCTCCTACACACGCTGGCTCAGTCAGCAGGTGAAAAATAAAATGATGATAGAATATTGATTTATTTTTCAGCTGCTGGCTTTGAGCCAGTGGGGCGACGCTCCTCTGCCATTGCGGAGGAGCCGCCCCTGTCATATGGGAAGACAGGAGCAGGCTCGCCAATCAGTGTACGACCCTTCTGTTGAAATGAAAGCTTGCAATGTGTTGGGAAGCCAAAGGCTATCTGGGTTATGTCTGTGGCCCTCCTACTAGGCCCGACCCATCCAGCCCCTGCTTTGAGAGCCAGGCATCGCAGACATTCCCACCAGGGGCATTACGCAGGCCCCTGCAGCGCACAGGGTATTGGGGGGGGGGTGACAATTCAGGGGGGAGCATTCAGCCCAAGGTCAATGAATGTCCCAGAGACGTGGGGTGCTTAGGAACTCCTTTTCACATTGTGCAGGGAACCCCAAAATTTTGCATTACGCCACTGATTCCCAGCGCCTGCTGATGTCATAGCATTGCCCATAGAATATGGCAAGCGACACAGAACAAAACAGGTACAGCTGGCGATCCCACAGCACTGTGGAATGTGCAACAGCCTGCTCGGCCTGCTCCCGAGTCACGGGGACACACCTGCCTGCTGCTGTCAGACTCTACCCAAACCTTGGCAGAGGCCGAAACACGTTGCTCTTTCCAAGTCCCAGACTCTTGACGTGGTTCCAAGTCAGGTGAGACCGTTTACTCAGCCCTGTGTTTTTTACTCTGAAAGATGGTGCTCATCTGTAGTCTCTTATAAAAGCATAACTCCGAGTACAAGAATGTAGAAACAGGGCTGGGCCGGGGAGAGCATTTCACACCTCACACGGGAATCTTAAAAGGTTTCTATGACGACGGATTTACCAATCTGGCGTGTGCGTGCACTGGCCTTCTGTAAATATAAGGACAACGCATACTTATTTTAAACCGATTGCAACATTTCAGTTGTTCTGCAATATGTTCTTCCTGCAGCAACATTTTGTCGTCATATTGCAGGACCAACTAGCGCAGGTACTTGAAAGTGCCTGCGGACAGACACGGGGTTGCGTCATTTCCACTGTTGAATATTAGTGAATGGTGTTTGTGTCACAACTACTCCTCTTTGTGCAATGAGCGGAAGCAGGCCTGATAGACGTCTCCCCTCTGACTGGGGAGTTTCCTCTGTGACCCTAGTATGGGTGTGTGGCCGCTGGAGTAAATGAGAGGCGCACGGAGAACTCTGTGGTGCAATTCTCTAGAATGCCATTTTCAGTATGGAAGGGTTTACAGCCCAGGCCCTTGAGGCCATCATTGTGGTATTCTCACGGATTCCTTTTCAGGCCGGCCAGATCACATGGTGCTACTCAGGCCACAAGTCCTAAAAAAAGAAGTGGGGGGACTAACCTACTTAATCAGAATGCAAGTGGCATCACGGCGCGTGGCATCACGGCGCGTGACATCACGGCGTGATGTGACATCACGGTGTGACATCACGGCGCATGACATCACAGGAAGTGGCATCATAAGAAGTGACATCAGATCTTGAGCCCTCACATATGTTTAGCAGGTCTATCATGAGTACATTGGAGCACATTTCGAGTATACACGCAAACCCTCCTGATTGAGGCAGAAGATTCACACTTTTGAAAGCTACGCAAAAAACAGTGTTGCCTTTTGTCAGCGCAAACTTCCTCTACCCATAGTGCTTTACAAGAAAAAATAGTGGTACTTAAATTATTTCAACACCTCCTAAGGGGTAGTAAGCACTATATAAATTAAATGTATTTTGTGTAAATACAGGGAAAGACCAATGCATCTGACATTCTTACAGTGAATGCATATCTTGTAAACAGGGACTGAACAAAGTGAAAAGCTGCCTCTCTTAAGTATGTGTGAAGTGCTAACAAGGTGTGAGCCTTTGTTTCCCCTCTGCTGCATTTGCTTCTAAGTGTGAGGCTCCTGACTGCTGCCAGCCAGGATACTCGAACAAAAGGAGGCCTGATGGCCCCTCAAATTGGGCCTTTGTTATGGGCCCAGCAGGAGTTTAAAATAAGAAAGCCCCGTCCAGTCTGCACGTTGTTGTGATTGAAAGCAGACAACAACGTGCAGGCGCTGCTGAATGTGTCCCGGTGTTTGCAAACAACACCGGGACGAATTCAGCATATTTTTCAGTGGGGCCCAACTTCTCGGCAGGGTGGACGGCGTCCACCCTGTGAAAATAGTGGGGGGACGCCGTCCACCCGCGTGGTACCCCGACTCGTGCCCTGCTGCTACTGTGTGTCACACGGTATCAACCCTCTTTACACTGTCACGTGGTCAAGAGCCAGTATTACACAGTGGACACAACGGGAGCTGGAGGCGCATATATAGAACAGGTTTCCAGCTCAAAGATGGAGGCTCTGCAAAGTTGAGGTCCATTTGCAACTTTCCATGAAAATGTTTTCTCGGCAGCTAACATTTGCTGCTGAGCCACTACATGTATGTTTATGTATTTATTTACCACTCCAAGTGGCGCCCACCATCTTGCAACAGGTAATTAAAATAAACAAAATCACACCTAGCTTCATGACGTAGTGACCATGCACGCGCATATGTTGGCATACTGGGCCGCCATCGCATCATGACGCATCTAAACGCATTCATGTAGACATGTCAACATGCTCAGGAAAAAGTGTAGCCTCAGCAAAAAAGGCATTGACAACGCTAATAGCTCAAAAGGGCAAGAGTTACTGGTTTAGCCAAGCTTGTTCCTTTTTTTGCCGGCAGCGATGAGTGGAAATAAGTCCTTTCTACACACAGTGCCATTGGCTTGGACATATAGTTCTTACTTGGAGTCTGAGTTCTCTCATCATGTTAGGGCACTCAGACAAGATCTGACCCTGATATGCCAACTCAAGGTAATGCAGGGGCGGCTCCTCCATTAGGGCAGAGGAGAGCTGCCCCACTGCTTTCTCACAGTGGGAGAAGCAGAAAATAAAATGGTATTTTAAATACCATTTTATTTTCTGCTTCTCGCGCTGCGAGAAAGCAGAAGGCAGGGGTATGCCTGATTGGGGGCGGGCGGGAGGAGATGCCTGGTTGGGGGCGGGCGGGTCGGGGAGGTGTGGCTTGCACCACTCTGAGTACCCTGACTGTTTGGTCGGCCCTGGAGCCGACCAAAGCGATACCAAAGGGGATGATGGACGGAGCGTTTGAGCAAATCAAACACTCACCCCCAGTCAACTCATCTGGGTTTAATCCATAATCATTCTTTAGCTCACTCCACCACCCCAGTTCAGACATGGCCATATCAGTCTGACCCTGTGCCTCATGGGAACAATCCAGCCCGAACTGCCAAGCCATGTCTTCCCTGGACCGGAAACAAGCATCCTGGGACCGGTTTCTGGCTATTCAGCCGTCATCAGCCAGGCTAGCTTGAATCCAGTGGCAAAGTGAGCAAGGGACCCACGTCTGGGCATACCCTGCCAACTTAGGGCGAACAAAGCGATACCAAAGGGGATGATGGACGGAGCGTTTGAGCAAATCAAACACTCACCCCCAGTCAACTGATCTGGGTTTAATCCATCATCATTCTTTAGCTCACTCCACCACCCCAGCCGACCAAAGCAGTCATGCGCACTCTACATTTTCTCTATGTAGGCTGCATGCAGCCTACATGGAGTAAATGGCCTCCCTACAGGTGCCCGGCTGGGCGCTGTCCGGGACTCCGCACCAATCACAACGCTGCCATTGCAGCGTTGTGATTGGCTTACAGGAGTGGAGGGAGCTTGCCTGTTCCTGTTCAGGAGTAGGAAAACGAGGACCCGGCCCAGGAGCATAGGCGGTACGGGACCGGTCAGGTAAGTTTTATTTTAACCCCCCCCTTCGCGGTAACCCCCGCGCAACCCCGCCCACGAGAATTGCGAGCCGCGACTGAATACTTGTGTTAGGCCGGGTCCGGTGGCTTAGTGGACAAATGCTCCACTATAAGGGCCTGTGTCTGACCTCATGGTTCAAATCCCAGCGGGTCCACTCACCCTTTCATCCTTCTGAAGTCGATACAATTAGTACAGTTTGGTAACAATAAACATTTGTTATTCAGCGCCAAGATACTCTTATGTGCTTTACAAATACACATTATGTTACTTTTTAAGACTCAAGACTATGAAATTTATCACTTCAAAATTAAAAACTTTGAAAGTGATAGTTCCCAAAAAATTTCAAAATATAAAAAATGTCAGGGGAAATAACCCAAAAATAGGTAAAGTAGGAAATGTGAAAATTAAAAACAAGGGTTGAAACAAATTGGGAAAAGAAAAATAACAAGCACTGGCAAAGCCAATAGGTTTGGTGTTGGCCGCCAGTCTTCTGGAAATTCTTGTTTTGTTTTGCCATGGCTTTTGCAAAACGTTGGGAATATGCTGGGACCTAATCAATCTAAAAAAAACCTTTGCTACAGGCAAAAAAGTTTTTGGGGTCTGAAAAGAACCACATATTACCAGAACTACTTAAAAATTCTATCATTCTGGCATTGGCTGCAAGCCTCTTGCCATTAAGAAAGAAAGCTAGAGAAAAGAAGGAAGGAAAGAGAAGAAAAGGAGGCAGGAAAGGAGAGAAGGAAAAAATAAAGATGAAAGAGAGAAAGGAAAGAAAGTAAAGGAAAGAAGGAAATAAAGAAGGAAAGAAGGAAGGAAAAAAAGAAGAAAAGGGGAAGGGGAAATAAGGAGGAACGAAAGAAGGAGAGAGAACAAACAAGAGAAGGAGAATGAAAGAGAAAAAGAAAGAGAAGGAAAGAAAGAATGAACAAAGACAATAGAAAGAAAGAAAGGAAAAAGAAAAAAGAACACAAAATAAGAGAAGGAAAGAGAGAAAGCAAGAAACAAAGAAATACAGCAAGAAAGAAAAAGACAAGAAAGAATGAATGACAGAAAGGGAAGAAATTAGATAAGAAGGGAAAAAAAAGGTGAGAAAGAAAAAAGGTAAATAGAGGATAACTTAATACAAAACAGGTTCAAATGACCAGAGTGTGGTATGCTCTGAAAACACTCCTAAAGGAATTTACAACAGCCTTGGCAGGAGATGGGATCTGATAAAGATGGAATGTGAATCAGAAGCATGCTGCTATCACAGCAGGCTCTAAACACAAAGCAACACTAAAGTAATTATAAAGTAAAAACAAAAACACTGGCAATTTTGGAAATTAGTTTGTTTGTGGGTGTGCTCCTTGTGAGGGCAAAATGCAGTCACTCAAAGTGAAGTTAACCAATGGCTTAAGAAGGCTGACTCACTGCCCTTTGCTGTATGCAGTAGTGGGTAGAAGCAAAATGTGGATGACACAACAACCGACCAATGGATGAAGAGAGGTGGCTGAAAGCGCTTATATGTAAGCATATTAAACATATTTTAGTTAAACCAAAGGGTCTTGGCTAACACCAGACCTAAAAATAACACATAAAAGCTGAAGGAAACAGGGAGAACAGGATTAAAAAACAGAAGGCATGAGAGTGAAAGGAAAAAGTGGATTACCCCAATGTAAGGGAAACAAGCATTGGCATAGCCAATAGGTCTCGCCTTTGGGAACTTATAAGTGTTTAGCCAGAGATATTGACTTTACCTATGTCTTTAAGCTGTGCTGTACAGAAGTCTGCAGCATGCTGAAAAGTTATAATAAAGAAGTGTCAGAAGCATTTTTGTTACCTTAGATATGACCAAAAAAGCATTATGTACAACTGAACGACCATATTAAAAAAGTATTAAAAATAATGTCTTGAGTTTTTTTTGTCCTTTCAATGCTGGCAACTTGTATCTGCCTGTCCCAATGGTTGCTTGTTGTGTTTTTTTTTGTTATGGGGGGCATAAATAACAGGAGGGTGAAGGTTAGTCAGTCAGTCAGTTAGTCAGTTAGTGAGAGTTAGTGAGAGAGTCAGTCAGTGAGAGAGTCAGTCAGTCAGTCAGTGAGAGTGAGAGAGTCAGTCAGTCAGTGAGAGAGTGAGAGTCAGTCAGTGAGAGTCAGTGAGAGAGTGAGAGAGTCAGTCAGTGAGAGTGAGAGTCAGTCAGTGAGAGTGAGAGAGTCAGTCAGTGGGAGTGAGTAAGTCAGTCAGTGAGAGAGTGGGAGAGTCTGTCAGTGAGAGTCTGTCAGTGAGAGTGAGTCTGTCAGTCAGTGAGAGTGAGTGAGTTAGAGAGAGTGAGTCAGAGAGTGAGTCAGTGAGAGTGAGTCAGTGAGAATGAGTCAGTGAGAATGAGTCAGTGAGAATGAGTCAGTGAGAGTCTGTCAGTGAGAATGAGTCAGTGAGAGTCTGTCAGTGAGAGTGGGTGAGTGAGAGTATGCCAGTGAGTCTGTCAGTGAGAGTCTGTGAGAGTCTATCAGTGACTTGGGTGCAATATCAAGGTTTGTAATTTATATCCACAATAAGCGCCATCCCGGGCTTTATACTGTGGAGGTTGATGAACTCCCATAAGCCAGATTTTTCCTAGGAGCAATAAAGAATTTTTAGACCGCATTGGGGGTTAGCGCCGAAGCATTTAACATCGGTTGCTGCACAAAGCCGTAGGTCACCCTACTCCTCTGTATATAGGCATAAAAGGAGAATATGCATTTTACTGACTAATACAGCATAAAACCAACCTAAAAATAAAGCACCACACTACACCGAACAGCAACAAGCATTGGTAATGTAACTCAGTGGATTACGCACATGCTGCAGAGACCTGGGTGCAATATCAAGGTTTTTAATTTATATGCATAATAATGTTAGCCTTTAATTTAGCTTATTCTCAGTAATAAACTGGATTTTATATGCCAGCATAACTGTAATCTGTTGCTGCACAAGGCCGTAGGCCACCCTACTCCTCTGTCTTGAGGCATAAAATGAGAATATGCATTTTACTGACCAATACAGCATAAAACCGACCTAAAGATAAACCATAAAAACCCACACTACACCGGACAGCAACAAGCATTGGTAATGTAGTTGAGTTGATTAAGTACATGCTGCAGAGACCTGGGTGCAGTGTCAAGGTTTTTAATTTATATGTACAATAAGCGCCACCCCGGGCTTTATACTGTAGACAAACAGGGTGCCTAATTACGATTTTTTTTTTTATATAAATTTTAAAAGTTCATATATAAACAGACAATATATTAACTTTAAAGTGCCAACCAATATTTACGGGTTTCCACTGTCCTAGTACTAGCAGCCTTCCCTTTAAATGAAACTGACACAGGCTTTAATTCCCGTACAAATGTGATTAGCCACGAAGCATTTTAAGACCGCATTGTTCATGTGAGGTTTGTTCTTGAGTAAGAAACTAAACAGTATTTATCTTGTGGCACCGTCTCTTAATGTCCTAAAACCGGATTAACACCAAAGCGTTTAAAAAATGCAAAATAAAAAATGTTGCTTAAAAATTACGCGTATTAGCAGCCCCAGCTGTTATTTGGGTATAAATTAAACATTAAGGAGGCGTGTGGAGCCACGTAACTATTAACTTTATGTGTTACCCAAAAAAATGACAATATGCAGTACTCTATAAAAGTTGTTAAAAAATACGCAGTTCTTACGGTGACTGATGTAGCTGAGTAAATAAATATGAGATCATTGTCCTTTGTTTTGTAGAAAGTAAGGGAGCCTAAAAGTCTGCAGTAGTGTTACAAATCTCCATATCCCCTACAGTTGTGAAAGGAAACCAAGGCGAGTTAATTGTCTGGGAATAAGCCTCCTCGTTGTAAAGATCGAAATCTTTTCGTCTGCAGCATCTGCTAAATTCAGATCAGTAACTTGAGACAAAGAAACAGCAGGATGCACACGTAGCGAAACCAAGTGTAGGTTACAGGTAAAAGCTAGAAAAACAAACTGTAAGAAAAAGAACACACACTTACAAGTATTTAAAAGTTTACAATACAACTCATCAATGCCACACAAGCTGTGAAGTATTCCACGTTAATATATCAGTACAAAAGCGTGCCAAAATGTTTTTAAAGCTAGTGGTGATTAATTGTGGTTTGTGCGCTTGTACACGTGGAGTTGAGGAAATATAATAAAATTTGAGACTGGAACATAGGTTCCAAGATAATACGTTAGCATTTGTTTTTTAAACCACATCCGCTTTTCCTTTACACAGTTTGTATGCTGTTTATTTGAAGAAGGAAAAAAAAACGCATCGGGGGTTAGCACAGATGCATTTAACTAAAAATCATTTTCTGACCGCATCGGGGATTAGCGCCTAGCATTTCACAAGCTGTGAAGTATTCCAGGTTAATATATCAGTACAAAAGCGTGCCAAAATGTTTTTAAAGCTAGTGGTGATTAAGCATTTAACGAAAACGCATTTTCTGTCCGCATCTGGGATTAGCGTTAAGCATTTAAAATAAGCAAGCACACACAAAAAAAAAAACATTTCCAAGATGAATACTTGATCCCAATACAAGCAACAAAGCATTTTCAGACTGCATCGGGAGTTAGCGCCGAAGCATTTAACGACAAGCATTGGCCGCGCTGCCGTGCGAGACGCGCTCTGTGGTGCGGGAGGGGGGAGGAGCGGGAGAGCAAGTGACGCGCGACCGTGAAAGTGACACGGCCGCGCGGCCCCGAGAAGCGCTCTGTGGTGGGGGAGGGGGAGGAGCAAGTGAGAGGAAAGACATATGGCGCCTGGAGCATGCGAGGAATGCGCGTTACTGTGCGCGTACTCGCATGCTCTATGCCAGCCAAAAGTTGTGGTCGCATTTCTGCAAGCCCACTACAAAATGTCTCGCCCAGAGCCAGCGCTGAAGCGCTGGCTTTCAGGGCGAGACCTAAAAAGGGAAAGAAAAAAGACAAATAAAAAGGGTGAATATATCAGGCCAGCATAGAAACAGTTTGAAGTTATAAACAAAAGATGAAGATGGACCTAATTAAAAAAAAATGAGGTGCCAACAATTCAAAGTGATGCAAAGTTTTACTTTTACATTTTTAATAGTAAGGTATATTGACTTCCAGAACACTCTGTAGCTTTTGCCGATAGGCTCCAGTTTATTATCTCTCCTATCAGAGTGAAAACACCCTGGATCAGCTCTCCAACACAGACTACATCATAATCACATGGTGTGGGTTATCCAATACTGTCCACTTCCACTGCTCTGTCTCTGAACATGCGTCAACATGGGTGTTTGTTCAATTAGGTCCTTTCCTTGGGAAGCTTTATTAATGGGTACTTAGCGAGTGACGACATAGTTCTAACCACAATGGGGGAAAATTGCCATTTTTGAAGACATTTGTATTTTAACAAATCCATGTAAAGATCTTTAAATGGGTTTGTTAAAAAAACACAAATCCATTCATAGACCCCACACGTGTGCACTTATGAGTGGCCATCATCAAATGGGCAAAAAGTACGGGAGTGCCAAGCGGAGAGGAACAGGAGAGCAAAGAAGGAGCAAGGGCACAGAGGAGAGATATTAAAATATTAAACAGACGGGTGAGGGAGGGACAGTGGAAGCTGTTACGTATAAGCTGGGTGGAGGGGTGAGGAAGTAACACAGTTAGCGGAGGGGGAAGTGTAGGGGGAAGCAGCACACAGGGATAGAGCAAATGCATTTACATGGAGCGCTTAGACAGAAAAATTTAGTTCCCTGAACGCAAGCAAGGTCAGCAGTGGATTCTTACTAGTCAACTAATCACAACATTGTGAGACCAAAATGCTCCTGGGTGGGACAAACTCATGAATAGGGAAGAAAGCATCAAATCAGGAGAAGCGAAGTAAGATAGTCAACAAAGCCATCAAATCATGAGCAAGGGACTGACCTTTAGCCCACTTTAGGTATATTGGAAAGAATAGGTCTGGCCAACAGACAGTCAAAACGTTCTGTAGCCAAGAATGAATGAATGACCCGTATTTGTATAGCGCACAGCTACCCCTTCGGGTGTCCAGGCCCGACTTAAAAACAATCCCACTGCCAGGAAAGGAACTCTAGAATACTAATCAATAAGCAATAACCGGTTGGTAAAATATTAGTTAGCATGGAAATCCCAAAAAAAGCTTAAGCCTAGCAGCGGCCAAGATAGTTATTTGACATGTCATAGGCCTAATCTCCAGCCAAGACTGCAGTAAGGATATTCAAGTCCCCAAAAGGCAGCAACACTGTCAAATAAGACTGGTTGTCTGCAGTAAATTACCATACATTATTGCCCTCTCGCAAGCATCACCACTCTGCTAGAAGTACAGTCCCTTCAGCCACAAGGAAGCCATCACTGGCACATTATTGCCTCTACTGAAAGAGAGATTGGTCCTCAAATGATGGAGATGAAAGAAAGACACGTATAAAGGGCTAGTCCAACTATAACTGGCAGCATGCACACACAGAGGCACAGCAACAAGTGAGGCAAAATCAGTTATAATGTGTTGTTTGAAATTCAGCAGGATTTTCCGGTCACAAGCTGGAGCCTAGGAAAGGAGAGCTACACACCCCATGCTTTAGCAGCCCAACCCAGTTTTACTCCAGTCTATGCGACTTCAACTATCTCATGGAGTACAGGCAGCCACACTCCAGGGTCACCATGCAAGTCAACAGGCAGCTACACTCCTGGGTCACCATGCTAGTCAACAGGCAGCCACACTCCAGGGTCACCATGCAAGTCAACAGGCAGCTATACTCCTGGGTCACCATGCTAGTCAACAGGCAGCCACACTCCAGGGTCACCATGCGAGTCAACAGGTAGCTATACTCCTAGGTCACCATGCTAGTCAACAGGCAGCTACACTCCTAGGTCACCATGCGAGTCAACAGGCAGCTACACTCCTGGGTCACCATGCTAGTCAACAGGCAGCTACACTCCTGGGTCACCATGCGAGTCAACAGGCAGCTACACTCCAGGGTCACCATGCGAGTCAACAGGCAGCTATACTCCTGGGTCACCATGCTAGTCAACAGGCAGCCACACTCCAGGGTCACCATGCGAGTCAACAGGTAGCTATACTCCTAGGTCACCATGCTAGTCAACAGGCAGCTACACTCCTAGGTCACCATGCGAGTCAACAGGCAGCTACACTTCTGGGTCACCATGCTAGTCAACAGGCAGCTACACTCCTGGGTCACCATGCGAGTCAACAGGCAGCTACACTCCAGGGTCACCATGCGAGTCAACAGGCAGCTACACTCCTGGGTCACCATGCGAGTCAACAGGCAGCTACACTCCAGGGTCACCATGCGAGTCAACAGGCAGCTACACTCCAGGTTCACCATGCGAGTCAACAGGCAGCTACACTCCAAGGTCACCATGCGAGTCAACAGGCAGCTACACTCCAAGGTCACCATGCGAGTCGAAAGGCATCTACACTCTAGGGTCACCATGCGAGTCAACAAGCAGCTACACTCCAGGGTCACCATGCGAGTCAACAGGCAGCTACACTCCAAGGTCACCATGCGAGTCAACAAGCAGCTACACTCCAGGGTCACCATGCGAGTCAACAGACAGCTACACTCCAGGGTCACCATGCGAGTCAACAGGCAGCTACACTCCAGGGTCACCATGCGAGTCAACAGGCAGCTACACTCCAGGGTCACCATGCGAGTCGAAAGGCAGCTACACTCCAAGGTCACCATGCGAGGCAACAGGCAGCTACACTCCAGGGTCACCATGCGAGTCAACAGACCGCTACACTCCAGGGTCACCATGCGAGTCGAAAGGCAGCTACACTCCAAGGTCATCATGCGAGTCAAAAAGCAGCTACACTCCAGGGTCAACATGCGAGGCAACAGACAGCTACACTCCAGGGTCACCATGCGAGTCAACAGACAGCTACACTCCAGGGTCACCATGCGAGTCGAAAGGCAGCTACACTCCAGGGTCACCATGCGAGTCAACAGACAGCTACACTCCAGGGTCACCATGCGAGTCAATCTTATGAAGACACGTTGTCCATACCTGGGTTATGTTTACAATGAATTTGTTTTAGGTGTAATAGTAGCCCAACAGGTTCAATTGAGCTAAGCCTGGGGTGTCCAGCATGAGTCCAGGAGAGCTGAATTTAGCCCTGATTTTAATGATTTCTATACACAATATGCAGCTACATTCAATGTATGTCAACCAGGGCCGGACTGGGAACCAAAACCAGCCCTGGCAAAGTGCTCGGCAGGCCCCCCGGGGGGTTGGGGGTGCGGCCGAGCTGTTTGGCAGGCCCGGTTTCGGCCGATTTCGTTACAGCGGCTGATATTGCAGCTATGCTGCAAAAACAGCCCTGTAACAAAATCGGCCCCCAACCATGGCGGCCCACCGGGGAAATGCCCGGTGCCCGCTACGGCCAGTCCGGCCCTGATGTCAACAGTATATACGCAGAGTGAGCGTAGTGTTGAGATGATGCATGTGGCGTCACTCCCCAGCATTATGACACCATCATATTTCCGGGCTGGGAAGTAACCTCTGCGATAACCAGGTGGGTAAAATCTCAAAGCGCAAGAGCAGCTTGAGCCTGGTGCATGAGGTCCTTATATGAATCTGTAGGACAAGTACTGTGGTACTGATTCTGACTGATACTGGCAGCATTTGTCAACTCTCAACAAATCCAGTTGTTACGCATCGTCATCTTTTTTCTGCCTGATAAGTGAGTATGGTGACTCTCGTCCGTAGCTGCCTGCAGGTGAGCACTCTTTCAATTGCTACCCTAAACATCTGCCACAGATTCAGCCCTCTTTGACCTTGATGTTTGATTTGTTCAGCATTCCGTCCATCATCTGTTCTTTTTGCTCCTTGACCTACTTTGGTCGCCACTTAACCTGACACTACAAGTCCCAGAATGCACTGATGGGGTAAATTAAACATTGCAATTGGCATGAAAGTGTCATTAGTAACTCGAGGAACCTCTCCCACCTCCACCGATCTCTTCTATTGCAGAGCCGGCACATGGCCACCTCTCATATGTGCCACCATCACCTAGTCCTGGCTTTTTAGCCAAGCGCACTCTGCGTGCTGCCATTTTGATCCTTACTTACACTGTTAAAAGTGGAAATAGAAGTCTCAGAATGGAACCTCCCGTTGACGAAGGACTAGGTGAAGGTACCATGTGTGACATGGGGCCCCAAGGCAGCTCTGCCACTGAGTGGGCAGCAGTAACCACTGCCCCTCTCCCAACCTCTTCGATATGTCCTCGAGCCTGTTGATTAGAAGCAATCACACACCGGCCCAATTCAATCTCTGTAAGTCAGGGGTCTCCAGTCATTTCTGCGTAAGAGCGACTTATATGTAATGACAATCATCTCGAGCCACTAACATTATAAGTGTTGTAATAGTGACCACATCAGTCAAGATTACATTACTGACAGTGGTCAGCATATGAAAGATTAGTAGAAGGGATCACCTTAGTGCACAAGGCAGGCTTGCCAGCAGTAATGTATAAAGGCTTTGTCAAGTGGAACGGCTCTACGTGAGTAATATACAACAGCGTAATGCCACTGGCACCAATGTAATAATGTCAGATATGTCTCCCCTCTGCCACATGGATTATCACTCAAGTATCAGCTCATGACTTCTGAAAATACATGCAATTTAATCTCGAATGCAAACTCTGTACACATATTAACCAGATCAAGCAAAGGCTTCTAATTTAGTAGGATGGGCTGCAAACAGAAGAGCTACTTATAAGCAGCTGGAGAGCTACAGGTAGCTCAAAAGCTACTCGTTGGAGAAGCCTGCTTTAAGTACAATCAACTCTAGTAAGAGGACACCCATGGACCCGAGGTCCTCACACCGCTTCCCCACCAACAGCCGGCCTCCCATCCACGTGTCCCACAGCGGAGTCCACAATCAGATAAATGACCGTGCGACTAGGTGGATATGCACACCTTAGCATTGTGTTTGGCCGAATGATGAAAGGTTCCCTGTGGCCCAGACCACATTTCTGCATACCTGTTGTGTCTGAACAGGATCAACACAGCTGATAAAAGGCAATAAAAGGAGCCTCCGAAGTGTAGTTCTTTTAATCTGTTATTTTTATCAGCACAGTTTGTGCACTTATGGTTGTAATGAATGTACTGAACTGCAACTTAGCCAATGATCACAACTGCCAATGATCACGGCTATAGTCCAGATTTGTTTATAATGAAAAGTTACGATAAAGGCAGTAGGCCTGGCATTCCTATTGTGAAAAGCATATGTTAAAGCCAATAGGCAATTATGGGTAGATTGATATTACTGTATATTAAAGCCTAAAGATAGGTATTTTGTTACACGGAATCTCTCAGGTTAACATAGTAGGTTATAGTTTTGGTGTTGGTTACTCCGTGTGACAAATTGTGGATATAGAGGATTTGCTCTGTGAGAACCCTTGTTCGGATCTCACAGGAGAGATAGTATTTTGCTTAGCCAACTGTAATTTTGTGCACCTTTATATTTTTATGACGGTTTGTCTGATAGTTGCTGTATGGAAAACCTTATGCCCAAAACAATAGGCCTGAGTTGGTTATACTGACAAGCTATATGCCTGATTGGTGCACTGTTATGTTCAATACAATAGGTGTAATATACTGATCATGAACGTTTATTGCAAAGGCAGTTGGTCTATCCTATTTATTGTGAAAAACATTTGTTAATGCCAGTAAACCTTTAACATTTGTTTTACAGGCTGTAGAGAAGTACATTGTTTTTTTGTAATCTCAGATTACCATAGTAGGTAAGGGTTAGCCACCCACTCTGACAAACCCTGGGGATTTTCACTGTGATGATTCATGTTAGGTGTTATTGAGAGGGGGGGTGTATTGTTTTGCAAGATATATTTTCCTACAGATTTGTAATTTTAAAACTGTATGCATGATGGTTGCCAGTTTATGTGCACTTGAATAGATCTGTGCAGTCTAAGGTGTAAAGCTAATGTTATAGACCACATCTGTTGACTGGGAAATGTCTTGCAAGATTCCATAGGTTTGATCTGTTCATTATGACAAAGCCAGTAAACCTGACCTACTTATTGTGAAATGCATGTGTTAAAAGCAATATGTTTTTAAGGACGGCTGGTTACAACACTGTGTAAAGTCTGTGAGCAGGTATTTTGTTACATGGAATCTCTCAGATTATTGTAGTATGCAAGAGTTTTGGTGTTGGTGACCGGGGATAGAACATATGCACTATTATATTCCTTATTAAGCTCTCTTTGGAGAGATAGTTTTTTTGAGTAGCAAGCTGTAATTTTGTATACATTACTAATTTTATGACTGCCTGCGGATGGTTTCCTTGTGGGAAAGATTATGGCCATTGTGGAACTTTAAAAAACAATTAACTATGTACAATACCCCTGCAAGATTAACACCTGCGGCAAGCACATGCCCCAAGTATTTAGACAGCAGCACATTTTCTTTTTTTCTCCTTGTATTCTTTTATTTTATTTTGCATGTGTTGTGGCACTTGTGTGTGTTTTATTATGGTTGTGTAAGAGGGTTAATGTAAGAATGAGTCAGAGAATGGATGAATGGATGCAAAGTGCAAAGATGAATGACAGTGAATGTGTGATGATTTTTTGAGTGCCTAAACCCATTAATGACACAAGAGTCACTTTCATTCCTAAGCCAGACCTATTGATATTGCCAATGTTTATTTGTTTCTTGAATGCTTGCCTGGCAGGCTGTAGAATCCATGTACATTATTCAGCTATTTCCCAAATATAATTAGTTCAGCCCCATGTGAGGGAGACTTAATGAAATAAATATGAATATTCACTAGTCAGCACGGTGTTCCCTACTTGATTATCAATAAAATGTGGAATTTTACATTTATATATCAAATAGTACAAAGGAATGTCGTGGTGACTGGGGACAGAAACCTCTTGATTAAGAGTGCGGTTGAGTGGTGGTGTTATGTGTGGCCACTGTGCAGAGCTATGTTGGGCCTGATTCACAGAACTAACTTACTACAAAATCCTAAACTTACTACCATTTTGGTATTCACAGAAGGTACTTACTCATTTTGGTATTCACAGAATGCACTTACTCATTTTGGTATTCACAGAAGGCACTTACTCATTTTGGTATTCACAGAATGCACTTACTCATTTTGGTATTCACAGAATGCACTTACTCATTTTGGTATTCACAGAATGCACTTACTCATTTTGGTATTCACAGAATGCACTTACTCATTTGGTATTCACAGAAGGCACTTACTCATTTTGGTATTCACAGAAGGCACTTACTCATTTTGGTATTCACAGAATGCACTTACTCATTTTGGTATTCACAGAATGCACTTACTCATACTAACTTTATGTCCGCACTCGGGCCGGAGATTCCGGCCCAGTGGTGGAGATTCCGGCCCCGTGGTGGAGATTCTGGCCCGGAGGTGGAGATTCCGGCCCGATGGTGGAGATTAAGCCCGATGGTGGAGATTCCGGCCCGGTGGCGGAGATTTCAGCTGGTGGCAGAATCTCCGCCACTGGCCGGAATCTCCACCACCGGCCGGAATCTCCACCATCGGGCCGGAATCTCCACCATCGGGCCGGAATCTCCACCATCGGGCCGGAATCTCCACCTCCGGGCCGGAATCTCCACCACCGGGCCGGAATCTCCGGCCCAAGTGCGGACATAAAGTTAGTATGAGTGAGTGCATTCTGTGAATACCAAAATGAGTAAGTGCATTCTGTGAATACCAAAATGAGTAAGTGCATTCTGTGAATACCAAAATGAGTAAGTGCCTTCAATACCAAAATGAGTAAGTACCTTCTGTGAATACCAAAATGAGTAAGTGCCTTCTGTGAATACCAAAATGGTAGTAAGTTTAGGATTTTGTAGTAAGTTAGTTCTGTGAATCGGGCCCACAGTGTGTTAGACACCTTCAGCAAGATCCTACTTTTCAGCCAACACCACTTTGCCTGGTGGGATCTTTAAACTGATTCGTACAAGGCTAAGGTTGAAACTATATATCCCAAAAGGCAACCTGCCTTTGGCCAAGCAGCCAAGACTGGCACCCATGAAATGGGGTCAGCTTTGTAGTTGGGGCCATATGGCAGCTCTGTTGTCGATGATTGACAAACTTGTAACGGAAGTCATTTCACGTGCAAGTATCCTGGCTGTGCGGGGGCATCTCAGCTATCCAGAGTGAGGGCAGCTTTCGTGGAAGCAGGACAGCTGAGAGCTCTGCTGTCCCCCGGTGCACAGTCACTAGCACTGCATGCATGACGGTCCCTCATCTCTGCCCGCACAATTGCCAGTACTGCATGCATCATGATCACCCCTCTCTGCCTCTCACATATGCCATCACTAACTCTGCATGCATCATGATCACCCCTCTCTGCCTCTCACATACGCCATCACTAACTCCGCATGCATCATGATCACTCCTCGCTGCCCACACACCCATTACCTCCTCGTCAGCCCTCCCCGTCCCAGTCCCTAACTAAATGAGCATAGCTCCTCCCACCAGAAACTCCCAAGCAACTAAAAACCCATCCCTTCCCTCCAGGCCACACCCACACCCTGAGGCATATAATCAAGTGACCCGCCTATCCACATACTGTTTTGTTTTTTCTGCGGATTACTTCCGGGTAGACTACGTGGGGGGTGCTGGAACGGTGCCTCCTTTGGGGTAAGTGTGAAACGGTCTGCTCGGCGGCTGTTTTTTAATCCCCTATGTGTCTGTTTTACATGTACAGTGGAGTCCCTGCTTTAGCGGGACCGTGGGGTTACGGGGTCCGGACTGCCTGGTTGGGGTAGTGGCTCCCTGCTGCGTCTTCCCCTCTTCCGGGTTCATTCCCTGCTCTAGCGGGAACACCCGGGGAGGGAGTGGAGGTGTGTTGGGCGCGGCTGGCTTTTCTGTGCGTGCCGGGGGCGTGGCGGATTGGCTCATCCTCGGAGGTCTGTTACGGGGGCTCGGTGCTCGTCTCGTTTCGAGCCCATGTTCCCCCTTTTTTTGGATCTTGTCTCTGCTTGATTCATTGGAATCTGCGGTAGGAGCACTGCTGGTGCAAAGTTATCTGCGTCAGTTTCAAACCTCCCGTGTGTTTGACTCAAGTCGCAGAGTTGGTTTGATTGAGGCGGTTTGCGCCTCGTGGACACCCTCGGTTCTGTGACGGCGTTTCAGCCCTTTCATTGGCCGCTGGAGGTTTCCATTTCCCCGTACCGGTGCGGCTCTGTCTCTCTTGGGTGGGAATTTCGGAGTCTGGATGGGCTCTGCGTCTACATTCTGATGCCCTTCACTACAGCCTGGAAGGTTCTCGCAGCATATTGCTCTGTACCGCTATTCCGAAATGCAATAACGTTTTTCCCTGCTGTGCGCTGGTTTGTGTCCTTTGGTCGCGCTTTCCCCGTGTGGGTTAGCGACTGGTGTTCCCTGGTTGGGGACTCCCTTTTATTATGGGCCATGGTTCTCAGTTGTGTGTAGGGGCACTTCCCTGGGTGTGCACTGGTTCCTGTGGCAGTGGGTCCGGGTGGCGGTCCCTGGTTGGCCCTTTCTTCTTGCATCTCTGTTCTCCTGTTCACATCATGGAACAGGTTCGGATGTGTGTGCTCCGCTGGGTGGTGGAGGTGCTGTTCGCTGGGTCTTCCGCTGCTCCTTCCCTGGTGGTGGTGCAGAGGCCTCTGCTGACATATATCCGGACTTGGTTTCGGATGAAGTGGTGGAAGGGTCGGTTTGTCTCAGATGGCTGACCTTCACGCTGTTCTGCTACGTGTTCAGGGCAGTTTGGGTTCCCTGGTCCCTTGGTGGGTGGAAAGTCGGTAGACTTTTTTCACCTATTTCCTGTTGTTGGGGCCTGAATGCCTCCCTTTTCATTGCTCTGTGTGACATGTGCTAATGGTGTTGGGGAAGGTTGTTGCAAAACTGGCCTTTCCCCGGTTTCTGGCAGAGTGGTATCCTTTCCTGGGGTTCGCTGAGGTATTCCCGGCTATGGTGATGTTCCCGGGGTAAAATCCCTGCTGGCTGGTGTGGCGTCTCGGAGCCTGGTGGTGTCCGTGGAGGCGGTCCTTCTTATCCTGGGCTCCAAAGTGTTGAAGGGTCCTTGGAGCGATCCTTTGCTGCCTCTGGTCCTGCAGTTTGGTCTGCGGCTTACGCCAGCTATCTGGTTCAGTCGCTTCTGAATGTCTGTCAGGGTATTTCTGAGCAGCTCTTGCAGGATATGGATCCCTCTGTCTCTTTGTCCGTGTTGGAACTGCGGTTGCGTTTCCGGGCGGATTTGTCCCTTGGTGCGGCGGCAGCGGCTGGGGCCTCTCTGGCTGCTCTGGGGCAGTTGTGGCTTCTGCCTTGGACGGCGATGCTGCTCGGTAGGCTGCCATGGTGTGGCTTCCCTTCGCGGGATTTCAACTTTTTGGGGCACCATTAGAGGCCTTCATTGGAACATCGGCAGAGGGCGGATGTTGTTGGCTCAGGTCCGCTCTTCTCACGTGGGGAAGTTTGCACATTTTCGGCGGCCTTTTTGGCTGGCGTTTCAATCTACGTTGGCGGCCCAGCCCTTTCGTGCTATGGTATGTGGCCGGGGTGTCCCTTCCTTCCGCAAGTCCCGGGGTAAAACGGGGTGCTTCCTCTTCTTCTGGTCCCTCCTCGTGGTGTCTATGTGAGGAGTTCTTTGGGGGTGTCAGTTGGGGTTCGCCTCACGTCTTTTTTCCTGTTTGGGAGGAGTTTGTTCGTGGTCAGTGGGTCCTGCAGGTGGTCCGGCTGGGCTACTGGATCGTGTTTGGTGTTCCTCCGGTGGATGTGTTCTGTGCTACCCCTGTTCCCTGCTCTCTGACGTCGTCTCGGGCTCTGTTGGACAGTGTTCGGGACTTAGTTTCCGAGAGGGGCTGTGATGTGCCTGTGTGTTGGCTGGGTCGGGGGGGGTGTTTGCTCACTCCTGTTTCTGATCTTGAAGCCATATAGGGACTACCGTCCTGTCCTGGTTCTGAAGGCTGTGACCTTGTGTCTCCCTCGTCGGTTCCTACGTTTCGGTGAGGGAGTGGTTCTTTACCGGTTCTAGGTATTGCCTTTTGGACTGTCTGCTTCTCCTAGGGTGTTTGCTGCAGTGTTGGCACCCTTGGTGGGTTTTTTGCATGCTCCGGGGCTCCTGGGGTGCCCCGCGGACTGGTGGCTCTGTGTCGCGAACTGAGGTGGTTGTTGGGGGCTCGGTCTTCCACTGCTCGCCGGCGGCTGCGTGTTGGGACTGTTGTCTGCTACTGTGGTGATTGTCCTTGGGCCCGTTTGCTCTTGTTCCCCCCTGGTGACTCATGTCCTGGGTCTTTGGGATCCGGCGTCTGGATTGCGAGCTGTTGATTCCGGGGGGGGGGGGGTGACCATTGGCCTGGGGTTGTCCTGGTGGCTGGTGGTTCATGGCCTCTTACAGGGCTCGCCCTTTATGTCCCGGGAGCGGTTGGTCCTGAAGGCCGTTACCAGCGACCTGGGTTGGGGGACGGTGTTGGCTCTGGTGTCGGTGCGGGGGCAGTGCTCTGTGCTGGAGGCGGGAATGTCTTCGAATTGTTGACTCAATTTCTGCCTTGGTTCCTCCGGAGGATCGTGATGGTGCGGTCGGACTGCACGGTGGTGTGTTGTTTCAACCACTGTTGGAGTGCGTAGATGGCTTCCCTCGCCTTGTTGGCTCTGCTGTTCTCCCGGTGGGTGGTCTCCTGCTTGTTGTCCCTGAGGGCTTTGCATCTGCCGGGGGTTTTTTGATCTCGTTGGCGGCTAGCCTGAGCGGGGTGTTTCCCTCCCTGTCCGAGTTGTGCCGGACGCAGGTGGTGTTTGGTGGCCTGCTGGCCTGGTTTGGAGTCCCGGACGTGATCCTGTTTGCGTCTCCGGGGTTTGCCTTTGCATTGTGTTGGCTCTCTGGTTCGGTCAGACGCTGTCTGGTGGGTGGTTGCCCTGTCCTTCCGGGCCTACGGCCATAGATCCCTGAAAGCACCTCCTCTCAAATGGGGGGGTTGGAGGGGGAGGGTGGCTGCTATATGCTTTTCGCCTGATTGCTCTGATTCCGCGGGTCCTGCTGCAGGTCGGACTGGGTCGGGCCTCGTTTGTCCTGGTGGCTCCGGATTGGTCCTGGTGGCCTTGGATCCCTCTGTGGTTGAGGTTGGCGGTGGGGCCTTGCTGGCGGTTGCCGGCGGGCCCTTGTCCCCTGACATTTCCCCCTCTGTCTTGGGGGTGTCTGGTCCGCCTGCGGCTGGCGGGGTGGCTGTTATGGGGCTGAACCTGGTGGCTTTGGGGTGTTCTCCTTCTGTGGCTGAGTTTGTTCGGCAGTCCGGGCGCCCTTCAGCTCTCAAGTCCTAGGCCGGACATTGGGTTTAGTTTCTGGTCCCTTGGTGTCCCGGTTGTTGTGGGGTTGTTTCCTCCTGTGACCGGTCTTTCGTTCCTTGGCTCCTTTTGGGCCTCTGCCTGAGGTATCTTTGCGGTTTTGACGTTCAGGGTGCTTTACTTGTCGCTTTTGCCTCGGCTCGAAGGTTTGGGGGAGTTGGGCTCCTTGCTTTGCTCTGAGCCCTTTTTGCGTTTTTTTACTGTTCGGGTTGTTCTGCGGCCTGATCCTACCTTTGTTCCCAGGATTCCTTCCTTGTTTCTCTGCTTGGGGTATCTGGTTTTGCCTGTTTTTCTGTCCAGATCCTCTTTCTGGGGTTCTGGTGCGGCTGCCCAGTTTGGCCGTTGGGCGGGCTCTGGAGGTGTGCTTCCTTCGTGCTGTGCCTTTTTGTGGGGTGGTTTCCTTTTTTGTGACCTTTGGGCTGGCTGGCTGCGGTCTACTGCCTTCTGGGGCTGCTCTCTGTCGGTGGCTGCGTTTGCTGTGGGGCCTGCGTATGCGGCTTGTGGTGTGTTGGCGCCTGGGTCGGTTCATGGGTGATCGACTCGAGGGGTGGCTGCGTCCTGGGCTTGCTTCCGGGGGGCTTCCATGGCAGAGTTCTGCGGGGTTGCTGCTTGGTGTTCTCCTCGCACTTTTTTGTCCCATGCTCGTTGGGTGTTCGGTGGGACTGTGTCTCCTGGGGTTGGGGACGCAGTGTTGCGTTCTGCTCAGGTTGTGTGACTTTCTGCTTGTGCTACTAAAGTCTGTTTTTGCTACTGAGTGAAGCCGATTCTTGCTTTGGTATCTGCTCATTTAGTTAGGACTGGGACGGGGAGGGCTGACGAGGAGGTAATGACCGGTTACTTACCGGTAATATTCATTACTCCGAGTCGTAGCCCTCCCCGTCCCAGTGCATGTTCCCATCCCTCCCTCCCCGTTCGGCTTCTTGTGCTTGGTGGTACAGGATGTGGATAGGCGGGTCACTTGATTATATGCCTCAGGGTGTGGCCTGGAGGGAAGGGATGGGTTTTTAGTTGCTTGGGAGTTTCTGGTGGGAGGAGCTATGCTCATTTAGTTAGGACTGGGACGGGGAGGGCTACGACTCGGAGTAATGAATATTACCGGTAAGTAACTGGTCATTATCATCACATGCATCATGAGCACTCCTCTCTGCCCACAGTCACCAGCACTACATGCATCATTGCGCCCTGCTCTGCCCCTAACAGACACCATCACTAGTACTGCAGGCATCATGATCAGTCCTCACTGATTGTCTGTCTCCATCACTCTCCATGCATCATGATCACTCCTTCTGCCACTCGCAGCTACTAGCAGTGCATGTGTCATGATCACTTCTCTCTGCCCTCGCAGTCACTAGCAGTGCATGCATCATGATCACTCCTTCTGCCCCTCGCAGTCACTAGCAGTGCATGCGTCTTGATCACTCCTCTCTGCCCTCGCAGTCTCTAAGAGTGCATGCGTCTTGATCACTCCTCTTTGCCCTTGCAGTCACTAGCAGTGCATGTGTCATCATCTCTCATCTTTGCCTTCTCAGTCACTAATAGTGCATGCGTCTTGATCACTCCTCTCTGCCCTCGCAGTCACTAGCAGTGCCACCTGTATCATATTCACTCTCTACTCTCACTCTCACTAGTAATGCATGCATCATGATCACTCCTTTCTGACCTCGCAGTCACTAAGAGTGCATGCGTCTTGATCAGTCCTCTCTTCCCTCGCAGTACATGAGTCTTGATTACTCCTCTCTGCCCTCGCAGTCACTAGCAGTGCCACCTGTATCATATTCACTCTCTACTCTCACTGTCACTAGTAATGCATGCATCATGATTACTCCTTTCTGCCCTTGCAGTCACTAGCAGCGCATGCGTCTTGATCACTCCTCTCTGCCCTCGCAGTCACTTACAGCGCATGCGTCTTGATCACTCCTCTCTGCCCTCGCAGTCACTTACAGTGCATGCGTCTTGCTCTCTGCCCTTGCAGTCACTAGCAGTGCATGCGTCTTGATCACTCCTCTCTGATCTTGCAGTCACTAGCAGTGCAGGTGTCATGATCACTCATCTTTGCCTTCTCAGTCACTAATAGCGCATGCGTCTTGATCACTCCTCTCTGCCTTCGCAGTCACATACAGTGCATGCGTCTTGCTCTCTGCCCTCGCAGTCACTAGCAGTGCATGCGTCTTGATCACTCCTCTCTGCCCTGGCAGTCTCTAAGAGTGCATGCGTCTTGATCACTCCTCTTTGCCCTTGCAGTCACTAGCAGCGCATGCGTCTTGCTCTCTGCCCTTGCAGTCACTTACAGTGCATGCGTCTTGATCACTCCTCTCTGCCCTCGCAGTCACTAGCAGTGCATGCGTCTTGATCACTCCTCTCTGCCCTCGCAGTCACTTACAGTGCATGCGTCTTGATCACTCATCTTTGCATTCTCAGTCACTTACAGTGCATGCGTCTTGATCCCTCCTCTCTGCCCTCGCAGTCACTAGCAGTGCATACGTCATGATCTCTCCTCTCTGCCCGCAGGTTCTAGAGCTCCCTGGAAGTGAGGTTGTGAAGAGGCTCTTGCAGAAGCAGTAGTCCAGCACTGGAGAAAGCAATCAAAGCTCCAGCCTCAGCCTTAGGAGTCTTCTCAAAAGGCCTCTCCTTCTTTCTCTACTACTTGCGCTGAGTTCATGTAATCTTGAGTTACTATTCCCTGAATCAACATGATCCTTTGTTCCTTTCTCTTCGAAATTCATGGTAATTTGTGTTTTACAGTTTGCTTACAGCTAATGACTCAATTGTAACTCGCCTCTCTCTCTGCTGTACAGAAAGAAACTGCATTTTTTTTAAAATATAGATCACACAGGTCATTTGCCGTAGATCACACAACATACAATTCACAGGATTAGTTAACCTGAAGCTACATAAGAAACAGATTCGCCAAAACTAGTCTGATTTACGTTCAGAAGGGACAAGAGAAGAGGTTACAGAAGAAGAAATATATGTACAATAATTCTAAAACAATCGATGCTGTTTTTTACATAGTACACATTCAAAAGTGAGAAAGGCAAATACAATTTACATTTGAATAGCACAATTTAATAAGCAGGACCTATTCGTGATAAATCCTACAGGAGAGCAGAGGCAACAAAATAAACAATTAGGTCACGGAGGCCCCCCTGATCTAAACAGCCTAGCGTCAACTTACCAGGTTGTAGGGGTCACAGGATGGCAAATTGCAACCGTTTCCCCATCCATCTATACCCTTGGGCCGCATGTAATACACTTTTATTGACTAGATTTTTGGGCTACATCAGTTTTTCTATAAAAAACGTTAGAAGGCAAGAGAAAGGATGGAGACCCGGTTACCTCCGGATTGTTCCAATATTTGAAGAGGGCCTACAGCCAAGCCAGATATTTGACTTGAGCCAGGCTCCAACCAGTCTGGAGTAACTGTGTTCCCATTCGGATGGGCATGGTAGTTTGGGTGGACTAGTCCTATTGGGAGATGAGAAGGCAACTTAAAATTAGAGGTTGTTTACCTCTAATGTTAGATAGGACATCATCTTGAATTCTAGTATTACAGAAAAACAATTAAGCGATATCTTGGGAACTAGATCCTGTCAAATATATTCTTCTCAGTACAATGCATATAATTCTGCCAAGCATCCTAATCAAGGTAATGATGACTTCAAACACCAGTAGAGGCTTGGGGGTGAGACAGCACAGCAAAAATATACAATCCAATCCATTCCTATCCAATAAAAATTCCTAGGTTAATCGCCTACACTTACAATTCCAGCAGGCAAGTATAAGGGAGTTTAGGCCACATAGGAGGCACAAAAACAGAAAGGGGGAGGACGAGGGCTTTAAATACTACAGCAGAAGAGCAATAATCACATATATAGAATAAAACAGATAATATTTGGTGGCTGTGTCATAACAATATCCAGCTCTAACAGTAACAGGCCGAAAGCCACATTTACATCACCAACTCCATGGTCCACAATAAATGTGGTTAAGATGTGGAAGACTAAAAGTGAGCTTTATCTAATGCAGTTAAGACTGATAACCAACAGAACAACTCATACCTCAGAATATAGTAGGAGACATCATCAGGGTGAGATGCTCAGCTGCTTTAAAAGATCAGATTACCGCATGGTTAGAGAGGCCTTAAAATTAGTTTACGTTTTCCAGTTGAGGTGTCTACCCAAAGGAATTACTCGTCTACCCAAACAAATTCATTTTAAAGCATGTCAAGTAATCCCCAAACAGGGCCAGCTCCTCTGCTAAGGCGGAGGAGCATCGACCCACTGGTTTCAGAGCAGTGGAATTTTTATTTTGTGTAGCTACGGGGCTAGGTTAAGGCGGGGCGGGCTGGTGTTGTCGTGTAGTCCCTTTATAACCTATACAGGATCTGCGCGTTTGGATAACAAACTGTGGGATTGGCGGCGGACTGATTCCGTGCACCCCCACCGGATACGTTAGCCTGTCTGTATCAGCTAGCTCACAGTGCCACTATAATCTCCTCTTACCAAGGAGAGAATAGATTCTGGCAACCTCAGAACATGACAACCCTGATCCCTCAGAATCGTGGAAACAATATACTACCTTTCGCTCAGTCACTCGTGCTCACTTAGTTTGTCTCAGAGAGATACACAGAATAAACAGGCTGGGCGTTTTCAATAAGTATTTATTGAACAGTGGTTATTCTAGTGTAGAATAGATGAGCTGCAACAAACATTAGACAGTAGCAGAGATAGATGATTAGAAGTACTACGAAAGTAAAGGGATGGTAAAGTTCTACCATCTTGCAGAAATCATGAATATATACAAGTACATAAAATACATGATAAAAAGTGCATACTCCTACAATGCCTCCCTAACTAGATGTACCTAAATGTACCTAGCATCTGTGTAGGTTTTATGCCAAGAATCCCTCTAGGATCTAGTCAACCCCATTACCTGAGAATGAGAGAATATGGGACCCCGTCCTGGTCTCGAGTTGGACACCCTCTGGTCAGTGTGTCAGCCGGGAAGTCTCGGTCTCCTCTCCCCTTCTAAGCAAGATGTGATGTATATATACCCATAGGTCTCCCCAGGGGTCCTACCTTGCTGTGTTACTGTGTCGGCCTAAAGGATGACGTCGGGCCTGAACTTTATACAGAGATATTATACAGGAGATGTTAGTCCTGCTGTGCTTCCAAGAAGCCTCATGCATAATGTATGAGATTCGAACTAGGGGGAAACCTGCGTTCTGAATGCAGTGTCGTATCTAGGTAAAAGGTCAGTCCCTAATAACCGTTATGTATGTAATGTAGGGAAGAATATAGGTGAAAGGTTGCAATGTTACCTGCGCCTGTATAGGGTACCTATATGGAATATAACAGTGTCACAGGGAGGAGGAGTGGTTTGTGCACCATAAGTGCGCATGATGGTTTGGCCGGCCATCTTGGGTAACCCAAACAGTCATGCGCACTTTGCATGTTCTCCACCAGCTGTATTGCACAGCCTGGGTGGAGAACATGCACAGGCTCCCACTCCCTGCCTGAGTGCCGAACCGTGGTGCTCAGACCAATCACAACACAGCTGTCATGGTGATAGCAGGGTTGTGATTGGCTTTGGGGGCCTGTGTGCTTCCGGACTCGGAGTCAGGAAGAGAAGCGAAGAGACGACGGAGGAGAGATGGCGGAAGAGGTAAGTGGTTTTATTTTAACAATTTGTAGTTTTTAAGCCCGCCACTGCCCGTTCCCTACCAGCAGCTACTATCTCTAATATAGCTTTAAGATATGTTAAATTATCTGGGGTTTGTTAATTCCAATGTCTGCCTTTTCCGTGCACAGGATGTCTGACTGTGTGTATCCTTAGTGTTTGGGTAACTTACAAAGATGTCTTCTAAGTGTTGCACCTTTCATCACTGAGAACCAGATTCACAAAGCTATTTGCGCACCTATATTCAATTTAGGCACACAGGTAAAGGCATCCTTTAACTAAAATCCCAGTCCTAAATCACAGAATCAGGAGTCGCAGAATACTATCCTCACTAATGGAATTTTCAAATATGTTGCTTACAGCAACTTGTTGAAATTTCCACATTTGCACGTTTAGGGTTAGGAAATGGGTTGTTCCTCGGCATTCCATGGTGGGCCTTCCGAGAATAGGTGGTAAACACCCACAAACTAGTAAGAAATACAAATGAAAACATTAAAAGTGTATCAGATTTACTTTTTCAACATTTAACACCTGCTGGATATTCTACATGAATAAATGTCATATCATTTGTCCTGGAAAACATCCATATTTTTACTGGAGTACACCTGTAATCCTTTGGGAATTCCATTAAAGTTGAAGAATTACCAAATGTAGATGCTTTCCATTAGGAACATGTTTCCGGCTTTGTTCCCTAAAGTTGAGATTCAATTGTTAGAGGTTTAAATCGCTAGGTTATTGGAACCTCTCAGGAGTTGTAGGTAGAGCATCTAACTCTCTGAGTGGGTGAGTTTGGTGTATGTTTCAGGTCCTCTGCCTCAGTCGAGTGCTGATATAAGGTGGGTCTTCTTCAGGATATTTCAGAATTTTAGGTGATCTGTAATGGCTTATATGTGTTCGGGAAGTGAGGTTTCTGCCCCTGATTCATGTTGATGGAAGCACAGGGCTGCACAGAGTTACAAAGAAAGTGTATGCTTTAGGTAGAAAGTGATTCTTCTTTACTTCGGCTATGGTGCAGGCAAGGTACCAATCTGCAGGCGTCCTCTCTCTTGAGCTCCCTTAGAGATGGACTCATTTGGATACCGAGAGTCAGTTGTCATGGAAAGAGTGGTATGATCTCTCAGGTGTGAAAGAAGGAAGACCTTTGCCCCTTTGGGACACAAGAGTTGGGTGCCACTGACTAAAAGTGCCCTGTCTATCCCCGTCACTACACCGCTGCCATTTGATTGACTCCTGTGTTTCCAAAGATTTACACATTATTTGCAGCCCAGTAAATGCCATTTCTGCCTGCTTGGCTTTGGAGTGAAGTAGGGACAAAGTCGTCTGGACAGTGATGTCCTAAGCAACTTGCTCGCCTACTGGTCACTGCACCACTGCCATCTGGAGATGTCTGTAACCCTAAAAGCTCAATCGTCCATAAAATCCATGTATTGTTTTTCAGTCAGTCCAATTAAAGGTATCACGAGGTGTAGAGTTTATATCATATAGCCCGTATTAGGGACAGTTCTTTTAGCTTTCTGGCTCCCAAGCTATGGAACTTTCTTCCGCTGCACCTCAGACAATCTAAGACAGAGCTTTTATTTTGGAAAAATCTCAAACATGGTTGTTTAGTTCCTGGGTTTTCTTCAGGCTTTCTGTGTCTCTTTTCAGTAGCTAGACCTTATCAGCGCTGGGACACTTCTGCCGAAGTATCCATGGGCTATATAAATTGTTTTATTATTATTATTACTATAGTGACGAGATTCTCTTCAAATCTGTTTTCCATGAGTTCTCAAAGGCTGTTTTTTCCTATAGACGAAACATATTGCAATGACTTATGGGAGTGTTAATCAAAACAAAAAAAGGAGTATAACCAAAAGACAGCACACTGTCTATCAATCAATCATGTCACTTATAAAGCGCACTACATACCCGCGAGGGTCTCAAGGCGCTGGGGGAAGAGGGGGGTGGTGCTGCTACTGATCGAAGAGCCAGGTCTTGAGGAGTCTTCTGAAGGCCAGTAGGTCTTGGGTCTGTCGGAGGTTGGTGGGGAGGGTGTTCCAGGTCTTGGCGGCGAGGTGGGAGAAGGATCTGCCGCCGGCGGTCGTTTTCCGGATGCGGGGGACTGTGGCGAGGGCGAGGCTGGTCGAGCGGAGCTGGCGGGTGGGGGTGTAGAAGCTGAGTCGTCTGTTGAGGTAGGCTGGTCCGTAGTTGTGGAGTGCTTTGTGTGCGTGGGTGAGGAGCTTGAAGGTTATCCTCTTGTTGACAGGGAGCCAGTGCAGGTCTCTCAGGTGGGGTGTGATGTGGCTGCGTCGGGGGATGTCGAGGATAAGACGTGCAGAGGCGTTCTGGATGCGTTGCAGCCGTCTCAGGAGCTTAGCCGTCGTTCCTGCGTAGAGGGCGTTTCCGTAGTCCAGCCTGCTGGTGACGAGGGCCTGGGTGACTGTTTTTCTTGTTTCGGTGAGGATCCTGCGGAGCATTCGGAGGATGTTGAAGCAGGATGAGGAAACGGCGTTGACCTGCTTAGTCATGGAGAGGGTGGGGTCGAGGATGACCCCTAGGTTGCGTACGTGGTCGGTGGGTGGCGGGGCTGTTCCCAGTGATGTTGGCCACCAGGAGTCGTCCCAGGCTGAAGGGTTGGAACCAAGGATGAGGACCTCCGTCTTGTCCGAGTTCAGCTTCAGGCGGCTGGTCCTCATCCATTCGGCGACGGCCTTCATTCCTTCGTGGAGGTGGGCTTTGGCGGTGTGAGGGTCTTTGGTGAGGGAGAGGATCAGCTGGGTGTCGTCGGCGTAGGAGATGATGTTGAGGTTGTGCTGTCTGGCGACGTGGGCGAGGGGTGCCATGTAGATGTTGAAACCTAGTTGGTGACATGCTTCATCATTGGGGTCCCACCCGAATAGCCGAATGCTATCCGGGTGTGCTGCGACACCTGATTACAGTGGAGCTGGTTGTTTTGTGATGTGAAAGTGAGTGATTTAATGGTGTTAGTTAAAAATTGGCCAGATATAACCCACTGAGAAAACTTTATTCTGTGGGCAACTAGACAATGTTAAAAAAATAATTAGGATGCCATGAAGGTTAAATTGACCCTCAGGTATCCATTAGTGAAAAAAAGTGCATGAAAAGGTGCAGTAAAAGGTCAACATGTTTCAACCTATAAATGGTAGTACTAGGTTTTCTTCAGGACCAGTGAATGTGACCCGGGAGGTATACACTCGCTAAGGTGTACCCTGCCCTTGGTCACTACAACCTAACCATGTACTCACGGTCAGGTATCCTTTTGTTCCGTTCAAAAAAAGGGAAATTATCTGAAAAGACAAACATATAATCACAGACAAACAAATTAAAAATATACAAGTCGCTGTAATGTGCTTGCTCAAGGAATACGTGCTCTTGTGTTTCCCAACACTCGTTGTACGTAGCGTATGGATAGAACATGTCTCCAAGTGTGCCTAAATGACCTAGTATGCGCCTGAATTGTTAAATGCCAACACTCTCTTTTTAACATCCTTACAATGTGCCCTTGTTCTTGTCTGTCCTACCATCACTATTGAATGCATGACCCATTCAGTATGGAACCGGGAATTAAACAACATGAGTAAGTAATAGATCCAGCGATCCCATCACTCCCACATTAGTGATTCACACAGGGATGCAGTGAGTACTGGATTTAATCTCATCTAAGAGCACTTGTCACTGTGACTGTATGTCTGACTAAATCGCCGTGCGCTTTAACATATCGTGGTGACTGAATGTCTGATTATATCACCTTGAATCAGTAATTCTGACTTATTGCCAGCCATATCACGCAGCGTGCACTTTCCCCACCTTTGATTTACTGTGTGCTATCCACACATCATGCATGGCTTTATATGTGATTGAGATTGCTGTTCAATAACTTTATCGTTCCGCAACCAGTCTCGAGTCACAGAGTCCCTGAATACTCCCACCGACGTGCTGACGCCGACCACGTGACCACTAAGCCACACCCTCTGTTCGCGCAACCCGGAAGCGCCTGCACTTAACCGGCATGGCTGCTCCGATGCGGTGATCCTACAGGGAGTGGCAACGGGTCCTTGTGGGTAGGCGCAACAGCCGGTGAATAGCTCTACCAAGTAAGTACATGATTGAGATGCGGGAACCGACTCTCTCCCTACGTCCCTCGGGACTTTACTAATCTTTTGGATTTTAACCAGATCGTACACAGAGTTATTTACAACGACCCCGACTCCCATGAAGCACAAGACCATCGCATTTTTAGTAAGCCCCTTTTTTCCCTTTCCCACGATCCCAGTTTTTCCCTTTTATAAACACGCTTGCAAATTACGCATGATTGCAATTTTGCCGCGCCCTCACTTATTTTAATGAGAGCGTCTAAACCCACTACAAATGTATGTTGTATGTGGTGTTTAACACAATATCCATGTACTTCATTGATACTTGCATGGGATAATTGACTGCATCGATGCATTTGCACTTCGAATTCACTAGGAGTGCACGAAAACACCCACCTGTATGATCACGATGTGTGGGTAAGACCAAAAACTTTTTGATGACCATCTGTGTCACTGAAATGAATGAATGCTCACCATAGTTCACTGCCTCCTCTGCCACGAGGCACACTTGGAGACATGTTCTATCCATACGCTACGTACAACGAGTGTTGGGAAACACGAGAGCACTTATTCCTTGAGCAAGCACATTACAGCGACTTGTATATTTTTAATTTGTTTGTCTGTGATTATATGTTTGTCTTTTCAGATAATTTCCCCTTTTTTCGAACGGAACAAAAGGATACCTGACCGTGAGTACATGGTTAGGTTGTAGTGACCAAGGGCAGGGTACACCTTAGCGAGTGTATACCTCCCGGGTCACATTCACTGGTCCTGAAGAAAACCTAGTACTACCATTTATAGGTTGAAACATGTTGACCTTTTACTGCACCTTTTCATGCACTTTTTTTCACTAAGAGATACCTGAGGGTCAATTTAACCTTCATGGCATCCTAATTATTTTTTTAACATTGTCTAGTTGCCCCAGAATAAAGTTCTCTCAGTGGGTTATATCTGGCCAATTTTTAACTAACACCATTAAATCACTCACTTTCACATCACAAAACAACCAGCTCCACTGTAATCAGGTGTCGCAGCACACCCGGATAGCATTCGGCTATTCGGGTGGGACCCCAATGATGAAGCATGTCACCAACTAGGTTGGTGAGTGAGGGGTCTTTTTAAGAAAGGACAATTTCCTTTCCTGTGCTTTTGTCCCAATACCATATAGACAGTGTGCTGTCTTTTGGTTATACTCCTTTTTTTGTTTTGATTATCTGACCCTAAGGGGACCAGGAGTATTTCCTTCAATCCTGTGAAAATCCCTTTCTCTCCTTTTTGTTTTGAGTATTATGGGAGTGTTATACAAAGGGCTGTCAAAACAAACAGTTGAGGTAGGGGTTCTATTTTCATAAACATGCAATCTGTGAGTGAGGTCAGCTCTGTGACAGTAAATATTTCTGGTGCTAGGCAGTGCGTGGTTACAATTTTAACATGCAAGCGTATTCTACTCAGTAGGCACCTCAGACAGAAAAGCTCCCTGTAAATACCATTGCACGACTTTTTTTTACCACGCTAGCAGATAATGACACTGTGGCCTCTCCAACACAGGTAGGGCTGGCTTTTTTGCACAGATATCACCCTGGATGAAAACAAATTTGCTATTCTACCCGTACAGAAATGCTCCACCGGCCCTCTGTGATGAAGGTGAGACTGTCATACAATGCCTTTACTTCCCATTCCTCTCCTGTCTCACATGAATCACACATAGAACAGCTCCTGCCAGGCTCCAAATTAGAGGGCACTGGTTTTATCGAGGGCCACTGGGATTATGCTATTTTGCAGCTGCGGCGTTTTCTGCATAGTTATGGATTTGCCGCACTTACCACATTGTCCATTATCTGCTGCATAATTTGCAGATTTTAACAAAAAATGTTTTTAGCTCAAACGGATCAAAAATTACTAAAAATGCAGTAGAAGACCCTTCTCAAAGATTAACTGGTGCATATTGCTGATTCTGGGTTTCAGACTAGTACTAATGAGGTGAAACGTTTGCCCAGATAGTGTTAAACACGTAAAAATGACAAAAGGAGGCAGTACTATCCCAAAATGTGCTGCATTACGATGCATAATTTCTGTTTTGTTGCCCCATAATTTAGTAAACCCTGCCGCGTAATTAAGTAAACTCTGCCACATAATTTGGTCCTCCCCTGCCACATAATTCCAGTGGCCTTACCTTTATCTCAGATGCACAATGGACAGCCTTCCTTGCATTTATCTGCACCCATTCATTGCCCCTTTAATTGTTTTAGGATACGAAAGCTCAACTTTGTTTAACCATCCAGTACCCTTGTGAAGTGTGTGATAAGAGAGGGCTGAGTAGGATGGGATTTACAGATAAGATGAACACAGGCGGCCTACAGACACAAAGATTACATGCACTTATCCGTGGATGCCGTCAGCCAGGTCGGAGGAAGACTGTCATATGTACTTCCTGCAGACAGCTCCCTGTGCCCCTTTGAACGGCAGCGCCCTGGGCGTGGGCCCAGGTCGTCAATGCCATAGGCCAATTCTGAACACTGACAGGCTGCACTTAGTACTCTTCGTACTGACAAGTTCTCTTTTCAGGCATCTTCTGACCTTTGCTATCCACACAAAGCAGAAGTCACTGGTTGTAAAGATGTGCATTTTTGTAATCTCTCCTTCCTTATTGAGGCCAATCTATTGACAGTGTTCCAGGAGAAAACATCAAGTAGCAACCGGTGAACTAATATATTTTTAGACAGATCGATATTTACTATGGTGACTTTCCACACAGCCATCTACACAGCCAACTACTTGAAGAAAGGGGCAATGTTCAGCCCTCTGCAATGTCTACGCTAAGCTACCCAAGTACAACAGATTGTGCAGCCGAAGGACTGGTGCCTGAGATCTGACTCCACAGATTCAACCTGGCTCATATCTTTGCTGTTTTGCAAAGGGAGGCCCAGTCGCCCATCTCTGTATTACCTTCATGTTTACTCTCCTGTGCAACGACACATTCCTAGTATTGGTGGGTGTGTTTAACTCTTAAGATGACGGTCTGACGAGTTGATTGCATCTTCGTCTGAACTGGAGGGCTGCTGAAAGTTAGTTATCCATCGCCATAAGTGTGCAGTATGCACTAGAGTACGCTGGGTACAGAGTACATTCCCTAAATATTTTAAGGCTGATGTTGAAAATAGTAATTGTCCCTCCTGGTATAGGAGCACAAGCACTGAAAAGATATCTCACCATAAATACCTTATAGGGCACCTAATAAAAGATGAAAGGCATAATTATTACTCTTGGGGGGGATGTACGACCATTCCGTTTTGCTGGTTTCAAATAGCAATTTTTTTTGCAACTCGCAAAATGGAATATACTAGTGTGTCTTAGACACATTTAGTGATTCCCAATGCGGTCGCAAATGACCTGCCTCATCAATATTCATGAGGCAGGTCGCGCTTTGCGACCCATTGGGAAACAGCAAGAACACAGGGATGGTGGCCTGCTGGGGACAGCAGACCACCATTTCTGTGTTTGCTTTTTAAATAAGGGAACTTTTTTTTTCCAAATGCAGCCCGTTTTCCTTAAAGGAAAATGGAATGCGTTTAAAAGAAAAAAATGTAAAGTTTTCTTTTTATTTTTTAAAGGCAGGCAGTGGTCCACGGACCACTTCCTGCTCTAAAAAATATTTTTGCATACATTCACAAAGGAGAAGGGGTCTCCTGAGGACTGTCGCCTCGTTTGTGACTGGCTTTTCACCTACTTGAAGTAGGTGGTAACTGCAATTGTTTGAGACCGCATATGCAGTCGCAAAACAATCATACATACCAGTGCGACTCGCTATTAGGAAGGGACGCCCTTGACACGCTCCTTCCTAATTACAACTTGCAAACCCTATTTTGCGAGTCAGTAATATGTTTCTAACTCGCAAAATATGGTTTGCACATACAACAACCCTTTTTAGCAGTTGCAAACGGCCCGATTTTCCATTTGCAACCGCTAAAAATAGTTGTACATCTGGCCCGTATTTCTTAGTATTGGGTGGTAGCTGTTCAGCTGGCATGGGCAGGTTTGGTTAAATGAGTTTGGTTCAACACGCCGAACCTGGTAGCATTTGTTAATGGATTGTATGTCAAAGTCAATTTGATATTTATAGCTATTTTACATTTTGTAAATTATGTGATTTTTAAGTAGAAAGTTCAAAATAAATCATGGGTGATTGTGATGAGGTTTCAATATGTTATTTAAGCTGGCCAATGTTAGTGTAAAGGCGGTGGAACTGGTGGCAAAGGTTTCTCAGTCCTTTCCAAGAAGTTATGAAACTTCCCTTTGGACATTGAGCTGAAGATACCCTAATCTGTTCCTGTTTTCACCCAGAAGCCAGCCTGTTACATTCCTCTACTAGGCCTCCTTTCCGCTGATAGCATGTGTACACTGCTGGATTGAGGCAGAGGGTCCAGCACTCTGTGCCAGTTTTCTGTACCCGCTATTGTGGAGCCAGGATCTGGGCAGAGAAACGCTCTAAAGGACAGAAGAGAGGGTGAAGGTCTAGAAAAGGGGCTGCCAGCGGCTGTGCGCTCCCACCATCTCCCACATGCAGCAGAATCTGATGACATAAGTGCAGGAAGACTCATACCTGTTGGGTTAATTATTAAATGTGCCTTGACAGACTCACCTTTGTTGTCTTGCTGAAACAAATATCCAGACCATGCTGGTTGTCTTAAAGAAATCAATGCACATTCAAGCGTTTATGGCGTGGATCGTGGTATATGAGACTGCTGCGGTGATGGAGCAGTATCGGGGGTTGAGAGGTATGTAACTCAATGCTAGGTGACCATGGATAACAGCTCTATACGTGTGAACGCTGGTGATAGTACGATAGGGTTTATGAATGGAGGGCTTATAGTACTGTGGTACTATGCACCCTTGTTCCTGTAACTCATCTGCAGGGTGCCCTTCCTGTGCCCCTCTGCCATCATTTTCAGTATTGGTGGTTGAAGGCAGTCAATAGAATAAAGTTCAGAAAGATCTTATAGACAAGCACTGGCAATGCCAATAGGCCTTGTCTCTAAAAGGCCACACAGTTGGCTTTGCCAATGTTTTTTCATTGGTATTTGCATTAGTCATGACACAAGTGAATGCATGACGAGCAATCATGGAATGTGTTTTCTATTAAAAAAAACCATTCCAAGATGACTACCAATGTATGCACATTCATCATGATGCATGCGCACATGCTCACATCGTGACGAATGCACACGCCACGCCTCTATCGTGACTCGTGCATTCCTCCTTCATGCCATGTGTCCACATGCATCATGACATGCTGCTAGCCATTAGTTTTTTTTATTTACCAGTGTAACATGGCAAAGCAGTGGGGTGACGCTCCTCCACCTTAGCGGAGGAGCCGCTACTGGTTGTCAGCTGAAACCTGTGGGAATATGTGTGAAGAAACACCCATTATTCCAAAACCGGCGAAAAATGTTCCCAGTCCAAGATTCCCAGTGGCAGGTGGCACAAATCGGGGGTGGGGTGGGGAGGAGGAGATGGAGGGCGGGGTGGGAGAAGGGGTAAAGAAAAAAATTAACTTACCTCCCCGCCGCATCTCTCCACCGTCGTCTATCTGCGTCTCTCCCGGCACAGGAACAGAGCACCCAGGCTCCCCTAAGCCGTGGTTCGACGCTTAGGAAGGGACTGGGAGCCTGGGCATGTTCTCCACCCAGGCTGTAATGTAGCCTTGGTGGAGAACGTGCAAAGTGCGCATGACTGGCCGGCCCAAGACAACCAGCTAAACATTCATGCACACTTACATAGTGCCCACCACTCCTCCCCCTGCTCTGAGAGCATAGGAGCTCCACCCCTCAAAGCTACCACAGCAGGAAAATATAAAATGATAATAACAATGAGTTATTATCATTTTCTTTTTCTTTTACTTACACTGCTGAAAAGCAGTGGGGCGACGCTCCTCCGCCTTAGCGAAGGAGCCGCCACTGCTATATACAGAGTGTGGTACTACCTCCCAAAATACCATAGCACATGCAGTAAGGCCCCATGTGTTTATTGGTCAGCTGCTTTATGTGGGTTGTAGTATGGTCGCCGTTATGTTTTAGTTTCTTATTTTCCTTGTCGTCAAGGAACAAGAAACTGAAAGGGAAGTGCTGTGACCCTCAGTGAATAATTTTGAATTTAAAAATAACAAAGATGCTAAATTGTGCAGTTTCACTCAAGCATAGAGCAAGAGAAATCAAGCGTGGAAATAGGGAGGAGAGGGCACAGGTGTGCATTTCCATGAGTAGACAGTGGAAACGAACGAAGTAATCTCGTGCCCTGTGTATGGCAACTAGACTGTAGCTAAGCCCACCCAACAGAGGAAAAGTAAAACACACCCTATGGCAAGGCGCCATCGGACTACACCAAAAAATAGCCAGTTTATGGTAACCTCAGGTTTATTATACTTAAAAGAGCCTGACTAAGGGAAAAATTAAAAGACTTCGGGACATCTAAGACATACTAAGACAAAGCACAGGCATTTTATAGGAAAGATATAAATGAGTATGGTGAAGACCAGCTAGTCACCACTAGCGCAGCACAGAAGGATTATGGGAAATCCTAACAGGTTTATGACGGGGATGAATATGGTGAAACCCATGAATAAAGAGGTATGCTGTTCTTACTAGTAAGAAAGAAGAAGGGGAGTGGCTCCTATAAGGAGCATGGGCCCTCACACACCCCGAAAGGTGTCATGCTTCATCATAGGGCAGCTCCTCGTTGAGCCGGCGCTGCAATGCCCAATAGGCCCCGCAGGGGGGCTCTTTGCCGGAGATCTTTTGTAGACCGTAGTCTTAGCCGTAGATGAAGTGGGGGTGTGTGTGGGATGTGTGGTGTATATAAACGGGTGAGTAGAGTGTAGGAAGTGGGTGGATTAAAAATAACTCTGGAGGCCCGCTGAACTAACTTTAATTAGTGGGTTCCATGTTTGGATTAAAAAAGGTAATACTCGAATATGGAGACCCTAATAGTCTCATCAAGTATTGAAGTCTTAGTGATGGTCGACATGTTTCATGCCCTATATTGTCAAAAATGATCGTGGCATTTCTTCTGGACCTAAAACAACTACTAACTACTTGAAAAAAGGGTGGTACATATCTATAAAGTAGAGTCCGTTCACCATTCCTTTCTAATTACACCATCCGCAGTCAGTACGTCATCAACAAGCAGGTTCCTCTTCTGTGGGGACCAAAATCAGAAAGTACAGGGAGTCAAACAACTCCGGAGTCACAAGACACACAGTGGCATCGCGACCGGCTTTGCCCGTCGGTACGCAGAGTGCGACCGACCTACCCTCCGTGAGTCCGGTGCAGTGAGGCAGGGTGCAGGAAACCCCGCTAGACTACGACAAACCTCAACCAGCAAACGGCAACCCATTGACTATGTATGTATGTATATGGTATTTGTATAGCGAGAAACCTATGGCCAGAAGGCAGCGTGCGCTGTCCATAGTCAAAGACAATCATAAAATCAGGGGTGGAGAGGAAGCTGGGCTGTAGACAGTTAATGCATTCTTTAAAGAGGTGCGCCTTCAACTCTTTCCTAAAATGGAGGAGCGTTGGGGTGGTCCTGATGGATATGGGGATGTTGTTCCAGATCCCCGATGCATAGATGGAAAAGGCCTGCTGTCTTATATTTTTCTCTATTACACCACAGCATTGACCAATTTGATTATGGCAAAACCTAACCATACCATAGCAAAAAAAACTAGTCAGAGTATTGGAAAACCCAGTCGGAATTTGTTTCCAGAATACGCCAAAAAACAGCCACATTGTGCCATACTATGACAAAATTACACCAGACTACTGCAATGTCCAGGACGACAACAGCAAAACTCAACTAGCTGAAAGCAGACATAAGACAGAATACTTCAAAACTCGGACAGACTGCAGCAACACCCAGACAGTTTATTTCAAACCCAGAGCAGTGTTCTATTCAGCTACACTCTGGCATAAACCTGTCAGACTAACATAAAACCAAGCAAGACCGCATTAAAATTCTGACAGACTAAGAAAAAAGGTAGCCATGTACTGACCAAACAAATGCATGCTGCTTCGAAGTCCTACTAAATCAAGGAGAAGTGAGCCTTGGAGCATAATCTGGGGCTCATGAATGCGGTCAAACAGCTCAACTTTACGCCAGGACACAGCAAAACAAAATAACTCAGGGGTGTGGCCCTTTTGAATCTATTAACCACTTTCAAAACCGCTTTTGTCACATCTTGGCTAAGAGGCTTGAATACAGAGGCCTTAATGGGACTGCGCTGTATGTTTTAAACCCTTGCTGGAAGACTGCATAGAATGCTGGTCTCTTTCTCCCGACTGATTCTGCAGTTCTAGAGTCACCAGTTGGGCATCTCTTGGTTCCTCTTCATCCCCATTCACTAGTTGGGCTCCCTAATCAGATATATTGGGTTTAACCCCTTGTCCTAAACTGATGACACTCAGTAGATCACCCTTTTAGATTAATGTTACAGCAACACGCAGGTCAAGCTGAGTGAGTTTTTGCGGAGTCAATCGATGTGTCTTAAATGATTAAACTGAAACTCAGATATGACGGAGATTCTTATCATAGGAAAAACTGGACACTTTGGGTTGGTTCTTCAAAGTTGCAAGAACTCCCCTAATCCAGCTTCCCAATTCTTGGAGCGTATTCTAGATCAGGAGCATACTGTAAACAAACATATTTCGGCAGTCTTGACTGCCTCTGCTCCAGAAGGTCCTTACATCCATGCCTGAAGAACATGCTGTGATCATAGTTGCTTGTACTTTACGCCCTGTATCTTGGTTTGCCTACCTTCTTGCTAAGCTTCAGCATCTTCAAACTTTTGAATTCTGGAGGGTTCCTCACCTGAAAAAATTCGATCATGTCAGCTCCTCACATGCTTTTACTGCTCAAGCAAATTCTCCATAAGGCTCTCTGCCAGGTCTACCATAAGCGCGAGCCCCTCTTTTTGTAAGACTGTCTCCCCCATAATAAAATCTGGGAGCTCCCTTCACTCAAACACTCAACTTTTAAAGGTTGCTCATTTTATTAATTCAATTTGTGACAGTCAAGCTCTTTGTGCCACAAACCCAAATTCTGGACCACTCTGCTTCCATCTTCGGCAAATGTCTGATTATCTCACTTTCAGAAAAGAGCTTAGAACATTTCTTTTGCTTCTGGGCCTATTCGACACCTTCTCTTGGTTTTTTAGTTCAGTGCATCATTTTTGCATGGCATTGTAGTTCCCAGTACAAACAGACCACATGCTCATTCCCTAAACGTATAATACAATATATCATACACAGTTGTAGGAGAACTCGAACTCAGTTCAGCCAGTCACTTTCCAACTCAAACAGCATAGACTGTGTTTAAACCTAGGTTCTACGGAGACGTGTATAGAACACTCCTCGCCAAGGATGCTTCAGTGGAGATTGGGAGCTCCCCACTTTAGCGCCAGGCCTAAGTCGAACGGCAGCAAACGTTACAGAGCCTCTTTCCTCAAAGAAAGTTTACAAATCTGAGCAGGCCCACAGAGTGACCATACCTGGTACCAGGCAGGCTTGGATGGCAGGAAAGGAGAGGCACAGCAATATGTTCATGACCACCAGGGGTTGGCAATAGTGAAGAGAGAGGGCAATGCAACAGTTCATTTAGACAATCGGTCATTGGCTCTTGCTGCAAGAAATAGGTACCATGTGAAATTTCCAAATACCAGTCGGGCAGATGCCAATGTCTTGACAGCGAGAGATCACACCCTTGGCATCTTGGTGCGTTTTGACTGGTGTTGACTGACTGCACTTGCATAGCATCACTACCCTATTGGTGGTATTGGTTTAAGGAAATGTAGGGCAGCACATCTTCTGAAAAGAGGGAATCTGGGTGTGTGTACGTGAAAGGCAAAATGGTTACCTAGGCAATGTTTTCAGACAATCAAGTGATCAAGTATCACGAAATACATCTGATCCCGCCTGCAAAACAAAGGCAAGTGAAACAAAATAAGCTCAACAAATGGTTCTGTGTTGAACAATATTCCCACTTATTTGTGATGACTACACACATCTCAAGAAAGGTAGAGCAAAATCTTGGAAGGCGGGTGCAGACAACAGTCCTCAGAGCAAGGGGCATTGGTAAAGTGGGTACTTTACAGCAAAACAACTTAAAATGTGCCTAACTGTTGCCAATTCAATTGGAACTTATTTTGAATGTGCTGTTCAACCTTTAACACTCCAAAATTTCAATTATAATCAATCCATAAGGATTCATTTTTTTGACCCTTGATGGTAATTTCCAGGGTGAACATCAGGAAAGAAATAGCTTTAAATCTAATGAACAGATACCAGAATTCCAAGAAAAGTGAGCAAAATAACACAAAATCGGCATAAGGCCCCTACAGTAACAATGAATGTGCAACAGGGCGTGACAATACCTGTCAACATTGTACATGCACGTACTGAGAAAAAGAGCCCGACCTTGGGCAACAGGCGTAGGGTATACAGCGCAAGTCACTTTAATTTGTTATGTAAAGTATACTCATTCCGACAATGGTCTGGGGTTTGTGGTAACACAGGATGAGTGAGACAAGACCTTCTATTGGGGAGTGTGTGATGGCTGGGTGAGTCACAGGATTGTATTTGAAGGTTGGGGGAGACGTTCAGTGAAATTTTACAGAATGAGTCTGCCAGTTTTTGAATGCTCTCTGGAGTGATGGGTATGTCATTCTTTGTTGTGGTTTAATAGGTGACTGTTTTAGTGTTCATTATTGCATGAATGAGAACACGGGGTGGGTATGTTAGAGTTGAGTTTTTTATTTTGCCCTGCTTGGGTGAACTGTGTTATTACCCTGTGTGGCTGTGGCGGTTATGATGTTGTTGCTCTGTCGGGGAGTTTGAGTGTTATCCTTTTTGGACGGCATGAGTGCTCTTGTTGCTTTGGATCTGTGTCATGAGTGGGGGGTTATGGAGTTGCAACCATACATTGTCTTTTGTTCCTGGTCGGTGTGTGACCTTGGATTTGTTTAACATTTTATGAGATGGGAAGTTATGTACATCTGTGGTGGTTGCATGTGTGCTGCAACGTGTTCATGTTTGCATGTATGAGAGTCAATGCAGTCTGTATATTTTTGTGTGGTAATTGCAACTGATGAAGGTATGTATTGCTGTGCAAAAGGCATCTTGGTGTGCAAAGGGAGGTGAGTGGCATGTGCTGTCACTGCTGTGTATGCTGGAGTTTCCCGGCTGAGTAATGGTCTGTATGAGGAGAGAGTGTCCTCTGTGATGGTACGCAGAGATGTCATTTGGGGCTTAGCTTCTCTTTATGAGAGTACCAGAATTTAGTGCGGGGATACAAGGTGAGCGGAATCTCTGATTCTAGTCGCTATTACCGAACAAATTCCAGGGATTACAAGATGACCAATTAACCCTTGTGAAAGGCCTGCCACTGTGCGGCAACACCTTGGGCAGTGTTTTTAGTAACTTTTGATTCTTTTGAGCTAGAGCAAAGTTTTGTTTCTAACTCAAAAGACTAGAAATGCTAAAGTCACAGAACGTCATAATGCCATTGGCCTGGCTTTGGACTAATGTTGTACACCTAAGATAACACGTTTCTAAGGTGGCACATTCTTTAAAAACATATATATACATACACACACACATATATTATATATATATATATTTTTTTAAAGAATGTGCCACCTTAGAAACCTGCTACCTTAGATATATATATATATATATATATATATATATATATGTATATATATATATATATATATATATATAAATAAAACTAAAACAATAGATAACACATAAAGCAAATAATAGTAGCACTAAAATTACTGTTATTTTTAATGCACATTTTATTCTTTTTCAACGAAATATACGGGTCTACACACATAAGCATACAAGAGTAATTTAGCAACACATTAGCAACATCATGCGGTGATGATAAACCAGACATGGCGCTAATTCTGCTCCACCACTGACACCGAGTGTCCTATGGAAAAATCTCCCAATTTTCCTACAGATCCCGTTCTATCAACTAATTCTGATGTTAAATATAAAACATGCAGGTGCTACGAAGGGCAAATGCAATCCGATGACTTCATAATACAAAAGCACTTGATATTGGCAACAATAATGACTTATGTTGGCACTTTCAGACCTCATTCATAGTTCATTCGTCACCTATGGGATGGAATATCAGCATGGCACTAGAATTTCAGTCTTCTCACCAAGACACTGAGAACTACTAGACTATCAACTCCGCGTTAGACATAGTTGCCTTAACAATACCAACAAGCACTGGCATAATTACTAGGACTGCTGCTGCATGCACGCCTTTCAGCTTTGCCAATGCTTTATTTTGTTTTGTCATCTTCTTTGTAGAACTGTATCGTTGAAGGAACTAACTGCCCTCGCCGATATAACAAAAAATGGCTACTAGCAAAGATATTTTTGATCTCAAAAATCCCAAATTACCATTGTAGCCCCTGGCAATGAAGGCGCCTACTTAGTGTGCGGATGTGCACCCAGTGAAAGAGCAGAATGCCCTCAGTCACATTTAAGTTAGTCAATGGCTGATGTGTGGTAACACATTGCTCTCTGCTGTTTGCTATAGTAAGTGGAAGAAAAATGTTAATGACAGCAGCTCAGTAAACGTATTAAATATGTAATTTTGCTAAAATCAAAAGAACTTGGCTAGCACTAGATCAAAAAATGGATTACAGTGCGAGTTGAAATAGTGGTTTGTGAAACATCTGCCCTACACTTAAAGAAAGAATAAAAAAAACTAAGGAAGGCAGTATCTTTAAGTTGTTGTTTTTCCGTAGCTGCTCTCTGATCGGAAATTTGTCGAAGGAACAAGAGCTGGTATAGGTACAACTATATCAGCATTACAGTTCAAGAGAGCGTTTAGACTTGATGGGAAGGAAAACAGCTACCTTTCAGGTGCCTTCTTGACTCGCAGTTGATTAGGCACAGTGCAGAACTGAAGGAGAAGCTTATTCCACACTGCTGGAGCCTGAAGAGAAAAGGGCCTGCCTCCCCTGTGCTGGCGCCTAAAGTGAAGAATAGTGTGAAGGGGCCCAACAAATACCAGTAACATTCATGTTCGCCACTCTGCCGTTTTGCTTACAATGCCTTGGGTCAGCGATCAAGTCAAAGCTCTGAGAGGGGTAATCTATAGTCTTCTAGCCGGGTCGCCATTGCTATTCCCCACTTCATTCTCAGCTGCAAGTTGTGGGCCTTTCTTCCATGGCTTTCTTATTCTGCCACAGTCTAGCGACTGGTAGTTATTAACGCTGTCTTTTGCATGTAATCATCTTTGGGACTGTATGCCCACCAGCCAATTATGCTGACAAAACATGTTGGATTACCAGGATCCTCAGTCAATACCTGATCATTTTACATACAGAAATATAGGTTCAGACCACTCCCCCCTACTCTGTACAGTCTTGCAAAGCGGGATTCCAGTCTATAGTTCCGTGGCCATCCGCAGATGATTGGTGTACTTCTGCCTGTGACTCGGCCTTCAAATGAGCTATAGTCCAAAAGAAACATACATACATGCATTTTTGTACACCACCCCCTGCTGCAGCGCAGCAAGTAACAAGAATGCAGAAAAAAAAATATCTATAGGAACTGATGGCAGAGGCTTCCATTTTAAGGTTGAGGTTACCCTTCTACTTAAATAAACTGTAAGAACCATACAACGTTAGGACTAAAACTGTCCATTTCACACAAAAAACATTTCCATTTTCCCTCCGGGATATTAGAGTGCAAACATGGTCATCCCAGCCAGGAATATTCAAGCTCAGGACACCTCAGACACCTTCAATCAAGAAACAGATCCATGCCCCCAACACGCAAGATGAAGCAGTTTCCTGTTACTAAAGGAGTCCAAACCTTTTCACCGATACCAAGAACATGGCTCTTGTTACTGGGGATGGTCCTGATTTCTAAAGGTTACATAAAACAAACTTTCTATTGGAGTGGCAGGTTCCAGAGAGTACAAGAGTACTACTGAGTTGCTGGGGATTGGTTGTTACTATACCAGCAGTTAGCAGCATAGATAAATACACATTATTATGATTAATTTTATTTTTGTTACATGTAGTAATAGTAGAGACACCACTACTAGTGATAGTAGTTCTATTCGTAGGAGTAGGAATTTTATTGGCAGAATGTCGTTATCCATCCACAGGAGATGACTTGGAAGCCAGAGCTCGCCACTGCTATGGGACAAGACTGTTCAGTGTCACAAAGGAAACTCAGAGTTCCCCGTTGCATGAGCGACGCTGAAAATAGAACATCAATTTGCATGTGCGGAAAGAGGTTGAGGGGAACTGAAGCCAACAGGCAGATGTGTGAGCGCAGTGTTTCCTGGAGGAGGCGGGTATGGTGTTAGGAGTGTTACAGGCTTCTGCCAGATAGCTGAAGATAGTGTGACATGTGTCACACTCGAGGAGGCCATGTACTGGCAGCCAGTAATGGAAATGGTGAAGTTTAAAGTTGACTTATAGACTGTAAGTGGTCATACTCCTAAATATTTCAGGCAGTGTGTAGGAAATCTGCCTCTTCTGTGCGGTCACCATTAATTTTCTCGCCTTTTGCTGGACCTTATATTTTGCTGGCTTTGGAACTCCATGCAATTTATCCCTGTTAATCAGTAGTAAAGAGCCTGTGCTCCCCTTTTTACCATGGTTGAATAAGCATGCTCCTATAAGTCTCTTGAGCACATGGTACAAAATGTACACAGTGCATGGAAGTTAAATGCCACTAGTGGACTTCAGCACCTATTGTGCCATCCACTACAGTGGCAGGGCAAACATGGGTTCAGGTCTACCAATGTAGCCTGACTTTAACAATGCAAAATATGCATTGCAACTGTCAACATTTACCGTATTGACTGGCAAAACCCTTCCTTTTATGTAGATCTTGCAGTATTTAAAAGAAGGAAATTTAATGTTAACATGTTGTTACAGTGACTAGCACCTCAAAGCTACTTTCACTGTAGGAAGGCTGGCCCATACAAACACTGGGAAGCAATATTAAAGACTAACACTGTATCTCTGGAATTGAACTAGCTATAAAAATATTTTTACAACTTTTTTAAATAGCTATTAAAAATCCAATGAAATGGTGAAGTTGGATTCTTAATAAATCTTAAGAAAAAGTAACTTTAAGAAATGTACACTTCACCTGCTAATTACCATAATCATCTGCCAGCTCCCAGCCACTGAGTAGCCTTTGAATGTGTGTGAAAAGGGTGAAAAATGCGTCCCAGAAGCACACAATAGGTTCACCTGACTGGTCAGAGATGACTCAGGAAGAACAGAAGAGGACTGGACCTGCTGTCTGTGACCTGAGAGGAGCCCTGAAGTACTAGACCTGGTCCCTATTGTACCCAGGACAAAGAAATTGACTGTAAGGGTCATAAGGCTGACCTCCTGTTCAAACTACAGGGATACAAGAAGCCTTTGCTGAAAATTCCTTCAGCGGACCAGTGGCAACTGGACCTGGACCAGTGGCAACTGGACCTGGACTGAACCCTGCTGTTGGCCTCTACCTGAGACCCTGTGCCTCCCCTAAGATCTTGGGGGGGCTTTAGAAGTGTACTCTTGTGGTGGACAGAACCTTAAAGGAATAACGCAGGTTAATTCTTTGACCAGGACGAACCTGGTTGGTGTATCCGGCCCACACTCCATCACGGTCAGCCTCAAATTGCACCTAAGTCCTGGTCTACCTCGACCATTGACTATCATTGACACTTTGTACTTTATTATGCTATTTCTACTTAAAACTTTAAAATGCATATCTCTTGATTCCCTTTATTGAGGTTTTGTCATTTATGTGTCATTTTATGTATTGAATTCTCTTCTATTTTTCTAAGTCAGTTTGGGATTTTTGTTGTTTGGCATTACTACTGTTTTGGTGTTGCGTAATACTTTACATATTGCCATAAGTTAATTTAGTGACTTTGAGGGTTTGCCATGATAAAAGTTTTGATTGCGCTTTCAGATGGGCAGTCACCCACACCAAATAATAATCTAATTTCGTACAAAGTGTATCTCTACACTGCTGTGCTAGGGAACTTAAGTTGAGGAGGAAACAACTTTTAGTCCTTGCAAAAGAGTACCGCATAAAGGCAACGGTACAAGGTTTTCCACATGGGCAACCAGCCTCGGGCATGATATGCTAAAGTAGGTGACACTCATGGACGAGTCTTTAGAAAAGCTTTAAAAGTGCCTTTTGTTGTAGATCAGACATCCACTGTTCTAGGCGCTTGGTTGCCAGAGAATTGACACCATAAACAAATAATGATGCTCATGAGACATTCCCTTCCTTGCTTGGGAACAATAAGGCAAAAAGAGCCTATCTCAGTGCTAAGACATTGTCTGATTGACCTGTCAAACCATAGACTAGTTGTCGGCCGACCACAATCAAGGAATATAATATATGTGACTACCGTGGATACAAGTCTCACTCATTCGGTGCGAGACTCACGTTTTAGAGCACGGTGTCACTCTCGATTACTCTGTGACGCCAGTGATGTTAATGGGCTCTCACAAAATGAAATAATAAATGTTATTTTAAAGTATTACGTTTTTGTTCCAAACTCTCAAGTATCTCCCAAAGAATTGTTGGCGCCAGTGTTTGTTTACATAAAAACATGCACAGCTGTGTGTTCACATGCATATCTATATCTCCATTTGCGTGTCCATCTTGACTATATTTGTGCCAAAAATGCTGCCTGTTCATAACAGTCAGGTAGTTCATCCAATGTTTTTTTACTATACATTCTCTATTCTTGTTGTTCTTTGTCTCTTATTATAAATTCAGAATTTGCATTGCAAAAAAACAAAGAAAAAACATAGCTGCTTCCACACCTTCTGTTTGGAAGAACAACCCTGCTCAAAAGATGAATTTACCCAGAGTTCCCTGCGATAGGAACACCAATACCGGGCAGTATGCAAAGTATTAGAAACTTCTGATGCGGGATATCAGTTGTACACCTGACATTTGATCCGATATGAGGTGGAAACTTCAGTAAACAAAATAATAGAAAGACCAAGTTAAGGTCCAGCAAGCAACACTTACAGATTTTTGTAGTAGACGGGTGAACTTATGCTTCTAACATTTTAATTGCCCTAATCTTCGCTGTCTTTCAGAAATCTTAATCTAGTAAAATAAAAGTTAAAATCGGAAAAAAGGTAAGGCATATATATCACAAGAAAGGTTCATATATTGCCTGCTCAGATTGGACTTCAGTTTGGCAGCAGTCTTCAATTTTCTTCTCGTAATTAATATGTTAAATGTTAACTATTAGGAGCAAGACAAAAATATTGTGGTGGCACTTGAGGACAACTCTTCCTAAAAATGTAGGCACAAAGGATATTCAGTAATGCTTTTCAATTTTTTCACAATATGCAGAGTAAAGCATTGCACATGTGCCAAACATTGCACATTAGATCACCCTAAAACCAAATGCAGTAGATCAAATTAAAGAAATATTGTAAATAATAGAGGGGCGAAATATCTATGGGTTTTTGGTGGGGATGGGTGGTGTATTTATCATACAAGAAATGTTGACAAAAATGATATTTTTATTTTCTCGTATTTCTTACACTGCAATGAGCAGTTGTCCCGTTTGAAGACACTTTTCAAGTGGCTGTGGTAGCTTCAGAGCTCATTCACAGCCGTCCCCAACACTATGACGACCATTCTTCTGCTACACGCCGCTCGATGACCACCCTCGATTCCGCCTTCTTTTATTGTTTTATTCAGTATGTTCATCAGTTTTTCAAAGTGGATTGTCTGCCCAAAATCCACTTCAATGTACTCATGTCTCAATGTTGCAATGGGTGCTGCTGCCTGTCTGGGACGGTAGCTCTCTCTCTGAGAGCACCCCAATATGTTATAATATAAATCAGTGAGGAGGTCAGTGACCACCTATTTAGTAAGACGCACCCCCTTTGTAAGCTTATAGAACATACTTCAAAACCCAATGTAAATCCTTGGTCTTTTGCTTTTAATAATACGAGAGATGTAAAATAAATGTAGACTTTGTACTGGGGAAGTGAAATACGCCCAACTCAGCAGAATGTGATTGGTTAAAAAGACTTATTGCATGTCTCTGTCGAAGCAGTTTTGTGGTTTAGACATGTGGCCACTGCAGATAGCTTCCTGCTCTTCTCCTGTACTCCATCCCAGCAGTACAATAAATAAAAACACTTCCAGAAAGGACTCCTTGCCCTCAAATGACTGCAGCATAGGGTCACTTCTCACCTGTAATAAGCCAGAACAATGAGCTGTGATGTAATTTTCTCATTACAGGTAAGCAGTGAGGTCATAACTAGACTGTAAAAAAGGTGGTTAAGTAAAGCTTTCAAGAATGTGCTGCAAGCTTCTATGTATTACAATGCCTCCCCCACCCCTCCATTCACCCGCCCCCACCCCCCACCGTCCTCATCGGTGGGTTTCTGGCTGCCCCAATATTCAGTCTGAGGACAACTGGACGCTATTTTAGTTTTCATTTCACATTCTGGATCCCAGTGTCTCCCACTGAGTGTCAACGCTGCCCAGTCACATGGTCTCTTCTGCCCAAGGAGAAATGCAAATTTCACGTTTATCTAAACGAAGATCATTGTTTTCCCTAAAGAAGAGGTAAAGTTGAAAATCCTGAAACGGGGCCAGTGAGACTCCCGAAAACCAGGAAGACGTCAAAGCTCTGTATGAAAGGGGCTCTTTTACCAGCTTTTTTCACGTCTCAAAGTAAGAGTGACAGCTTTCCTCACTGGTGCAAAGGGTTTTGAGAGAAGGGTCATAATTATTTGCCTCCAGGCATGAACGGAAGCCTTGAGGTGCAGTTCCCATCTAAACTAGCAGGAAGATAAGTTTCCACCAAACTGTTTTCTTCTCTACCACCACTAGCCATTTACATAAGAACTCTGAGCTATAACCAAGGAACCTACAGTTATGCAATATAGGGCCAAAGTATGTGTCATGTTTGAGTTAATTATGTGTGAGAGAAGAGTGATTATGTGGCAAGTTATGTGATTAAAAGGAATGCATTTTAAACATCTTTTACCACCAGTGGCGGCTCGCATAGGGCGTGCTGCGGGGCGGCGGAGAGGCAGGGTAGGGGGGTAGTAAACTCAGACATACGACGGAACGGAGGAAAGTAATTATTACGTTCCTCCGTTACGTCGTATGTCCAAGTTTACTACCCCCCCACCCTGCCCCTCCCCCACCCCGCCTCACCGCTCCGCAGCACGCCCTATGCGAGCCACCACTGTCTAGCACTATTATATATCTATTTTCAGCTTTTAAAATATTGCTACAAAAGGATTGATGCAAAAATTATAGAAAATACAAATTTATACACATAGGAGTCTTTTTCAAAATGTTGTGCACCAACAATTAATGATTTTACCTTGCTGGGAAGTACAGGGATACCATTGTACTATCCCTGTCAGAGTAACAATGCTAGTGCAAAACATATACAAATTTGAACTCAGTAGAAAACCAGCACACATACAAAACACCTCTTGTAATGAAAAAAGGGAAGTATTATATTTTGCACATCCCAGGTATGTTCTAAGCCAGGGACGTAGCTTCAGAGGGGGGTGTTTTGGGTGTTATACAGCTCTAATAAATGTATTCAATAGTAAATGGTTGGGTACAGGTGCCCTAAGTCGAGTTTGATGAGGTGTTTGTCAGATTTCACTTGGGATTTTTACATGTATACTCACACACAGACAAAAACACACACACGCAAACGTTTGTCTCCGTTTTAAAGGCTTTTTAAAAAAACAAATTGGTTATTTTACAAAATATTGAGTTTTCAGTACCCCTAGCAAACCACACTCCTCTTCCTTACTACTGCTCCTAAAGCCCCACACATGCTTTTCATCTCACATTTTAACCCGCGTGATTATTGGAAAATCTGAAGCGCGCACCCCTCCCCCAATGTTCCTGACCAAGCTTTGCGCCTGTTCTAAACGTGTAATTAGTGTCTAGTCTACTGTATCTTCACACTAAAGAGTGTCTACAACAACCCCATCCAACAAGAAAAAGCCATGCACACCAGTATTGTGCAATGCTTATTAATGATGTAGGTGCCTCGCCAGGAAACACTTGAAGATTTAAGACATCAGACCTAAAAAAGAGATGCACCTTGGATCATTGAACAATTAACTGCAGTTTTGAAAAATCGTGGAATTTAACTGAACTTGCATGAATACTGAAACAAAACATTTTCATCAAAACAAGGAATAATACTTTGACTGCAGATTGAATCACATTTAGATATGTTAGGCTTTTGTTTTGTGTTCCAAGTCCCGCAATTGAAGATATTGACATCTGAGCAAACCTTTGCCCTCTTTGATGGTTGAATAAGACTCAGCAGCTGAAAGGCGACCACTGAAACCCCTGCAAAGTGCTGAGAGGTGAGCTGCATCCACGTAGGTCACTTTACAAAAAATGTTGCTTCTATCTGAATGAGCCAAAAGTTATTTAAAGTGCATCTTTTTTGTTTAAATCTTCAAATTATGGCATGGAATGAACCGAGGATAGACCCTACAGGCAGATTGCCTTAAGATGAAAGGGATAGTGCAGTGAGCGGCCGCCCCTATTTTACAGGGAATTGACCAGTTGACTGGGTACCAGCTGGCACAAAAGTGATGGGAGGAATGCTAAGTCTAACTACTGGCAATCGCTCAGAGTAGCATTCCAACCCATCGTTCTTTTGCCCAGCATGCCAACTCAGTTTGGACCCAGCCATATGCAAATCATTCTCAAGAATAGGACACTTTACCCCACATTTTTTACTCTGCATGCCATTACCCCGCATTTTTTACTCCGCATTAACTTTTACAACGCAGGGCTTTACAACGCAATCCATTACAACGCATTCCCCATTCCAACGCAAATAATATTCTAACTCCAGGGGGGCGTTACTTTGGGGAATGCGTTGTAACAGTTTTGTGGTGTAAAGCACTGTGTTGTAAAAGTTAATGCGGAGTAAAAAATGTGGGGTAATGGAATGCGGAGTAAAGCATGCAGGCTAAAGGATGTTTCCCCATTCTCAACCTTGCTCAATCAGAAACAGTCCATCCTGAACTACCAGACCAGGTCCTCTCTGAATCAGAACATAAGCAACTCAAGACTGGTTTCGCCCTGATTGGGGCTCATCAGTTGGGTGTAGCTTGGTTCCAGTGATACAGTGAGCATGAGGCCCACATCTGGGCATTACTTTGCTACTTAGGGCAGTACATCAAACGTGCTACCCTGCGGCATCAGTATATTCGCCTAATCCTGGAGGGCAAGTACTTCACTGATTGGATCGACGGGCTACTCCTTTGAAAGAGCCGCTCCAGAAACTGAAAAATCCTTGAAAAAAAGAGATTGAGAACAGTATCTGGGAGCAGGGATTCAAGTGGAATGTAGTAGACTCACTTCTTTCCCAATTGGCGTTTTCACTCTTTTGTTTGTTTTTCAGATTTTGTTGCTTTTTATGTTTGCAATGTGCACAGCATCTTCATTGGAAGCTCTGAGGTGCTATAAATATAGATATGAATTCCTGATAACAATGTTGGTCTCCAAGTATTCCAGGTATAAATTTGCACTGTACACCTACTTAAACAAATCTTACTTTGCTAACTCCCAAGTCCTGAAGAAGGGTGTCTTTACTTGGGCTCAGTGATAAGGATGGTTTTAATAGGGGCTGTACGTTTGACAGGATTTGCCTTACATGCATGTTCAACTGATAAACACAAATCCAAAAATCGACTTTAATGACTCAAACCATGTCACTCTCATAGGAAATAATCTTCTGAGAGTACCGCTCTAGAGCATTTGAGCCCTTTGAGAAGTTTCCCTTTCTCTAGAAAGGAGTGGACAAAAGCTTGAGGTCCCAAGTAGCAAACTCAGAGCAAAAGGAGAGATCGACAGCCTAGAGCGGTGGTGCTTAAACTGTGATCTCCGGATGCCTAGGGTTTTGCAATGCCTAATCATGGGGTCTGCGACTGTTTGTAAGATTAAATAATGTTAGGAGATTTGTAAAGTACATATATAAAAAGCAAAATTGAAAATTTTCAGTTTTAAAACACTCTGTATATGCAAAGGAATTGGAAGCTAAAAATGATGCTGCTGGTTTGTGGGAGCAGCGCAAGTACAGCAAATGGAATCTAGAATGGACAATTGGTGGCTTAATTGAAGTAGCACTGGGATGCACCAATAAAAAGAAAGCATGCATTTGGAGCATGGAGCAAAAACAAAAGTGATCTGCTAGAGTCTAGCATACCATTAAGTCTTTTAGAAATAAAACTACATTTTGAAAAGCTCCAACCTTCACATTAAAATAAAAATTTCAATTTTCAAATTTTTTTGTTGGTGCATTAAATAAAATATTCAATATTTTGTGAATTTGTGTGAGGTATACTTGTTTATGTGTTTTTGTGTATTGTTTTGAAGTTCACATCATAGAGATTGCTTTGGCAGGGGTCCTTAGCTTCCAGTAGTGATTCAGGGGGGGTCCACAGAAGTCAAAAGGTTAAGAACCTCTGGCCTAATGTTTGCTGGAGTCTAACTAAAATAGCACACAGATTTTTGGGGCTGTTACGCTGCAGCGTGAGTAAAGTCATCTCTGGCCCTGGTGCTTCTGTGACGCACTGCCTAATAACCGAGAGGGGGAAAGAAATCTATAGGGACCCGTACATAACACGTGTGATGCATGGTCAGACTGCAGCAATAGCATAATGAGGGCAGTTGCATAACTTCAGACTATCGATATTAACAATTTCAGCCTCAACCATGATGACAACCACCTTGCTTCAGTCATCACTCCCAAACCACAGACGCACAAATAACCGCCTGTTACAACAACTCAGTGAATACTCAATCTTAGTAAATAAACCTTCCCAAGTTTGGTGTCAGTGGACGTCATGAAGGAGCTTTGAAGTTTAGAAGTCAAGAGAGTTGTGGCTAGCTTCAGAAACACCAGGCTAAGAGGGTAAATTTCAGCAGCAACCAAAAGACAGTAAAATGGGAATGTGGCATAACCTAATGTTGGGGTCCTTAGGAAAAGTTATGATAGCCTACACCCCAGTTTACCAGGCATCACCATTTCCTCCATCTCTCTACTCCCCACTCCTCTCACATTCCCCATCAAACTTGGAAGCTACAAGGCTCTGGATGATTCTGGAAGGATCTAGTTGTTTCAGTCATCTCCAGCCTCTCGCCCCCTACTGCCCTTCACACAATCTTTTTACCTCTAACTTGCTAGCTGGGGTCTCGTTTGTTGTTCTCTAGGTGTAGGGTGAGTAATGTCAGTGTGAGTTGTCATGTTTCAAACCCCAATTTCTAGTGTGCTAGAAATAGCAGGTGCCTGGCTTTCCCCGGTTACCCAACGGACACTGAGAATGGGACGCATGACATACTAGGAGGTGAGCATACTCCTATATGCCCTAGTGGTGACGCAAAAGCCAGGAGAATATCCCCCCCAAAACACATTTTTGGGAAAACAGTGCAGAAGCAGTCAATGGAATAAAGAGGGGGTTGGGTAGAAGCCGCAAATCGATTGGACGGTTACATCCATGCGCCAGGAAGCTCTACCCATGCTCAGTCATTTAATGCTCCACCAGAAATATTTGGAATGTGTCCTGGTTTGTGAATAAGAATGGGGCTTAAAACTATTGATACACTGCTGATCAGCGAGGGGCTCTCTGCTGGCCCTTAAACAGGACAAGCAAGCACTAACTACTGTCGCATTTTCCGCAGGGTAATCATGTTCTAGAATCAGTGAGATATAAATACCTGAGTGAAGGTTGCTTGTTAAGAAATCTGACCTATAGACAGCTAAAAGAAGGAAGTGAGCATGCATTTAAATTGCAACAAATAATCCAAAGGTTGCATACATGTCAACTTCATGGAACACACAAGATTGCTTTAGTTTGATGAATTCCAGAGGAAGTGCATTTCAGCACGCATCACTGATGACTAGGCTTCGGATAGCAAGATTGTCTAATTAAGTAGTCGCTAGAGAGACGGGGGCTGAGCGGACTGCAAGCCCCATAAGCCCTGGGCATTTTCCCATGTCAGGAGGCAGTTCCTGCAAGCCCAGTTGGGGCTTATAATCAAGGCGGATTCCCCGCTGCGCGGGATGCGTAGAGAGGCGGGACTGAGCAGACTGCAAGCCCCATAAGCTCTGTGCATTTCCCCGCATCAGGTGGCAGTTGCAGGCCCAATTGGGGCTTATAATCAAGCCTGATTCCCCACTACGCGGGACGCACCCAGGACACACTGGGCCAAGGGCAGACCTGTCCACTCCCTCCGGAGCCTGAATGAGGCTGTGCTGGGCCACCCCTCTTGATTTCGCTTCTTCAAAGGTACTGTTTTGATTAATCCTTCCTTGTGCTCTTGTGTCTGGGTCTGTTTTGTCAGTATTTCTGAGCTCTGCTCTGATTGGCTACCGTTACTTTGTAGAAAACATGCGGAAAAAGAAAATATTTGGCAGCCAATCCACTTTCACTCCTCCAGCGGTGTACCTCAATTGGTAGAATGTGGGAGAGGTCCATAGGGGTTATTAGCACCGATCGTCTTGACAGAGAGACGGCTCTCTTTAAACTTGGGTTCAGCTTCAGTATCCTTCGCCCTCAAGGCTTTGACGGATTTACTCTTGGACACGGTGTCCGGCCCAACTTTATCTATCAATACTCCCACAGTTGAAGCAATTGGTGCTTCACACCTCCTCGCTGGGGCATGGGATAACAGCAGCTCCAATCTTCAGTTAGCAAGAGGGGGAAACGGAGAACTTGCAACAGTCTTAGAGCAGCACCTGGCTCAATCAACCAAGCCTGCCAAACTACGGCAACAATCTCAGATCCTCATGTCGCAATCCGTTCCTCAACTTTTGCTCCCCTCTCCCATTCCATGGTATGGGTTCTGGGGGAGTTTGTTCTAAGCCAGTCTTTAATTGAGCACCTTGTGGAGGACTACTGTATCAAATTTAAGGAGATGCTAGAGGCAGAGCTCTCCCTTCTCTTGCATAGATTCAAATCAATTGAGGCGCAAATTACTATTTTTGCACAGTTGCCGCCCCAACTGGCCACTATAGCTAAAGCCACCAATGTAGAACCTCATTTTTCATCTAACTCATAGTCCCCCTCTTATAGGCCCTCAGCACCTAGACCATCTGGAGGGCCTATTACTGATTTGAATTCTGCCTGCTCCCACATCCTGGCGTCGGGCCTACTCAAGCTTCCAGGTCATATGTGGTGCCTGAGGGGATAAACAGACCGAGTCTATGTGGAAATTGTCCATCTGCCAGGCTGCATAGGGCTGGGCAAACACCTAATGGCATCGATCCAAATACAAATCGGGTCACCATCAACCACTCTCCAGCTGCCTGCCCCTATGTGGTGATTCTTAAGGGAGTTCCTCCTTTACGCAGGGATCAAGGGAAAACTACTATGGAACTACAAAATAAGATTTTTAAGCGCACCTTGAAGGATAGGAGGGATGCGCTGAGTAAAACGGACTGGGAGCGCCTAGAATGTGCATCGCTTTCAAACAATAGGAAATTGTTCTGGGATGAGGTAAAAAAGTTTAGATAAAGGGACGCCTGGTTAATCCAGTCTTGCATTGTAATGTAGCAGGGCCTGAATGGGTCTCACACTTCAGTGCAATTTATTACTCAGAACTAAAGGAGAGTTTGGCAGGAACACTTCAAGGCAAGCTAGTTAACTCACCTATATTGTGTATTACCCTGCCAAGGGTAGAGGAAGCCATCAGGTAAAGCCCAGGTGGCAAGGCCGCAGGGCCCGGATGGAGTCCCAATAGGCCTCATCAAATGCAATGTGAACCTGTGAGGACCATTGATCATGAATGTATTTTACAGCTTATCGGGCAGTAAGATCCCTTGCTCATGGGCCCTTTCCAACATCGTCCCTGTATCTAAGAAAGGCGATCATGTCGCCAAAATACATCTCCCTCGTCGATAGCTCTGTTAAAATAATTGAGAGGGTGATCTTTAATCGCTTAAAATCTTTGGCAAATTGAAATAATATCAGGTGTCCCCATCAATTTGGTTTCTATCCAGGGCTGGGTGCAGTGGAACAGTGCTTAAACTTCCATGTGATAGTTAGAGTTCACCATTGTTAAGCGCAGTCCACTGTACCTGGCCTTCATGGATTTGTAAACTGAATTTGATTGTATAAACAGAACAAAATTATGGCTAATGCTCCTAGACTTGGGGGTTGAAGTATGGTGATTTTTTTAGATAATCTCCTTGAGAATACAGTTGCGAGAGTCCGATTTGGCCCGGAAAGGGAAATGTCTGATACTTTTCCAATCACGAGAGGGGTGCACCAAGGCTGCATCCTGGCCCCCTTCTTGTTCATCTTATATATTTATTATCTGGGCCCATTTCTGATTAACACTGTTAAAGACACTCAAATGATAGCAAACCTGTCTGTACCTGCGTTATTATACACAGATGACGTGATACTAATGGCCCGGACCCCTAAGGCTCTTCGTTTATTAGTGGAGTCTTTTGTGACTTCCAATTTACTCATAAATCTCCTCACAAATTTCAGGAAGTCACATATTGTGACAGGAAAAATAATTCCAAATTGCTGGTCAGCGGTCAAACCCTGAGCAGTGTGTCCGACTTTAGCTATATGGGGATTGTCTTTAACTCTCTGGGCTCCTGGCAGCCGCAGATTAGTAGTTCCCAAAGCTCAGTAGGGCGGCTGGGGCATCATTCCATCTACCGCAACCTTACGGGAAGGGGGACCATTGGTCCCCATTTGAACATATACAAGTCTCAGTGTGTTTCTGCATCTTTGTATGGCATTAGGGTTACCACAATGCTACTACCTCACAAGTAGAGGAAAATTGTATCTGCATGCGGCGCCTACACCTCCTCGTCACCAGTTCCCATTTTATTATTCACTTTGAGTTAAATCTTGACTACATATTGGACAAAGCCAAATTAGCCCCACTTAAGCTCTGAGTTAGCGTTTGGACGAATCCAGAGGCTAGTTTGAACAGAGACGCTATTTTAGACTGCCTTAAATTTAAAAAGTGTATCTCCCACTTGGGTGGGCTACGTTTCAACAACCCTGAATAAACTGAGTCTGCTTGATATGTTTACAACACCTACCAATTTAATTAAGAATGACAAATTGAAGGTTAAGGCTAGCTTCTTTGAGTATTGTCAATCTCAAAGACTGAGTCTCGAAGCTCCTAAGAGTTCCATTAGAGTCTACTACGCCTATCTGACTCCCGTCAATTGTGCTATGTATTTAACTTTAGCCGGTGCTTGCTGTGAGAGATCTCTATTTGTTTTAGGGCACGTACGGTGTGGCGCTTTCTGTATTTTGCTAAGCCATATGGTACTCAGGGTAGTTTAGCAGAGGCTTGCCCCTGTGAAGGGCTGTCACAGCAAACGTTATTGCATTTTATGTTTCTTTTATAAATCTTACAGATTCTTTTTTATTTATTTTTTTAAGCCAATTTCAAAGTCCTTAGGGATTGGCAAGTGCAGGGTAGCATTACTCTACCTCCAGTTGTTAGGGAACAATGATGTCTGCCATAGAGTCTGCTCATTTCTTAAAGCAGCAGTGAGAAGAAGAAAATCAATGGAGGGTTAAGTTTTTGGAAGCCATGCTGTACCCACGTTTCATGTCAATCTTTACTTAGCGAAGCTTGAACTGGCAAGGTTGAGGATCCCTCTATGCATTTTTATCTTGGTGCCATGTTTTTAGAATTCTAGGTCTCTGGAGTACAGAAGTATAGTCCTCATTTTGTACATGTTTTTAAGTTATCCGGGGCGCACATGGCACCGAAGTGATCACAGTGCTTATTGGATTGTAAAAAGATTCCTATATTTATAAATGTTGCCTCATTGTTAGCACTTTATTGCTCATTCCACTTTAGATTGTCTTATTATGCTGCTATTTTGGACGTGTTCATTTTATTGAACGATGTATTTTATGAATCTTTTATGGACTTTTTTTGTGCCGAAATTTTAGTCGCTACAACTGAAATTGTGCGAGCAGTCAGGTTCAGAAAAAGTACCAGAAGCACAATTTAAGTTGTTGTCTTTTCGCAATTGGGAACCACTAGCAGAAAACTACTGCTTTGGTAGGACAAAGCGGGAGTGCCTAAGGAAAGGAAGCAACGTCAAAACAACTTTTTGAAACTAGAGCAGCATAATGGACAACTAGCTGGTGGCAGGTAGATGGATGGTGCCTAGATTTTCGTTGGTCTGTGTGGTCTCAGGATTCATGCACACTTCCTTGGACAGTGGTCCCATTTCTTCATCATTTAGACTCTTTAAGGCTATGCCAGATTGATGGGCAGGGCAAGGGAGAGATTGCCAAGAACATTTTCAATACGGTCAGGGATTAGTCACAACTGGGAGACAGGAAAAAGAGAGAAGTAGTGTCACATGAAGCCGCTGCAAAGGTACATGCAAATAATCGGTTAGGGCTCTTTTATCCCGCTTAACCCTCCTGTACCTCAGGCAGTTCAGTAAATAAATATCTAGGAATGTCTACTAGTCTTAAATACAGGTGCAGGCAGATCTATAGTATTACCATACCATTAGAGTATATGGTCGGGGATAGACAGGAACAATATTTATACGTCAAATATCACATCGTACACCTTAAATTTGTTTTCAGCTGAGTACACAAGGTTGGTATTGATAGAAGTTATAAATATATTCCAAGACTCTCGCAGTTTAAAAGCAGAGCTGGCTCTTGTATTCTTTTCTATTACATCTAGAAATTCAGTATTCTGGTTAGTGATATAATAGAAAGTCCACAATTGGTTAGCGAGTTAGTAGTTCTACGATGCTTGGCATAGTAGTGCCAGAGAATAAAATGTTGACACGAGTGCTGTCTCAGAAGTTGCTACCAGCCCACCTCAGCCATCACTAATGATGACTTCTCAACATAAGGTTGTTGGGGACATATGGATGAGTTGACATCTTCTCAAACGGTCTCATATGAAACAGTTGTACCGTAGCTAGATATGTTGGAACTCAAAGCAGCCTGTTTGGCTCTGAAATACTTTCTCTGGTGCATCGGAAAAGATTCTGTAATGGCGCAATTGGACTATCTACCAGCAAAGCGTTGCACAAGTAAGCAACAAAGAACAAGGTTAGGAGTTCTATCAAAGAGGCTAGGACAACCTCAATTTTTTCTCTGACTCGGATCATCAATGTATGTGCATTCAGTTGCCAGGCATCCAGAAGAGTACAACATCTGAGCAGATTCCTCCATGAAGAACCTGAAAAGGATCCTACATGATGAGGGTCTGCAATATATCATTATCACTTGAGGACCACTGATCTTGAATGTATTCGCAATCACAAAAATATTAATTGTTAAGACTTTGTATCAAGGTTATCAATGCCCAAATCCAAGGGGGCCTCCTATTGACTGACAGTTCACAAAAAGTCTTCAAAAAATGTCAATAATTCCTCGAATTCCACAAACAATACTTCAGCTGAAAATACAGAAAACAGAAAGGAACCTGATCGCACCTAACTGCCCACAACATTGGTGGTATTTAGATGTGTTTCTCCCATGCCAGACCCTCACCAGAAGCTGTGGCAAATTCATGGTGTCAGGAAAGATCCTACAGCAAGACTTGCCATCTCTGAATTGACCACTTTGCTGCCGAGTTCAGGCAGTACAGACATGTACTATCTCAAGATTCAAAGTATATCCTAAGGGAAGTGTAAAACACCCCTCCACAAAAACACCCTTTGTTTTCAGATGAAGAGGCTCTGCGTTTGTTCTCAAGAGAAGCAGGTGGACCCAAGAACATGCCAAGAACAGATAGCACTACCTTATTTTCTTTATTTTAACTAAATCAGGCTTGCAATTGCATACACTAATAAACCTATATGCGACAGTTATTGTCACAGGTGTCATTTTCGTGCATCTTTTCCATGATCCGGACGACTATAGATTTCTTAGTAGGCCTTAGAAAGGTTACCATGAGAGACCTTCAACATCCTGAGAACTGAATAGCTGAATAAATTGAAACGTTGTATGAGTTGTTGTCACAACTATTGGGAACTCTTGGAGTCCAAGCATATGGAAGCAACGCAGCACACTGCACAGAAAGCAGTCTTGCTGGTGGCCATTAAATCGGTAAGACGGGCAACTGAGAAAATGACAATTTGCTCTGACGAGCCTTATACATTTTTTCACCTTACAATGATTTTGTAATACGAATTCCAGTAAATCAGGCAATTTTTTGCCTTAATTTATTCCCAACTCTACCACTACAGCCGAGAGATCATACCACAGCATGAAGGTGAAGAGGACTCTGATATATTACCCAGAAAAGACTAAAGAGATCTGAAAATCAAAATAATTAATTTTGATTCGTGGGTTTATTGGTCCTGGCTTTTAATCCTGAAAGCAGTCCATTGTGAGAATGGCAGTATCCTGCATAATTACATTTAAAAGGTACCGTGCAGACAAATCCCAGGCCACATTCTTCTAGAGAAAAAGTATCCAGTACTCCTCTCTGTTCCCATTACTGAGATATGTATGCTGGCAAATTGGAGAACGCGCAGTACCTTTGCTAAGGTACTACTAAGATTTACCTAAATTGACTCGGATGTCAGAGAACATGCCTTAGTAGCCTATACTTCCCTACAAAATGAATTTGCATAAAACAAGTGTTGGATGGAAATTCTCCCGACTTTCATGTCACCGTTCTTTAAAATGGGCTTGCTTTTCTTTTCTGCTGCTTATGTCAAACAAAATCCCATGGTCGAAAACGAAACATTGCGCGTAACAAAGCTTCTCCATCACGGATATTTCATGAGTTCATAAACCACCCACACTACTCCTTGAAAATTAATTTTTTTTTAAATTAAATTGACAACAGCAGCCACTGCTTCTACACAGAGATGTCTTTGGCGGGGACAGGAATGTCCCCTGGTGTACTGAGATGTGCCCAACTTGTTGTCTTACCTAGGATCCCAATGTTGGCCCCAGCTTCACACTGATCTAGTGTGTGTGCGACAGGCAAGACTTCCCTTTGATAACGAGCCTGGTTCTGACCTGTCCTAGACCCACGGGGGGACGCTCCAAGCGCGCCCTCCTTCGTGGCAGACAACTACAGTTCCTGTCACGGCTCTTTGCTTTATTATGGTAGTGGCAGCATATTGTGGTTTTTAGCAATCGTAGTGTGACCAGATATTTTTATCTGTGTCACAAGATTGTAAGCCTACTGCTCCACTCGTGTAAAGGTCTGTGGATACAGATAAACCTGGATCCTAGTCCCAAAATCCTGGGCATGTGGATGGGTGTATGTTGTGTACCCTAAACGTGGTACACACCAACCTATTGAGTGAGCTGGAGTGGCACAGCTCTATGGGTTCTATTTTAGAAGCCCTCGCCTGTTCATGTGCACACAACGGAGGTGAGGATACTCTCCCAGAGAGTGCTAGTGCTTTGCTGACATTCCAGAGCCTGGAGGGAGAAGACTGAGATACTGAGGTGGGGATAGAGGAGACAGGCTCCCCTTAGAAATTCAAAGAGGTCCTTTTGCTGTTGAGGGCTGGCGATTAGTCTCTCTGAGCAGTGGCGGCTCCTCCGCTAAGGCGGAGTAGCATCGCCCCACTGAGCAGGTCAGGCTTGGCGCTGGGAAACCCTTGTTGGGTAGCTGTGCGCCGTATAAAATTAATTTAACATAACATAACAACTCATTGTTATTATCATTTTATTTTTCCCCTTGCTCAGCTGGGTAGGGGCGTGGCTGCTCTGCTCACAGAACAGGGGAGGAGTGGTTTACCCACTCCAAGTGTGCAGGACGCTTTGACGAGCCGTCTTGGGCCGGTCAAACCGTCTTGCGCACTTTACATGTTCTCTATGTAGGCTGCATTACAGCCTGCATGGAGAACATGCCCAGCCTCCCAATCCACCAATCCACGGTGCTCAGACCAATCACAACGCTGCATTGCAGTGTTGTGATTGGCTATCGGGAGGCTGGGAGCCGGGTGCTTCCTGCCCTGGAAGTGGGCAGAAGAGGACCCAGAGAAGGCGGCGGCAATGGCGGGCGACTGCGGCAGACAGGTGAGTATTTTTTTTAATTAATTCCCTCCAACCCCCTCTCCCCAACCGCCTTTAAATACCAGCCTCCACTGTCTCCGAGTACTGCCATTTGTTGGATGGTCGGAAATAAGAATAGAACAGCAGGTCTTATTCTCCGAGTATGAAGGATCCTTTCGGAAGGAGTCACCCTCTTGGTTCTCTTCCTGATCACTGTTAGGTGTGGCTGTTGATAGTCCGGAGCAGACTGCTCACATCTCTTTGGGACCCTGTTAGGAGTGATCCAACTGGAGACAACCTTGATGTGAAGTGCATCAAGCTAGATAAGGGTGGGGTCTGGAAGCCATCCTGAGATGGACACATGAAAGAATGATTACCCTTCTATTCTCTTTTTGCAGCACTACCCTTTAAAGCACCTTGAAGCCAAACTCCGGTGGCTACACTTAGCATGGTTCGCGATCCACTGATTTTGGTTGTGAGAACTGGTACACAAAGGTTATTTAAATATGGAAGGAAGACATTGATGTCATGGCAGTACTTTTAAACAGTCTACAGTAGAAACTATTCCTTAACGGCCATGTTTCTTTAACAACAAACGTAAACCAGAGCTTCTTTTGCCCTCCATACACGTGAAAACCTGCGCTCTTAACGGGAGAGACTGATACCGCAGAGAGGGCTCCTAATGGAATAGTCACAGTGATGGGGGGGTTGCATCGGAGACTTACTGACAATCGATTGTGGTATCGACGTTGTAGGGCCTTGGGACAAACATAGGGTTTGCTCTTTTGGCAGTTCCTAACACTGGAACCGAGAATGTCTACTCTGGCTAACCAAGGAGCAACTCGCACTGAAATAAGGACCTAATATTCGAAGCTATTTTGTGATTGAAAACCATGCAACTTACAAACTCAAAGGGTTAAAGACCAACATTTTTTTTTTACTTGGTAAAACCCAGTTTGTAATCGGGAAAAGTCTTTCCAATTTGCAAAATTGGCTTGAGATCCATTCGGAATCTCAATAAGGTGGGGCATAAAAGAGGTGCCCTTGCCTACATGCACGCTGCAATGATACACATCAAAGCTTCAAAACCTCAAAGGATGACGTAACTGATTTGCAAAGGGGAAGGTGTCCCTTTAAGACACCCGTCACTTTGTGAATGCTGTTGTAGCCTCAAGGGAGTATGCAGGTAGGCAATGGTCACGGGGACCAAATGGGAACTTTTTTTGTTTCGTTTTTAAATACCAGCACCCCTGGAATAGTGGTCTGTTGTTCCTTGCTTGACACCATCCCTGTGTTTTTTAACAAATTGGGCTAATTGATGTTCTTTAGGCAGGGCATTCTGAGACCCCTTGCGAGTGGAGATTTTGAGAAGCAACATATTAGTACATAGATCGCATTGCAAAATGAAAGAATTTTCACAACACTGCTTCCAGAGCATGACTTTATTGATTACCTTCTACAATGAAGCATGAACCACACCCTGACTTGCTGCTGTGACATCAGAGCACAGATCTAACCGTCAGAGGACTGGCACCACGAAAGTCACTAGGCATCCGCCTGTGTGCTTTCTTGTCCTTTCCTGGCGGCACCGATAGGAATGTAATGATTTCCCACTCTTAAATAGCAGGCGGCTACATAGCTACAGTTGTAACCAGGGTTAGTCAACTGATGGCACCAATTCCTATTTTGGAGGGTGGCAGCTACAGCGCTACCCTCCGATGGCACAGCCTCCTCGCTTGAGGCGGAGGCGGCGCAGTTGGCTGTATCCTATGTAGTATAGATGCTGGCAACTTTTCATAACATCAAAATTAAGGCTAACAATCCTTTCACTCTCGTCGGGCAGGGAGTGCCACACCCTATTGCCATTAATTATCTAACTATGGCTGCTACTCTATCGCACTCCTTCTGGTATGAATATTAATCGAATGGTGATATTTTATGTCATTCGTCCAAATGTGACCTTATGAGTATTAACATGGTGGCAATGTGTGACTATACATAGCCTGTTCATGGTCTGGTGGGAGGCTGGATGGAGGGAGGCCCATGTGAAGCAAGTTTGTCCATTCCATCAAAATTCCTTTAATATTTGTCCTTTATTTTTACTACAAGCAGCCTAGTATTGATGCTGTGATCCTTCTCAACTGGTACCCGTCAACCATTTGGACTCTAGAGTGAAGGCCCCTTGACCCCAGATGCCTATAGAGTACCGCGATGGACAGCCCTGCGCTCGCAGCAGGTACCCAATGAACATTGGCTCCCTGAATAGAACACTGATCTACCCAGCCAATCGGAATGCTCGTGTTTACTCTGACTTGCCTTCGCTCCTTGTTCAGTGAACTTCCCCTCCTTTTGCTTTGCACCTCTACAATTGCAGCCGGTTAACAAGCGTTAACGCCCTCAACAGAGGGTACAGCCACTGTTAATACCACGAGGACGAACAGAGGGCAGTAACATAAGAGTGCAGAACGCAAATAAAGGTGCATGTTGTGTATTTTACCTGCTTGGTAAAGTTATACACCCGTGCCTGTTACACTTCATGTTTCCAGTGCAAGTCAGAGGTTGAAAGTTACCCCTTAAGTTGCAGCCTCTTTCACTTCCCCTCACTATTCTTCACGTTCTAGCCACCAACAGTTCACAAGACACCACCTTCTAAACAATGGGTGCCTCTCGCCGACCGCAGGAACGCACACACCGACAACAGGATGACCACGATGTGTCCTACAAAGTGGGAAATGCTTTATCACAGATCCAACAAATGAGGAAGCCTCTCAACCCGTGTAAACTAGGAACACATCAATGGCCAAAGAGATGCATGTTAATTACAAATGAATCATCACCTGTTGCAAAGAACTGTGTGTGACCTGCATGTCATAATCATGGGTAGTCCGCACCCGCATATAATCTTTTATTGTGTTAACATTTGTGCCGTTAGCTCTTGTAATGTAATAATGTGTAAGGTGAAGTGATAGGTATATTTTCGTACAATGTGGAGAAATCAGCATTTCAATTATGTATGATTAGATGAAAACCTTAATGTGAAGAATTGTACATGTGACTAAAGAACGTTATAATTTGTATGCTTATGTAATGCAGTGATTTAAATGTGCTCAGTAATAATGATCATGTATACGAGTGTTTTATGAAATTACGTGTTGTTTCTTATGTTGGCCGAATTCTGTAGCCCTAACGTGTATTTCTCCCTGCTGCTCTCATGGTAGGTTTGCTAGTAGAATTCATGTGTATGATGAACTTGTTCTTTCTCACGTTTTCCGTTGCAGGTGGAGAAAATCATCTTTGTTAGTTAGAATAATGTCTTTGTTTTAGGAGTTAGGCTTAGGGAGGAGAAGATACATTGAACGGCGATGCTGATAATGTGGGATCGTGTTCTTTCTCACCGGAGGGAGAATTAGAAACAAGGTCATCGAGCCAAGGCCTGGGAGCATCGATGCCACATGGAAAGTTACCTACGAGGAGGTGTCATGCATGGATGGGGTGATGTTGCACAGCATTATGGGAAGTCCCATACCAATTCATGTACTGGAGTTAGGGACAGAGTCCGGGGACTTCTGGCTTGCCTTGAGAAGAGAGAGCATCTTAGAACAAGCTCTGTTGCTTTATGCTACTTGACCCATTCAACGCGAATGGTCTTCTTAGGAAGCCTTCACATGCTGACACCTTTTTCAGAACTTGCCTTTGGGAATGCTAAGTAGGGATGTCACGTTAGCGAAAGTGTAGGGACAGACTCATGCTTTTTACCTACGAACCTCCAATGAAGGGTCCTCTTGACATCGGAACTGTGATATTCTGTGTTCTGATTCTCGAACTTGTTATCCTGTGTATGCTACACCATCTTAACTTCACCCGTAGGTTTGGCTTTGTATTAGTTCCAATGTATTTCTACACCCTCGTCTTGAGGTGTTTGTATGTCCAGCTGTTCTTGGCTTTGTAATAAACTAACTAAACTTGGAATCGAGAGTCTGTGATTCTTCGGAGTCATGGTTCATTAGAACTGTAATGCATAATTGGCTAACGATATTTCTTCCCTCCACAATTTCAAGCAATTTCAAGCAGACAAAAAGAGACATCGGCCAGGGGTTCTAGAGTGCCATGCCACCTTACCCTTTCATCATCGGGAGTTTGACAACATGATTGCTACTGAGTTGGGTAACAATAAAACCTATTATTTAGGGACAAAAGCTAATTCCACTTTTGGTTGATGTTAGGTAAATGGTGAATATTATGACCAACATGTAAGCACGTTAGAGGTGACGTAGTGGTTGTGGTTTATTCATTACAAGAACACACCTGCAGTGTGTTAGTGCATTGGGGTGAACGTTAATTGCTGAAGAATACAGGTAGCTCACCCACATAATCTGTGCCCAATGCCCTCAAGGGTTCTAAAGAGGAGCAAGTGCTTCTGTGCCACAAAAACTATTTTTCCCAATGTAACGGCTGTATCAGGTCTCCAGCAGACCGTACTCTAATACTCACAGTGTCTTATGCTCATCTGTTCATACACAATAAATCATCAGTCATGTGTGAGTTTGGGCAGTGCCCCGCCTGCATTTTTTCACATAACTCTATTGGTCAAAATGTTATGCAGCGTTTCTTCTGGTGCACAACCCTGTGCACAACCTCAGATGTGGGAGTGACAGGGAAAAAGAAACAAATGGCACATGTGCAGTGGGGAGGCAGTACACGTTTGATCCATCAAACAAGCACAAAATGTGCTCTTTGGAGGGCAGGTGAACTAGTGTTATGTTGGTCATAAGAAGTGTAGGTCAGCGCAAGGTCTTCAGTCACTGGGTTTGTAAAATGGGCCTGCAATGCTTACTGACTTGAACTAGGAACCAAGCTGAGGAACATCAATTAAGGGCTATTGAATCTACTTGAAAGTCTCCTCTACTACTGATACCAAATGCCTCAAATACTGCCTGCACATCATCCAGACATAGATGTCCAGCATCTATCTGAAGCTCACCCCAAACAAGACCGATTTCCTGTTATTTTATAACAACAAGAAACAGTACAAACCTGCCTCAGTGATTTAACCCTGATGGCTTCGGACCTCAATGATCACTGAATTATAAATGATTTGGATTTAAACTAGACACAGTCCTCCCCCTCAAGGAACACATTGCCAAAAAACCAAAGAAAACCTGGTGCCGGCTCTTTCTTCTAAAGGAGTACAACAGTTTCTTCCAGAAAGTGACTTCAGAAGTGCTGTTCAAGCCCTTGTACTCTTGCATTCAGTTAGTGGCAATGCTCCTGTTACATGACCTCACAGACTCCACACTGGCATCTGTCAAGGGCATCCTACAAGCTGTAGCATGTCTCATCCAGTGCCTGAAGACGTATGATCACATCACACCCATCCTGATGGAACTTCATTAGCTTCCCTTGCCAACCCACACCATCTTTAAAAATAGCTGCATCATTTATAAAGCCATCACGACCAGCACCCCTGCCTATCTTTGCAGACAATCGCGCCATCTTTGATGGCTCTTGGCACACCCGCAGCCAAGATGCCATTAGATTAAAGACTAAGAAGAATAAAAAGAAAAGGCTGCAGGTCTTTTCCATCTATCCACCCAGGATCTGCAACAACACCCCCGTGTCCATCAGGACTGCCCCAACAGTGCTCAAATTTAGGAAAGAGTTTAAGGAGTATCTCCTTAAAGAAAATTACATCACACTATATCACAATGCATTAACAGTCAACATATCTCTCTCTCCTATCACTCGTTGACTTTATGATTGTCTTTGACCATGTACAGCGCTCCGCTAGAAATACCTCATTCATACATTGAAGGCATCCAGGCAGAATGTCTTCAGAGCTGCTGTGTGCCCGACTGTCTTTGTCAGTGTGTTTGTATGTGCGTGTGTTGGTGATTGCATGATGTGCCCACCATTGGCATAATGTTGCCCCTTGTTTAGTGGAGGTAATTCATGCTATGTTGTGGACATTCGTGGCATAATGGAGCCAATACCTTGAATAATTCTGTCCCAGGCAAAATAGATGACCATGTAAAGCGAGGCATGCTCTGGCATCCATTTCATGGGATGATGACACATGGGTCTGTAAAGCACTCTATATTATTTTATGATAAAAGCTTAAAATGAAACGCTTGTATTGCAGGACAAAAATAGTGTTTTTTCATGAGAATGATAAGACTACAGCTGTTTGAGATCCTTGCCTCCAAGTCTCATGTCGACTGTCTGCTACCTTTAACAACAGCACTGCTATAGGAGCGTGTAACATCTGTCTAGCTCTGCTATCTTTAATTATGTAGGTATTTTTGCAATATTCATTATTTTCTTTTTTATTAGTATTCTACAGGGCAACTCCTCTGGAATGTATTAGAACGCTTTACATGGAACAGTGGTGCATAAATGGCTGGAATCAAAAAATACAACAGTAAATATTAATTGTCAAAGGATATAGTCAACAATCTCTAAAAGTCTATGTTAATCAAAACAAAGGTTGAAAAGATACGTTTTACTTTTCCGAATGACAGAAGATTGGTTTAAGTTCTTACTTGGGCTACCAAAAAAAAACATAGGTTTGTTGCAGAGTTTGTGAATGAAAGATTTATTTAGCATTGGGAGGTTTTGAATTCAAAATGTAGTGTAATTCCAAATGCAGGGAGTTCTCCCAAGGCCTCTTTTAACACTGTAGATGGTAATCAGGTGGTTTCTCTAGGCAGGTATTTTTGTACAAAAGGGGATGTTGGTCTGTCAAGATTGGGAAGCTGTGACCAAATTTCTGTGAAGACGGCAAACTTTTCCTGAAATAAAGTTAGTACTATGGAAATGATGTGCCATGTGAAATTGCATTTCCAGGACAGTGTGCACCACCAGTTGCTTTGTAAACATGTTGTAGGAACTGTATCGTTTTTTCAAATTTGACTTGGGTGAGAGAATCCTAGCTCTCCTGGAAAGGGTCAGGCTTGCTTGGCTCACCATGAAAAATTTGGATACTTCATGAGTGCCACCTCAAAACATATTGATGTAAAATGCCATGTTACCTTCAATCAGTTCCACAGATCTTGGGTATGAAAACTTGCATTAACATTCTATTATTGCTTAAAAGGAATTTCGTACAATTTGTTGTGTTTCTAGCATTCGTGTAGTGTCCAGTAACAAGGGTTGGAACAAGGTCTACTGCCACCCGAGCACTTTGAGGCAACATTAAGGTGACATTTATTTATAAACTCAATATTGGAGGGCTCATCTATCAGAACTATTTTACCTGTCAAAAAGTTCAAACTCCAGTTTTTGACTCCTGTGACGTCCTAAAACCCGATTTAAAAATCTCTTCAAAAGAAACCATATATACACACACACACACACACACACAATATAAAGACCGCTGAAACCAACCCAAGAAATTATTTAGGAAATAAACACATCACCCTGAAATTAATAATCAAAATGACATTTATATCAACTGGAAATAAAATGATTATTCACTTTAACATGACCATGACAGAAATCACTGAAAAACTTTTAGTCCAAAAAAGAGGAATATAAACCCAAAATTCACAAACCAAGAAATCAGAAAACTGGAACGAAACTGGAAGATAACCTCTGACCCAAGAGTTCTCACAAAGGTAGAAGAAAAAGAAGGGAAAAACTACACACTGATCATTATGATTACAGAATCCACATTGCTACATCAAAAGATCCACAGCTCTTTCAACAAACTGAAAACATTTGCAAAATTGTTAAGAACGGAACTAAACCCCCGGCGACTTCCTCTCCACAAAATTCAACTGTTGTCATAAACACCCAAAGCCAGACTCCATTTTGAGTATATTAAGTTAGCATGTCTGTCTTTAGCCCACCTGCAAGTCATTATCTTTCGCAGAACTCGCGAAAGTGTCAATTTATCTAAACAATGACTTTGCAAACACAAAAGGCGACACAAGTCTGCTACAAGCTCCATGATATCTGCATTTCAATGTCTGACAGTGAAAGTTTAAATTAAACAGGTAGTCAGAGTTGACATATTTTCATCATGCTGGTTCATACCGACTATTTCTCGGATTAATGGAAAGCCTCCTGATGTATGGCAAAAGTCAGTGGTCAATCCAAAAAATCTCATCAATTGACCACTGAGGTAGAGAGGTCTTTGCCACATACTATCGCAAGAGGTCCTGCTAGTCTGCGGCACCATCCATTCCTATGCTGGGAGCAGATACATAGAGGAGAGGAGCTGAACCCAGCTGATGTGTGTTTTATTTCAGCAGTAACACTCTCTCCTGGCTGAAGTCTGATAGTCACAGCTGCTCCGCTGTAAACGTGTTTACAGTGTGATGAACCCCAAGAAACTCCAGAGGCAAGTTAGCTACTCCATGCTCTCATAGAGTAGCACATAAAAGTAGTCTTTAGGGTGCCAGGCTGCTAGAAAACATTACAAATATGTTAGAAATGTTTATATTATTCTTGCTATTAGTAACACGTTTGAGTGCAGTTCGAATTGTATTATGGTTATTATTCATATACTAAACAACAGGACAAGACTGCTGGAATAAATTCTTTTAAATATATATAGTGTCTTCGCACACAAGAACCACCAACCACACAGCCCCCAAGAACCGGATTTGACCACCTCAGCTGCATCCTACTCAACACGTGCTCCCTCAACAAACATGCTGTGGAAATCTGGGAACTGCTCGACTCCATCTCCCCCGACATCACCTTCTTCATGGAAACCTGGATGAACCCCACCTCTGCACCTGATATCTCAACCGTCATCCCCGACAGATACAAAATCATCCACAAAGACTGTGCCAACCGACCAGGCGGAGGCATCGCCATTGTACAGAAAAACACCCTCCACCTCACAACTAGCTCCGACGACCACTCACCAGACATAGAGCACATCCACTTCCAGATCTAGACCAACCCGAACTCCACCTTCTGTGGTACACTCATCTACAGTTCCCCCGGATCCTGCCCCCCATTCAGCGAATCCATAGCCAACTTCTTTGCACACCACGCCCTTGCCTCAACAGACTACATCCTCCTTGGAAACTTCAATTTCCACCTGGACAACCTCAGCGACCCCACCACCTCAGCCCTACAGGAGAACCTCACCACCAACGGATTAAACAACTGGTCACCTCACCAATGCAATCGGCAGGACACACGCGCAACCCCATCTTCTCTGCAAGCAACATCTCCATCAGCCACACCTCCAAACTCCAATGGACTGGCCACCGCTGCGTCCACTTCTTCATCAAACTCACCCAACACCACCGCGCCCACCACTACCCATGCAGAAGCTGGAACAAGGTCTTCGAAGACCAACTTGCCAACGCCGTCCGCAAGACACCACCACTGACCTCCCTGGACACAAACACATCAGCACACGACACTGGCGCCCCTCAGGAAACCCTCCGACAAACAGCCTGCCGAGAAAGACAGCTAGTTCTCCCCTGCCCTCCAAGAGTCCTCACGCATCTGCAGACGACTCGAGAGAAGATGGAGGAGCAGCAAGACCCCAGCAGACCACGCAGCCTTCAAAATCGCCATCACCACGTACCACCACCTCATCAGAACCACAAAGAAAACGGCCATACAGGAACGTATCAATGCCGGCGCACACAACAGCAAAGAACTCTTCACTGTGATCAAAGAATTCACCAAACCCAGCACGGATGCCACTGACATCCCCCCTCCCAAGCCCTCTGCAACAACCTTGCCACCTTCTTCCACCACAAGATCACAGACATATACGACAGCTTCTCAACGCAGGACCCACCCTCCCCACCCGTAGCCACCACACCCAACTGCTCCAGATCCCAGCCGACCCTCTCCACCGACGACACCTTACGGATCATGAAACCATCCACTCTGGAGCCCCCTTGCACCCCTGCCCCCATCACATCTTCAACCAAGCCAGCGCCAAAATCACCCTTGAACTCTGCCACACATAAACTGCTCCATCGAGTCTGCAACCTTTCCTGGAGAATGGAAACACCCAGAGATCAACCACCCTGCTGAAAAAACCCTCCGCCGACCTGACGGACCTCAAGAATTACAGGCCCATCTCTTTGATCCCCTTACCAGCCAAAGTCATTGAGAAGGCCATCAACGCCCAACTCACCAAATTCATCGAAACAAACCACATCTTGGACACCTCCCAATCAGGCTTCAGAAGCAACCACAGCACCAGGTCTGCACTTCTCTCTGCAACAGACGACATCTGCAATCTCCTCGACTGAGGAGAAACTGCAGCCCTCATCCTCCTTGAGCTCCCAGATGCTTTCAACACCATCTCCCACCACACTCTCTGCGCAAGACTTCACAACGCCGGCATCCGCCTCAAAGCTTTAGCGAGGATCCTCTCCTTCCTCACCGGTCGAACCCAGAGAGTCAGGCTCCCACCGTTCTCCTCAGAACCTACAAATATCAGCTGCAGAGTCCCTTAAGGCTCCTCCCTGAGCCACACCTTTTTCAACATCTACATGGCCCCGCTGGCAGCCATCGTCAGAAACCATGGACTTAACATCGTCTCCTATGCCGATGACACCCTGCTGATTCTTTCCCTCACCGACGAACCTACAGCTGCAAAGAATAACTTCCACAACGGGATGAAGGAAGTCACCACCTGGATGAAGGAACACTGCCTCAAACTCAACTCTGACGAAACTGAAGTACTCATCCTGGGAACCACCCCCTCCACGTGGGACAACTCCTGGTGGCTCGCAGTGCTCGGAGTCTCCCAAACCCACCGACCACGCATGCAACCTCTGCATCATCCTGGACTCCTCGCTCTCAAGGAACCACCAAATCAACGCCGTCTCATCCTCCTGTTTCCACATGCTTCGAAAGATCTTTAAATGGATCCCCACCGAGTCCAGAAGAACGGTCACCAAGGCACTCGTCAGCAGCAAACTCGACTACGGCAACGCACTCTACACCGGCACCACCCAGAAGCTCCCAAAGAATTTGCAAAGATTCCAGAATGCCGTTACAAGGCTTATCCTGGACATCCCCCGCCGCAGCCACATCTCCAGTCACCTGAGAGCCATCCACTGGCTCCCGATCAACAAAATAATCACCTTCAAGCTCCTCATGCACACCTACAAGGCCCTCCATAATATCGGACCTCCATACCTCAACCACCGCCTCTCCTTCCTGGCCTTGGCCAAGAATTCACGGATCCGCCAGACCGTGGTTTGAAGAGGAGCCTTCTCCTACCTCGCCCCGAAGACCTGGAAATCTCTTCCTCTACATCTCAGGCAATCACCCTCACTGCCTCAATTGAGGAAGGACCTCAAGACGTGGCTCTTCGACTGAACTGGCTCTACGACTGAACTGCAGAACCCCCCTCAAGCGCCTTGAGACGTTAACAGGTGACTAGCCGCGCTCTCTGAGAGCCCTGATTGATTGATTGAGAAAGGGCGAACTGGTGTGGTGCTGTCCTTGCATTTTACAGCACGTGGGGCGTCTCCGAGGCATGTCAGGTAGGCCGCAGAGACGGAAGGCATAAATGAAACTAGCTCTTCTGAGAAAAGGGCGTGCAGTCTTGACAAAAGCTAGAGTGCAGGTGAATTAAGCTAAAAAAAACCTCCCCTGGTCCCTGAAGCAAGCTCCCCAGTCTCTGACTGTGACAAAGGCAAGCACCGATGAACCATGAAGGCCGACGAGGCGTGTACTGCACAGAGCACGACAACAGTTTACGAGCCATGCCTTGCTAGTATTGGCTTCAGTGCAGGTTGATCTCTGTCTTTATGTTGTTTTATTACTTTTGCAGGGCGCAAATTGTTTCAGTGTTGGTGAAAGGTGTGACAGACAATGGCTCAGGAATTCAAAGTCCATTTGTCGTCCAAAGACGAGAACCAGGTGTGACACTCCATAGTTGTAGGAAGCTGGCTCTGTATATACTATACCAAAGTGAGGTATAGTGTGCACAGAGTCCAGTGGAACCCCAAAGGTAGGCAGAGGCAAAGTTAGATAGAACCTTACTCTCTATTTGTGGTAGTGTGGTCGAGCAGTAAGGCAGTATCAGAGGACAGTGTTAAGCATTTATTGTACCCACTCAATCAGCAAATGATTTCACACACTCAAAGACTGAACATCAGACCAATTGGTTTTGTATAAAAATATTCTTTTAGTTATTTTATTTTCTAGAACCAAGCAAGCCTGGCACAGGTAGGTTGATAAATACTTTGCAGTAAATATACAGTTTGAAATGCAATTGTAAATGTACTTTTGAAATGGTTACAGTTTGAATTACTGGTAATGCAATACTGTGAAATGCTGTACATATACTTTGTATCGACTTTGCAATGAAAATTACAGGCAAGTTACTTTTACGTTACTTTTGAGATTACTTTTTAGATTACTTTTTCTACTCAGTGTGATATGCCTAGATATCACACTGGGACATTTCCTAGAGAAAAGGTAAGTAAAATCAGTTTTGCACAATTGTTATTTCTTCTGGTTTCCATACAAATCAACTCAACACAGAACATTTTTCAGAGAAAAACAGTCAATGGATTCCTATGGAGAGAAATTAAGTTAACGGTTACTAGGTAAGTAATCAGTCTTTGGAGTTGATCTTCTGGGGTTAGAACAAGGGTTCCCCCAGGGTCAAGGAAGCACTCTCGTTACACCCTCAGCGGCACTAGGGAGGCCGGGTGCAGAGCGCTGAGGCCCAATGTTATCCAATGGGGGATAGAGGGGCTCCGGTTGGTGGCTGCTGGCAAGCAGGCCACTGGGTTGTGGGAGCAGAGCTCCTGGACTTTAGGTCAGGGCAAATGGGGAAACAAAGTAGCACCAAAGGTGCACCCTCAGCTGCACTAGGGCGGCTGGGTGCAGGGTGCTGTTTCGACGTCAGGCACCCTGTTGGTTTCAATGGAGAACCTCCGGTTTTCAAAAGCGCTGCAGGCAGGGAGATGAAGGTCTTCTGGGTGCGACCACCACTTCGAGAGGTATGTTGGGAAGTTAGGGGTTGGTTAGGCACCGTTGGTTTGGGCACACAAGGCCGTGGGGCGTCGGGTGCAGGGGTGCCTTTTGGGGTCGGATCTTCTTGCCAGCTCCTGGTCGCGGTTAGGGGGGCCTTCTGGATTTAGGCTGCAGGCGTCGTCTGGAGGCTTGAGGCAGGTCAGGGGTCACCGGATCTCGATTCAGGATCGCCGGGGTGACCTCCTCGTGGTGTTTGCCCACTTGAGCTCGGTCCATGGACGGCGGATGCAGAGTGGGGCGGTATCCGGCCAGAGCCAGAGGTTGCAGGTGAACAAATCCGGTGTTCATGGGAAACAAGTCTTTGTGCTTGAAGGCAGGCAGGTCCTCCGGGGTTTTTGAGGTTGCTGGCTGCAGGACACACCAGGATTTCGCAGGAGCAGGTTCGAGGTGGGGACAGGCCGGTAGGGCCGGGGCCAAGTCAGTGGGTGTCTTCCTCTTGATAGCTTCGGCACGGCTGTATGGTCCTTCTTCTTCTTTTCTTGTTGCAGGTTCTTGTCTGAGGAAACAAGGTTTAGGGGTGCTCCTAAATACTAAATTTAGGGGCGTTACAGGTAGGTAAAAGGCAGGGACCAATGGGTCCCTTCCCTGGGGTGGGTACACCCCTTATTATGCCACCCTCCAGTGGGAGGGGGGGCATGAGCCTGTCCCTGGTTGGCTGAGTCTCCCCATCTTCAAGATGGCGTGGACTGAGAGTTGTGCTTCACCTCACCTCCCCCACCTGAGGGGTGGAGTTGGCAGAGGTGGGCACACCTCTCTTCCTCACTTGTTTTTCCTGCCGGTTCTCCCGCCCAAAGTGGGGGTCAGAACTAGTGGGGACCAGTTGCTGAGTGCAGCAAGTGGCCTGGGGAAGCTCACAAAGGCGGCAAGCCTTTCAAACTTCCCCTTTGTGAAGCCTGCCCATGCTGGGGGAGGAGGCTTGGCACCTCGTCCCAGGATGTGCATTGTTTCAGGCCCCAGAGAGCAGCAGGCTCTCGACCCAGGGGTCCAGAAACATGTCTGGTGGTGGCAGCTGAAATGTGAGATGTGTGCCATGTCGACTCTTCACTTTGTTCTGCACCAAAACACGCAGCCTGCAAAGGCAGTGTGTGTGTGTCAGGGTACAGGACTTCTAATGGAGGCACAATAAGTGCTGCAGCCCTTCGAGGCCTTCTCTGGTCACAGTGCCCTGGGTACCTGTGGTACCATTTACCAGGGACTGACCTGTGGCCATATATGCCAATTGGGTTTAGGCTTCAATGCAGTTTTAGGGAAAGAACATAGGCCCTGGGTATCTGATTAGCAGGAGTCCAGGGCACACTCAGTCAAAGCACATCAGCAATTCAGCAAAAAGTGGGGGCAACCATGCAGAAAGAGGGCACTTTCTCACAATAGTATACCACGGGACGGTTCCCATTCTGTAAAATAAGTGGCCTCCATGGCCACCATGCTCATTCAGTGTGAAGCCTCTTTGCTTTCTTATCCGATTATTGACTCGAAATCCACAGAAGCAGAGGATGTTGTGTAAAAAAAAATTGTGCAAATCCTCCTCGAGCCACCCCAATAAAATATTGCGATCCGTACATATGGGCATCCCTAGTAGTCCCACTAGGGATGCTCAGGCCTTAGTAGGTCATTCTAGAATCATCTTAACTGCAGAACAGACTCTCCCTCTGGAGGAAATCGCCATTGGAATCCCCAAGCAAACGGGATTGAGGGATTCCAAGGAGAGGGGTGAGGCGCGATAAAGTGAGGCTCGCGACTCCGTTCACATAGACATAAACTGAGGAATGATCTTAGAGCAGCCATTTACATTCATCCCGCACATAAATGGTCATCAAAACCAGCATGTTTTACGTGCTGAGCTCTGAAAACTATCGTAACTTCCAAAACTTTCAAGTGCAAGGGCAGTCACTGTATCGAATGTCCTCTGCTCTGCCTTCTCGCTGTGTTACTGCTGAGGCAAGGTCGGAAACTGCACCCTGGAAGCTTTTGGAATTGTCTGGGCCATTGGAGTTTTTTGTGGGGAATGCATGCCCCGACCTCAGTTAATATGACATTTTAAAACCCACTCTTTAGCCGCACTGTGCAGCCTTTCGTTACCTGATCATACCTGCCAACTTGAAGAACAATCTCACAGTGTGAGGAGGGGGCGGGGACCTGAAGGCGGCAGGGTGTCGTACTGATGAGTACCTATGAGGCACTTTTGAACTCCACCCCGCCCTCAAGCCCCCTCCTCCCAAGAAAGAAGCGCTTGTTGAGGTTGGTGCGATGTCCTGGGGTGTTTTCACACTCCTTAATGGACTTCCGCAGTTCAATGCCTCGGAAAACGAGCTGGAAAACCACTATTTACACTGGTTTTCCACTCGTTTTTACTGCCACCGTGTGATATCTGCTCCTCACCGGGAGACGTGTGATGGGAACCGATATTGTATCACACGGAGGCACCATATGAGTTGGCAGGTATGCCGGATTAGACGAGGATGATAATCTCAACAGTGGGCGGGGAAAGAGAGGCTGGCTAGGGAGGGGACACATTCCTTCTTAAGGTCATTCGCTTTAAGTCACTTTTTGAATAATCAGAAACAAAAATCTGTCCGTAAACAGGTTGGAGGAGCACCCTTCAAAAATATCTTGATAAAAATAGAATGAGGTGTGGCAGCTTCGTCTTTCAAGGACTTCTTCAAAGTACCTGAAGCGAAGTGGTTGTTGTTACTTAGATCAGGCACATGAAGGGCACTGGCATTGAAGTCGGTCATGTGACAAGCCCTGCCGAAGGCGGAGGGGTTGTCTTGACTCCAACCACTCCACCCAGAAGGGGGTTAAATGCCACCACTTCAGCAAGGCTTCAGACCTCTTAGATTTTTGGGACAAAGGTTGCTTGATCAGGCATCTAGTGTGGCCTCCACCTACCCATCTAGAACACAGGAGCAGCCAAGCCTTACCGTGTCTGTTAAATAGTCTTTACATTTCCCTAAATATGATCTGAATGTAGACCGGAAGCAAATATCTGTAAAAACACTCAGTTGAAATTTGTATCTCAAGGGCCAGATTTCGGTTGGGAAGCCCAAAAACACTTTCCTGGGCCTTGAACCCAGAAACGCAGTTCCAGCGAAGTCTAGAACTAGACAAAGTGTGAACATTAATCACTATACAGAAGTAAAGGGCTGACTAAAAACCAGGCATGGCTTTACATTTTTGTCTGAAGAATATGGTTGCTCCTCCAAAGCTATGCTGGCAATGGTCTTCAGTCAGTAGATCTCAGAACGATCCGCTGTTTGATAGCGACACCAGAACCTCCTTGGTGCAGTGAGTTTCTGTATGTTACCTAGTCCATGCAGCCCTCTGTTATTCCTGCTTGCAGCAATGTCACGACTAGAGGAGCGATGTCTACCAATAGCGCAGGTGAGGAAAGGTTTGACGTCCTTGCAGACCAAAGACTCTTCACGGGAGAATTGACCTGCAGCACGGTACTAGACAATTAGGAAGAAGAAAATGCTTGTTCAGCTTCAGCCTGATAATTGTAGAGCGCTTTCGTCCAGTCACGGCTGTCAGCTCCCTGTATTTAGAAGCGCTGAGCTGCATGGGTAATGTCACTTGACTCACGCCCAACCGGCATAACAAAATTAAGAATAATGTTGGAGTAGCGACAGCATCTGGATGCGGCAGTAGCACATAATCAAGTGCCCATTTGCTATTTGCCAAGTTTGTGATCTTGGGCGCTGTCATAAAATGTATTTATATTTCTTTCTCTTGCTCTCTAATATTGTAGCTTTCAATGCAATGCTGCAGCTTCTGTTGAAATGCAAACCAATATTGCAGCTTCCAGCACAAAGCAATCAAATGCTATAGGCTCCAATCCAATGATATATGCATTTCTGCAGCTGCAACTTTTTTCAACGAATTATGGATTTGTCAGTTTCCTATGGGTGATCAAAATAAGATTAATGGCGCTCAGCAAGCAGTACACATATTATTGGTCGAAGCAAATAATATCGCTGCGGTACTTACATGTAGGGAGATTCACCCAACTCCCTAAATGTGATCAGGCGATCATCAGTACAAATATCTTTTATCCTTTAGCACACGCTATTAGACAGTACATATAGTTAGTAAAATGTTAGCATTCATAGAAAATCACAGATAACTTGTTTGTCTTTCTGTTTGAAGTCCAATTCTTTTATTTTTAGCCACAAAGCCAACACGTGCTTCGTCGCTGTTCGGGATTCACCCGTGAATTCGTCAGGGCTGTCAATATCTCCAAACTTTTCTTATCTTGCATCCGTTTGTAATTCCTTCCCGGTCGCTCTAGTCAATATCCTTAAAAATCAATATCCCCATAATCAATATCCCGGAGTTCACTCGCTCGTCGTGCATGGAGAATAGACAAAGTGTGACTGTCCGGATACGGGACAACTGACCAAAATATCGCTTACACAGTTACATTGGAAACATTTTAAATTGATTGATAGGAGACCTCATATTACGGGGATATTCATTTTAAGGATACTGACTAGAGCGACCAGGACGGATCCAAGATAAGAAAAATTTGGAGATAGTGACAGCTCTGACGAAGTCGCAGGTGAATCCCGAACAGCGACGAAACACGTGTTGGCTTTGTGGCTAAGGATAAAAGAATTGGACTTCAAACAGAAAGACAAACAAGTTATCTGTGATATTCTATGAATGCTAACATTGTACTAATTACATGTACTGTCTAATAGCGTGTGCTAAAAGATAAAATATATTTGCGATTATGGATTTGCAGCATTTGCCTTATAATCCATTATCTGCTGCATATTCTGCAGATTGTAACAAAAAAAATGTTTCTAGCTCCACTGAAATAGAAGTTATTAAATCAAATCAAACTGGACTTATATAGTGCTGCTAATAACCCAACAGGGTATCCAGGCACTTGTCGGTCCCAGGAGGCTCATTCGAACAGCCAGGTCTTAAGTGCTCTTTGGAATCTGGTAGAGAGGAGATAGTCAGGAGCTGCATGGGGAGGGTGTTCTAGGTCTTTGCTTCAATGTGAGAGAAGGAGCCTCCTCTTGTGCTTCGGTGGATGCGACAAGTGTGGGCAAGTGCAAGTGATGCAGATCGTAAATTTCTTGACGGTTGGTGGAAGTTCAGGCGGTGGTTGATGGAGGTGCATCCATGGTTGTGTAGAGCCTTGTGTGCGTGGGTCAGCATCTTGAATTGGCATCTCTCCTGTACAGGGAGCCAGTGGAGTTGCCTGAGGCGGGATGTGATGTGGGTTCATCGTGGGAGGTCGAGGACCAGTCTGGCTGTGGCGTTCTTTATTGTCTAAAGTCTAAGTAGGAGGTGTTCGGCGATTTCCACATAGAGGGCGTTGTGATAGTCCAGTTGGCTGGTGATGAGCGCCTGCGTCATGGTGCGTCTGGTGTACAGGGGTATCCACTTGAGGATCTTACACAGCATGCGCAGGGTGAGGAAGCAGGTAGAGGAGATGGCGTTGATCTGTGATTTCAGGGAGAGCTTCTTATCTATGATAATTTTGAGGTTTCTGGCATGGTCTGTGGGTGTGGGTCCCAGGTCTGAGTGCCACCAGGTGTCACTCCACGGGTTGTAGTTGCTGCAGCAGATTAGTAGTGCGGTCTTGTCCGCCTTCAGCTTCAAGCAGTTGTTCCTCATCCAGTTGGGAACGTCTGTCATGCATCTGTGGAAGTTGGTCCTGGTGGTGGTAGGGTTGTCAGAGAGTGAGAGGATGAGTTGCATGTTATCTGTGTAGGATATTATGTTGAGTCCCTGAGATCTGATAATGTTGGCGAGTGGGGTCATATAGGCGTGAAGAGCGTGGGGATTAGGGATGAGCCCTGTGGGACACCACAGAAGATATCCTTGGGTTTGAAGGTGAAGGGTGGTAGGCAAACCCTCTGAGTTCTTCAAGTGAGGAAGGAGGCGATCTGAGTGCGTCTCCTTGGATGCTTAAGTGGCGGAGTCTTTTGTTCAGTGTGTGGTGTGATATGGTGTCAAAGGCCACTGAGAGGTCAAGCAGTTTTAGAGTTGCTGTTTCTCCTTGGTCAAGGAGGGTTCAGATGTCGTCGGTGGCTGCGATCAGGGCAGTCTCGGTGCTGCGATTGCTGCGGAAGCCAGATTGGGAGGCGTTGAGTAGCTGGTTCTGCTCGAGGTGTGCTATGAGTTGCCTGTTGATTGCTTCCTCCAGTACCTTGGACAGAAATGGAAGCAGGTAGATTGGCCAGTGGTTTTTGAGTTCGCTGGGGTTGGCGGACGGTTTTTTGAGACGTGGTCTGACTTTGGCATGTTTCCAGGCATCCAGAAATGTTGGAGTGGTGATTGAGGTGTTGAGCACGGTGGTGAGTTCCTTGCCAATCCTCTAGTTTCTGAAGTTGAAGATGTGGTGTGGGCATGGATCTGTGAGAGCTCCTGAGTGGATGGACTTTATGATTGAGGTGGTGTCCCGGGTGGAGAGATGGTTCGTCTGTGGTTCGTGTTGTGTGCGGTGGGAGAGAACCTTTCGAGAAAGTCCACGGGTGAGGGCTGGGGTTCAAATTTTCTGTAAATGGTTGTGATCTTGTCGTGAAAGAAGTCGGCAAGGTTGTCACACAGCTCTTGTGAGGGTGTGATGTTGTTTTCGCTGCCGGACAGGTTGGAGAACTCCTTAATGATGTTGAAAAGCTCCTTGCTGTTGTTGGTGCCGATTTCGTGTGTGTGGTTAGGGCCATCTCCTTTGTTGCCCCCAGCAGGCGGTGGTAGAGGTTGAGAGAGGTTTTGAAGGCTACTCTGTCTGAGGTGCCCTTGCTGGCGCACCATCTCCTCTCCAGTTGTTTGCTGTCATGCTTCACTGTTCTTTGGTCTTTGGTATACCAGCTGGCCATTTTGGTGGCTCTTCTCTGCTTGTTGCTGTGGGTAATGCTTTCTGCGCAGTTGGTGATCTAGGCGTTGAAGTTATTAATTCCCTGTTCCAGATTGGTGGCGGGCTGGGTTGGAGGTGTTGAGAGCCTCTGTCCAGCAGGCCTCTAAAATTGTTCCCCAGCTGCGATGGTGGGGGGCGCTGGCCATTTTGAGGGTGGCCGTGTGGGGGTTGGAGATACTGAAATGGACAATGGAGTGATCGGTCCATGTGGGTTCTGTGATGTGGCTTTATATGGTGCGGTTGCTGGAGGCAAAAAACAGGGTCCAGTGTGTGCCCTGCAGTGTCTGTGGGCTGTAGCTGCCAGTGCTGTACCGTACAATTCAAGGCTGTAGTTTACCGTGAAATCCAATAAAATTCAATGCTGTAGCTGCCAGCACAATGTAATCCAATGTTTATTTTCATTTGTTTTATTGTGTGCTTGTTATTGTGCTTAATCATACCAAAGTGACCCAACAGGAGGCACGTCAAGGCGCTCTACATAGTGGGAGTAAACAAGATACAATGAACAGCCAATGAAAGGCAAAATGGAGAAGCCACACCACGATATACAGCAAGGGTACAGGCTGTGTGGGAGGAATGCCGGAAGTCTGGAATCACAGCGTGCATATATATATACAGCCAGTAGTTTAGAAAGACTTCAAAGAACAAAGTGTGGTTTAACTCATTAATGGACGAATCTTAAGATACTTTTTTTAAAAGAGTGTCTGAAGAGCATTTCATATTTCATGGGCATTTCCATAGAAACCGCATGTCAGAGCGCCCTTGCGCCTAAGGCAGAAAGTTTCAATGCATACACATTAATTACCCCACAGATACTTCCTGCTACCTGAGAGTTAGAGCTCTAATGTGGCATGTAGTACAATGCAACCCAAGCAATGCAGTAGCATCCAGTGTGACACAGTCAGTGCTACAGCCAGGGCCGTTGGACTTGCCACATATTCCTCCACCTGCTCCGTATTTCTAGCTCAAACGGATGGAAAGTTACTTAAAAAGGTGCACACACGGCGCGGCTCCGTAGCAGACACTTTCTAAAGCTTTCTAAAGGGAACAGTTCTTCTTTCGGTTGCTGAGTGTTCTAGTTGGGTATTAAAAGGGTGTTAATAAGGTGAAACTTAGGAAAAAGATAACGTCCCTGATTAATGAACTATGGATGGGTGTTGTGTCGTCATCGTTACAACAAATCCTTATAACTTTAAATGCAATTCAATCCGGGTGGAAATTATTACTTCTTTATATTAAAATATGTTCTTTCTCTATTAATTCAAATTCACATCCGACACTGTTCTCAAAGCAGAAGTTATTTCAAGAGGAAATCTGAGTACAGAAGCATTACAAACATTAATTCTCTTTTATAAAGTCTGACTACTGAATCTTACAGTACCTTCTAGTGAGATATGGCATTATGCTCATGTAATAAACAGTACTGTTCTGCGGCCCGGGGTGTTTCTTAATGTACAGATATATTTTTCTGGAGACCTATAGAGAGGATGTGAGCAAGCCCAAAACTTGCCTTAAAAATTACCTGGGCTGTGAAGAATAAAAAGGTGTGCTTTTTAGGTCTCGCCTAAGACAGCGCATGCGCTGACACTTGCGAGACATTTTGTTAGCTTAAAGCAGGCTTAGAGCCCGTCCATTGTTTACCATTGGTTGTCTTCATGGTCACTCTCATTTTGCTGCTTCTCTTTGGTTAGACTGTGCCAACTTCACTTACTCTTCGTGTGTTTGTCCCTCCCCTGGAGCATGGCCCCAAGTACTGTTTCAGTGCCCGGCGAGTGCCCTTACGCTACTTGAGCTTTTGGTCCCAGGCTACTTTTTTCTTTTACTACCAGCACTCCAGGCTTGCAGGCATTTTCCCCCCGTACTCTTCCCCCTCCTGTCCTTCTTCCTCCTACCACACTCCTACTGCTGTCTGCCGTGTTCTTTGTCCCTTGCATCCTTCTCCCCATGTCCCTTGTGTTGCTTGTCCCCTCCACACCATTGTTGCTTTCCCTACCCCCAACTCCTCCTGTGTTGTTGCTCCATTGTCATTGCCTGCTCCATCCTTCTCCCCCTGTTATAGCTACATGTGTCCCCCCTGTCCTGTCCCTCTCCTGTCTTGTTGCCCATCGTAGCTTGCCCCATAACCCTCTTCTTCCTGTGTTGTTGCTCTACCCGTTCGCTCCTCCCCTATCCACTCCCCCAGTTGTTGCTTCAACCACCTGAGACATTGCTTGTCTTGTCCCCCCGCCCCCTACCCCGTCATTGTTTTCCCCATAGCCCTGCCCCATCTCCAGAGCCCCTCCCTCCCATCGTTGCTTTCCCCTCGCTCCCACCCACTTTTGCAAGAAAACAAAATTGATGTGGCCAATGCTAGCTGCGTCACAGCACTTTTTTCCCTAATTTTTAGTTGTGCTGCTGTACAACATGGCTAAAACGTATTGACAAATTCAATGCCTCTCGCATAGACTAAATCTATTGGGTTCACCAATGCTTGATAGCAGACTAAATGTGTTTATGTAGGCTTGTTTTTGACTATGTATAGCATTGTTTGTTTCACACAAACTATTTTAGTCTAGGAGTTAAAGAGGACGGTGTTATTAAAATGCTGTTCCTAAGGTTTCATGCAAGAGCAAATCCTTATTTTTAGGTGAATAACATTTTCAACACGTTCTGGTGAATATGTAGACTGTTCTTTCATATGAAACATTTTGTCTTTTCTTTTCATTGATATCCTTTTGTATTATTGTGTGCTAAAATGGCAAATATCAAATACTGCAACAGAATGTGGCACCTAATGCATGAATTCAACATGTCTTTACATAGTCAACTCTGCAACGCAACTTGACCCCGTTGCTACATCTACGTAATTCCTATGCCCTGGCAATAGGTTTGAGAGCAATGCGGCCCAGTGCTGCAGATTTCAAAGCCCTGCAACTGAATGCTGTGGCATCCAAGCAATGCAACACTCCTACAGACAACTCAAAAAGACAGGGAGGAATCACAAAATTCCAGATGCCCGCACCGCCTTCAAAGCAGCCACCACCGCGCACCTCCACCTCATCAAAAACATAAGGAAGAAGGCCCTCCAAGACAGAATCAATACCAACGCACACAACAGCAAAGAACTCTTCACCATCATCAAGGAATTCGCCAAACCCAACAGCAAAACCACAGACGTCCCACCCTCTCAAGACCTCTGCAACAGACTCAGTACCTTCTTCCACCACAAGATCAAGACCATCTACAACAATTTTGACAACCAGGACCTCCCCACCGCACCAGCAACCTCCTCAACCGATGCCCCTGGACAGACCCTGCTCAGTTGGACCCCACTCACCATGGACGACACCCTAAAGACCATGAAAAGCATCCACTCCTGAGCACCATCAGACCCCTGCCCGCACCGCATCTTCCACATAGCCGCCATCGCACCTGAGCTACACCGCACCATCAACTGCTCCCTCGAGGCTGCCTCCTTCCCAATGACTGGAAAAACACTGAAATCAAGTCACTCCTGAAGAAACCCTCCGCAGACCTGACAGACCTTAAGAACTTCAGGCCCATCTCCCTGTTCCCCTTCCCAGCCATTGAAAAAGCCGTCAACAACCAACTAGCCGACTTCATCAAAACAATCATCATCCTGGACATCTCCCAATCCAATTTCCGAATTAATCACAGCGCCGAGACCGCCCTCCTCGCTGCTACCTACGACATCCACTCCCTCCTGGACAGGGAGAAACCGCTGCCCTCATCTTCCTGGACCTTTTGCCAGCATTTGACACCATCTCCCACTGCACCCTAACAACTAGACTCCACAACTCCAGCATCCGCGACAAGGCCCTCTAATGGATTCGATCCTTCCTCACAGGCAGAACAGAACTGCTCAGACTTCCGCCATACCTCTCGGAAGTGACAGAGACCAACTGCGTAGTGCCCCAGGACTCCTCTCTCAGTCCCACGCTCTTCTACGTCTACATGGCCACCCCTCGCAACCATTGTCAGGAACAACGGACTCAGCATCGTCTCCTTCGCCGACAACACACAGCTGATCCTCACCAATAAATCCAACGTCACCAGGCACAACTTCCAAGAAGGGATGAAAGCCGTCGCCACCTGGATGAAGAACAGCTGCCTTAAGCTCAACTCAGACAAGACAGAAGTCCTCATCCTGGGATCTACCCCCTCCGCATGGAATGATACCTGGTGGCTCTCTGCGCTAGGAACTCCCCCTCACCCCGACAGACCATGCACGAAACCTCGGCATCATACTAGACAACGCTCACTATGGACCGCCAGATCAAATCAGTATCCTTGACCTGTTTCAATACCCTCCGCCTGCTGCAAAAGACCCTCAGATGGATCCCCACCGAATTCAGAAAGACCGTCACTCACACGCTCATCAGCAGCAGACTAGACTACGGCAATGCATTCTACACCGGCGTTACCAAGAAAAACCTCCACAAGCTCCAGAATGTCCAGAACGCCGCAGCCAGTCTGGTACTCGACCTCCCCCGGCACAGCCACATCACTCAACACCTCTGCGAACTCCACTGGCTCCCGGCAGACAGAAGAATAACCTTCCGACTCCTCACCCACACTTACATGGCACTCCACAACGCCGGACCAGCATACCTGGATAGATGCCTCTCCTTCCACACACCCAAAAGACACCTCCGCTCTGCCCAGCTTGCCCTGGCTACCATCCCACGGATCTGCAAGACCAGAACCGGAACAAAGTCCTTCCTCTTCCTCGCTGCCAAGACCTGGAACACCCTACCCATCCACCTCAGACTATCTCCCATGCTACCCCAGTTCAGGAAGTACCTCAAAACCTGGCTCTTCGCATGACCCCAGCACTTAGACGGATCTGCTCTCCACCTCCCCCCAGCACCTTGAGACCCTCACGGGTGAGTAGTTGCGCTTTACCAACCCTTGATTGATTGACCATTGTTCGCAGATGAGGACCCCGGCTTTTCCCTTGCGACCCCTGGCCTCAGAGGTGGTAAAATCAGTTTCAGGAACACAGGGGCAACTCGTCCTTATGGACGTTGGTTTGGGCTCCACTTTCTTTGTTTTCTGTCAATTTTTTTATACAGTAATAGTGAATATTGACTACTAGTGTAATAACAAATGTAGCACGATGAGCTAGAATATGACCATCCCTGGCAGCTGAGGCAAGTAAAAAATGCTTTTAAATGAAAGTTGTGTGTGTGCTTGTGGAGGAGAGTGTGTTATATGTGAGAGTGTGTGTGTGTGAGAGTGAGTGTGTGTGTGTGTGTGAGTCAGAGAGAGAGAGAAAATGTGTAAGCGAAAGTAAAGGTCGTGTGATGTCACTTGCAGGGGCGGCTCCTCCATTTGAGCGGAGGAGCATTGCCCCACATGCCCCAGAGCTAAAAAATAAAATGGTAATAACGTTTTTTTTATTTGTTTTATTTTTCAACAACCCGTCCTGAACTAAGTGTCAGGACGGGACAGGGCCAATGCTGCCTAGTGGCAGCAGGAGGGAGCTGTGCGCTTTAAAATTCCCATGTCTCTTTGGCCAGCCATCTTGGGCCAACCAGCTAGATATGCGCATTTTAAAGTTCTCTAACCCGTTAGAGAAAGCGCAGGCTCTTAGGAGCACTGGAGAGCCTGCTCTATCCAATCCTGGCACTGCTTTCATGCTGTGAAAGCAGTGCCAGGATTGGGTGGTACAGTTTCCTGATCGGGAGATTCCTGGAAGAACCCCAAGGGAGGAGGACGTCGCGCTGCTATGGTAAGTGAATTAATTGGACCTCATCTCGGTTTCAGAGCTCTGAAGGTCAGTGTGAGTGCGACACTGGAGCAGTCTCAGTGCTTTGATATTCTGTGTTATGCTTAGCCAGAGTGGCAGCGAGGTGCCTCCTTCCTTGGATGGTACTGGAGTAGTAACACTATAGTGGGTGGGATGGGCAAACAGGTAAGGGGGCATGCGCTCCACACTGACGTGCTATGGCTCAAGGAGCCTGGGCTTCAGTGTCCATGAAAGAGGACAGATTCAAGGCGCTAAAGGGCAACAGTCGGGTTCGCTTATGCTTTGTTTGGTATATCACCACCACAGCTACTTCAAGCAGCATATAGGCACCCCCAAATATTCTTCTCTGCCAGTAACCGTGTCAGGAGATGCCCAGCCCTGGAGGAGCAGGCACTTAACTGCAGGACTTGAAATGGGAAGACATACTCAACCAGCTGAGCCTTGGATTAGAGGTGGAGTTTAGGGACAGGACTATGGGTGGGCATAAGATTGTAGACAGTAACATCTGCTATTTACAGCGCCTAGAGGTGGAAGAAGTGTGGCATTAAGCACTATCCGCAAAAGCAGAGCAAAATAAAGTGCATCATTCAAGTAAGGATTATGTCCACAAGTTGTTGCCTACCGCCAGCCCGACACGTACAGATAATTTGCCAGAATGTACATAGGCATTTGACGAAGGATATCAGTACCGTTCTCACCCTGGTCGCTCTCCTCTCGGCCTCTTCCTCTTACACAGTCTCTCTTAAAATCACTGTCACCGGTATGCTTCCCGTGTGTGTGTCTCTCCTTTCTCTCTCTCTCTCTAGATCCGGACTCTCTCCGCAGTTCTGCTTCCCATACTTCTCTTGCAGCACTCCTCCCTTGCCTCGTCTCCCTTCCACGCCCGCCTCTTTCTTGCTCTCCCCCTTTCCGATGCCAGACCCAGCACGCCCCCCTCCCCCCCACCTCCCTTTACCTGCATCACTCTCCCTTCTTCTTCCAGCCCAGTGTTTTTCTTCCTACCTCCTGCTGTCTCTTTCTCAGGGTCCAGCCTTCCCCCCTCTGCTCTGTCTGAAGGGGTGGGTGCATGCCCTCTCACGCATACTGCCCGCACAATGAGTGACACGCAGCCCACTTGTTGCATACCTCTCTGGCCTGTGTGCTGTAGTGTTGGAATAACTCACGGCCCAGACGGAGCCTACAGACACAGAGTACGTTCAACCTAACAGCAGGCAGCACGCGAGTGTGTGCCTGCCACGTACAGGGCGGTGTGCGCTCCTCTACTGTAAAACAGCACAGTGCTGCTGCTGCTTCCTGCTTCGGTGCACAAGGGGAGACACAGCCAGGCTCTGTCCGGTCAGGCTGTGACCGCACTTGCAGCCCAAAAGCAGACGTGCCTGGCTGGCACCCGTGCTGCACAGAAGTGCTCCCTCCACCGCTGCCCCAGTTAGCGTGCGGTGCACGGACAGCAGGAAGGCTGCCCTGGATTGACGGGCCAGGTAAAGCTTCGGGTGCCTATGGGATCCCTGGCAACTTTTATTCCATATGCTTGCTGAGGCCAGGGGCCTAATTCGATTGAAATGAAATGCCCAGCTGCAACCCCTGGCAACACAATAGCAAAGCGCCGGCCATTACTCCTCACTGACGTCTGCCAAGGCATGGCGCTATTAACACGTCCTACGGAGGTGCCATCGTGGGATCTAAGCAAGTGAAAACAACAACGCCCCCTCCCCCCCCGTGGAATCGACTCAGGAACCCCGTGGCTGGATGGAGTGCCGCTTGATTGGTGCGTCAGGTGCAGTGGCACTGGGGCCCTAGGGAGCCACTGAACGCCGATTCTTGCTATTTCACAGTTTAACCAGCGGCCAGGAGACCCGTTTCCTTGCTTGCACTAGAGCCCATGACGCGCTGGCAGGAGTCACGGTATGGAGTAGAGTGACAACCCCGACTCTTGTCTCTTCTAGCATGTCTGTTTCCCGTCTAGATGCGCCGCTGTCTTTATACGGTCCAGGTCCATTCAAATGATCAAAACCGAGACACCCGCACCGTGAATCCCGGCCTCTATTGCGCCAGTGACATCAGCGCTCTGTAGTATAATAATGCCGGTGCACCACTGCTTTTACGGCACGGACCCTCCCCCGTCCCAGCTGTCACTGGCCTACCTTCCTTCAACTGGCCCTCCGCTCGCCTACTATTACAGGCAGGGGGTCCTCTGCATAGTGCTTGTGTAGAGCTTACAGGGCAGTGCGGGGCACGGGCTGCACTTTGGCACTGGAGAAAAAAACAGACTTGCCTCACGCATGCAAACACACACACAAAACCAGTACTGGCACACTCGGACACGCACGCGCAGCATGCGATACATTTGGTTTATTTCCGTTTCACCTGTCGGAGAACTCCTGCTGCTGTTCGCTCCGCTGCGCCCCCACTACCCGCACCAGTTCGACGGTCTCTTATCACCACATTCCCAACGCGGCCTTGCCACAGACAGGTGCACTCATTACGTCATCGTTTCTTTCCCACGGTTCGCGAGACAAGGCGGGCCTGCTGCGCGCACACTCAGTGGGATCTGCAGGGCCTGACTAGACCCTTCTCGGTCGGTCAGCGCGAGGCAGGCCCTCTTCAAAGCCCGGCTGCCTTGCGGGAATGAAAAAGACCAGCTGCTGGATTCTTCAGCAGCGCTCAGCGTGGGGCTCCACTGATGCTCTGCGCACTTACTGGCTCCACTGCTTGTCCGCAGAGCAGCACCTGTCCTGCATCAGCCAACAGCAACAGGCCTATCCTGAGCCAGCCCCACACGCTGCCCTGCTGCTGCTCGGGGTACCACTACTCTCCCCAGCCAAGGAGAAGCGCCGATACTCAAGAGATGACGTTTATAAGTGCCGGTACTCAGTACCGTCGAGTACCGGCCCACTTAAAGCTCTACTTAACTGCTAAAAACAACTGAAGTTCGAGCAAGATGAACTGATTGGCCTGCATGTACCAGAATGCCTTCGGAGGACTGGTGAAACGTGTTCACTGTGAGAGCAGCACCTGTGAAACACCAACATGCTCCGTGAACTGACCCCCAATATAGACCTAGCTGTCTCTGTGCATGTCGACGGGAATGTGAACGCATTAACAAAACAACGTTATTTGTTCATATCTAAATAAAAGAAATGGTAAAGGCTGCTTTTGAAAGATGACTGTAAAAAGGGACGTTAGGTCCCTTCCGGAAGTAAAGGAGAGCGGCGCTGCTATTCCCACCGCAGGGTGACTGGGAGGGAGGGGGTGGCTGGCCTGTGGTTTCATGTTACCGCGAGCTGAATGTGCTCGCGCTTTGTTGCCGCTCTTATCTCACCTGATGCAGTCTGGGAGGAGGCGGAAGTGGTCACAGTCCAGATATAGGCACAGTCTCTCTGTGCCTCATGGACGTTTGTTCCAATTCCCATCGAGCCTTGGCAAGGGTGACGTCAGCAAGAGGGACTTGAACAAAATAATGTGGCACCGCCTCCTGCACCCTAACCATGACTAGAGAAGAATATTTCCTGACTTGGAACGAAAATCAAAGTTGTGAACAGCCTCCTTTCCAGGTGCATCTTGCATTGTGCACGGTTCGGCCAATGTCAAGTATAGGGGCCTCACCCAGTCTCTCCCCCTAAAAGTACATGTGCTCTGTGCATGCAGCCTACATGGAGAAAGTGGCCTCCCCATAAACGCCTGTGTGGTCAGCGTCCCAACCAATCATAAAGCTGCCATTGCAGCGTTGTTATTGGCTTAGGGGAGGGGGGGAGGCTGCCTGCTTCCTGTTCCTGCAGAGGCAGGAAAGCAGGAGCAGACCCAGCAGTGAAGACGCGGGACAGGTATGTTTTATATACATATTTTTTATTATTTAACCCCCCCTCTCCCACACAAACCCCCTTCCCTCACGACCACTCGCCCGCCGCCCCTCACCCTGCGCCCGCCCCCACCCGTGAGCCATGCAGGCTGTGACTGCGTACTCCCCCCCCCCGCCCTCCTGCATTCGTCTGTTGCTGTCCCCCTTGTATGCTTTGCCCCCACCTAGTGGCGTAACAATAGCCCCCACAGCGGGAAGGGAGGGTGCTAGCTTAAGGAGGCCCCTACAGTAATGTGGACGAGCGGTTGGGGCCCGTGGCCTTAAAGCTCCCGACTGGATCTGGAGCTTAGGGGGGCCTTCGTGAACTTTGCAAAGGGGGGGCTCAAGTTTCATTAAGCCACTGCCCCCACCCCCTTGTTACTGTCTCCCTCGTGTGCTTCCCCGCTGCTCCCCCTAGTGCTTTTTCCCTCGTGCCCCAGCCCACTCCCCGGTGCTTTTCTCCCAACCATCTCCATAACCTGCTCCATGTCTCTGCCGGGATATTAAAAACATAAAAAAGTGCTCCACAAAAGTGTTTTTTTAATTTTATTGACCAATCTAAGTGGTGCCCGCCATCTTAGATTAGTCAATAAAAAGAAAAGAAAATAGCTTGTATCCTTTTGTAGGCTTCCACGTGGGTAATTGGGGATGCACGGGCCTACAAAATGACGTGTCCGCAAACAGCGGCTGCGCCATAGCGCCTTTTTTTTACTGTTACGGTCAGTGTTCAGCATTGCCAAAAGAATTTCCAAAGGCAGTATGTCCCAAAGGTCAGACCTTTTGGCTTTACCAATGCTTGTTTACTCCTGCCTTACAGCTTATCTTTGTTGGAAACGTCATCATAAATGTGAAACATTCAAGACACAAAAAGAGGAAGGACTTGTTCATTAACATGCTGGGAAATTCCAGTGTGGGCAGGCGCAGATCGACAGCAATCAAGGCCTGGAACACATTAACACAGATAACTTATAATGTTTTATAGCGCTTCCCAACACTTGAGGCTTTGTAGTGTTGTTGGCACAAGGTACTTCTATCACTCCCAGAAAACTTTAATTCAACAATGGAGGGATGAAAGACTTCAAACTTCTGATCTACAGGTTGCACAAAGGTTTCTGCAGCGGATGTAACTTATTAGTGTGAACCACATAGAAAATACAATTAGTGTGAGTCTAAACATATGTTATTCTGCGCCTTGATACCCTTGGGTGATACGTGCGCTTTACAAATACATGTGTTATGTTATGTTACTTCTTCCAAAGTCATACCGTTTGAAACTCCGTTTTCTCATACGGATGTGCTGAATAAATGTCTCTTAATTTAAATACTAAACAGTGGCGTAGGAAGGGGTGTGCGGGCCGCACCCGGTGTCATCACTGAGGGGGGTGACAAAATGGCAAAAATATGTGTTTTAAACATATATTTTTGCCATTTTGTCACCCCCCTCAGTGATTTCTTGTCACCCCCGGTTTGACAAAATGGCAAAAATATGTGTTTAAAACACATATTTTTGCCATTTTGTCAAGCCGGGGTTGACAAGAAATTTTCCGCACCGGGTACCACCTGACCTTGCTACGCCACTGATACTAAATCGCAAAGTAGTAAAGCAGGGTGGGACAGTAGAGACAGAAGGGAGTGACAGTCCAGAGGCATGCGTGGGTGAGCCACTTTAATTTAGATAGAAGGGGTCAAAACAGGAATTCCACCAAAAACAATTTCAAACTGATGGATTCATATTGATTTCCAGGCACGGCCCGTGCAGGTAGGAGCGACTCGGGGGGGGGGGAATTCGACATACGACGAGGGAAACAAAAAATAAAAAACCATTTGTTTTGATTAAATTTAAGTTTCATCAATGATTTTACTTTCAATGTAGAATGATAAAGACAATCTAGTTCTTAAATAGTTTTGCCAGTTAAGATATAGGAATAATTGAGGTATTGTCAAATCTTCCCAATGTTCTCAAGAACCAGTATAGCTAACCTAAGAGGGGCCACCCAGGTAGTGGTGCACAATGGAACACAAAACCCAAACGGACATCTTCAAATGAAGAAACATTAAAAAATGCATATTGTTAGGTCTGGTGTTAGCCATGACCTTTTTGATTATTAAAATGATGTATGATATGCTTACCTATAGAGTATTTCAACCAGCTCTCTGCATCTATTGGTCTGTTGTTTCTTTTTTTTTCTTCTTACACCTGCTATAGAATGCAGCAGTCCACTTCAGCCCCTTTGGCTAACTGAATTGTGAGTAACTGCACTTCTGCCATTTCACAAGGAGCAAAGCTGTGCAAAAAAGTAGTCCCCTTCAGTGCCAGGGACTACTATGGCGAGGTTTTCTTTTGGAGGACAAAAATATTTTTGCTTTTTGACACTTTTTTTTTTTTTTTTAAATATGGATAAGAGTTCGACAGCTTCTTCCAACAAAGTTTTACAGAACCATGACATGGGCGCCGGTTGCACTGCACAGGGCCATATTGGTTGTGTAGGTACACGGAAATGGAGTGGTTTGCCCAGAGTTGCAGGATGTTGGGTCGTTACCGGGACTCAAGCCCTGTTCCCCGACTCCAATTTTTGCTGCTCAGACAGTTAAGTCACACACTTTCTAAGCATGAATGAAAGAGGGCATTATACGGCGTACTGATTTTATTTTACAATTATATATAGCGCAAACTCGGTTCGGGGACACTGGAGTGCTTTAAATGAGCATCACACTTTTTTGCAATATCTAGGGCTCTTAATGTTTGAATGATGAATCCACTTGCAATCACATGTTTAAGCTGTCTGCCCTGGATATAGAACACTATGTAAAATGTTACTCTCTACAGCTTACATTCTCCGACTACCAGCCAACTCAGCCTTCTCCCACTGTACTCCTAAACACTGCATGAAAAAATGGCATTGATTTACTCTCGCTTAATTCCTCTCTTTTTTTTCTTCAGAGTGACCCTCTTCTTGGCTTCCATCCCCTCTATATCTGAGAATAGTAGTTAAATTAAACAATAGTCTCCTCTCAGTCTCTTGCCTGTCTGCCTCAATCCTTCTTATTGTAATTCTGCAATTGGTTGATACCTCATTTCATAGATCACAACCTCTCCTCTTTAAAACCCTATCCCTGTAACCTAACATTACTTAATCTCCTTCAGCCTATCTATCCCACCAACCATTCACCTGAAACCATGTAGCCCCCACTAACGATCACACTTACCTGGTATTGATATATAACAAAATAACTGGAGTAAATGGATGTAATTTCTCTTGAGAGCACATTTGTAAAGCCAAATTAGAAGATTGCAATGTTGGAAGCTCCATTGAAGACAATGAAGTGGCTCTGGGCTTATATTGGATGGTATAAGCCTTCTGTTCCAACATTCCAATGTGTGTCTTTCTATTTCTCCCTTTTTAATTTAGAACACTCTGCCCTCAGTTGGTGGAATGTTCTAATAGCCTTATAGCCCTTCTGCCTCGAACTATGCCTGATGTTAAAGGCCCTCTCCCTCATTATAGGCCCTCACCTGCGGCTCAGGCCTATAACTCAGGTTTAGGGCCTTTAACAACTGGTACAGCCTTCAGCAGCGGGCTACAATATAATAAGAAAGTCAACCAGCAAACTGTTGATCTTGTAAAGCAACTTTATTACAAGCAAGGTAGAAAAAACCACCCCGCAGGCCAAGCAGATGGAGATCCGGTGTCCGGCGCTTCTGCCCCCCGACACACCGGCCATGCCCTGGAAACGGTCGTCGCGGCCTCTGGCCGCGGAGGCTCAGCTCTCTCGCTGACTCCCCTGCTGCGCTTTTGAGACGCAGGGTTTTCTCTGCTCCCGCCCAAGCCTCGTTGATGTCCCGGCTCACGGCACTCGCTCCCCACCATCCACTGCTCCTGCTCTGCTGTCGATGCCTCCCTCCCCTCAACGCACAGACGTGGTGCTGGTTCCGCCTTTTGCCTTGTTGCTCCCGTCTCCTTGAAATCCCATCACAGCTTCTGGCCCACCTTTGCTCCACCACCGGAGACGACCCTACGATCTTTATCAACAGTCCTATTTGGCTGGATCTTCCAGTCTTACTGCCCCCCCTTCTATTGATGACCACGTCTGGTTGATATCCCCGTCCTTATCATTCCCGGAGCCTATTTCATCATTTGTCTCTGTGCATCGATCCCTCAAGATGACGGTAATCGGCACGATCTCACCCCACAAAATGGCGGACGGAATCCTACCAAGCCCACAGTAAGCCTCCTCTCACTTTCATCTCGAGGCCTTCCCAGCCCCCTGGGCTTGATATTTGCCTCCCACTATTGAACCTGACCTGCTGACATCGTTCAGTCCCACAAATCTTTCCCATCAATAATCCTGACCTTTTGGCCGAATTGGAACGTCGACACTTCCTTGCTACCAAGACTACCAGACTATTTTATTATTTTTGCAATCTATATTGTCATTTATATGGCCTACTGCCTGACAAGACTACCTGCTATGTTATTATTTTTGCAACCTATATTGTCATTTATATTGCCTACTGCCTGACAATTCTTCCATAGTGGAACTACTGACTTTCTTAACGATGGTTTGAACCCTCAGTGCTCTTTTCTATTGTTATTCGTTGTGGTTAATTTCTATTGGCTCTCTGTGATGGTAATTACTACCTGTTTTACATATTGCTCATTATTTGTTGCCTTATCACCCTTAGTTTTTCACTAAATCCTCAATGTCCCCCCCTTACTATGTCCCCCTAGCCCCAACCTGCTCCTTACTAGTCGAAGTTTGTAAATTTCCGTTCGCTCTCCTCTTTGTAATTCTATATCCCTGCGTTACTCTGATTGTTACTCTTTCTGATCCTCTTTGATTTTACCACTTCTCTTCCTCCTTGCTCTGATCCCTCTCCCTTCCCCTAATACCTAACTGTGCCCACCCCTGTCCAGGTTATCCAATATGTGTATTGATTGATTAAGCCCACCTGACAGCGCCCACTCCGATTTACCCGCATCTTCTCCTTCCTCCAACTTAATCCCCCTAACGCGGCCCTCCCCCCCCCTCTGGTGCTTGCTCTAATCGCTCACGTTCATCCTGCTCCTACTCTGACCCTCCCACCTCTCTTCGCCCTATATCAAGTCTTCCCCCCCATCATCTTCCCCCTCCCCTAGCCTCTTTAATCGAATTACCATGCCCCCACTCACACACTCCTTCATTACTACAGACTCAACCCACAGGACTCACCCATCACTAGACATGGCCCGAAATCATGGTCCATTCTCTACCCCCCTAATCTCTCCAAAAACGCTAAGTAAAACTTTAAACACAAATTACTTATTGGTCACCATGAAACTCTATTTGTCGATAACTACCTTAGCCTCTCCTCCATAATAAAAACCAACTACATATTTTACTCCAAACGTCCCTCCAAATGGAAAAGCATTTTCCTCCACCACCTCCCCAGCACTAAATCATGTAAAATCCCGTATGGTTTTAAATTGTCCACCTCCCCTTCCCCTGCTTTCCTCGGTGAAATAGACATCTCCATTTTCAAATCCGGTAACATCCTCATCCAAGCTTCTGAAAATCACCTCACCATCTTTGAACAACATTTCAGCACCTTGTCGTACCTACTATCCATTCCACCTCCTAACACTTCACCCTACCAACAGCTTGACGCACTCTCACCCTCTCCTTCCTTGTCCCCAACCCCTCCCCCTACAGGCACTTCTACTGCGTATGATATCTCCCAAACCCAATCCTCCAATTACCCTCCCTCACTAGCAACCCTCCTTCATCCTGACACCTCAACAGCATGCTCAGTCTCCTAAACCCTTTCTCTCTCTAATGACTTCTCTCCACCTACCACTAGGCACACTCACTACCTCCTTCCAGCACCCTCCTCCCGAAGTTCCTATTATTCGACTGCCAGCACCAATTTCACCCTCTCCAAATTGCCTTCCCCCCCTTAGCCAGGATGTTATTTCCCCTCATGACCCCTCACCATCTCAGAACACCTATTCTGACTCTATGCACTCCCTTTCTGACTACACGGTCCTCCCTTCGTCCACCAACCTGAGAACGCCTCTCCACCCCTCCCTCCCCCCCCCCCCAGCCTCCCAACCCACACACTCCACAGACCGCTCTCCCCGGACAACTCCCCGGACTACTCTCCTCCCTACCACGCTCTCTCCCTCAGTCCCTATCACTCCTTTAACACAGACTCTATCTAACATCAAAAGCCATCTCCTTACCTTGTCGTCCGAACTCTCTCAACTCAGGAAAGATCTCACCTTGTCGTCCGAACTCTCTCAACTCAGGAAATATTTTAACTCCCTCTCCTCTGAGATCCTCCTAAACCGCGCGATCTCCCCAAACCCTGGCTCACAAAACACCACCAACCCTCAACAGTGGAGAACCTTCCCCCGCTGCAACTGTTCCCATAGGCCCCCACGTGCCTCGAGCCATCTCTCTCCCTCAGACCTCCTCGACCTTTGTAACTCTTACCTCCCTAACTATCCAAATGACCCTCCCGCCCCCCACCCTACCATTCCCGTGATCCTGGGTACGAGAAGAATCCCGTCCTCCCCTGTCTCCCCTAGACCCCCAACACAACTTACAGCTATCCAATCATGCCCTCCCCCCATAAACAACCAGAAACCCCTCGCATGCATGCTGGTTAACTGCCGCTCAGCTGTCCGGCATGCGACTGAAATAGCTGAAACCATCATCAGCGAAAACATTGACATTGCCTTTCTTACGGAAACTTGGCTCAATGTCCACTCTACATCTATCCTTGACTTACTCTCCCCCCCCCCCCGGTTACTCCATACTCAGAAAAGATAGACAAGATAGAATAGGAGGTGGTCTAGCCATCATTTTTAAAAACGAACTTCAACTCTCGCTTGTTAAGAACTCTGACCCTATTACCTTTGAATACCTCGGAGCAGAACTTAAAATTCAGGGCTCCCCACCTATTTGCCTACATAATATCTACCATCCTCCTGGCGAATCCCTTCCCTTTGCAGAAGAACTTTCCGACCTCCTCACCCAATCCTCACTTTCCAACTCTAAAAATCTCTTCCTTGGAGACTTCAACCTCCACTGGAATGACATTGAAGACCCTGCAGTTAATCTCCTCACGAATCTTCTGGAGATTAGTGACCTTAAAGAAATTTGTCACTCTCCAACTCACACCAAAGGGGCCACTCTCGATGCCATCATCACTAATAATGATTTGGCCTCCCTTTCCAACATCATCCCCATCGACTGGTCCGACCATCACCTCATCCTCATTACGATCACCACTACGGCCCCCCCCCTCCATACCAAAAGCATCAAACATATGAAATTGACCAGAAACCTTCATCTTATCCCCCCCCCGGCGAACTGGAAACTAAACTCAAAGCCCAATTTCTGCTCACTCCCCTCTCCCAAAATGCTAACACACTCACCGAACACTATAATAAATCAGTTATCGAGGTCCAAGACCTTGTGGCCCCTCCTAAACTAAAAACCCAAAGAAACATACCTTCTAAATCCTGGTTCAACTCTGATCTCAACAGCGAAAGACGCTCTCTTAGACAGACTGAAAGAACCTGGAGGCAACACCCGTCCCCCTCCCATCTAGCCCTACTCCGATCTGCTAGGTCCAACTACAAAAAACACATCCTCAATGAAAAGGCCTCCTTCTTCCGCGCACAACTTGATAGGGCCAAAAATAGACCTAGAGAATTGTTCAGCATCGTCAAAAACCAAACATCCTCTGCCCCCCAAAAGTTGACGGCCTCAATTGAGAAATGCGAAGAAATTGCTCATTTCTTCTCTGATAAAATTACCAAAATAGATCAATCCTTCCTCTTAAATCCCTTCTCTCCCGACCCACTATTTTCCAATGACATTTCTCCTGAATCTCCATCCCCACCAAACCCTCCCCCGGTCCCTTCCCATCTCTCTTCCGTTACCTTCCCACCTGAATCCAACCCTTTTTCCCCCCAGCAAAAAAACAATGCCTCCTGGCATAATTTTCACCCTGTTACCGAACACGAAGTCTACAACATCATCACTAAGCTAAAACCATCCTCTCACACCAAAGACCCTCTGGCCTCTAACCTAGTCCAAGACCTAAAACATATCATTGCCCCATACTGGACCACCATTTTAAACTCCTCCCTGGCCACGGGGTGTGTTCCCGCCTCCCTCCAACTGGGTCAAATCACACCCATCCCCAAAAATCCCAACGCAGATCCCAAAGACCCAAACAACCTCCGACCTATCTCTAACCTCCCTCTTCTCTCCAAAGCCCTTGAAAAATGCGCCCTGCTCCAACTGGATAATCACATCAACACTTTCGACCTCTTTGACTCACTGCAATCTGGCTTCAGAAAAGGATGCAGCACAGAATCTGCCATGCTCAATATTGTTGACGACATACATCACTCACTCGACAATGGCGAGTCTTGCCTACTCATTCTCCTCGACCTTTCCGCTGCTTTTGATACAGTTAACCACTCTGCCTTACTTAACACTCTTAAAGTCCGCTTTGGCCTCAATGGCCTGGTCCTCAACTGGTTCACCTCCTTTCTCCAACACAGAACCCAACAAATCAAAATCGATAACTGCCTTTCCAACCCTACTCCAATCTCCCTCGGTGTCCCCCAGGGATCCATTCTCTCTCCTGTTCTCTTCAACCTCTTCATGGAACCCCTTACCCTCATTCTCAAACAAGCAGGAATCAATTACCACCTCTATGCCAACGACACTCAACTTTACTATAAGATTAAATCCCACTCTGATGTCCTCCACCTCAATGACACCCTGACCAAGATCCAATCATGGTTCCACCACAACCATCTCAAACTCAACCCTAAAAAAACCGAAATCATTCTCTTCTCCCCTAAAAACAACCCACTCCCCATACAAAACTGGATATCCGACCTTAATGCTCTCAACTGCTCTCTCACTACTTCCAGCTCAGTTAAATCTCTAGGCATCACCATTGATAATAGCCTTGCCCTTACTTCCCACATAAAAACCTCAGCCAAAGGAGCACTCTTCACCCTCCGTCATCTCAAGAAAATTAAACCCTTCATCCCGGCTGACGACTTCAAATCTGTTGTCCAATCGCTGGTCCCGTCGAGAATCGACTATGGTAACGCTATCCTCGCTGGAACACCTAAAGTCTACCTTGCTCCACTCAAATCTGTGCTCAACCTAGCGGCTAGACTTATCTCGGACTACAAACGTTTCGACCACATCTCCCCCGCCCTTAAAACCCTCAAATGGCTACCCATCGAAGGCAGATCCACCTATAAGATTGCATGCATCACGCACAAAGCCCTTCACTAAAACACCCCACGTTACCTCTCTGACAAACTCCACAAAGCGGGCTGCGCCCGACCGACGAGGAGCACCAACGCCCTCATTCTTATCCCCCCTCTGCTAAAGAAGAAATGCACACAAGCTCGCTCCTTCTCCAGAAACGCTCCTTCCATCTGGAACTCCCTGCCTAAAGACCTACGCTGTAACCCTTCCTACTTCAACTTCAAAAAAGACCTTAAACTGTACCTACTCAACAAATATTGGGGTCCATAATACCTATCTCTGACACTGACTCCCACTCTGCACCCCGTCAAGCTCCCCTCTATTGCCCTCCAATTCTCTCTCCTCCCCATTCCCCCTCCTAACTCCCCTCCCTCATGCTACTCTCTCCCCTCCCCCTTAACCATTCCCTGCCTCTATCTTTTACATATGACATCTAGCCTTACACACAGCCTACCCCTGTTCTCCTAACTCCTACTCTTTGTCCCCCTCCTTTATCTTTTTCTTTTTCTCCTTCACCCACCCACCCTAGCCTAATTACTCACTGCCCTCTTTAGCTTAATATGGTACTTTTGTAAATAGCACTCGTATTTATCTGCTTCCTTTGGTATAATGGTTCTTATTGCAATGTTTTTGATCAAATGTTTTTAGTACCGTACCTCCTCACACTCCTGTAAAGCGCTCTCATACCACTAGGTCTACCCAGCGCTATATAAAACCTTTAAAATAAATAAAATAAGCAGAGGAGACCCCTCTCCCTTGTCATCTGACCCACTGTGTCCTTTCAAACACCAACATAAACATTCTAAAACCTTCAATAGTATCCAAGGTAACAGGGTACAGAAGGAATCTGCACAATAAAGGACATAACATAGACTATTACACAAAATGCTGGCAGCCAACGGCAGACAGATTGGCTTTGCCAGTGCTTGATGCTGATTTGTTAGCAGTGCAGGGCTGGGTTAATAGAACAGATTTTTTCCATATACTGGATGACTGCATTAACAGACCATCTTTAATTTGATTCATTAATTTATTATCCTTAAATTTCAATGCTCATTTTTACGTGGCAAAAGTAAGTGCACCATTGTAGTACATCTGAATTTCATCATCAATCATTACTTCATAATTAATTTTGCAGAAATAATATCTATGAAAACATATTACAATATCATTCAAATACACATCCAATATAAATATTGAGAAGTTACAGTTCACCTTTAAGGAAACTGTTTCCAAGCTGGCATCAATTTACACAACAAGTGTCAAAAGCACCAACGCTGCCGACTTTCACACCTGAAAGTGTCTGGCGCCCCAGCACACTCCACTTGCACCTCCACAGTCAACAAACCAAAAACGAATTTCCCACCTTAAAAATGTAACCCCCCCCCCCCCAAATGCCAAAGTTCCAAAACGTAATTATAAGAACACGCATTTGTTTGTAAACGGAGTAATTTACCTCTCAATTGTCCTTATTTAAGAGATTGTAATGATATATTTCCCAAATAAGCGTACTCAGGAGGCTTTTCTCCACACCTGGTGGACACAGTGTGTTATTGTACTCCTGTTTACTGCGATGTACTTTATTCTGATTGCTTATTTACTGCTTCATTGATTTTATTTAATACTTTTGTGACAACATTCTCTCCAGATAATTAATAGGGGATACCCAACAGTATGTATGTAGGCATCATAGTAAAAGTAATAAGCATGCAGAGTGCTGGAAGCGGTTCGATGAAGATTAAAATGTTATGCAGATTTGTAGAGCGCACTATCACCCGGGAGGGTATCCTGGCACAGAGCACCAGCTATTGTTCACCTGCGCTGAACGTGTGAGACACAGATATGATGCCAACACAGGCAGCGGGTGTTCTTGCCTGCCTGCAGACGGTGTACTGAAATCGGAGTACGTTCTATTACCCGTATTGTAGTTGTAAATTGCATTTACACAGCACTTACTTCCTCTGACGAGGTGTTGAAGCATTTTGTGGCGAGTAGCATGCTACTCCGGAGCCCAAGATTAGAGGTTAATAGTTAGTATATTCACTACATGCTGCCGGTCATTAGCTGTTATTTTCACTTTTTGCTCCATTAGGCATCCTAACCTTAAGTGTCTCTTAAGGAGACGCATGACGTCTTTCACGTGTACCATAAAGTGTAGGGTGTAACCGTGCTTACTCAGAAAGGAGATGTGGTCTAGAGGCTCTGCTGCCAGCTTTGGAACCAGGGTGGCCTGGCTTCTAACCCAGTGTCCACACTTGACTGTAAATCGTGTGATTTTGTGAAAATTACTTAATCTTCCTAGGCTAAAACTAAGCATGTATAAAATACAATGCAATTGTGAAATTCAAAAGTGTAAATGCCCAGTTCATGTACAGCACTCAGATGCTTCCCAACTATGTTTGTGCAAAAAAGGCACAAACCTAGATGGCTAGGAATAGAGCTCTGTCCATATAAACACCAATGCTTGCACGCACAGCTGTATTGAGTGGATGCCTCACCTGGCTGCTGCATCTGCCATGACTGCCTGTGTCCAGGGCGTGCTGTAGGCTGCTCCTCCAACACTCATGGGTGGAATCATTGAGACTTGCTCAATCACAGTGAATTAAAGTACATTCCAGGTGTTCTCACTCCTCTTTCTGCATCCATATACCTAGGTGCAGCAACCTAAGATAACTAGAGGTGGATGAGCCACTGAAAGCTCAAGCCAGGCTCTAGCCTGAACCCTGGTTCTGGTCAGCTTGAGGTCTTGTTGGAGCCTCTAGCCCATAACAAGCCGAGCTTTCAAGTGGCTTCTGCTTACCTCCCTCTACCCAGGATGTGGTGTTATGGTCACAGTTGCTGACTGAGGAACTAGAGGACCAGATTCCAGTCATGGCATGGGCTCAACATCTTGTGATTCTGGGCAAATCACTTTGAGCCTTGTTATGAGTTTGGCGGTCCTGTGGACTGCCGTACTGGCAGTGGCAATCCTATTGTGGAGGGCTCGGCAGTCCGGCCGCCGTTTTACAAGTTGGGCGTATAGGCATTGCGAAGATTATGGCTGAACCGCTGAGACTGACAGCAGTCCGTCAACCGCTGGGTGTGCGGTCGGTGAAAGGCAGCCACCATAGGGCGGTACAGGTGAGCTTCACTGCCATTCATATTACGAGCTGCCTTTTCCACGAGCTGACCGGGGATGGCCGATGGCCTGCTGCAAGGTGGCAGTGATGATGGATTTGGGGTGCGTACTCACCCCTTTCTTGTTCTTCCAGGCAGAATCTGATGTGGATCCCTTTCTTCAGGTCCCCCCTTCACAGCAGGATCTTCACCCCGAGGATTACGACCCTGTTTGCAGCGATTTACAGGTGAGTCCTTTTTGTACCACATACCCATTGCCAGGACTGCCCACATATGGGCCAGACCCAGGCAATGGGTAGATGGTATTTTTCCACACGTATCATGCATGTGTGTGCATCTGAAACATATACAGTTGAAATGCACACACATGCATCGATATATTTGGCAAAAGTACTCACCACCGCCACAAGATCTCCGCAGCCACACAGCCGGCACTGTGGTCAACTGAACTACCAGTGCTGTGGTCTACTGACGGATGCAGTTCTCGGGCAGTCGGACTGACAAACTCCTAATCAGGCCCTTAATATACACATGCTTATAAACAATGCATGTGACTTTGTGTAATGTAATTGGTGCTCATGTAAAGCGCTCCAATACCTTTTAGTTGTGTTTGCGTTATATTTTAAAGACTGCACAAAAATGCAATAAGTGGCAAAATAAAAGCCTTAACATAAGGAAAGAGAAATAGATCCCCATTTACTGGCTGATTTTTACAATGTGGAACCAGAAAAACCTGGATAAATTGCGGCTTCCCTGCTTAAATTATATAATCGTAGGTAAATGTTTTATTTCACCAAAACTCTTTTTTGTTCATTGTCATGTATGAAAACACTTTCAAATATGTGATTTCAAACTTTCAATTGTACTAAGCTATCACTTTTAATAAGTACTTCTCAGTGCAGTGCTATAATGTGCCCTATTAGTGTTAAAGCTTCCATGTGTTAAAGAAATACAACTTTTTGAATTTTGAAGAAACGTTTTCATATTTTACGTCATGTTTGGCTTGGCTCGTGCACGGGCTCTAAAATCTGCGCAAGACCCTTGGCTCAACTCTCCCTGTTAATTTGTTAGCTTGCTCACATCTTAAGATAACCCATGACACCAAAAGAGACTGGCCAACTCCCACTGTGTCATTGTGTATCACACAATATCAGCTTCCTTCACACGGTCACCTGGTGAGGAGTTAATATCACACAGTGGCAGCGAAGACGAGCTGGAAGCCACTGCACAGAGTGGATTTCCAGCTTTTCTTTGGAGGGTTTGACCAACTGATGTTCATTAGGGGACGTGAAAACACCCCAGGGCACAAGCAACAGCCTCCAGACCCTTTTTTTGATGGAGCTGAGGGGATTGGTGGGAGTCAGAGTGCCTGGTATGTAGTTCTTTGTGATAGGCTTCGCCCCCTCACTCAGCGAAATATATTTTCAAGTTGGCAGGTCTGCCAAAATGTTACCAGAGTAGGCCATACTGCAATTCAACACTCTTTCAACCACCAATCCCCTACTGTATAGCGTGCTACCAGTCTGCGAATATTTCTGGAAAGGATCCTCTGAGGCAACCTCCGCGAGTCAGATGTGTGAACTGCAATATTTACCACACGTTTTTTGCTTACAAAAAAAAACATATATATATATATTATATATTTGCACACTAAGGAAAAGTTAAGATACAAAAAGAACACTATTTAGGAAACATCTAGGCTATCGCACTTTGCAACATTTTATATTGTAATATGTCAAACAAAGAAAGTTTACAAATGTCCTTGAATTTCAGAAGCAGTGGAAAAAAGTCAATCTGTAACCAGCCATGTTGCCTTCTTAAATGTACAATTGTGAAATCATCGGCAGCTCCCAGCCCAAATGCCAGGCATATTTCTCACATTTGTATTCACTTCTTTGGTGAGCTCCCAGTACCCAGTGTGCACAAGCAGTTTTTTGATGAGTCAGAAAATGATGTTCAAGGCTGCTCTCCGGTCACAGTGTTGTAGCAGAGCCAAGAGATAAAGGGACCCGGTGCAGCATGGACAGCTGGTGCCTTGAGCCATGAAAACATTCATTCTTTTTACTAGGTACAATAAAAGGTCTCTAAACACTCAGGGCCCCAATCACAAAACTCCGCGTGCAGCCAAGTTAAATTTAGGTCTGCAAATAACTGCATTTTAGGTATTCCAACTCTGCAGGTCGAATCTCAAAACAATGCACTTTGCTCCTATATGCTCTCTTTTGTGTCTGGAGTAAATTCATAAGCTTTTCATATCTGCAGGAAGTCCTGCGTTTTCGGAAAAGCACCATGCGTATATTTTCAAATGCCTACACAAAAAGGACTCCCTCATTTGCACTAACTGACATTTATTTGTGGTGTCTGCATGAGAGAAAATATTTTATCACACTGGAGAAACCTTTTTCCCTACACTCTCACCAGCTTTGGGGTCGTTCGCTCTCCTTTTTAGACACTGGTTTAATCCTGCCTATGACAGGAGTTAATGTTCAACTGTTCCCGAGTGGGGAAAAACAGCAAAAGGTTTGTGAAAATCCACAAACTCGCGAGGTAGTGAGCGTTCACCACTTTTTTCAGTAGTCCTCACCCTAGAACCAAATGATAAGATGATGTTTGCTCCCAGATAAAATGGCACCACACACGTGCAATTTTGTGTGTTAGTAAATCCAGTATCGAGAGCAAATTCACATCTTGTGAAATACAAAGTTTCGTTTGCACTCACAGCAGTTTGCAAATCAGTGTCACTCATATATAGCTTTTTCATTCAAGCACCCGATAGACACAATCAGAAAGGGAGAAATGTTAAGCTTCAAAAATGACAATTGCAAATATAGAAATTCTGCCAGCATGTTGGATTGTCTGCCTTCACAAATGTAGGTAAAGGGGAAGGTTTAGGGCGTTCCCCCACACATTTGCAAGTTTGTGGGTATTCACATACACCAGCCTAATAGTTTCCTGCCACAGATAAACAAACAAATGTGCTCCTGTCTGTTTAAGACTCAAGTGTATTTCTAAGCTGGGAATAGCAAGGGATCATCCCGCAATTAATGGGGGTGGCGGGTAGGCAATAGGCGTAGGAAAAGGTGTTCTCCACGTAGAAGAAGAAAACGATGTTGAAATGTGCTAATACCCACCATTTGTGTTACTTTTACGTATGCCAAATTTAAGATTATCTTAGTTTTTCTGCAGTTCTCTTGGAATTCTTGGACGATTCCACCAAACTTGCAAATGCACTCCAACCATAGGGGCAATCCACAAGCACCAAATTTCAGGCTTTTCCACCTTACCATTAGTACATGTTTTTACTTTGTAAATTTGGGGCCTGAATTTCTGGCGAATGACCCCAAAATATTAAAGGCTATATAAATTCTGTTGTTTCTAGCATGAGCTGTGTTGAAATACACTCTGCCCTGACCAGCCACTGCTGGGCGTGGGAAATCAAGAATATCCACTCTGCAAGGCAACTTCCAAAGCTGTTTCCCAACCTGCACTTCTTCAAAGGAGTTTAAGGGGAGGTATTCATTCACAAATGTGGCCCTACTCAGGGGAATTTCTTGAATTCCAGGAGACTTTCTGTCTTCCAGTAGTAAAGCTGCAGGTGTCAGAAACAGAAGACCTGGGCTCGATTCTTGGCAAAACATTTGCTATAGTACACTTCTTGTATCCTATCTCCACTCTTTCTTTTCTATCCTCTATCTCTCTTTGACTCTGTCCTTAACTTCCTAGCAAGTCAATGTAAAGGGGCTCAGCGAGACACGCATACCAAATACCTGTAATTATTGCAAAACCAACCACGTTTGGCTGGTACCCCGTAACGGAAATGCGAATGTACTTGTTTATAAAATTTTAATAAAACACTTTGAATTCAAAAACATTTAACTTCCCTGTGCCTAGAAATTGTCAAATGCAAAAGTAAATCGCTCCTTTGCTTCTCATCTGGATTGTTCTAGATATATACATCAGAAAAAGCTATCAAATGCATTCCTTGCCAAGCAAGCCAGCTTTCTTATGCTATTGCCTTGATATTTTTCATAGTTTTTTAGCCGGATTAGGATCACGTCAACATCTTGAAAACCGGTCTCATCAACGAGTACATAGGAGTTAAGCAATGTAAATGTTATTGGTGTGTTAAATATTTTGTAATGTGTTACACCTCTGACACAAACACACAGCTAGGGCTTGGCAATTTTTTTGCTCACAGAACACTGAAATGAGATAGGATTTCTCTTTTCAACTTCTATGACAGATTCAGTCAGGCATGTGGAATATGTGGAATTCACAAAATTTCGTACCCAGTTCTCTAGTTTGAGTATTCATATCGAACTCTAGAATTTCGTAGTTCTCACAGTACTTTGTCCACAAGCCTCCAAAATTTGCAAGAACAATAGAGTTCCATCCAATAGATTTTAATCATGTAAAGCTGGAGAATTCCTACTGGTGGAGAAATTTCTCCTAGGGTGGATTTCATAGGTTTAGGTATATGGTGACATGTTTCAACCATATCTATGCGTGGCAGCAAGGTGCTCCGATTGCATGATAGGAGTAAGCAGCATTGGAAGGGATTATAGCGGCTACCAGGAGGACATGGACAATAGATGCAGCTGTTTATTTCTTTAGTAAGACATGATGGGGTTCAGATATGCAACTAACATTTGTATACATTGGAACAATGCATGCTGAGATAACTTGCCTTATGGCATTTAAGCGAGGTTCTTGGTATACATTTTTCGATTCCTGGTAGAAGAGTAATCTGTGCCATCAGAGTCCCACGATTTAATTATCCTATGCCATACTTTCTTCTCTTCAGGATTTCAGCTGCTAAACCTCCTCTCTCCGTTCCCATTCCTCCACACAAGCACACATAAGCACTCACATCTGTATTGGTAAATCACACTACACAGAAGTACACAAGCATACACTGCCAGCATTTCATCACACACATCTGCTGCTAAAATTCCCAAAACACATATAGTACTCAAATCCCATTACATACATCCACTGCTAAAAATGAAATCACACACAGAATATCATAAACACTATATACACACAGGCTAAGGCAATCCAGTCACACACAAGAAGCTGCTGCTAAAATCCCATCACTTACATCCACTGTTAAAATCCCAACATCTCTCCTGGTAACATCCATCACCCACACATTCACTTTTAGAGTCAATCACACAAATCATCTGCTTAAATCCAACTCACACATTCACAGCTAAAATCGATCAGACACAACTACTGCTAAGATCCATTACCATTACACGTGTCTGCTACTAAAACCCATCTTACATACACACATCTACTGCTATAATCCATCTCGCGCTCGCATCTCCTGCTAAAATCCATGAAACCCACTACACACTCACAACTACTGCTAGACTCGAGTGCACCTACGTCTGCAGTTATAGTCCATCAGACACGCACATCTACTGCTAAAATCCATGACATACACATCGACTGCTAAAATCCATCACGTACACATCTGTTGCTAAAATCCATCACACATCGGCTGCTAAAATCCTTCACATACCAGCTGCTAAAATTCATCACACATCTGCTTCTAAAATCCTAAACATGTCCTGCTAAAATCCATAAAACACTCAAATACTGCTAAAATCCATCACACATCGGCTGCTATTCATACTATTTTTACTAGTACTATTTGTACTGCTCCAACCAATGATGCTACTTCTAGTGTTACTACTCCTTGTAGTACTACTGTTACTAATAACATTACTGCTAGTAGTTCTAGTGATACTACCTAAGATTGCCCCTAGTAGTATAACCACTTCTACCAACATCTACAACAATTTCAACCTCCAACCCGCCACCCTCAACCGCAACGTCCCTAACCAACCAGCGAACATCAGCCAGACCATTACCACCTGGTCTCCACTCACCGCCCTGACCAACTCAGCCATCATGTCTTAAAACCACTCTGGGGTGCCCACCGACTCCTGTCCCCAACACCTCTACAACCTCGCAACAAACCCAATCAGCACTCAACTCACCAGCATTCTCAACACCTCCATCTCCACAGCAACCTTCCCGGACAGATGGAAACACGCAGACATCAGACCCCTCTTAAAGAAAGCCTCCGCCAACCCCAGCGATCTCAAAAAGTATGGTCCGATCTCCCTGCTCCCCTATTCGGCCAAAGCACTTGAGAAAGCCATCAACTAGCAGCTCACTGAATTCCTGGAACAAAACCACCTACTGGGTGCCTCACAATCAGGATTCCGTGCCAACCACAGCATTGAGACCGTGCTGATTGCTGCCACAGACTACATCAGAACACTCCTCGACCGCAGAGAAACTGTAGCCCGGAACCTCCTCAACCTCTCCACGGCGTTCAACACCATCTCCCACAGCACCCTCATCAACAGACTCTACAACATAGGCACACAGCAAAACACCCTCAAGTGGCTCGCCTCCTTCCTCACAGGATGCACGCAGAGCATCCAACTGCCTCCCTTCACCTCCACACCCAAAGACATCATATACGGCGTTCCACAAGGATCATCCCTCAGCCCCACCCTGTTCAACATCTACATAGCCCCCCTCGCAGATGTCGTCAGATTCCACGGATTCAACATTCTCCTACCAGATGACACTCAACTGATCCTCTCGCTCACCGAAGACCCCTCCAACACCAAAACCAACTTCTGCAACGCCTTGACCAACGTAGCCAAATGGATGAGACACAACTGCCTCCAACTCAGCTCCGACAAGACTGAAGTACTGATCTTCGGGAAGAACACCTCCACATGGGACCACAGTTGGTGGCCTGCAGAACTCTGACCCCCATCCACGTCGACTGACCATGCACGCAACCTTAGCATCATACTCGACAGCCAACTGATCATGAAACGACAAGTCAACGCAGTCGCCTCCTCTTGCTCCCTCATACTATGCATGCTCTGCAGAATCTTCAGATGAATCCCAACCAACACCAGAGAGACAGTCACTCAGGCCCTCGTCACAAGCCGCCTCGACTACGGCAACACCCTACATACCTAGCTCCTCAGAAGACTCCAGACCATACAGAACGCTGCAGCCAGACTCACCCTGGACCCCCCAAACAAACCCACATCGCACCCCCACCTGAGAGACCTTCACTGGCTCCCCATTCAGAAGACATGCCAGTTCACACACACCTACAAAGCTCTCCATGACCTCGGACCTACCTACATTAACCATCGACTGAACTTCCACCAACCCTCCAAACACCTGCGCTTGTCTTCACTCGCCCTCGCACACACACCTTGCATTAGTCGCAGCCCCAGTGGTGGCTGCTCCTTCTCCTACATCGCTGCCAAGACTCAGAACGACCTGTCCCTCCAGCTCCACACAGCCTCCTCACTGGCAGACTTCAGAAAGAGACTTACGATCTGGTACTTCGACAGAGACACAGCGCCCAGAAACCCGTAGAGGTGACCGTGTTGCACTTTATAAATACTGATTGATTTCTAAGGCAATCACAAGTACTGCTATTATTACAATTAGTGCTAAAGTACTAATTATATTACTAATTTTAATGGGAGTACTGCTATTACTAGTATGAGTACTGCTATTGCTAGTAGACTGGTGTTACTACTCCTACTAAGGCTATCAAAGTACTGCTATTATTACAGTTAGTGCTACAATTACTAGTGGTATTACTACTTTTTTTTTGATAAACAATTTTATTGATTTTTGCATAAACAAATAGCAGCATGACACATTTGATCGGTATTACACAGCATCACAAGGTATATTGGAAGTTAACGAATGGCGATAGTTATCTCGTTCAACGTCTATGATGTGTAAATTGGCAATTGCATACATCAGTAGGTTACCCTTTAAGTCAACTTAGTTGGCTGGTCCACTTGCCCCATATCCTACGGTATTTAGCGGGACACCCCCGCGCCTCAAATAAGGGTTTTTCCTGTATGGCACACCAATCCACACCCTGGCGCCATTTGGATACACTCGGGGGCTTAGGCTGAGCCCATGCTGCGGCAATGTCACGTTTGGCCACTGCGGTGTACTACTTTTAATAGTAGTAATGCTACTTTTAATTGTAACAATTCTACCACTGCTATTACTGGTATGACTACTGTTATTGCTACTAGTACTACCACTGGTATCTGTACTACTGCTACTAGTACTAGTTGACCTACTCCTACCAATAATACTACTACTAATAGAGTTACTACTACTTGCAGTTCTACTTTTCATTACTGGTGCTATTGCCACTAGTTTTAGTGATTCGACCTATTGCCTTCCTGGTGTTACACTGTTACTACGTATACTAAGCCAATCACAAGTACTGCTATTACTATTAGAACCACCACTGCTGCTGCTGTTACCATCGTGAATTACACCGCTGAGGGCACAACGCCTCTGGGGGATCATTAAGAGTTAGTGTGCTGTAATTGGTTGCCGTACAGTCTGATTAGGAAGAGTTAGTGTGCTGTGATTGGTGGTCGTACAGTCTGAATAAGAGGAGTTAGTGTGCTGTGATTGGTGGTCGTACAGTCTGATTAAGAGGAGTTTGTGTTTGGTAATTGGTTGTCTTGCAGTCTGATTAAGAGGAGTTAGTGCGTTGTGATTGGTGGCCGTACAATCTGATTAAGAGGAGTTAGTGTGCTGTGATTGGTGGCCGTACAATCTGATTAAGAGGAGTTAGTGTGCTGTGATTGGTGGTACTACAGTCTGATTAAGAGGAGTTTGTATTTGGTAATTGGTTGCCTTGCAGTCTGATTAAGAGGAGTTAGTGTGCTGCAATTGGTGGCCGTACAGTCTGATTAGGAGGAGTTGGTGTGTTGTAATTGGAGGCCGTGCAGTCTGGCACCAGTGCGGAGACAATGCCTACACCCTGTCATTACTCAGGTACATACTCGTTTGTCGCAGCACCGCGCCTGCCTGTGACAGCTGCAATGCTGTCGTGACTTTCCGCGGATGGTCTCAGATGAGCATGTGTGGTTCTGTACCACAGCAGGAAGACCCCAGCAGAAGTACCCGAGGCGTCTCGACCCCTCGAGTGTGAATCTACACAGCCTCGCATGACAGGGATGCTGGAGAGACGGTTTATGGGCTGGATACCCACTTAAAGGGAGCACAACTTTTGAAAACATTAATGCTCACGTTTTGGGGGTTAAAAGTACATGAGAGAGCTCTGAACATCTGATGCCCTGATCCACTTCAAAAACAACACTCCGCGGGGTCCAAGAATGAATCCCTTGTAGCGTGCACTTACGTAGCTCCTCCCGCATCAATATTTATTTTGAAAACAATTATTTTCACCACTACAGTTTGTGACCATTTTAAAGTATTCTCGCAGGGATTATTCTACTCTAACGAACTTTTTTCTATGTTTACGTTCCTTTCCAGGCTGCATAAGGCGAACAGCATTTGTTTGGGTCTCATGTATACAAGCGCTAGTGCAGAAAGAGGGGGACATTATATTTGCGGCCATTTAGCGCTCAGATGGGTGTTTTCAGGCGCTATTGCCCCAGCCGCAGCAGAGGTACCACCGAGTGGAAAATATAAACGTGCGCAAAAAATGGCGTAAACACCAAGTGGCAGTGTCCTGGGGTGACCTAGAAAATAAAACAAGCTCGGACTGGTTTAAGTCTGACCCAATGATACCACGACCAAATGGCTCGAGTGTGCCTGACCGTGTCCATGAGGGGCTGGAGGCGTCAAAAACCCCGAACAAACACCTGTTTACACTTTAAATGGTGCTCAGCAATCCATTGAATGCGAACATGCATGTATTATATAACAACATAGGTTGTAGAGGGAGTTTTGAAAAGATAGTCATGAAAATACACCAATATACTTCAGAGCCTGGCACAATATTGGTCTGCAGCGGCATGTCATGTTATGCACGAGAGGTTTCTGATCTGCGGGCCGAGGATCTCTAAACCCGGGATTCCCTGCGCCCCTCATAGGCAGTCAAGCCCACTCATCTCTGGATGCGCCGCTTTCTTCTGTGTGGACCAATCAGAGAGCTGGACACGGCCCTTGTCTGACACAATGCGCGCTTTGTGCCCGGGGTATGAAAGGATTCATTCAACAGGGCGCTCATTTCATTGATACCACACAGGGGTCGGGTCACAAAACCAAGTGCATTCACAAAGCCAAAGTGTCTTACTTTGCAAACGCAAAGTGGCAGCCGGGTTCAGTGCAATACGTCCTAGCCCTTACACAACGCAGTGCACTCCCCTAAAACCCAAGGAAGGCGAATCAAAGGGGTGGTTTTACCCTCTTTGAGACCTGTTTTTGTACAGCCCCCTACTCACCACTACTGCTGCTTCTGAATGCTACAAAATATCAGGTGCTAAAATTACCGAATATCAATTTACCAGTTTAGGCAGGACAGAAGGCTGAGTGGATATTACCAGGTTTCAAACCTGTGAAATGCAGATCACGGCAGATGCTAGCTGCGAGTGCCCACTCACTGCATCCTGTCTTCTAGAGCACGCCAATGGGCTAAAGGTAGGATCACTGGAATTATGCGGCAATATAGGACCAAATTATGCAGTGAGGTTGAGTAAATTATGTGACAAGAAAAGGCAAATTATACGGCATAATGCAGCACATTTTGTAATAGTAATACTTCATTAGTTCATTGTTTTTAAACTTGGCAGCACTCTCTGGGCGTTGGTTGCACCTCATTAGTACTATTTTAACACCCAAATATAGCAATAAGCAACAAAAAGGTGACCAGTCCATCTTAACAAAGGGCCTTCCACTGAGCGGCAACAGGTGTGACTGTATTTTAGTAACTTTTGAACCGTTTGAGCTAGAAACAATTTTTTGGGGTGAAAATCTGCAGATTATGCAGCAGATGATCAATTATGTGGCAAATGCAGCAAATCTATAGTTATGCAAAAATCGCTGCGGCTGCACAATCGCATAATTCCAGTGGCCCTGGCTAAAGGTCTGCAGCTGCAAAGCATGAAATGGTTTACTAACTGCTGAGCGCAGACAGTAAGCATCTGAAAGGTGTACGCTGTCAGTTTCCTCTAAGACTCTGCAGGCGCAGATGGCCTGCTCCCTGCCCCATATTGTTTCACTGTGTGCCACTTTGGTAGCGTTGTGACCCCTGGCCCTTTGAAGGGCATGGGTGGCAATGTCAGTACATTGCAAATGGAGATGTCCAGGCGGAGGCTACTGCCCCATGCAGACCACCATCACAGCATGTGCTACTGCGCAAAGCCCATTCCGGGCACATTAATATTAATGAGGCAGGCAGTGGGCATTTCAATCAATCAGTAGATTTGTAGAGTGCTTCTTGTCACCTGTGATGGTATCCAGGCGCTTTCACTGCATTGTTCCCTCAATTATGATTCAACTACCTATCAAAGTGCAAATTTATTCTGCTTCCTGTAATCAGCATTTGCACTTATCAATCAGACTCATTTTTCATTTACTCCTGTATACAATGCATGCTCCCGCATCGTCTGGAGCACGTATCTGGGTCTCACACACGACACCAAAACACATAACGCATGCTTGACACCTCACGCAACACTCTCTTCAAATCATGCACACTGAATGAAGCAGCTGCTTACTCAGTCACCATCTTCAGAGGGTAGGAAAAACTTCTAGAACTCCTACCATTGATTATAATTAGGGCTCCTGGTTTTATGGTGTTTATTTTTTGAACATTTACGTCTGTATTTTTCCATATTTACTTTCTGCCAATGTTACTAGTATTTATCCATACTTATTTTGTGTTTTACGAACAAATAAAGCTGTTTAACTGATAAATGTGTACTAGTCTGTTGAGTTTCAGCACTATAAGCAGTGACATATAATACAACGATCCACTCGTGAAAATATCAGCATTGAAGTCCAAACACGCGCACATACAAAGGTATGCAGGAACATCTCCTAACTTCTTTTAACTTTCCAGACTGTCAGTCTGAAAGTTTATTAGCCAGGCAGTCATGAATGACAGCATGGCGAGTTATGGAAAAGACGACCAATTTGCTGTATTTTTCTGCTTTTTAAAACAAATATTAGGAAAATAGAAAACTAGGAGACTTATTTATAATGCAACTAGAAGGCGAGTGGTTCGGATGCTAACTCCAGTAACCCATGTAAACTGCTAGTAGGCAGCGAGACTATTCCATTCGATTACACGTAGACATGTACCAGGCATGTACCAGCTAATCATAGACTTCTTAACTGATTTTTCACGAGACAGGGTTGAGGATAAAGTGAGCCCACATCAGCAGACTTCGCTTCTTTACAAAATGAAGGTACATTATCTCTGTATTACAATGACGGGAGCAAAGTACGCCTGAGTTCTGAATGTCCTCAACTGTACCATAGTGCCTCGAAAAGACAAAGAGAACTTACGGCACTGCATTAACAGGGGACGGAGAAACATTTGTCTTAAATTTCTGAGTAGCCACCACATATTTACATCTGATTTACCTACTGGCACTAAACACAGGAATTAACCAAACAAAGTAAAAACTGTAGAAATGCTACTTAAAAAGAAAAAGGGAAGCAACGGGCACACTACCACCCACTAGGTTCCGCAAATGTCACGTCAGGCTTTTCCTGGCTACCCATCAATCAATCAATCAATCAATCAATCAGGGAATTGTAAGCGTGCTACTCACCCATGAGGGTCTCAAGGCGCTGAGGGGGGGGTTCCGCAGATCTGTTTAGCCGAAGAGCCAGGTATTGAGGGTCTTCCTGAAGGTGTTCAGGGAGGGGGCGCGTCTGATGTCTGCCGGTAGCTCGTTCCAGGTCATGGCTGCAATGTGAGAGAAGGATCTTCCGCCTGCTCTGGCTCTGTGGATGCGCGGGGTTTCGGCCAGTGCGAGGTTGGAAGATCGGAGGTTTCTTTTGCGTACGTGGAAGTTGATTCTGTCGTTGAGGTATTTGGGTCCGTTGTTGTGTAAGCATTTGTAGGCGTGAGTGAGGATTTTGAAAGTGACTCTTTTCTCCACGGGGAGCCAGTGGAGACTTCGTAGATGTTGGTCCACGGGGAGCCAAACACACTACAAACTCACAAGTAATGGTACGAAATTAACTGACTTACCTGCTATTTTTCTGCTGTGCACTTTTAGGGCCTGATTACGAGTTGCTTATTAAATTATGTCCTGTGCATAAACCCTTGTTTATGCACAGGTTGGAATTACGAGTTGTTAGGTATTTAACACATCCAATAATTATCAGAGGCATTAAATACCTCAACCTTCATTAAAGTTCAGCAGGTCGAAAGTGCCAAAATTTAACAGGGGAAAAGCATACAGAGTTTACTGTATCATGCAGATTTTGGTGCGTTAAACACAGAAATCCGAATGTTATTCCCCCTCGTAATAGGTGATATTTATTGCACTCGATAAGTAACGATACCACGGGGTACGTTATTTATCAGGTGATATAAATAGCACTCCAACACTTTTTTGGACCTTATCACACCCTACTGTTAGCAAATGCCACTGGCATTTTCTTGCTGCCAGAGTGCATGTGGGGAAACAGGGGCAGCCTGACCGTACCAGGCATCGGCCGTTTCCCCGGGGGCTGGAAGGGTGGGGGCTGGTTTTGCAGCGGTGCTGCCCCAGTAACAAAAGCCGCAAGCAAGCATAATTCACTCACATTCGTTTCCAGCCTCCTGGAGCCAGCCAGTGCTTCCCACTTGCCCCCCAAACTTCACTTATAGTCAGGGCCGGACTGGCCGTAGCGGGCACCGGGCATTTCCCTGGTGAGCCGCCAGGGTGGGGGCCGGTTTTGGGCCCCTGGGGGACGTTTTTGTTACAGGGCCGTTTTTGCAACATAGCTGCAATATCAGACCCGGTAACAAAACCGGCCGAAACCGGCCCTGGCAAACAGCTCAGCCGCATCCCCAACCCCCTGGGGGGTGGGCGAGCACTTTGCCAGGGCCGGTTTTGGTTCCCAGTCCGGCCCTGCTTGTAGTGGTCAGGCTCGCTCACTAGGCACCATGTGGGGGCTGCGCCAACAAGATTACTAGGGGCGCTTTGGGTTCCCAGTTCGGCCCTGTGTGGATATGACCAGCTGTAGCGGTGTTACAGCTGCCATTCCTTGGCTAACTTCTAAATGTGGCTACCGGTAGCGGTAATACCACCAAAGCTACTTCTGGATTTCTGTTCGCATCAGACCTGCTAAAAGTCAGCACAATACCTTTGTTGCTCTTTCCTTTTCTTCTGGCCTCTTATTCTAAAGCCACATCTCTGTTGAAATAGTGCATTTTTGGCCAGACAGTGCGATGCTAAAATCTTCATTTCCTTCTACAGAGGCGTCCGAATAGTTTCACCAAAATCCGAAGAGCGTGAGAAAGTGGTAGTACACTTCCTATGACCCATCTAATTACAACACAGGACGTGACATCACCCAACCTTGTACCATGTATTGGCCCATCACGTTATAGCCATGAGGAGGGCCTTTAATAAGTGAGAGGGGCTTTAATGGCCAATATTGCCATAAGTTGAAGGGCTATTATTCTATGAGAACATTCCACCCCCGAAGGTAGGTGGGCTTGAATTAAATGTACAATAACAAAAACAAACATGGTTTGAGCACAGCATCCTCTTCATACGTCTAATTTCCTTCGGTTTGTTTACTTCTGCAGTAATAGTGAATATCTGAAGAGTCAGGAAGAAACGGGTGCACGGACCGGTCGTTCAGGTGATGCTTCTGCCTCCCTGTTCTGCTCTAGATGTACCACTTCAATAAATCACAGGGCTAAACCATCCCAATATAAAATTAAAGCCCAGTGCCAAGGGCTATATCAATTGTTAAAGGCCCTCTCGTCAAGATGTTGTCCTGAACCGTGGGTGAGTGCCTACAACATGAGGCTGCACCGATACCAGCCGTGATAGCTCACGACAGAAGCAATATAATGCTATAACTGATAACATCGAAAGGATAATAAGAATAATTGCCCAGAAGGCCTACGGCAGCCATTATTGGCCCTCTGCCACTCCGTTGTCTTCAAAAGAGCGAAGAGTTGAGGCCGCAGCATGTTAATCAATAGTTATTGATAAAATGCAAACAGAGATTGGTTGAATACCAAGGGTAACAGAGTATTCTTCAGGGGTTGCGAGCAGCTGCATAGGAATGGTGATCACCTAACTCCTCTGGCCTCGTTATGGAATGAGGGAGCGGAGATGGAGGGGGTCCCCGCGTCAGAAGATCTTCTAATGCCCCCCTCAGTACAGGGAGCTTGGGAACAGCAGCAGGGAATCATTTACAAGAGTTTCACTTCAGGTAGCCAGGACCTGTGTGGTGCTTAGGGCCAGGGCTACGGTGCCCTCGATAACATGACCACAAGTTCTCCAAACCCCATTTTCGGTTGTCCAAGACACTTATAAATATCAGATGTTTATTTCAGCTTGGATTAACAAAGTGGATAAATTCCCTTGCAAACATGAAATTTATCATAAAAAAAGGACTTCTTTCGGAAATTATAAATGCCGGGCAGTGTAAAAATTGCCCACATAATACCGAAAAATGGCCGCATCTTACCCTAAACAAAGAGTGAGAACAACTGGTGACTTTTACTGCAGTATGTAAAACGGACCATATTGTCTTTGCACTAGTATTACTTAACCAGTGTACAAAGAAATGGAAACCGTTTACGCAGGCATATCTGAACCCAGGTGTAAAAAAGGGTTCTAGTCATTTATACAGGCATTGCGGATTACTGGCGTTAAGAGAAATGCAGCGCCTTGAGGCGGGCAATGCTGATTATTGGGGTTACACGCAGAGCCTTTATGCTGGCATTGCTAGCCACTGCTATTTAAAGAAACGCAGACCCAGGGCTTCAAGTGGGCCGGGTCCTGCCAGTGCTCAGCACCAGCAGTTCTAAAAAGCAGGTGCTGAGACGGGTCCCTATCGGGCTCTCCATTTTTGCCCTCACCCTCAGGATGAAAAAAAACTTAACTCTGCAGCAGTCCCACCCTTCTCTGCTTTTGATGTAACTTCAAAGAGACTTGTTATAATACTTTCACAGTCTCATCATTTCAGAACTGAGGCATTTTCAATATTCTATACAACGAAGCCATAGTTGTTGCTTATTTATCGTATGCAATTAACAACCATTGGCAAAGGCAATAGCCCTAGCTTGTTGTAGGTGTAATGTTACTTTTTGTAATACATATCTGGATGTAATGACAGAAGCAGCAAAATACCAGTTGGGTGGCACACTATGATAAGCACACATTTTTAGCTTACTTTTTAAGGCACGCCCAAATTACATCGGTCACGCCCCTTTGTGAGACCTCCTCAGTTTTTCATCCCACTTACATCCCTGCGCAGACAGTTTACTCAGGCATTGCTGATCGCTAGTATAAAACCAAATGCAGACCAATTTTATGCAGTAACTACTGATCACAGCCATGAAAAGAAATCCAGATCCTGCAGGCAAGCTTCTATGAGCAAGATATTCAGAGCCTTTATAAAAGCATTGCTCACCACTGGTGTAAAAAGTAATACCGACCCCCTTTACGCGGACCTTGGTGATCTCTGGTGGTGTAATAGTTAAAACCAAATTTTCCCTTTGGAACTCCTTTTCCACTCTCATTCTTTCATACTACAATCATACCAATGGATACCTAATGTTCCACCTGTACCCCAGATATACAATTAGAAGCTCTACTCAGAGTGTGTAAGCACTTATGTGCATATTTAATAAATCATATCAAAATAAATAAAAATTATACAATAAAAATACATGTCATCAAGGACAACCGAGATGTGTTCCGGTTGGGTCCACGTATGACATCACTGATAGTTCTCCACCATTATTCAATATCGAAGAGGGGGTGATTTAATTAGAACTGAATGCAGATATACTGTCCATCCAACCAAAACAAAAGAAGGATAAAGTTTCCAGTACCACATCAAATCACTGAAGTGTGCATCTCCCAAATTAAATTGGAGCCACACCTTCCCGAGTGCTGTAGCACCAGTGTATCACAATTGTAGCAGAGAGCTATTTGGATAAGGGAAGAAAATTATTAGTCCTGAAGAAGGTGGCTCTATTAACACTGGCCCACCGAAACGCGTCGACGCAGAATATCTTTGTTAAATTTGAGGAGAGTCAGCGGCCTCAAAAAAGACAGGGAAGCCCTTTCCCCTGCGGGGTGTTGTCTACAATAGTCTCGAATTAACAGTTTTAAGACAAATTTTACTGTCTCTTGTAATTTTCCTGTCCAGGGAAGTTGTTTTTTGATGAATTGGGGTCTATTAGATAGCCCAGGTGTTTTTAACAGTTTTTATTGTATGGTTGTTCATGATGACATGTATTTTTATTTTATTGTATACATTTTATTTATTTTGATATGATTTATTAAATATGCACATAAGTGCTTACACACTCTGAGTAGAGCTTCTAATTGTATATCTGGGGTACAGGTGGAACATTAGGTATCCATTGGTATGATTGTAGTATGAAAGAATAAGAGTGGAAAAGGAGTTCCAAAGGGAAAATTTGGTTTTAACTATTAAGTTGCATAGGTGCTCTGTCCATTTGGATTACTAGAGCCCCTCTCCTTGGTTTCAAGATCTCTGGTGATGGCCTGTGCTAGTTTGGACATGTAGTTGTTTCTCCTGGTGGCCAATGTGGCACACAAGTGGCTGGTGTGTCTAACTCCACACAGGGGTGTAACGCAAGCCACTTGCATAGTTGTGTCCAAATACTGACAAGGCGAAAGTAAAAGAAAATGCAGTGCTTATGGGGGAGTGCGTTGGTTGTGTATTTGGGGTTGGTGAAGTGAAGGGGCTGCGAGGAAGAACATTCAGGAGAGAGTGAAAAGAGGGTGATAGAGAGGAAAGAGATGAGGAGTAAGATATGCAGATTGAGGAGACGTGGAGAGAAAAGGTGTGCACATGTCTAACAGAGTGAGCATACATATAGAGTGATGGAGACACTCTGTAGACCCCTCAACAGGAAGCAGTAATATTTAATTGTCTCACAATTTTAAAACGAAATCATTGTTGTTATTCATTTATCTTAAACAGCTTACAACCATTGACAAAGCCAATAGTCCTGGATGGTTTTAGGTTTATGTCAGTTGTTGTGTTATATATCTGGATGCAAAAACCGAAAGGACAGCGAGAAACCAAACTGCTGCTTGGGTGGCACACTTTGGGGTATAACAGAAATGTACTTTACGTGTTTAAGCCACACCATTGATTACATGGGCCAAATCGCTTTTAGAGACCCCCGCTCACTTTTTTCAGCCCCTGAAAGCCCTGGAGCTCCATCACTTTGTGGTATGCCACTGGTTCCACATGAGCACACTGTGCACAAAGCACTGGAGCCACGCCCCCGTCTTCTGGTGAGGAGGCATCTCCCTTTAAACCTATCACTTTTGAGTGTGAACTGACATCCGCTGTGCTTTAATAGATGTCGTGGAGTGTTCAAGGGATATGCATATGGTCCTGGAACTCTGTGGTCTTCGTGTTGGGGAAGTCACGCAAATCTACCCTCCATCCAATCCAGGGCCACTGGAATTATGAGATTCTGCGCTTGTGGCTTCTTTTGTATAATTCTGCATATGCCAAATTTGTCACATAAGCCTTCATCTGCTGCATAATCTGCTGATTTCAACAAAAAGTTTTTTTTAGCTCAAATTAATTAAATGCTACTAAAAACGAGGCAACATGTGTTCGCACACACTGGAAGGCCTTTTGCAAAGGTTAACTAGTCATCTTTCAGTTGCTTCTTTCTGCATGTGGTCGTTAAATTACTACTAATGAGGTGGAATTTTTGCCACACAGTATTACCATGTGGAAAAATGACAAAATAATGAAGTAATGCTATAAATAAGTGTCACATTATGCCACAAAATTTGCCTTTTCTTGCTGCATGATGTAGTCAATCTTGCCGCATAATTTGGTGCTCTCCTCCCGCATAATTCCAGTGGCCATGATAATATCCCTTTGCTGACGTCAGGGAGCCCCCATTTCTAGAGCCGCCATCTGAGTAGAGCGCACCCCTTTCCCTTCCATTTGGCACCACAGACGCCTGCCCCTTCCCGACACCCCGACTAATGTGTCTTTGACAGCCAATAGAAGGCACTGCAGGAATGAAAGTGCGTGGTGCATGATGGGAGGGCTGAAGTGTGGACAGAGACAAGGGAGCTGTTGCTGGATGCGAGGGCTGAAGGTGTGAGGACTTCAGGCATGAGCATGACGGCAATAATTACAGGGCCTCTAGGCAGGCATGTTTGTCATTACTTGTGCTGATGTGACATTATCCAGTGGCCTCCTAGGTACACTTCTCTAAGTCCCCCCCTCTCCCACCCTTCCTGATCCCACTTGGCCAGCTAACAGAGAGCAGAGAAGGGAGGCGATGATCAAAGCAAGGTGACTGGACAGCGCTCTCCATCCAGTCTCCACGGGTGCGGGTGTGTCTGCAGCAAACACAGAAAATAAGTCAAAATACAATATGTGGCTGCCCGCAGCGCACGCAGTGTGCCCTCTTAAGTAAGCGCCCACATTAGTGCCGCATTCCAGCACATCCCGCGCTCCACTGACTGGGGCCCCTTATGGGGGGAGTCCCCCATGTCCGGCGCCTTAGCCGGGTCATTTCCGGCGCGCAAGGGCCCCCACACACTGGTCGTCCTCTTGGTTCCCCCGCTGGACAAGCAGTCCAGTCATGTCGCGGTTGTCATCGTGGTCTCCTGGTTCTCGCTGTTGTTCGCCCGCTGTTGTGTTGCGTGGTGCCCTTGAGCCAGGAGGCAAAGACTTGCCCTTGTCGCAATTGCAGACGTCGGGGCACCACACAAAAAAGCATGCCCGGAGGCAAGCAGTAGCAACGGGCGCCGCCAGGAGGCAAAAGAAAACTGCCCCCCAAAGAGGCCCCAGACTCACCACAAGAAATCACCAACGCCTGATGCTGCCTCCTGTTACAGGGCAAACAGAGGCTTGTTGGTACACAGGAGTACCCTCTTCTGGAGCACATCAGGGGTGCCCTATGCCAAACCCCAGGAGTCTTTACAGCAGGACCCTGGATGAAAACGTCAGCGCCCAGCTAGTCCTTCAGGCGGTTGTAAGCCTGAGCAACTGGGGGGCTTGCCTTGCAACGCTAGACCCCTAAAAAGGCGTGAGTAAAGTCATGGACTTGTGGTCCACGGTATTTAAGGGGCATAATCCCCACATAAATGGTAGCACCAATTGGGTTGGCCATGGTGCAGTTTGGCTCATCAGGCGGGCAGGGCAGATTAGGTCAGTCACCGCTGCTTGCCCTTGGATCGCCCACCAAATTGGCATACTTCATGTATGAAGTAAACCCGCAGCAAAACTGTTTTCCAACAAAATTTGTGTGGTGTGATTATTTATTGCAGTGTGTACTAAATACCTTACTATGCTTTGGGGGAGGGTTGCCGATATCGCACTATGTGTTCAGCTTTGGGGTCTTCAAAACATCAGCCGAGCCTGCTAATACCTTGACAGAGCCAAGCATGGGCTCTAGAACCCAAGAAGGCCAGGGCGGCAGATTGCGGAAGCCAGTGTCATCTGTGGCTGTGCAAGATCCCCACACTGCTCCTAAACTCCTCGCACTTTCTGTCCATATGCTTCAAGCTCCTCTCGGTGCCAGGCTTCTCACGCTGTCCGCGTGCTCCTCACGCCGTCTGTTCATAGCGTTATAGCGCCCCACACTCTCCGTCCATCGCTGAGCAAGCTCCTCACACTTTACCCTAGCTCCTCACAGTGCGTGTGCACCAGGTTTCCCGCACTCTCTGTGCACGGCTGAGCAAGCTTCTCACACTCTGTCCATTACTTCAAACTAGTCAGGCAATGCCATGCTCCCTGCACTACCAGAAGCTCCCGGCGCCGTCCACGCGCTCCTCGCTCATCTGTCCATGTGCCAACAAGCTCCCTAGACCTATAGCACGCTCTTACTTTTGTCTGCAAGCTCCCTACACTGTTCAGGTGCGTCAAACTCCTCACACCATTCTTCCACGCCTGGCCTAGCTTCTCACTGTCCCCAAGCCCCTCATGCTATGTGCGTGAATACTCCGCATAGTGTCCGTGCCTACAAAGCTCCTAACACTCGTCGTCTACATCTGAGCTAGCTTCTCACACCGTCGCCAAGCTCCCCTCACAGTCCGCGCCAAGTTTCTCACACTCCAGTCTATGCGCGTCAAACACCTCACACACTGCCCATGTGCGCCAAGCTTCTCACACTAAGTCCATGCACACTGAACTCCTCGCACGGTCTGTCCGTGTGGGCCAAGCTCCTCAGAGATTCATGAGGCGTAGTTTCACGCTTTCTTTCACATTGGACTACTCCCAGTGGTTCCACAGCGAGTTCAAACGGGTGGGAACTTGGGAAGGTGTGATTGCACCTTACCAAGCAGAGCGTCATGTAAGTCACCCCCTCCACACCTGCCACGCGCCCTCCAAACATCCATGATACACAGAAACGTAATCTACACTGGGCACCTGACCCACCCCGGAGGAGAGACGGCCCCTACGAGGGAACTGTGAGGCCAGGTCGTCACTCTGCAGTTAGAGGGTGGCGGCCGAGGCCCGTCTCTTTCTTTCCTCTGAAGAGCGGTGTTTGTTTCTCGACCTTCATTGTCGCTCAGCCTCTTCCCCCGAGGCAGGATTCCGAAGAATGTCGCAGTGTTCCGCTCTCTGGCCGCCCGGATCACTTCTATCTCAAGTAACTGGCCTGACGAGTTTTGCGAAAACTGAAACCCGCATAATTCACAAGAGCAAGCGGAGGGGTTGTGCTAGGAGAGGCCGAGCCGATGCACGCCTCTCCCACCCTCTGGTCCCTCAAGACACTTACAAACAAGGGAGTAGCCAGAAAATTTAAATAACTCCACTCTGAACTAAAACTTTTAGTGGCAACAATCATGCGAAGCAAGTGAGCCCAACCCTCCCTAGAAGAGCCGCCTTGTTTCTTCTAACAAATCATCCATCATCATTTTACACTTTCATCCATCCACTGATATCCACTATTTCACCTTTACATTCTGTCATCCATTAATTCTTTCAACTATCATCCAGTCTTTCCCTATTCCATTTATCCATTCATCCACTCTGCCATCCATCAGTCTCTCCACCCATCCAGCCATCCAACCAACCACTCTGACATCCATCCTTCCATCTATCCACCCTGCCATCTATTCATCCACCCACTCTGCCATCAATCCATCCATCCATTCTCTCTGCATTCCATTCTGCCATCAATCCATCCACTCTGTCACCCATCCATTCTGCCATCCACCAATCCATCCATCATACATGTATCCACTCTGCCATCTACTCATCCATTTATCTATCCACTCATCAGTTCACTGGTCTTTTTATCCACTCATCATCCCTTTACTCTGCCATCCTTTTACCTGTCTTCCCATCCCTTTACTATCCTATCCTTTCACCTGTCCATCAACCTATCCATTTACTCATCCATTCACCCACTCATCCATCTATCCATGTTTTCATTCACCCACTCATCCATACATCATTTCACCCTACCTTCCATTCACTATTCCTCCATCTTTCCCTCTTCGATTCACCCACCTTTCGCTCTTCCTTTCTCCTGCTTACTCTTCTGTTAACTTGCATTTCTTTATAGGTATTCATCAGCTTTTGTTGGGTGATTTGCAGACAGAAGAGGCCCATAAAGAACCCCACCGCCACTGAAGCTGCTAAAGCAGTAAGCAGGGGTTCACGACACCCCTGCGTACAACAGGCCCTCAAGAGTGGGCACAAGCCAAATACCAACGCTGCCCAGTCTTGATTCCTCCTGATGCTTCTTTCTTCCACCACCCTACACTTCCTGTCTCTTTATCTCATTCTTGCAGGCTGCTTTTCATCCCTCCTGTCACGCTTTGTTCGTGTTTTCTTGTCTTTCTCTTCCTTCTTTCTCCCTTTGCTGCCTTTCTGTCTTTTGCTAAAAGTCAGAGGATGGAAAATTTGTTATGGGCCAAAAAATGAGCACTCGTGGCACACGTCAGGCATTGACCATAGCGCATACAAGCAAATTATGTATTTATTATAGGGTCAGGGTCTTTTGGAGAAGTTAAAGATGTGATGGGGAGGAATACATTGTGAGCTCGTTGATTTGGGGAGTGGGCAGCACATACGCCTTGTTTGCCATTGATGGGGCTTACCATTACCAAGACCATAGTTAAGACTACAAAGAAGGCTATAATGTCTGTAACTCTAGATATTTTTGATGTATTTACAGAGGGCTTAATACACTAGCAGCTCCACCCACAGGGTCCACTCAGAGTCAGAGAGTCCATGTTCTAGAGGGCAGGTTTGTCACGTGGCCCAAGCCTCTTCCATACATGAGAGAGGTGGTCTAGCTGTCAAATTTACCGCCATTGGATTGTGATTCCTGGCTTCCCCACCAGACTAAAATTGAGTGATTTCTGGGCAAAGCATTCTGAGTTGGCCTCAGTTCTTTTATCTGCCTAAAAGGAGAATGCCCACACCTGGGCTTTAAGTGGGATGCAAACGAGGGCGGGGCAGAGTATCTAAAAGGGGCGTGGCCTAAGTAGTTAAGGGTGAGGCTTAAACTCACAAACTGATTTTTTGTGATCCAGATAGTGCGCCACTCCAACAGTATTTTGATGCAAGATTAAGTAAAACGTGTGAAATACAAACAAGAGCTAAATCCCCGACGTTGATTACTTTAATGTTTTTTTACATTCATTGTTCAGAAATCGATCAGTGTTACTTGCCAGAAAAGTTAAGGACATGAATATAGGAACTCGTTTCAACGTCTATCTTTAATTACTACCGGGTCTGAGAACCAGAGGGACGCGGCCCACTTAAAGCCCTGGCCTACAACCAAGCGAGTGTTAGTACTAAAGCGTTATGTTAAAAAATGAATAAATATCTTCAACTTGTAAGATACTACAGACATTTGTTGCTGCTTTTTGATATTCGAATCTCATTCAGATCTGAAGGTGCAAGCTGTTACCGTATGCATGCAGTAGACATATGCAGGTGCAAGCTGTCACCGTATGCATGCAGTAGACATATGCAGGTGCAAGCTGTCACCGTATGCATGCAGTAGACATATGCAGGTGCAAGCTGTCACCGTATGCATGCAGTAGACATATGCAGGTGCAAGCTGTCACCGTATGCATGCAGTAGACATATGCAGGTGCAAGCTGTCACCGTATGCATGCAGTAGACATATGCAGGTGCAAGCTGTCACCGTATGCATGCAGCAGACATATGCAGGTGCAAGCTGTCACCGTATGCATGCAGTAGACATATGTAGGTGCAAGCTGTCACCGTATGCATGCAGTAGATATATGCAGGTGCAAGCTGTTACCGTATGCATGCAGCAGACATATGCAGGTGCAAGCTGTCACCGTATGCATGCAGCAGACATATGCAGGTGCAAGCTGTTACCGTATGCATGCAGCAGACATATGCAGGTGCAAGCTGTTACCGTATGCATGCAGTAGACATATGCAGGTGCAAGCTGTTACCGTATGCATGCAGCAGACATATGCAGGTGCAAGCTGTCACCGTATGCATGCAGCAGACATATGCAGGTGCAAGCTGTTACCGTATGCATGCAGCAGACATATGCAGGTGCAAGCTGTTACCGTATGCATGCAGCAGACATATGCAGGTGCAAGCTGTTACCGTATGCATGCAGTAGACATATGCAGGTGCAAGCTGTCACCGTATGCATGCAGTAGACATATGCAGGTGCAAGCTGTTACCGTATGCATGCAGTAGACATATGCAGGTGCAAGCTGTCACCGTATGCATGCAGTAGACATATGCAGGTGCAAGCTGTTACCGTATGCATGCAGTAGACATATGCAGGTGCAAGCTGTCACCGTATGCATGCAGTAGACATATGCAGGTGCAAGCTGTCACCGTATGCATGCAGTAGACATATGCAGGTGCAAGCTGTCACCGTATGCATGCAGCAGACATATGCAGGTGCAAGCTGTCACCGTATGCATGCAGCAGACATATGCAGGTGCAAGCTGTTACCGTATGCATGCAGCAGACATATGCAGGTGCAAGCTGTTACCGTATGCATGCAGCAGACATATGCAGGTGCAAGCTGTTACCGTATGCATGCAGCAGACATATGCAGGTGCAAGCTGTTACCGTATGCATGCAGTAGACATATGCAGGTGCAAGCTGTTACCGTATGCATGCAGCAGACATATGCAGGTGCAAGCTGTTACCGTATGCATGCAGTAGACATATGCAGGTGCAAGCTGTCACCGTATGCATGCAGTAGACATATGCAGGTGCAAGCTGTCACCGTATGCATGCAGTAGACATATGCAGGTGCAAGCTGTCACCGTATGCATGCAGTAGACATATGCAGGTGCAAGCTGTCACCGTATGCATGCAGTAGACATATGCAGGTGCAAGCTGTCACCGTATGCATGCAGCAGACATATGCAGGTGCAAGCTGTTACCGTATGCATGCAGCAGACATATGCAGGTGCAAGCTGTTACCGTATGCATGCAGTAGACATATGCAGGTGCAAGCTGTCACCGTATGCATGCAGTAGACATATGCAGGTGCAAGCTGTCACCGTATGCATGCAGTAGACATATGCAGGTGCAAGCTGTTACCGTATGCATGCAGTAGACATATGCAGGTGCAAGCTGTTACCGTATGCATGCAGTAGACATATGCAGTTTTGTCATCACACTTGTTCCACAAGTCAAGTGTTTCATTTAATTAGGTGAATGGCATGAAAACTTGCATGATAGCCAAGGCTACTGTAATTTCACGGCCTTTTCATGTTAATGATGTGTTTGCCTCACTTGCGATATATTTCAACATTTGCTGCATACATACTTGATTTCAACAAGAAGGTTTCTTCTCAAACGAGTCAAACATTACTAGATAAAATGCTCCACATGGAGCGATGCGACATGCCAGATACTTTGCAAAAGATACCTAGTTGTTTTTAGATATTGATTGCTGTTTTTAGCATAACATTGAAATATTAATTTGTCCAGGTGGTGTTGATATCAGTTTACTGACGGGGGAACAGCTTTTGTCTATAAAAGAAAACAAAGCCCTTACATTTTTTAAATTATTTAAATGTTAGTCTTTCTCCTACATACAGTTTGCTCTGCCATTTATAGGCATGTGAATTTACATTACAGACTTTATTTTCAAATCAGCAATTATTTCAAGAGAGGACACAAAGTTTAGGATAATGCAGAACAAGTTATGTCTCGAATTTTAAAGAGTCTTCTAGCAAAGTAATCCATAAGAAATATAAATGCACACTATGATTCTCCAGTAATGTTTCTTTATGGAAGGAGTTGTGTCCAGAGACCCTAAGTAGTCACCACAATGGACACCCAAAACTAAAGACACCCTTTAAACATAATTGAGATGCAAAGAATAAAAGGGACAACTTTTTTGAAAAGCACTGTGTATATGTTAGCCTATTTTCTAATAAAGAGATTAGTCTGTATGAAATCTGCACAAGGCTAACTGAAATGACTTGCTATTAAATAGGAGGCGGACCCTCACGAGTACTAGCGTAAGTTGGATTGGGAACTGGTCAGGAATAACATATTCCACAATTCAGGAGAACATAGGGGAGAGGATATGACTTTGGAGCTAGGGAACCAGGTTCAAGTCTCCATGTCGGCTCAACATGACATGATTCTGGGCAAATCACACTCTCCCCATGTAAAAAAAAAAACATTGGGCGTCTCACTACATTTATTTCACTGGTAGAGCTGCATCTGAAGGCCCAGTTTAAATAAACTATATTTGGGGCAATGTATATAACTTCATTAGTATGGATTTTAATTGATGATGACTGTGATTATCAGGTTGTTTTACTAATGAAGACATGATTTTTAATATAATTTACACAATAAAATGTTTACCTACCTAATCATACTAGCGCCGACAATGTTAAAGGTCAGCAAATTGTTTTTGGAGCTCTCATTGTCATCATGAACTCTGTATTTCACAGACAACCATGAAATATTTCTTATATTTCACGGTTCCCTGTGATATATCAGTTTTTATACCGCTGCATTTTGTGTAATGAAAGCGCCAAAACATGTAATATTGGATTAAATTGAATCGTGGTCTGCTAAATCCCACTATGTAGAGCACTGTGTGTATGGGTTTGTGTGCTGCAGCACTTTGCCCTTTTTTGTGTTTTCTACAGCAAACATATCTTATTAACGATACACTAGAGAGGTGCGCATTGCCATACAAAGAACAGAGCAAAATGACAGTAAACTGTACTAATTGCACAGTCCTCTATGAAGGGTGCAATGAATTGGCACAGTTTGATGAAGGTTGAGTTTTGCTGCTACTGATGGCTGGCCATGTGAATGGACTGTGATTTCACTAGCCACTAAAGGATGGAAAATATAGAGCTATTTGGAGGCCAAAAGAGCCTGCTTCTTAGGACTAGGTAGCACTTGCTGTGCCAACGGGTTATAGTGCTTTCCCACAGCACGTATACACAGCAAGAGTCGTTTGTTGAATGAATACGAGGAGTGCTGGATTGGACTGATGGGAAAACACGTCTCAGTAGGCCAGGCAGCCTCCATATGGAATTCATCGGGTACCAGCAGTGGGAATCGCCAAGGATGGGATGGGAAGATGGTCAACAGGAGAGCTAAGTGATAGTCGCAGCGCTTAGGCAACAGGGTGAACCTCAGCAAGACATCAGGAGGATGGTCTGCCAGAGCTGCTGGGTGAACGTGGCAGTAGACGCAAGAGAGGTGCACATTGCCATACAAAGAACAGAGCAAAATGACAGTAAACTGTACTAATTGCACAGTCCTCTATGAAGGGTGCAATGAATTGGCACAGTTTGATGAAGGTTGAGTTTTGCTGCTACTGATGGCTGGCCATGTGAATGGACTGTGATTTCACTAGCCACTAAAGGATGGAAAATATAGAGCTATTTGGAGGCCAAAAGAGCCTGCTTCTTAGGACTAGGTAGCACTTGCTGTGCCAACGGGTTATAGTGCTTTCCCACAGCACGTATACACAGCAAGAGTCGTTTGTTGAATGAATACGAGGAGTGCTGGATTGGACTGATGGGAAAACACGTCTCAGTAGGCCAGGCAGCCTCCTTATGGAATTCATCGGGTACCAGCAGTGGGAATCGCCAAGGATGGGATGGGAAGATGGTCAACAGGAGAGCTAAGTGATAGTCGCAGCGCTTAGGCAACAGGGTGAACCTCAGCAAGACATCAGGAGGATGGTCTGCCAGAGCTGCTGGGTGAACGTGGCAGTAGACGCAAGACAGATGTAATAGTAGGGTTGGCCATATACCCAGAGTAGGCAGTCAGTCTAAGGCACATAATTCAGAGAGCCCAATGAAAGATGGCTAGAGAGGTCTAAGGGGAAGTCAGAGAAAACGCAGGCTCTGTAATCGCAGTCATGGACACCTGTAGAGAATTAGTAAGTAGCAGCACATTCGGGTACCAGCGTGCTAAGCTGTAAACTGAAAGGTGCAGGTTTTATGGGACTTCCCTGAGTGAGCTGGTTCGGGCCAGCTCTGTGGAGATACATTCTTCCTTAAAACAGTGCTAATTAAACGCATAGAAGGCCACAGGTGTTGAGAGCACGAGTGCACATATGTCCGCCTGCCCATAGAGATGGTAGAATCTCAACACTGCCACTGAGAGAGATGTATAGAAAGCAGTGTAACATGAGCACGGCTGAAGAGAAAGGCTGTCCACAAGCGAGACATTCTACTAATAGCTAAAGTTCTTGAGCTCGAGTACCCACGTCACACGGGGTCACGACCCTCGGAGTCTCCAGGCAGGGCCACGCTTCAGCGTGACCTCAGACGCCCGCCCACTCACCCCCGGCCGGGCCTCCGGCACGTGCCAGCGGAGCCCCACACCACGCTGCCCAGGGACAAGAGGGAGCTCTTACCGTCACTAGCAGCGGCACCGCCGGGCAGAAGCTGGCGAGAGCACGCGCCATCTGCGCATGGAGCCTTCTCCCAGGCGCTGCTTCCACGAGTCCGGGCCTGCTCCGGGCGGCTGCTCTCTCCGCGCTGGCCTTCCCTGGTCCTCCCTGTCCCCCGGAGCTGTACAGGTGCTGCCTGGCCGCCGCCTCTCGCTCTCAGCTGATCCGGCTGACTGTGGAGCTCAGCGTCGCCTCCGAGTGCCAGCCCCGCCGAGGGAGGACTTTAACCTTCCGTTTTTTTCATTCTTCTGCTTGGGTCACCTCCCAGAGCCTAAGAGGAAGTAAAAATGCAGAGCGAAACACACACGCACAATTAAGTCCTCACATACAATCCAGCTCTACACGACTTAAGCAAACAGGTTTTTATTGCAAATACCACGTCTGCCTTCTGTCAATACACAAAGAAGGGAACTTCAACCCCCGCCGATCAGACATGGCCTCAACTAAAGTTTTCATTATTTTTATTAACTGCATATTCATTAATGATTTTTCAAATTTCGGCATTTGGCTTCCTGAAGAACAGGTGGAACAAGGCGGGACACAAAAGCATTCTTCTCCACCCTCTCCTCACACTCGGCACCCAAAACTAACAGGCTAGGTTTTCAGGTTTTTTTGGCCCGAGCAGGCGAACCAGCAGACAGCTCATTGGGTTGATGTGCCTGCTGTAGAGATCTGTATGTCAGTGTAGATCACATACAGGACAACTCAGCGAATTCGTGCACTTGCTACAGGTGTGTGCACTTGTGTGTAATCCACAAGTCACAAAACCAATAATAGGTCAGCGAGTTTGCGCACCTGCTGCAGTTTGTGTGTTTGTGATAACCATTATAGCTTGTTTAGTTGGCGCACCTGCTGAAAACATAACATTTGTTTCTTTCTATACTTAATTGTGCTATTGGTGCTTTTTCCAGTTTTATATTATCAGATTTATTAATGCCTATTATTAGCTCCATCAATAAATGATAAATTGACTGCCCTACTGGAATTCGAACATGTAGTCAAAAGGTCACCCACTGATCCCTTCAGCAGTCACGGAATTCACTCAGAAGTGAGCAGAAGGTTAATGTTAATCTAATAGCGCCTGATATAGTGCATAAACACTTGGCGCTTAGATCACCTTTTTGGTAGGCCTCCCTAACCACCACCACCCTTACCACTGCCACCCATTCATTCAACAGGGCTCTTAATTGTCCTAAATGATCCACATTTTTTAACAACAATTTTCAACTCACTACTCTATTGTTGTTTTCGTGGAAGTTTGTTTACTCTTGAGTAACTTGTTCTCACGTGAAACTATGCATCTAGGTATCCAGTATAGTCGTCTATCGCTATGTATTGCTCTGTCGGTCTTTTTCATGGAAATCAATATATGAATGTTGAGAAGGATGTAGCTGTAAACCCTAGGGCGAGCGCTCACTGGGCAGATTCATATTAGCATAAAATTCATATTTGATTAACTTCTACAGATTAATTGCTGTGCGGAGGGAATAAGAAAATGTCTCATTGCATGGTATGCTTTTAATAGAGCAACTGATGAACAGAGTCAATCCTGCTTGGAAGGCTGGTTGTGTGTCCTTTTCTTCCTCTTCTTGCATTTCTTCCTCCACTGAAGCCTGGCCTTATTGTGTGTGTCCTTCCAATGCTTACTTTTCAGGCACTTTTTTTTTTCTCCTTGGTTAAGCACTCCATGAGTGCATGTGTTTTCCAGCTGTCTCCCTCGTGTACGTCGCTTCGTCCCTCCACTGTGCTCCAAGTTACTCTTGTTTGTGTGCTTCTCTCCCACCCAGGGCCGTCTTAACAGCATTATAGGGCTCCGGGCAAAGCAGTGCACTGGGCCCTGCCTACACAACCACTCACAGGAATAAAAATGTTTAACAGAAAATTAGTGTTAAATTCTGGTCTGCATGGGCCCCCCGGGCAACTGCCCAGCGTGCCAATGTGTTAAGATGGCACTGCCCACACCCGGTCTGTGTTGTGCTTGTCCTTGTGTGCTTCTTACCCTGTATTGCTTTCTTGCCAGTGTGATTTTCCCCATTCCACGTTGTGCTCTCTCTTTTGCCCATGTGCGTGTCCCCCTGCAATCCACGTTGCGCTCTCTCACCTGTGTTGTGTACTTCTCTTGTCACCCTGTGCTGCTTCCCTCCCTGCCCAGTGTATGCTTCACCTCAACCGCGCCCTCCATGTTGCTTCCATCCCCACTCTCCTTATTGCCACCCCACCCATTTTTTTTGTTTGTTGAAAAAACGCTTTTGCACTACCCTTTTTTTTCTTTACCAATCCAACTTGGATGAGTAAATATTAAGAGAAAAGGCACCTGAGCATTTTGGAGGTGCATGGTGCACACGCCTTCAAAATTTCACAGCTGCAGAGGCTAAGTCATTGCACCTTTGTTGTTTTTTTTTTTCTTCCTTAGCCATGTTGCACAGAATTGATAAAAACCTTTTACACAACCAATAGGTCCCTAAGGCGAGACCTATTGGCTTTGCCAATGCTTGTTAATTGTCAGCTTGTGTGGGCTTTTCTTGTGTTCTTCCCTCCCTTGGAGCACAGACACATTACTTGTGTTTTCTCACTTTTGAATATGTGTTTTCCAGCTGCCTCCCTCAGGTACTACTCTTTACTCTTCTCCTGCTCCTGAGTGCTTCTCCCTGCCCCTCCCCCCCATGTTGTGCTTACCCTCATATGCTTCTCCCCAGTGTTGTTTTCTCACCCGCACGCGCTCCCAAGAGCACCACGGTCTTGTCTCTAGCCAGTGTGCTTCTCTTGCCCCCTGTGCTCCATGTACTCCTGTCACGTGTGTTGCTTCCCCCTGCCCTCCACAGTGCTTCCCTCTCCCGCGCCCGCTGCATTGATTCAACCCCGCCTTCCATATTGCTTCTGTCCCTGTGTTGCTTTGCTCCCCCCATATTGCTTCCTTCCTGAAATGCGCCTACCGTTTTGCTTCCCTCCACCCATCCATGTTGCTTCCTCCCGCCTGCACATCAAAAAAGAAAAAACACTTTCACGCTATTTAATATATATATATATATATATATATATATATTTACATTTACAACTCACATGCTTGTTGCGCGTACCTACAAAATGATGCGCGCAGACACATCAGAGCGCTTTTTAGGTCTCGCCTACGCAGCGCGCATGCGCTGCATAGGAAAAAGACCTTTTGGAATCGCTTCGGCTTTTCAGCCAAAAACGTGCACGCGTTCCATTGCCTTCAATGGCAACGCGTGCACGTTTGGCGATTCACTTGCGGGAGCGAGCGGCGCCATATGGTAGCAATTATCGCTCCTGGCGCCGCTCGCTCCCGCAAGGGAATCGCACTCCCCCCACCCCTCCCACTTCTTAACCCGGAGTACTGTTTCACTTTCGCGGCCGCAGCGCGGGGCCGCACTTGTGTTTCAGTGCTTGTTTGTGAAGCTTCCACCTCTGCATCTCCTCCTCTCTCTTCAACTATCTGGTCTATATTACAGCTATATTGGAAAACAAACAAGCTCGCTGACCATTTGTATGTAATAGTTGCAATATCATGTCTGCATCAAAGGGGCTCCTCTGTCTTCCTCTGTATTGTGCATGTGTGCGAGGGCAATGATAGCTCAGCCCTGCCTCTCACATTCTCAGTTCATATGTGACTTGCACCAGCCTTACGCAATTCACCATATCAGGTAGCTGAGCTTCAGAACTTATCAGACAATTGCCCTTGTGCCTTACAAGAAACCGCAGTAGAGATGGTGTGATGTTTCAGCTCGGGAAAAAGGTCGGACCAAGCCTAGAAAGGTGAAAGTTGTTTTCAAAGCGGGGTCGGAGGTAGTGGAGCTGTTTTTCAAGGTTTTGCTAGTTTCATGTGCATGTGTGTTTGTGAGAGGAAGTGCGTGTGTGACCGTATGTGTGCTTTTCTGAATGTATGCAGGTGTGACTTGAGTGACCTCATTTTATGACGCACGAGAGCGTGCCATGTCATCTATGCTTGCAGGCGCTGTAAATCCTCACGGTCTGTATGTGTAGCAGTGTACCCCATCACAAGCCTTTGCTCAAATTGTTTAAGTCTTGCCTTGACTGTAAACCATCACCACAAACGCCACAACATGTGCGTGGAGGCAGCTCCCCACGAGTTATTGGCTTTACCAAGATTACACCAGTGCTCCTCCACTTTCACGCAGATAGGCGAGCCGAGCTAAGGGTCTGCTCTGGCTCTAAGAGCCCTTGCGCAAGAATAGCCTTTAAAATATTTGGCATGTAAATTATGCAACAAACATTATGCTAGAATACAAAATGGCGTATTCAAAATTTTAAAAATGTATTTCTTTAATAAATGAAGTTACCCGTGGTATATATCACACTGTATCTCTGCATTGAGAAGTATTTATTATTAAAAGTGAGAGTTTTTAACCATGCACTGAGAAACATTCCTGCCCCAATTAAAAATGCTATTATTAAACTAAGAGGAGGCAAGTTAGCTGTCATGTGCATCCTACATGTGGCCTAGAATCTTATTATAGATGAAGAAACATTGTAGGCTATTAAATGAAACACAAGAGGTTTTTGTAAAGCGCCCATCCTGAACTTGTGCATTTGAAGGTACTCTCATAAAAAGGTTTGCTGAAATAAAGTATCTGCCTCCGACCACACAATTTGGCCGTGCAGGGAAGCTGGGATTGATCCCATATTTTCCAGTTTCAAACTGCGCACTTCTGCCACTCAAGGAGTATCTCTTTCTTCCATCAAAGGTGAATGCTTTGTCCTTTAATTCTTTGAGGATGAGATCAGAGTTTGGGTAACTGGCACAATCCACATTTTACTTTCCATACCATGAACCTTACCCAAGGACATAAGAGCGTTTTACAACAGACACACACTAGTTATGCCTTTTTTGGCACATGGAGATGTGCCGGCATTCACACTTGGTTCTCCGTTTTGCATGGTCAGCAGCTGTAGCCACTAGGCCACATCACCTCCCGTGAAAGGTTGGCTCGTTTTGGGCTCGAGCTTCCAAGAGCACCTCGAGCTGAGCCAGAGCCAGGCTTCCAGCTCGAGTTTTCAGTGACTTTCCCACCTCCAGAGTACACTTTAGGTAATGGGGCTTTCTTTTCCATGCCTGGTCCGATTACAACGTGCTGGAGGTTCTAAAGTTGAACATGTTCTTAAAGCAATACGGCTCGATAGCTACTTGGAAGTGGTTGTAGTGAGATTGATCAAATGTAATGGCTTGCATTGACAATGATTTTAAAAAAATAATTTAAATTTAACCTACTCTTTTGACTGAGAACGGATGGGATGGGTGTGCAGATGTTCAGATCTCAGGTTTGCATGGTATTAGAGGATCTTCATGCAACTAACCGGGTCAATGTTTTATGCCAGCAATATGGGGAATCTCAGCTGTGACGGTGATTGAGAGTGATTCATTCACGGACTACCCTCTTGTATAAACGGATAGCTATTAAATCCCGCGGTGACATTTATGCGCTTGTGTAGTACTCTCTCAGCTGTTTTTGTAACTTCTCTGACCTGATCCGTGCTTAAGTTGCAAAAAAAGAAATGCCTGGGCCCCAGGGTGCAGCTTGCACCACCCACTGCCCCAGCTAGCGCTGCCACATGCTATTGTCAACAATACCTGCTATTCATCGTACTCTGACAAACGAGACCATTTAGAGTGGACAATCCCATGTCACCTAAAGCTGTGAGAATGGATGGTCTGGGTGAGCAAGTTATTTTTTTTATTTATTTTAACATATATAGAATATCTAAACGCTGTTGCTAATATGCTCTGCTCTAAAAAAGACAAACCGTGTCACAGTGTGGTGGACTGTCAAAAATAAGTGCTGGCGCTGAGCAGCTGAAAACACTGGCCCGCATTAAGTACTGCCCCTGACTCGCTCAAACTGCTTAATGAGCTCCTAATGTCATTTGCATTTTCCAGAGATCTACAGGCTTGGCCAAAATTCTGGCAGGCCAAACCCCGTCTTCCTTATTGTCCTTAATTTCAAATTCCACGTTCCTTCTGTGCACACTGTTCAACAGAATATTAAAGGTCTTTTTTTAAATCTAGAAAGTTATTTATGCATTTTTAGGTCTCGCCTAGAGCGTAGCGTGCAGCGCTGCTCTAGGAGTGACCTTTAGGAATCGGTCAGCTCTTTTCAAGCACTCGTGCTTGTGCTGGCATCCACCTTGCGGGAGCGAGCAGCGGCGCGCGCGCTTATTGAAAACAGATGGTTCACGCCACTGCTCGCTCCCGCAAGGTGGATGCCAGCACAAGCACGAGTGCTTGAAAAGAGCTGTCATGCAGCGGCGCGTTTTCAATTAGCTTCGGCCGCGCGTGCTTGCTCCTCTCAGTTTGCAAAACACTGTCGAAAGGCTCAATTTTGAACTGCGAGTTTCGAAATAAAAGCAATTGTTTTTGGAGTCTGGCTAGTCATTAACATCCTCGAAATAGGCATTTTGGCAATTCCATGTGAAACACCTAGACTTGCACATGTGAAATATTATATTATGTTGTGTTAAATATATATTTGTTTAGTGCATTCCTGTAATGTGTAGGTTGCGGAAGCGCTTTTGAAACGGGGACACCTTCTTTCTGGAATTCACTTTTTCCGGAATCAATGTGAACAGTTACTATTGAATTTGATTTTGGCTCGTATTGTTTAAAGACTGAGTAGCCCTTGATTAGAGCTGCTATTGTGAGCAGTTCAAAGCAAATATTTACTATCTCTGGCCTTTGGGACAGAGGCCATCCTAAGGAAATGTGTGCGGCAACTTTATCTGCCCCAATATAACATTTACAGAATGTTCTACATATTACCTACCTCCATGTCACAGGCCCAAATAAGGCTTACATATTGACTAATCAAACAAGCAGTTTCAGGAGAATAAAGAAGCACAGGTACCGTCTCACTCTTCTCATCAGAAAACAACCATACAATATCCCAGTTTTGGAAACAACAAGGCAGGCTGTGCAACTGTCTCTCACACACAGGCCCGGCCACCGCGACCTGCCTTATAATTATTAAGAGTTGTCTGCGCGCATTCATCTGGGGACGGGTGCCCGGGGGTGTGAACTCCCCACCAGCCACAACACACACTCTGACACGCATACTACATACGACCACAAAATGCACAACTCACAAGACAGCGCACCACACATGCATGAAACACCACACTACAGGCATAGGGCTACAAAGCACGGTCATCTCACGCACACAAAATGCTACTCACAAACCATCTCTATCACACACAACACGCACATGCAGACAACACCACTTCGTAGGCACATGTCACAAACACTGACACAGCTGAGTATTACTATGGAAAACTTATGCAAAGCTGGAGACCTGGTAGAAGATGGGTGTCAAGAACAAAGGACAGCCCAGTTTTCACTATAGTCCAGTGCTGTGTACCCCTTTCTGCATAAGATGTCTGCTTTCTTTTCTGTTGGGTGTGCTGACATGTTAAACTGTGGATTCTTTTTGTCCTGTGTGAACCAAACCTTCCGAGTGCTTGGAAAGAGCTGTCGTGCAGCGGCGCGTTTTCAATTAGCTTCGGCCGCGCGTGCTTGCTCCTCCACTGCCTGTTTCACCCTCGCTCTCCCTTGTCAACTTGTTGATCTCTGCCAACATTTCCTTGCCCCCCATCTTAAGCACTCCTTTCCTGCCACCTCTTTAGCACGCCTTTCCTTGTCCCCCGCCCCCCTTTCAGCGCTGTTTTCCTGACCCCTTCTTCTGCACGCCTTCCCTGTCTCCCCTCTCCAGCACACACGCCTTTCTTCCTCTTCAGTACGCGTTCCCTTCCCTGCATCCCCTCTTCAGCATGCCTGTGAGCAGTGCTCACTTGCATTATGAACTCGTATGTCAGTGCTGAGGCAACAATAGAGGCTCTTCAGTACAACTGTCCCGATTTATAACTCAATCCTGGCCTGCCTCGTGCACTACCATAAGGAAGGCCCGCCCACTGTATTAACAAGCATTGGCATAGCCAATAGGTCTTGCCTTTGGAACCTTATAAGTATTTAGTTATGCAGTACAATATCCTTGGTGCAACAACATCAACTGTTGCATGGCTAAACACTTATAAGGTCCCAAAGGCGAGACCTATTGGCTATGCCAATGCTTGTTTGTATTCTCTTTAGCCATGCTGCACAACATCAGGGATGCTGTACAGCATCGCTGACAACCATTGGCAGAGCCAGTAGCAGGGGCGTAACACAGGCCCCCGCAGCCCCTGCAGTGGGGGGAGCGGGGGGGGCCCAAGCTGCAGGGGGCCCCCTCAGCATAGCTCTTCGGCCGGAGAGCACCTTATGGAGTCCAGAGGGGGCCCCTCCACGTACCTTGCAGGGGGCCCCCATCAATTATCGTTACGCCACTGGCCAGTAGGTCCAAATGGCCAGACTTATTTGCTTTGCCAATGCTTGTTTCCTCTGAGATTTTGTGTTTGGTAATGTTACTGAAACCCACACTTGTGTAATTTGCTGCATCTAAGATCTTGAGCTCCCTTTATCTCTGGGTTTATTTCTCGAGTGCTACAACTTTTGCTCCCTCAGCAGTCAATGAGGTAAGGAGGGCCTTTTTTTCTTTCTTTCAATTCATTCTTTCATAAAACTGATTACGTTGCGATGACGGTGGGAGGAATTATAGCAAAAATACTTTCGTGTTCCGGACTGGTTTTATGACAGCTCCGTCAGTGTCTTCAGTGCTTCAGTAAACCCTTTGACATCTACCAGGGAGGCAGAAGGGAAGGGAGTGGCCATTTACAGTAAAGGGCGAGGCGCGTGCCCAGGACCAAGCAGGTGACGTGAAGCTACACTTGGGACAGCGCCCAACAGGTGCATTTCGTTACACAGGAGGACTGGCCTGTAGGGAAATCGGCAAATTTCACGACAGGGTGGTGTATTCGTAATGCCGCTAGGGCTCGGTGAATTCAGTCACCCACAGGAAATGTCTTACACGAGACTGACTTTTCACAGCCCTGTCAGCTTTAGAAGCGCCCGCGTGTGGGGGGGGGAAAAAACATTTTCCCTGTAAGCCTGTCCTACAGGGGCATTGTCTTCCTAAATGTACAATTAAAAGAAAACTATGATTTTATATACCGCATACAGGAAGAGCGGTGTGTAACCTGACTAGAAAGTACCTTTGAGTACTTCTTATATCATTATATATTATTGAGGGCTCGCCTTTAACTAGGTTCTCTGGAATTATGCAGTAGGGCAGTACCAAATTATGCAGGAGGGTTGACTAAATTATGCAGAAAGAAAAGGAAATTTATGCAGTGTAATATGGCACTTTTTTAAAAAGCAGTATCACTTCACTATTTTGTCATTTTACATGTTAACATTGCATAGGCGGAGGTTTTATCTCATTAATATCAATGTAACACCTAAAAACAGCAATCACATACTTCAGTGGACCTGCCTATAAGTAAGTGCTACCAGCTGTTTGACAGGTTAGGGCAGCAAGGTACAAACTGATAAAGAGACCCGCCTGGAACTGAAAAAAATGGTCAAGAAAGTAAACCAGGACTAGGGTTACCCTATGGTTCCACATCAACAGAACAAGTATCTAGTCCTGAGTTAATCTTTAACCGTTAAACTTTATCAAGTGTGTTGGTCCATTTTGTTCTCAAAACAAAGGTATGGAGGATTTGAAAAATCCTAACTGAACCTGAAGGGTGGAGAGATCCTTTGCACAAGGATAAATGGATACATCCTCCCTATATAATCATACTACTAACATTAGGGTATCCCTCAGGAGCAAAGACACCAACACAACCGGGACAAAACGTTATGTGCCACAATTATGCACCACCTCCAAAGAAGTGGGAAAGGGAAAAAATCAATTTTTTAAATATTACCGTCACCCACTCTAATAGTGGCATGCTTCATCATTGGTTCACCCTAACTTCTAAAGGTCAGGGAGAGCTCAAACGTAATCCAGGGAGCTCTTATGGAGAATGTTAAATAGGTGGCCTAACGTAAAGATAAAAATTCCTCATCCACTCCTAAGGTATCCCTTTATTAGTGGTATGGATGGGAAAGATGAAAAGTATATAATACAATCAGGGTTTTAGGATACAATGATCCTATGACCGTAAATTCACCAATTACATCAACATGTTTCAACCCTACACTAATCTCCTGAAAAAGGTCCTGGGCTTTCGTCAGGGTGGGTTAGTATTTTTAGCACTCCCCCCACTGATGTATTTGTGTGATCTTGTGCGGCATTCAGATTCACTCAAAGCATGCACAAACCGGATTTGATTGACTGCATATTCTTTACCATTGGACCCCACTAAAATGTTGGGGAACTACTCCTCACTACTCTAGGGCCCGCAGACGACACACAGGTATAGGGAGACCACATTTCCCATCATTCCAGGGCCCGTCGCACAGTAAACACACGCCGGCCCCTAATGGTCACAATCAGATGTGCAGCGCTGGGAGATTTCAGAGTTCTCTCTGGTGCTCACACAACCAAGGGCGTGAGCATCGCGTGTTGGCAGTAACCCGGCTGCGATGCATTTATCGCTGAGTGGGGGACGCTCTCCCAGAAATTGGTCACTAACTCATGAGGTCAGTTGAAACCAGTTGGGCCCCGGGAGAGATAAAAAATTAATTCTCACCGGCATTAGACTGCCAGAAGGCACGGAGACCAGAGCCAAGTAGGTGACAAAGAGGGTAGGGTCCTTGACGAAGTAAGTACCTTTGTATGCTGATTTTGCATTATTTCCTTAACAACAGTAACAGTTCTGAAAACGAGTACAAAGTGTGTATTTTCTTCATAACCATATTTGGCTTTAAACTTGACAAATATGTTTATTAGCCTTTTTTAGGGTTTGACTACAGGGCCACCCCCTCTCGCCCCGTGGGGTTAGTTTTCCCCACACATTGGGTGAGTGAAGAATCAGAATGCTAATAATTATCTCAGATGGTCATCCTTGACTAGGTGTGTGTGTATCCCAAAACCCCTAGTTGGGGTTCTATGATTGATGCTCTGTGTAGATAATGAGCACCTCAGGGTAAGTCGCAAAAACCATTCGACTGTGTGATGGTTCTCACTCCTGACAAAATTATGATGTGAGACAGAGGTGCACTACAAAGGCGTGACTCATGACTTTGCGTTATATGCCATGGTGAGATGCATGATTATGAGTAAAGTCGGCACCAATGAATGCCACTGATTGCTCACAATGTGTAACATGCGATTAGTCACACACCATGGGAGATGTGCATGTCAAATATGAGAAGCCATATGGTGGCACCTTTTCCTTATGCCATGTTATTTCTATTCACAGGAACAACCCAGATTGGCAAGTATTACACTGCCTGTGCATGCTTCAAGTGAATCTGCATGCCGCACAAGATCACATAAATACATCAGTGGAGGATTGCTAAAAATACGGACCCACCCTGACAAAAGCCCAGGGCCTTTTTCAGGCCATTTGTCTAGGGCTGAAACATGCTGATGTAATGGGTGAATTTAGGGTCATAGGACCATTGTATCCTAAAACCCCAATTGTATTATATACTTTTAATCTTTCCCATCCATGCCACTAATAAGGGGATACCTTGGGAGTGGATGAGGATTTTTTATCTTTAATTGATGCCCCCTATTTAACATTATCCAAAAGAGCTCCCTGAAATACGGTTGAGCCCACTTTGACCTTGAAGAGTTAGGGTGACCCGATGATGAAGCATGCCACTATTAGAGTGGGTGAGGGTAATATAAAAAAAAGTTTTTTTCCCCTTTTCCCCAGTCGCGGCCGGCATGGCTCGCGGGTGGGGGTGGCGGTAGGGATGCGGGGGGTTTTGTCCTGGGGGGGTGGGGGGGTGAGGGGGATATAAAAAAAAAACAAAAAAACTTACCTAGAGGCCGGGCCTGCGTCTTCTCTGCTCCTGCTCTCCTGCCTCCAACAGGAACAGGCTCCCTTACCTAAGCCAATCACAATGCTGCAATGCAGCGTTGTGATTGGTCTGAGCGCCGTGACACGGCACTCAGCCAGGGGCTGGAGGGGTGGGCATGTTCTCCATGCATGGAGAACAGTGAAGTGCGCTTGACTGGTTTGGGCAAACCACTCCTCCCCTGCCCAGCTTGGAGAGCAGAGCAGCCCTGTCCATCCGCCCGCCGCAAAGCAGCAGGACACGAAACATAAAATGACAATAACTGCAAGTTATTGTCATTTTATGTTTCTCACTGCTTAAAAGCAGTGGGGCGACGCTCCTCCGCCATAGCGGAGGAGCCGCCCCTGCCTTTCCCACTTCTTTAGAAGTGGTGCATAGGTGTGGCACGTAACTTTTTGTCCCCCGTTGGTGCCTTTGCTCCTGAGGGATATCCTAGTAGGTCCATTTTGTTCACCTGAAGTGAACTGGACTGCAACTACCAGAATGTTCTAGTTACTTCACAAAAAGCAGGAATCACAGTGTCTCAGTGACACAGAGTCATCCGGTAGCCCTAGGGAGGTTGTGTAATGATGTCCACGGTCAACATTTTACCCACTTGAATCACAACTTGTCTAAAACGCGTAGACTTTGCTGTCCTGTTTGCGCTTTGATAGAACTGCAAGCACTATTTGTTTCCAAAGTGATCCAAAATTATAGAGTTGCAGTGCACAGAGAGCTCAAGTTGTTCCAAGTGTGAGTAGTTCCTCTAGTATTGTTTTTTTCTTTCTTAGCCAACCAAGTACCTCAGCTAGTTAAGTGCTCGTTGCTGTCATTTGTGTGATCTACAGGTTGCGAGTTTGAAAAATAAGGTTTCCATCCTTTTGAGGTCGATAAAATATAGTACTTTTAAACATGATTAGTAGTAGTATGTGTTGTGCCTAGAAATGGCAATAGGGTCCCAAAGAAAAACGTTTCATCGTGGCACTTTTCGTTTTGTGTTTAGCTTTGTAAGTGCTGTAACACAACTGCAAGAATGCAAAGTAAAATGGACACAAAACTGGATGACAGACATGTCAACTAACCCGCATCTAGGTTTCTACCCCTGCCCCCCAACAAATGATGATGTCCACCTGCAATACATAGAGATCTAGATCACAGTTAAATGATGGCGACGGCTCATTAACAGTGTCCGAGGCAGGTGTGGAGTTAGAAATTTGAAGCTCTGGAAATGTATGTAAGAAGCATGGCTATAAAGTCCAAGAATCCGATATTTCAGTTTTAAAAAAAATTAAGGGTGCTTAAATCCGTCCCCAAAATATCAACAAGTTAGTTGTGATGGGAGAAGCGCAATATTTAATAATGCCAGTGGAGGAGGACCCAACAAACAAAAATGGCTGACACGTGGGAACTGATCTACATACATGCATTGCATAGGAAAACCAATACGTTAGCAATTTACTATTGGAAACAACTTATTTATCATTATTAGTTTTGAACAATTTTTTAACATCTGCCTTCGCAGAATAAAGGAACACTAATAATGTTAAAAGAGAGACGTTAAACATAAAGAAGCCACGGTGCATGGTGCAATAATTCTTTTATTGTGCATTATGCTTTAAATCATTTTATACATACATTTCACCTTCTATATATACACACACAAGACTATACTACAAACGTACACCTAATTCATATCATCAACGAACAATCTCTCCTCGTCTCTCAGTGTATGTTTTTCGAGAATCGGTGGCATGTATAATGTTTCATCCTCAAATACATCAGGAGGTAATCCATATAAAGAACAAAGAAATCTGTAGAGGAACAGTCTCTCAAAACATTGTTTAGATTTCCTCATTCGTGATGTTGTTTACATCACATTTAAAATAGTCAGACTCCTCCACATTAAAGGTCAACACGTTTTGGCCCAAAACATTCTTAGCATCCTCAGGAACACGGAAATGCAAGAATGGGTTCGGTATAAGCCACAATAAACTTCCAATCACTCATTCAAATCAGAAGGGTCTTGTACTTTTTACCATACATCTCAATTGATTCACTCTGCCTAAAGATCGCCCATGCTGTATTATAGTGCACTGCTGTATCCTTTCTCTCTTATCAGTGGGTCGTCTTGTAAAAATCAGGCAAATTGCTTAATGTGTGTTTGTCTACAACCCTGCATGCATGAGACCATCCAAGGTGCACCTCCACCGTTGTCCATAATCAATGTGGACAAAGATCCTACCCAAGTGTAACTAGGACATACACCAAAAAGAAGTTTCCAAATACCATGCAAGGGGAGGATGATCTAAGGGTGGTGTCACGGGGCGGGGTCACAATTGGAAGGGACAAAGCCATACAGTGACTGGTGGGAGGCACAGGATATCACCGTACCTTTTCTTTTCCCACGGCAGGACGAGTGGATAGGTAAACACCAGGCGGACACCACAGAAGTACGCCAGGGCTCCTTTAACTGGGACTCCGCCCACAACGATGACGTAGGGACTACCGGACCAACAAGAGGAACGGGATTCCGGAAGGGAGTGTGTGTCATCACCGGAGGAGGAGGAGATCGAGAGGAGAGCGGAGGAGGAGAGGAAGCCGAGGAAGACGGAGAGCAGGAAGAATCGTGTCGCCCAGCCAGAAAGGAGGAGAGACCGGAGAAAACGGGAGAGCCAGGAGGCCACCGGGGACACGCTTCGCCCAGCCACGCTCCTGGAGGAGCGTGGCTCAAACAGGTACAGGAGCGCTTCACGGGCTGGGTAGGGAGGAGGGAGAGACCTAAAGTGTAGAGGCGCCAGACTCGCTCAAAACGCTACGCTTTGAAACCCCAACCCAGCACCCTCACTCCTGTTCGCTCTGTAGGCTGCACCGTGTGGGTTGGTGTTCCTTCACTCCCTATCCCCTACAAACCCTCTTCAAGCACTCACCCTTGTTTTCCCTTTTATGTTTTGTGTTACCCCTGGGACGCCCGGAGCCACACCAAGCCGCCGACGGACTCCCTCTGCCCTGGGGAAGAAGGCCATTCCGGGACTGAAAGTAGGAGGGACAAAAGCGGGAACGGCAAGGATAAACTCCCTATTATCATTGCCCAGATCAAGAGGAGAATACGTGTGCTACCCACATTAAATACAGTGTTACCCCGAACCCGTGACCTGCGCAATTTGTTCAAAAGTTTACAACTGGTGGAGAATGCGGGCATAGCACATCTGTGTATACAAGATGGAAACACTCATACAGCAGCTGATTGCGGGGCAGGAAAAGCTCGGGTGGGCCGTAGAGCGCCAGATGGCCTCCGCACAGGCCGACCGGGACGTGTTCAAGGACACGATTGCGGCCCAGATGGACGAGGTGCAGAGAATGGCGACCGATCAACCACGTAGCACGGCAGGTGCAGGACGGAACCTGAGCTATACTCCCTCCGGTGTCTCACTACAGAAATACATAGCCGGGGAGGACCCGGACGCGTTTATGTCCAACTTTGAACAAGTGGCCAGGGCCTGTGGCTGGCCTGTGGATAAATGGCCGTTCTTTCTGGCTCCGCTGCTAACAGGGGAAGCGCAAGCAGCCTATCAAGTGGCCAAGGCCAGTGGGGACACCCCCTATGGGGAAATAAAGGGCATAATCCTGGACCATCTCGGCCTTGATGCTGAGGCCTACAGGGTGCGGTTTCGCAAGGAACGAGGGACACCAGGGGACAACCCAAAAACCCTGTTCTTCAGACTGAAAATGGCCGCAGACAAGTGGTTGAACCCCACTATCAGCACGAAAGAAGAGATCATGGAAAAGATCTATTTGGAACAGTATTTGGAAGCCCTCCCTTATAACACTCCGAAGTGGATACGCCAACATACATACCTGACTGCCGCCCAGGCCATAGAGATGGCTACCACTTACTCCCGTGCACAACCCAAAGCGGGGTTATGGGACCCCGAGAAAATGCGCCAGCTAAACATGAAACCAGAGAGGAGGAATAAGCCCCCACCCGACATGGGAAAACCCCGGCCTCTAAAACCCGAACCCTTCAGCATCCGAGGACCACAATGTTATGAATGTGGGGACTGGGGGCACATAGCCCGCGTATACCCTCGGAGGAAGCCAGCGGAAGAACCCATGGAAGTGGGGTATGTCCCACGGTCCATAATGTATACAGCTGAGATGGGTACGGCATTCCATGTGAGTGTACAGGTGAATGGAAAACCGCTCAAGGCCCTTCTTGACTCGGGGTGTAAACAGTCTGTAATACAGGGGACATTCGTTAGGCAAGACCAGATAATGCCAGACACAACCATACACATACGATGCGTGCACGGCGACGTAAAGCCCTATCCCCTGGCGTTAGTATCCCTCACACACTCTGATGGCTTAAGGAATAGCATAAGGGTGGGGGTACTGAAGGAGCTGCCGGAAGACCTGATTATAGGTACAGATAACCCTGACTTCCTCCAACTGTTTAGAGACGTACTACAGGTAGGGGGAAGGAAGAGGGAGGGAGACAGGTGACCTAACGAAACAGTCCTTGCATTGGCCTCCCCGGAACCATGGCTTTTAGATCGTAGTTTTAAGTTCGCCCAGGCCAACGATGCCACACTATACAACGCTTGGGAACAGGCCCATAGCACCCAGGACAACAGCCCTCCTGTATATCCCCGATTCCTTATCAAAGAAGACCTGCTCTATCGACAGGCATCCCCCACAGAGCCACACCAACTGTTAGTTCCCCTGTCCTTTCGCGAGCAGATTCTATTCTCTCATTCTCACCTCATCGCGGGACACACGGGGGCGGAGAAAACTACCCAAAACATATTAAGACATTTCTTCTGGCCAGGGGTGTACAAGGATATAAGGGTGCACTGTCAGGCATGTGAAATATGTCAAAAGAGAAACACTCATCGACCCCCAGCCGTTCCCCTCCAGCCTCTCCCCATTATCGGCACTCCATTCGAAAGGGTGGGAATGGACTTGATAAGCCCTTTACCACGCACAAGAAAAAGGAATGTATACGCCCTGGTGATAGTCAATTACGCCACCCGATTCCCAGAAGCCTTTCCCTTACGGGCCCCCTACTCCCGTAACATAGCGGAGAAGTTCCTAGAGTTATTCTCCAGGGTAGGCTTCCCGAAAGAGGTCTTGACCGACCAAGGCACCCCCTTTGTCTCTCGCCTGATGAAGGAAGTATGCCGACTACTCGACTTACGTCAGATCAGGACTTCGGTGTACCACCCTCAGACCGACGGACTTGTCGAGCGATATAACGGGACACTTAAAACCACGTTAAAGAAAATGTTGGAGGTGAACGGCAAGGAGTGGGATCAGGTACTACCCTTAGCCTTATACGTGATAAGAGGCCAGGTACAAAGCAGTCTGGGCTGCTCGGCCTTTGAGATGCTTTATGGAAGACAGCCGCGCAGCCTTCTGGAGATGACAAAAGAGGCGTGGAAGAAGGAAGAAGTGCTGGAAAAGCGAGAGATGCTGGATTATACCCAAGGTTTGAAAGCAAAAATCGGAAAACTCCGGGATCTGGCGTACACCCATCTCGAGAAGAAACAGGAACGACAAACCCACTACTACAACAGAGGAAAGAAATGGCGAACCCTGCTCATAAATGACTGGGCACTGGTGCTACTACCCACCTCCACGAAAAAGTTCAGAGCCGAATGGAAAGGCCCCTATAAAGTCGTCTCAGTCATTGGGAAAACCACGTACCGACTACAAATGACCAGGGGTCGCACCCAGGCGTTTCATATAAACATGTTAAAGAAATGGTTGGGACCCCTCCCCAAAGCAGCTAACCTCACCTTGCCTGCTCGTTCCAGCCCCAACAGTACAGTCGAGCAATTGGTAGTCAACGATGAACTAACACCCCAAGAGAAGGAGGAGCTGAGAGAGACCCTAGTCCCCTTCTTACCCATGTTCTCGGACAATCCGGGAAGAACGCATCTAGCAGAGCACCGGATCGAGACCCCTCCGGGTAGGATGATAAAACAGCGTCCTTATAGGATCCCTGCCGCCCGGAGGAAGACGATACAAAAAGAGGTACAAGACATGTTGGAGTTGGGAGTGATCAGACCATCGAGGAGTGAGTGGTCATCCCCGATCGTGATGGTCCCCAAACCGGACGGCAGCGTTCGGTTCTGTATGGACTTCAGAGCCCTCAACGAGATATCGTCCTTCGACGCCTACCCCATCCCTCGGATTGACGAGCTAATCGAAAAACTAGGAGAGGCCAAATATATAACTACATTAGACCTGACCAAAGGGTACTGGCAGGTACCCTTAAGGAAAGAAGACCAAAAGAAGACTGCCTTTTCGACCCCGGACGGGCTGTTCGAATTTACAGTCCTCCCATTTGGGTTACACGGGGCCCCTGCCACCTTTCAGCGCCTCATGAACAACGTCCTACAGAACCACCACTCCTTTTCATCAGCATATCTTGATGACATCGTGATTTTTAGCCCAGACTGGACAACTCACCTGAAACACCTCCACACCATCCTCCACGCTCTGAAAGAGGCTGGGTTGCACATAAATTCCCGGAAGTCCAGAGTCGGGTACCAAAAAGTAAAATACCTAGGGTACGTCCTGGGACATGGGTTAATTTCCCCACAGGCAGAAAAAGTCAGGGCTATAGCTGACACACCATTCCCCACTACTAAACGAGATATGAGAGCCTTTCTAGGCCCGATAGGCTACTATAGGCGATTTATCCCTCATTTCTCTGATACAGCATCCCCGTTGACAGATACCCTACAAAAAGACGTAAAACAACAGGTCCTCTTACACCCCTCAGTACCCATGACAAAGGCGTTTCAGTCGCTCAAACGAGCCATAACCACGAGCCCCGTACTGACCTCACCCGACTTCACCAGGCCATTTCTCCTGCATACTGATGCATCCAATCACGGTATAGGCGCAGTACTCTCCCAACTCTCCCCTGAGGGAGTAGACCACCCCATAGTCTACATTAGCAGAAAGCTCTTTCCTAGGGAGACGAAATACCCCACCATAGAGCGTGAGTGCCTAGCGGTGAAATGGGCCATAGAAAAACTGCGATACTACCTAGAGGGCCACCATTTCACCCTGTACACGGACCATGCCCCCTTCAATGGATGAGCCGTAACATCGCCAACAACCCCAGGGTTCTCCGCTGGTTTCTCTCCCTCCAACCTTTCTCCTTTCCGTTCAACACCGGAAAGGAGTGGACAATGGGAGTGCGGACTATCTATCCCGAGTGTTCCCTCTCCCCGATCGGGAGAATCCTGGGGTGGAGGAGTGTCACGGGGCGGGGTCACAATTGGAAGGGACAAAGCCATACAGTGACTGGTGGGAGGCACAGGATATCACCGTACCTTTTCTTTTCCCACGGCAGGACGAGTGGATAGGTAAACACCAGGCGGACACCACAGAAGTACGCCAGGGCTCCTTTAACTGGACTCCGCCCACAACGATGACGTAGGGACTACCGGACCAACAAGAGGAACGGGATTCCGGAAGGGAGTGTGTGTCATCACCGGAGGAGGAGATCGAGAGGAGAGCGGAGGAGGAGAGGAAGCCGAGGAAGACGGAGAGCAGGAAGAATCGTGTCGCCCAGCCAGAAAGGAGGAGAGACCGGAGAAAACGGGAGAGCCAGAAGGCCACCGGGGACACGCTTCGCCCAGCCACGCTCCTGGAGGAGCGTGGCTCAAACAGGTACAGGAGCGCTTCACGGGCTGGGTAGGGAGGAGGGAGAGACCTAAAGTGTAGAGGCGCCAGACTCGCTCAAAACGCTACGCTTTGAAACCCCAACCCAGCACCCTCACTCCCGTTCGCTCTGTAGGCTGCACCGTGTGGGTTGGTGTTCCTTCACTCCCTATCCCCTACAAACCCTCTACAGCACGTTCAAGAACGGACCCTTGTTTTCCCTTTTTGTTTTGTGTTACCCCTGGGACGCCCGGAGCCACACCAAGCCGCTGACGGACTCCCTCTGCCCTGGGGAAGAAGGCCATTCCGGGACTGAAAGTAGGAGGGACAAAAGCGGGAACGGCAAGGATAAACCAACCGGGACTCCCTATTATCATTGCCCAGATCAAGAGGAGAATACGTGTGTTACCCACATTAAATACAGTGTTACCCCGAACCCGTGACCTGCCCAATTTGTTCAAAAGTTTACAGGTGGACACCCACATTTGAATACCCTGAAGAAGAAACTTACAAAACTCGCCAACTTGCAAATAACTCCTTTGTACCTCTCAAAATATAGATAAATTGATTGAATTCCTCCTCAGTACTCCTTAACCAACAATACATATATGCAAGAGTAAAGCTCTTCTATACATGCCCTCCGGCATGCCACATGTCATTAAAATTGAAGTTTCTGTACTGTACTTTCGCCCGAGGTGAACACTTGTGCACTGCCTTGTGGGGTCCCCTTGTACATCAAACTTCTGCAGTAATTCTCCTCTGATCGGGGGCAATGGGGAGGAATGAAAAGAGAGAGCACCACGTGCTGTGTTCCACAATGCGCGGTTAACGAGTCTGATCCAATCGGAAGCATGGAGGTAAACAAATGTACAGCATGTTTGCAAAGCATGTAGGGAAGAGGGGGTTGCGTGCACCGTGGCGGCCATCTTAGACTAAATCCCTTCTGCCCTATTTACATGTGTCTCTCTTTTAATTCCACGTTAATAGCTTCCCACATTTTTTTACTTTTAATTATTTACAAGGAATTTCAAAACGTATTTACAAACATTCTTTTCTACGATCCCCATATTGCAAAACGAACCCAATTTCTAAAATGCACCTGAATCAACACACAAGTCACAAATACAAATGAACACCAAGATGTTCCTTAAATGTTTGTTACAGAAATTTGACTTTAGCTCATAAAGGTATTCTCTTTTGTTCTAAATTTAAGGAACATAACAAATTTAAGGACCCCTTTAATCAAGGTCACAAAAATGGCAGCCTTCTTGGAGTGGCTATCTTCTCTCCTTGCTTTCATCCTGTTCCTCAGCTGATTACACCCTCATGACTTCAAGACTTTCCATTTTAGAGGTATGTTCACTGATTTTAATACCATGAACAGAGCGTGGTTCATGTACAAATGAACCCTTGCAGGCCCCTGTGAGTTTGTGAAAGGAAAACAACCCTCAAGTTTGTATAGGAGTGGCAACACTTGATCATCATTAAAACTCTGCACCACTGAAAGTGACTTAAATTAAAGACCACATTCCGTCAAGTTCATTCAGGCCAATTGTAGATGTGTGAAGTTTCTCAATCAATCTTGCTTCTTTTTTTTAAAATGGAAAGTACTTAGTCCCCTCTCCTGTCAAGTTGGGCTACAAATAGAATGGACCATTTAAATACATTTTCTGAATGGTTAAAATCCTGAAAGTGTTGCACCAAAGGTGCACTCAGAGTCTGCCATTTTGTCCTGCCCAAGTTTGTCTGGCCTATATATACATTTTTAACACGGGTATTTGATGCAATAGACCACATTTTTTGTATTACAATTAGAAAATTGTTTGTGAAAACACAATGCCATTAAGTGAAAGATTTTTAGTGTCAGAAGTTTATTTGCATGTCAGACAATTTCAACATCTGAAATGTCCAATGGATTTAGGTAAACTTATCATTTGTGAAAGATTTTTAATCTGCTGTGGTCTAGAGGCTTTTACTAAAGAATGTCTCAAGTTTTTACCCCTCTTGAAAAAAAGGGGTATCAGTAGATCAACATTAGAAAAGATTTTCCAGTGCTTCTTAATAATCCCTTTAATTCTTTGGGCCTTAGGATTGAATGTTAATACACATGTCAATGGAGTTGTCCTTTGTCTGGATTTGGGCTCAAGTAATGTCTCTCTGGGAGTGAACCATGCTTTTTTCATTGCAGACCTAACACGTTTCTTAGGGTATCCCCTCGATGAAAGCTTCAGAGAGAGAGTATTGGCGATTGCAAAATAATTTTCCTTGAAAGAACAATTTCTCATCCTCAAGAATTGGCCATATGGTAAATTTTCCTTTAATGACAGTGGATGGCCACTGGAAAAGTGTAACAATGTGTGTCTGTTGGTTTAGTGAACAAGTTAACCATTTAAAGGTTCTCATGTTCTTGTACCACTAGATCCAGAAATTGATCTTGAATAAATTGTGTCATTGCAAATTTGAAATCAGAGGTACGATGGTTCAGCCATTCAAAAATGCCTGCAGTTGTGTCTCTGGGCCTCTCCACAACATGAAGATATCATCAATGTATTGATACCACCTCTTAACACCTTCGCTGCGATCGGAATTCCGCTCAGGTGCTGGACATTCCGATCGCGGGCGTGGTCGTGACGAGCTCAGCTCGTCATGCGCACACGCCCACCGCGCAGCATGACGAGCTGAGCTCGTCATGAGCATCGAAGAGGTTAATAGAAGCCTTAAAGGGATTATTTTCCTCCTCATATATCCACCTGTTCTCAAAGCAGCCCATTGTAACAACCTTTATCTGCAAAAATAGTTCTTTACCAAAAATAATGTTGTTGTTCTTAAGACAAATGGAAAATAATTGCACAATGAAGTCAGTTGGAACTTTAAGCGGCTGTGTTCTTAAATCCAGTACTGCCATGATAATGGCAATGGCTTCATCCTGGGGGATGTTAGTAAATATTGCTTCTATGTCGAAGGTTACTAAAATATCAGTATCATGTTCGAAGTTCGTACTTTCAATTTTATTGATAAAATCCATAGAATCTCGTATGAAGGCAGTAGTTGAATACACAAATGGTTTCCAAACAAAATCAATGTACTTGGCTAAGGGTTCCAGCAAAGAATCACATGCTGAGATAATATGTCTTTCAGGTGGTTTCTCAGCATTCTGGTGGACTTTAGGAAGGATATACATCATTGGTACTGAAAGGGCCGGGTTCTCTTTTCCAATTTACTCTAGAACCCTCAGCTGATGGACCGTTGGTGTCTGCCTTGAAGTGTGGAGGGGAGAAGCAACTTTTCATATCAGATCAAAAACCCAATGATTTATGACTCTGAAGAATCACAGACTCCAGGTTCTAAGTTTTGTGGGTTTATTACAAAGCCAAAAATAACTGGACATACAAGCACCTTAAGATGAGGTTGTAAAAATACATCAGAACTAATACAAAGGCAAACCTACAGGCAATTCTCAATGTTTGGATCATTAAGAGTATGACGAATTCCAAGACCAGGACACAGGCAATAAGTGCCCCCAGGTCTAGATCAGACTTCATTGAAAGTTCGTGAGTAAAAGCATTAGTCTGTCCCATACTACCACTAATGTGACATCCCTACTTAGCATCCCCCAGGCAAGTCAGGAAAAGGTGTCAGCGCGTGAAGACTTCCTAAGAAGTTCACTCACGTTGTATGGGTCAAGTACCAAAGGCTACAGAGCTCGTTCTAAGATGCTCCTTCCTCACCATCGATCTCCTCTCCTGACTCAACCCCCGGGGCACGGTCCCCATTTCAAACACCAAAATCTCTGATCACGCCCACTGTTCGTCTTCAAATCACCTCATCCCGCTGGGCACTCCTCATAGGTGATTTTCCATTTAGTTTCAATACTCCCAGCTCCTGGCTCGATGACCTTGATTCCTAGGCTTTCTCCAGTGAGAAAGAACACCATCTCATGTTATCAGCACTTCTTGTGTGAATGTATTCTTTCCTCCCCTGAGCCGAACTCCTAAAACAAAAGCGTTATTCTAACTAACAAAGACGGGTTTCCCCACCTGCAACAGAAACGTGAGAAAGGAACAAATCCATCATGCACCTGAAATTCAACTATTAAATCTAAGATGCGAGCACATCAGGGAGAATACATTTCAGGCCTACATGAATCAGCCAACATAAGAGAATAGCACATAGGCCTCATGAGTTTACATATAAATGAACTCTTTTACTGAGTGTTTCTAAATCAACACGTTACATGGGCACATCAAATGCGTGAATAAGTGGAAGCATCTAGCACAATTTTACACGTTAATGTTTCAGCTAAACACTCATATACTGCAACGCTAATTTCTTCACGTTTATATTGAAAATATACCTAGCACATCACATTTCATATTATTACTGTACACATTCTACAATCACAGGTTAATATGACAAAAGAATAAACGTAGGTGCGAACAACTCATGATTATCATACACCCCTACAAATAAAAGAGCACCATCGCGCTCTATCAGTCCCCCCCTCTGATGACAAGTGTCATCACAACCATCTATAACTCCCTGTAGAGAGAACCGACCTAAACAGAAGTCGTAGCCAGCTTTCCCTGCCGGAACTTCTCTGGACTTTTGAGATTCTCATAGGGACTGTCCTGCAGTCTCTCCATCTCTCTCACTCCCTAAGAGATATCTAAGCCTGTCCTGCCTTGTGCCATTTGTAGATCTTTGCCACTCCAAGCAAGAGAATCACGCAAACCACCACTATGATGATTGGCTTCAAGATATAACCAAGAAATCCCTTACCAAGGTTTGAAAACCAACTTCTAACCTTTCCAAGTCCTTTTCCAACCTTGTCCCTGTAGGAGAGTAGGATCTGCTTCTTATGGTTACCCCCACTTTTTGCTGATGTTTCACTGTTTTTCGACTTTAGTCTGGCTGGGGCCCTGCTATCCAGGACCCCAGCCTAGCTGCTTCCTCTCTAAAATGGATTCCTAGTACCTTAGGTACACTTCAGATTGGATTCTGGGGTGCCCTTATAAGTCCCTAGTATATGGTATACTATGTACCCAGGGCATAGGTACCCCAGAGGCCTACCAGGGGCTGCAGCATGTATTATGCCACCCTTGGGAAGCCTTCCAAAATGACACCACAGGAGTGCTACTGCAGCCTGAGTAAGGTGGTGCATGCACCCCTTACTGAGATATAGGTTCACTATATCTCACCCTATCACTGCACACATAAACCTAACAGTCACCCCTATGGCAGGCCTTATCAATCCTGAAGGCAGGGTGCTTGGTTTTGTGTGAGAGGGTGCCCATGCATGAGCAGAGCCCCTCTGCAGCCTTCGGAATCTCTCCTCTTGGGTTGTCTGTGATGCAGCCTGACCATATACTCTTAAGTGCATTATAACCAAACAGTAAATGCTAACTTTGGGATGGCTGCACGGAAACATGTCGTGTTTGGTGTCAAACACCTTGGAATCATACCCCCACACCAGTAACTGGTGTGGGAGTATGATCCCACCCTTCTAGAGGGAGAGACATGACAGCACCGGTATTCCCGGTACCAGCTAACAGAGCCCTGGCATCACAAAATGGATGCTGCAGCCACAGACACGAGTCTGGCCTCCTGCTGCTGACCGAAACTCCGGCAGGGGAGGCCTGGACAATAGGTTTCCTGTCACAGGGAGGTGTTACCACCTCTCAGACAGGCTTTAGTGTGTTGGGGCTGGGTGGGTGCTCTCTCAGAGTGCTTTGAAGTCCTGCACTGGGGGCACATTTGGTGTCCCTGTGCATAGTCCAGTTCAAACCGGTTGCAGGGGCTACCAGCCCCTGCTCTGGCGCAAAACTGGACAAAGGAAATGGGTGTAGCCACCCCTCTTTCCAAACCCTCCCATAGGTGGGTCCCCAGAGTATGTCCAACCCCTTCCTTGGGTATAAGATAGGAACCCCTGGCAACAGGACTTTAGATATCCCTGGACGAAACTCTGAAACTGAATCCTGGACCTTCGACGATCTGTTAAACGCCAGATGACTGAAGAATCTCCCTTGGAGTAAAGGAGTTACTCCCCTGCTTGGCAGGCACCAAAGACCCATCTGTCTGGTCTGCATCTCCGAAGATCCAGCTGGACACTGACGATTTTGCAACCCAGGAGGTGGGTTTCCAGACTTCCCAGAGGCTGACCCGAGTCCCCAGCAAAGCTGAGACCCATAGCCCTCGTGGGTACCGTGGAACCGGAACCCCTGGACACCGTGCACATTTGCAAGTGCATAAGCTTCTGGTCGATCCTAGAGGCTGTGCTTTGGGTTACTTGTAGCCCCGACCCCGAGCACTGAATCCACCGAAGATTCCCGGCCTGGCCACTCCCAGTGACCCGTGGGCCGCCATTTTGTGATTCCGCTTGAGGTCCCTTCGCAATCCCTTGTCTGTCGACTTGTGGGTCCCTCAGAAGGACAACTCTACTTTCAACGGGCCTCCCTGGTTGCTCCAGGCCTGCCCTGACTCTCCCTCGCTTGGGGAGTCCCTCGGACCTCGCTGGTCCGCACCGAAGCCTTTGTTCTCTTCCTGCGTGGGTTGCTGTTGCCAAGGGTTGTTGTGTCCAATCCGGACACCGACACCGCAGCAAGCGACATCCTTCGTGGGACAGCTCAAATCCAGCTCCTGGTTGTCGTCGACGCCTCCTGGTCCTCATGGCTGCAGAGCCAATCTTCACCTCTTCGAACTTGAAGCACCCAACATCGGTGGGCATTCGACTATCGTGCCCCTGGTCACTGGCTAGTGACCCAGACTCTGTCCCCTCTGCTTTCAGGTTCTTCACATCTTCGATCCAGGCTTGGATCTCTTCGGACACTTCGCATCTTCCCGGCAGCAGCACTTTCCAGCAAGAGGCCATTGAAAACGACGGCGCGGCCCGACACCATTTGACACCTATGCACCCGGCTTCCCTGGGTGAGGTAACACGAGTACTCTGGTGCTCCCGTGGGTGTTGGCCCTAGAACCCTCTAAGTCCAAAAGGGTTTGTTCCTAGTCCACTCCGAAGTGTCCCTAAACTTTAAAACTCAAACCGCGACTTTCCCCATAGACGCTAACGGAGCTCGCGGCTGTGTTCACACACTGCACACGTCCCCCGTGGGTCCCCTGTGTCACTACCTTGGGTGGTACCTTGGGGTCCCAGCGATTCTACAGGCTCTAGGCCTTGTGTCTAGTCAAGTCGTGGTTCTTATACCACTTTCTTAATATATGGTTTGGTACGCCCCTAGGGCTAATCGTATATTGTGCTAATTTACTGTGATATTTGAAGTGTAACATATGTGCTTTGACCTCTAGCCTCATAAAGAGACTAGTAGGGTGTGTTTAGAAATAAATACATATATTTTATATATATACCTGGTGTGGTCTCCTTTCATTTAGCCATTCACGAGATTATAGACTGGTAAAACAAACAGCTTTACACTCCTTCAAGACTTAGCCTGAAGGCTGCTCTCCATAGCTACCACTAGGATAGCTTTCAATAAAGGTTGTCTTTAAACCTATCATCAATAAAGGTCGTTTGGACTGGTGCAAGGTGCCCACTATAACTAGTGGACAGCATATACCAGGCCAACTTCTCACATTGGTGTGCAACGGTTGGATTCAAGCTTGCCTTTGTTTTACCAGATAATCTCAAGTGAGTGACTAACTGAAAACCACTAAAAGGTACCTGAGGTACATATAATTCAAGCTTAAAATTACAGTAAGTTCTACTGAACTTAGAGCTGTGTGTCAAGGGCTTAGCACACCCTTTCTACAACTCAAGAGAGTTTAGTAGGCCACACTAGAGTAGGTAGTGCATACACCATACCTCACTAGTGATGTCTTCAAGGCCAGGAACCAGTGGGTCCCTGCCAGAAGCCAATGGGCTTCTACCATCCAAGTATGACAACCTCCCATTCTTGGAATTGAGAGCATTGTGTAGTACTAGGAAATTGAAGACAGGAAAAAGTGCAAACACCCAACGCCTCATAGAGGTACTGCTGTTGGATGATCTCAGAAAGACCTCAGGGTCTGATGGGGTAGGCAGCAGATGAGGAAAGGCCCAGAGGTGAAGATACCCATGACCTGACCTCTGAAGCGGACCTTGAAGATGACAATGATCTTAACCTGGGAAATCCAGCTCCCCCTGCAGATGAGGAGGATGGCCACAATGGCCCCCTCTTTATCCCACCAGGGAGAGTTGAGAGTGTGCCTAGAAGGTCAAGATCTCCTTCTCAGGAGTCTAACCATTCTGACACCTCAATAGGGACCTCTGTTTCCTCTCATAAGAGGGAATCCTCTCATGAAAGGAAAGAGAGACTGCTCAAGTATGAAGAAGCTCAGCTTAGAATCAGAAGAGAGCAGTTGGCTTTAGCTAGGGAGTCCCTAGAGCTTCAGAAAACAAGAAGAAAGTTGGGACTAGAGTCCCATGGTGGCAGCAACTTCCCTAGTGGTAGGGAAAGGTCTCATGACCATAAAAACCTAAGCAAGATTGTCCCTCCCTACCAGAGTGGGGATGACATCCACAAATGGGTTACTGCACTGGAAAGGGCCTGTAAAGTTCAGAGGGTCCCCCAGGAGCAGTGGGCAGCAATCTTGTGGCTCTCCTTTGCAGACAAAGGTAGAGATAAGCTCCTCACTGTAAGAGAAGAGGATGCTGATGATTACCAAATCTTGAAAAGTGCACTGATTGAGGGGTTTGGCCTAACCACTGAACAGTATAGGATAAAGTTCAGAGATACCCAAAAGGCACAAAATCAAGACTGGGTGGACTTTGTAGATTGTGCTACTAAGGCTCTGGAGGGCTGGTTACTTGGCAGTAAGGTGTGTGATTTCAAAGGATTGTACAACTTAATTATGAGGGAGCAGATCCTTAATAATTGTCAAAATCAGCTGTTGCATCAGTACCTGGTGGACTCTGATCTGACCTCTCCCCAAGAATTGGGAAAGAAGGCAGACAAATGGGTCAGAACCAGGGTGAGGCAGAAGGTTCAGAACCAAGGTGGTGACCCAAAGAAGCAAGATTCTAAGAACTCAGACAAGGGTGGGGAAAAGGGTAAAGACCAGAAGTCTTCTCAAGGTCCCCAAAAATCTTCTTCTGGGGGGGAATCCCAATCTAACAAAAGTAAAGGCCAAAAGAAACCATGGTGTAAGATCTGTAAACAGAAAACACACTGGACCAGTGATTGCACCAAGTCCAAAGACTCAAGTCCAGCCACCATTGCCCCTAAGGCAACTGTTCCCCCTAGTGCAGCTACAACTGGTGGTACTCAGAATAAGGGTGTAGTAGGGTTAACCCTGGGTTCTGAGATGGGCTCTGGCCTAGTCAGAGTTCCAACTCAGGCTGTCCTGGTCTGTGATGGAGGCATGGACATGTCCTCCTCTGTGAGTCCCAGTAACTTGGGCAAGTACAGACAGCAGCCTATGATAAATGGAAAAGAGGCTTTGGCATTCAGGGACACAGGAGCAAGTGTCACAATGGTGACAAAAGATCTTGTGGCTCCTGGGTAGATTATACTTGGGATGTACCAAGTGACCAATGCTAGCAATGTCAGGACCGACCATTCCACGGCTGTTGTTAATTTCTCCTGGGGAGGGGTAACTGGCCTCAAGAAAGTTGTGGTAAGTGCAGACCTCCCTGTAGAATGCTTGCTTGGCAATGATCTAGAAACTTCAGCTTGGGCAGAAGTGGAGCTCAGGACCCATGCAGAAATTCTAGGGATCCCTGCACATGTATTTGCTGTGGCCAGGTCACAGGCCAAAAAGTCTAACACTGAACAGGCCCTGGATTCTGGAAGAATGGACCAGGTGCCTCCCAAGAGGAGGAGCAGTAGGGTTAAGGCAGAGCCTTCCCCCTGACTCAGAATACAGATCAGCCTCCTGAGGGAGATGATCTTAGTCCTGAAGAAGGAACTGTCCCAGAGGAGCTTGAACCTGATCAGGTTGAGTTCTTGGGGACAGGGGGCCCTTCCAGGGCAGATCTGAGCCAGGAGCAGCTGAGCTGCCCCTCTCTTGAAACCCTCAGAAAGCAAGCTGCTGATGAGGCTGCTGGGAATGCTAGTGGCACCCATAAAATATATTGGGATGATGGACTCCTATATTCAGAGAGTAGAGACCCCAAGCCTGGTGCTTCCAGGAGGTTGGTAATACCTCTGAAATTTAGGGGCTTCCTATTGGCACTAGCCCATGATATTCCTCTAGCAGGTCACCTGGGCCAAAACAAGACTTGGGACAGAATTGTTCCTCACTTTCACTGGCCCCACATGTCTGAAGACACCAAGGAGTTTTGTCGCTCCTGTGTCACCTGTCAAGCCAGTGGGAAGGCAGGTGGAACCACAAAGGCCCCCCTGATACCACTACCTGTGGTGGGGGTTCCCTTTGAGAGGGTGGGGATTGATATAGTTGGTCCCATGGATCCTCAGACAGCCTCTGGGCACAGATTTATCCTGGTGGTGGTGGACCATGCCACTAGGTACCCAGAAGCAATTCCACTTAGGACCACCACAGCACCTGTGGTGGCAAGGGCCCTCTTGGGAGTATTCTCAAGGGTGGGTTTTCCTAAGGAGGTAGTATCAGACAGGGGTGCCAACTTCATGTCTAGTTACTTGACTGCAATGTGGAAGGAGTGTGGAGTGAATTATAAGTTCACCACACCCTATCACCCACAATGCAATGGTTTAGTTGAAAGGTTCAACAAAACCTTGAAGGGCATGATCAAAGGTCTCCCAGAAAAGCTTAGGCGCAGATGGGACATCCTGTTGCCCTGCCTTTTATTTGCCTACAGGGAGGTGCCTCAAAAGGGGGTTGGTTACAGCCCTTTTGAACTTTTGTTTGGCCATCCTGTTAGGGGTCCTTTGTGTCTGGAGAAGGAGGGATGGGAGTTACCTCTCAAACCCCCTAAACAGGACATAGTGGACTATGTACTTAGTCTCCGCTCCAGGATGGCAGAGTATATGAAAAAGGCAACTAAAAACCTTGAGGCTAGCCAGGAATTACAAAAGGCCTGGCATGACCAAAAGGCTGTGCTGACTGTGTACCAGCCAGGACAGAAGGTGTGGGTGTTGGAGCCTGTGGCCCCAGCAGCTCTCCAAGATAAGTGGAGTGGCCCCCATACAATTGTTGAACAGAAGGGAGAGGTCACCTACTTGGTAGACCTTGGAACTCCCAGGAGTCCCCATAGGGTACTTCATGTCAACAGACTGAAACCATATGTCGACAGGGCAGACATGGGCTTGCTCATGGCTACTGATGAGGGACAGGAAGAAGAGAGTGATCCACTCCCTGACCTGCTCTCTCAGAACCCTGATGATGGATCAGTAGATGGTGTAGCCTTGGCAGGCAGCCTCACTGTCCAGCAACAAACTGACTGCAGAAAAGTTCTCAGCCAGTTCAGGCATATGTTCTCCCTGACACCTAGTCAGACTACCTGGTGCACTCATGAAGTGGACACTGGGGACAGTCTGCCTGTCAAGAATAAAATCTACAGGCAGCCTGATCATGTCAGGGATTGTATAAGGACAGAGGTCCAAAAGATGTTGGATTTGGGAGTCATTGAACCCTCAGATAGCCCTTGGGCTAGTCCAGTAGTCCTTGTGCCTAAACCTCACACCAAAGATGGCAAGAGAGAAATGAGGTTTTGTGTGGACTACAGGGGTCTCAATGCAGTCACTAGGACTGATGCCCATCCCATCCCAAGGGCAGATGAGCTTATAGATACTTTGGCCTCAGCCAAGTTCCTGAGCACATTTGACTTGACAGCTGGCTACTGGCAGATCAGACTAGCTGATGATGCAAAGCCCAAGACAGCATTTTCTACCCCTAGTGGGCATTATCAATTTGTGGTGATGCCCTTTGGTTTGAAAAATGCACCTGCCACTTTCCAAAGGTTGGTGAATACAGTCCTTACAGGCCTGGAAGACTATAGTGCAGCATATCTAGATGATATTGCTGTCTTTAGCTCCACCTGGGAGGATCACCTGGTCCACCTAAGGAATGTTTTGGAGGCCCTGCAAAAGGCAGGCCTAACTATCAAGGCTACTAAGTGCCAGATAGGGCAGAGTCAGGTTGTGTACCTGGGCCACCTTGTGGGTGGAGGCCAGGTTCAACCATTGCAGAGCAAAATCCAGACCATAATGGACTGGGTTGCTCCCACTACCCAGACTCAGGTGAGAGCCTTCTTGGGCCTGACTGGGTACTACAGAAGATTTGTAAAAGGTTATGGATCCATAGTGACCCCATTGAATGACCTTACCTCTAAGAGAATGCCCAAAAAGGTTCAGTGGACAGTTAGCTGTCAAAAGGCATTTGATGACCTGAAGCAGGCCATGTGCACTGCTCCCATTCTGCAGAGTCCAGATTACTCCAAAAAGTTCATTGTGCAAACAGATGCATCTGAGTTGGGGGTAGGGGCTGTACTGTCACAGTTGAATGATGAAGGTCAGGATCAGCCAGTAGCTTTTATTAGCAGAAGGCTGACCCCCAGAGAGAAGCGTTGGTCAGCCATAGAGAGGGAGGCCTTTGCTGTGGTTTGGGCTCTGAAGAAGTTGAGGCCATACTTGTTTGGCACTCACTTCCTTGTTCAGACAGACCATAAGCCCCTCTTATGGCTAAAACAGATGAAGGGTGAAAGCCCCAAACTTTTGAGGTGGTCCATTACCCTACAGGGGATGGACTATACAGTGGAACATAGACCTGGGAGTAGCCATGCCAATGCAGATGGACTCACCAGATATTTCCACTTAGAACATGAAGACTCAACTGGTCAAGGTTAGTTTAATGTCCCTGCGTTGGGGGAAGGGGGGTTAGATCTGCTTCTTATGGTTACCCCCACTTTTTGCTGATGTTTCACTGTTTTTCGACTTTAGTCTGGCTGGGGCCCTGCTATCCAGGACCCCAAGCCTAGCTGCTTCCTCTCTAAAATGGATTCCTAGTACCTTAGGTACACTTCAGATTGGATTCTGGGGTGCCCTTATAAGTCCCTAGTATATGGTATACTATGTACCCAGGGCATAGGTACCCCAGAGGCCTACCAGGGGCTGCAGCATGTATTATGCCACCCCTGGGAAGCCTTCCAAAATGACACCACAGGACTGCTACTGCAGCCTGAGTAAGGTGGTGCATGCACCCCTTACTGAGATATAGGTTCACTATATCTCACCCTATCACTGCACACATAAACCTATCAGTCACCCCTATGGCAGGCCTTATCAATCCTGAAGGCAGGGTGCTTGGTTTTGTGTGAGAGGGTGCCCATGCATGAGCAGAGCCCCACTGCAGCCTTCGGAATCTCTCCTCCGGGGTTGTCTGTGATGCAGCCTGACCATATACTCTTAAGTGCATTATAACCAAACAGTAAATGCTAACTTTGGGATGGCTGCACGGAAACATGTCGTGTTTGGTGTCAAACACCTTGGAATCATACCCCACACCAGTAACTGGTGTGGAGTATGATCCCACCCTTCTAGAGGGAGAGACATGACAGCACCGGTATACCCGGTACCAGCTAACAGAGCCCTGGCATCACAAAATGGATGCTGCACCCACAGACACGAGTCTGGCCTCCTGCTGCTGACCGAAACTCCGGCAGGGGAGGCCTGGACAATAGGTTTCCTGTCACAGGGAGGTGTTACCACCTCTCAGACAGGCTTTAGTGTGTTGGGGCTGGGTGGGTGCTCTCTCAGAGTGCTTTGAAGTCCTGCACTGGGGGCACATTTGGTGTCCCTGTGCATAGTCCAGTTCAAACCGGTTGCAGGGGCTACCAGCCCCTGCTCTGGCGCGAAACTGGACAAAGGAAATGGGTGTAGCCACCCCTCTTTCCAAACCCTCCCATAGTTGGGTCCCCAGAGTATGTCCAATCCCTTCCTTGGGTATAAGATAGGAACCCCTGGCAACAGGACTTTAGATATCCCTGGACGAAACTCTGAAACTAAATCCTGGACCTTCGACGATCTGTTAAACGCCAGATGACTGAAGAATCTTCCTTGGAGTAAAGGAGTTACTCCCCTGCTTGGCAGGCACCAAAGACGCATCTGTCCGGTCTGCATCTCCGAAGCTCCCGCCGGACACCGACAACTTTGCAACCCAGGAGGTGGGTTTCCAGACTTCCCAGAGGCTGACCCGAGTCTCCAGCAAAGCTGAGACCCATTGCCCTCGTGGGTACCGTGGAACCGGAACCCCTGGACACGTGCACATTTGCAAGTGCATAAGCTTCTGGTCGATCCTAGAGGATGTGCTTTGGGTTACTTGTAACCCCGACCCCGAGCAGTGAATCCACCAAAGATTCCCGGCCTGGCCACTCCCAGTGACCCGTGGGCTGCCATTTTGTGATTCCGCTCGTGGTCCCTTTGTGATCCCTTGTCCATCGACTTGTGGGTCCCTCAGAAAGACAACTCTACTTTCAATGGGCCTCCCTGGTTGCTCCAGGCCTGCCCTGACTCTCCCTTGCTTGGGGAGTCCCTCGGACCTCGCTGGTCCGCACCGAAGCCTTTGTTCTCTTCCTGCGTGGGTTGCTGTTGCCAAGGCTTGTTGTGTCCAATCTGGACCCCGACACCGCAGAAAGCGACATCCTTTGTGGGACAGCTCGAATCCAGCTCCTGGTTGTCGTCGACACCTCCTGGTCCTCGTGGCTGCAGAGACAATCTTCACCTCTTTGAACTTGAAGCACCCGACATCGGTGGGCATTCGACTATCGTGCCCCTGGTCACTGGCTAGTGACCCAGACTCTGTCCCCTCTGCTTTCAGGTTCTTCACATCTTCGATTCAGGCTTGGATCTCTTCGGACACTTCGCATCTTCCCGGCAGCAGCACTTTCCAGCAAGCGGCCATTGAAAACGACGGCGCGGCCCGACACCATTTGACACCTATGCACCCGGCTTCCCTGGGTGAGGTAACACGAGTACTCCGGTGCTCCCGTGGGTGTTGGCCCTAGAACCCTCTAAGTCCAAAAGGGTTTGTTCCTAGTCGACTCCGAAGTGTCCCTAAACTTTAAAACTCAAACCGCAACTTTCCCCATAGATGCTAACGGAGCTCGCGGCTGTGTTCACACACTGCACACGTCCCCCGTGGGTCCCCTGTGTCACTACCTTGGGTGGTTCCTTGGGGTCCCAGCGATTCTACAGGCTCTAGGCCTTGTGTCTAGTCAAGTCGTGGTTCTTATACCACTTTCTTAATTTATGGTTTGGTACGCCCCTAGGGCTAATCGTATATTGTGCTAATTTACTGTGATATTTGAAGTGCAACATATGTGCTTTGACCTCTAGCCTCATAAAGAGACTAGTAGGGTGTGTTTAGAAATAAATACATATATTTTATATATATACCTGGTGTGGTCTCCTTTCATTTAGCCATTCACGAGATTATAGACTGGTAAAACAAACAGCTTTACACTCCTTCAAGACTTAGCCTGAAGGCTGCTCTCCATAGCTACCACTAGGATAGCCTTCAATAAAGGTTGTCTTTAAACCTATCATCAATAAAGGTCGTTAGGACTGGTGCAAGGTGCCCACTATAACTAGTGGACAGCATATATCAGGCCAACTTCTCACAGTCCCAAACTCCTTCTGTTGCCAAGTCATGGACCTCATGATGTTACTTATATACTTTCTCAGATCCTTACTATGGTCTGGGAAATAAGTAGGGCACTGTTGGACCCTCAACATTTTACAGACTACGCCCTCTTTTGCCAATAAAACATCTAGAGCAAGGCGGTTCTGCATCACCATAGCTCTTATCGACACCATCTCTCCATCTACAGGCAACAAAGACTGGGCTGTGTTTGACAGCTTATCCACAATAGTTGACAACCTTCTAATCTTTATATCATTTAAAACCACTCCCAAACTTGGTCTCATTGCTCCAATACATCCCCAACAATGTCTCCTGCACTTGCACCTCGCTTCTCTCTATGATGTAATCCCCCTTCCAACGTTCCCAAATCCTCAACATGATAAATCTTGGGAAACACAACAGCCACATAACATGTGCCATACCAATTCAATGGCAACCGCACATATGCATTCTTCCCACACACAAAATACACATTGGGCACCACTTGTACCACTTCCTGCAAGAACTTCTTCGCAGTAGCTTCAATTGTGAAAATGTGATCGCACACACTTTGTCCCACAAAGATTTTATCATAATAAGTTTGTACCTATCTATTGCAAAGCTTTCCTCGCTGCTCAGAATCTAAAGCTATTGGACCATAGCTCCCCTTTGCCTTGTGCGCTAACTCCTCCTTGGTCCACTTAAATTTCCCCTCTCTACTATTAAGTTTTACAGCTAATTGTCTGTCTATCTTCTACTTGATCTATAAATTTCTTTTCTATGTCTGTTAGTAGGCACATCAAATTATGTCGATGAGCATAAGCTGTATCTAAAGTAACAGTAGGTATGAAATACTTCCAGACTCTCTCTTCCTGTTTGTAATAATCATGCTTATTCAGGTGCTTGTAAGCTGTAACTTCAGAAAGCACTGCATCATAGTTGGAGAAATAGTACTCATAGTGACCCTTACCGTAAAACATACTAAGCAATAAACTACAGGAAATTCCATAAGTCAGGGGCAGGTGATGGTAATGGATACCCTCCTCCACTGACGCAGGCAACTGCATACACACATAACAATCTCTTACATCCATCATGTTCACGTACCCGTATAGCAGCTTCACATAGGCATTTAGCATGTAATCACCCTTAGACAAATCTATGTGTAACATGCTACTAGTTTGATCTAGCATAGCCTTATCTGCTCCTAATATAACGTCTTTTGTGCTAGAAGTTGTAGGTGTGGATGTCCCTTGCATTCCCACCCCATCGACTTCTGCATCGTGTGAAATTTTTACAGAAACTACTGCTATTACTATTAGCACTCCCACTAGGAGTGTGCATATTACACACTTTGCTCTATGATTTGGATTTCCAGACTCCATTTTAACTGAGTTCGGTTCCGCACCGCAAAAGGATTCAACACAAAGTCTCTTTCTCTGCCTCTGATTGCTGTTCAATGAAGTTAATGCTCAGTTCATAGGGGTCCTGAAACCAGTTCACAGTTCGTTGTACATTTATTTACACAGTTCAAAAGACTTCCTTAGCCCTCTTTCTTGTTCTACGGAAAGTCCCTAATTTTATTCTTCTTCCACTCAGGGCAAGGTTATGTTCTTTAAAGCAATAGCTATTTACAGTCCACAATTAAATTAACAGTCTCTCACCAGCTCAGAGCCAATTTCAGCAATAATACGCTGTAGAATTTCAAAATGAACTGCTGCAACTTCTTGATGTGGCGGCTGATATCCAAAGGTGGGAAATGACAACTCCCGCAAAACCAAAGTTCTTACACCACTCAATATCGGAGGCCTTGGTACATCCACTGTCAACACTCCAACTGCCTCTAATCCAGGAACCAAGAGTTCTATTTCAATGATCAGTTCCAGAACTCTGCTGACCACACGTGAAGACCTCAGTCTCCAGATCCCCACTGCTCCTGGTATCTGTAACAAGATAGGTCCACTCTGGGGCAGCATACCTCTGGCAAGGCTCCCTTGCTCTCCTCAGACCCTCTTGTGCTTGTTCTGTGTCACTTAGCTCTGATTCAGATATTTCAGATACAGGGGCAAGATCTCTCTCAGATGCCAAGCTCAAATTCTCCCTCTTTTGTCAAAGGCCACGATTCTCTTGTGAACTTTGCTCTCCTTCTCTGGCCCCAATCAACTTCCACACTAGCTCTTCCAGCTGAGTCTGACTCTGTACCACTCGTAACGTTACCGTCTCCCTCAGAGTCAATACCTGGGCCTTGCTTAGCGTGATCCCCCTCAGCTCGCTCTGGTGGATGATCAGCCTCGTCAGTAACCCCCACAGCTTGGCTTGTCCTCTCCTGTGGCCCCGCAGCCACTGCTGGGTTTCCTTAAGGGAGAGAAGCTGTTTATTCCAGGGACCTGAAACTCCGTGTGTGTGTGTGTGAGGCGTGGATCCAGTTCGGCAAGCCTGGCACTTTACAGAAGTATTCGTCACCAGAATCACTTGGTAGGGACCTCTCCAACGAGCATCAAGGCAGCTCTTTCTCACATGCTTCCGAACGAGTATCCAGTCACCTGGACACAGGTCATGGCAGAGGTCTTTTGAGGTGGGGGAGGTTGCAGCTTCGTCCTGGTGAGACACAGAACAGACCATGTCAGCCAGTCCTTTGCAATAATCAAGGATCAAATCATCGGTGATGTTTATCAACACTGTACATGGCACTGCTGGCAACCGCATCGCCCTCCCCATCAGGATCTCGTGTGGCGAGAGTCTTGTCCTCCATTCGGGGATGCTACCTACACTCATCAGCACTAAAGGCAATGCATCATGCCACTTCAGGGACGTGAACGAACAGACCTTCGCCATCGGCATCTTGAGAGTCCTGTTAATCTGCTCCACAAGGCCAGATGCCTCGGGCCTGTAGCTACAATGCAGTCTCTGATCAACTTATAAGGCAGTACAAAACAGCTTCATTATTTCACTATGAAAGTGAATTCCTCTATCCGACTCCAATAAGGTTGGAAATCCGAAACGTGGTATAAGCTCTCTAAGCAACAACTTTGCCACTGTGAGACTATCACACCTTCTCGTTGGATATGCTACCACCCACCATGAGAAAACACACACCACCACTAGAATGTACCTCAACTCATTGCACCTAGGCATCTCTATGAAGTCAAGCTGGATCCTGTTGAAGGAACCCCCAGATCTCCCAATGTGACTCAATGCAACCACAGTCTTCTTCCCAGCATTCATTTGCTGACACATAACACTTCTGTGACATACTGCTTCAGCAAACGCACAAAACCGTGGATTAAACCATGTCTGTCTGAACACTCGCACCATGGCATCTCTTCCAATGTGAGCTGCTCCATGAAGCTGCCTCACCATAGGGCTCAATAAATCATCTGGCAACACTGCTCGACCATCAGTCGAAACCCAAATTCCATCATCTCTTTTCTCACAACCTGCTTTAATCCAACCAGCTTCCTCCTGTTCTGACACTTCTCCCTGCATATGCTTGACCTCATCCCAAGTGTTCGCTATGGCTAGCATCATGCTGAGCTCGGTTCTCTCTGTGCTCTCTCCAGTATATTCCCCTGCGTAAATGCACCCTTGTTCAGCACAGAAACGTGCGACTTCATCAGAGTACCTGTTGCAGAGAGTCACAAATTCGTTCCCTTTTCCATGAGCACCACACTTAACCACAGCTATTTCTTTTGGTCGTTGCAAAGCTTCCAACAATTGTCTTACATATTCCCCATTTCTGACGGGAGATCCTGACGACGTTAAGAACCCCCTCTGAGACCATAGCTGTCCGAAGTCATGAACCGCATCAAACCCGTATTGGCTATCGGTGTACATGGTGACTCGGATCTGATCAGAAACCAGGCATGCATGTGTCAAGGCAATGATTTCAGCTACTTGTGGTGAGTGTACTCCCTGTAAGCAAGCAGCTTCCACAACTCCAGAAATAGTACAAACCGCAAACGCTGCTCTCAAATAATCTGCATTGTCCCTTAAGGATGAACGGTCTACAAAAAGGATTTCATCTGATTCAGGCAGAGGTTCATCAACAATGTCGGGTCTCGGTTTGGTGCATAGTTCAGTCACATCGAGACAGTCATGGTCTTCACAATCTTCATCATCAACATTTGGAATAGGCATCAAGGTAGCAGGATTCAGTACAGAACATCTCTTCAGAGTCACATTCTTTGAGGCAAGAATGACTTGCTCATAGCGTGTGAGACTGTTATTTGTCAAATGCTGTGTTTTGGTTCTCGTCATCAGAAGCTCAACTAAATGTGAAACACATACAGTAAGAGGATGACCCATCCCAATACTTTCACATTTTTCAATGCGGACACCGGTTACAGCAACGGATTTGAGACATCCGGGCAACGCTGAAGCTACAGGGTCTAATGTAGCTTAGATGTAGGCAACTGGTCTACGGACACCTCCATGAGTCTGTGTGAGTACTGACAGTGCGCACCCCTCTCTCACACAACAAAATAGCAAGAATGCTTTGTTGTAATCTGGCATTCCTAGAGCCGGAGTGCGACACAAGCTCTCTCTCTCAGCTCCAGAAAGGCAACCAGTCATTATCCCATGGTACCGGATCACTCACATCTTTGTGTGTCAACCTTTGCAGAGGTTTTGCTTTCAATGAGAAGTTGGGAATCCACTGATGGGGGTACCCAACCATTCCCAGAAACATCTCGAGTTCCTTTTGCGTGGTAGGTGCATTAATTTACATGATCGCCTCAATGCGGTCTGGTGACACCTTCCTCTTGCCTCTCTCAATGCGATGACCAAAATACTGGACTTCAGGCAAACAGTACTGTAGTTTGCTGGGGGACACCTTGTGTCCATTCTCTGCCAGGTTATTCAACAATGCAACAGTATCAATTCGGCAAGCGTCCTCCGTTTCTGATGCGATCAGGAGGTCGTCAATATACTGCACAAGAACTGAACTCTGCGGGGGTACCAGACTCTCAAGATTCTTCTTCAAGATCGGAGTGAAAATTGATGGACTCTCAGTATACCTTTGCGGTATACAACACCATGTTAACACGCGATTTTCCAGACGGAAAGCGAATAAAAATTGGCTTTCCTCGTATAAGGGTATCGAAAAGAACACCTGACATAAATCAATCACTGTAAACCATTCAGCCTCACAAGGAATTTGAAACAAGATCACTGATGGATTCTGTATCACGGGACAACATGGAATTACAATCGTGTTGACCTTTCGTAGGTCTTGCACGATCCTGAACTTCCCACTTGGCTTCTGCAGTCCCATTATAGGGGAATTGCATGGGCTCCCCATTATCTCCTTCAAAATGCCCTGTTCGATCATGGACTCAATCACAGGCTTGATCCCTGCCACCGTTTCCGGCGTCAGGTTGTACTGGGGTGTTCTTGGGAACTCAGCATTCGGCTTAATCTGTATCTTAACTGGCTCAACCCCTCTGATCAGTCCTATTTCTTCTCCCGTGAAATCCCATACCTGCGGAGAGACTGAGTCCCTCAAGTCGTATGGCAGATCTTCAGTTGTCAATACGGGAAACATCTCTATGCAGAGATTCTGATTTGCCAATTTGAAGGCAATGTCATCATCATTAGTCTGCAACTCTACTCCCTTGGGTATGCAATAGATGGTACAATTCAGTTTACACAAAATGTCACGACCCAACAAACCGACTGGACTCGAATTGCACACCACAAATTGGTGTCGATCCTGAAAGGTTCCTATTCTTACAGGTACTTCATCTGTCAATGGATTGGTCATTGTCTTGTTAGCAACTCCTACAACTTGGATCGATTGTCCTGAGCGGGGTAGGTTTGGGGCTACTGCGGATCTCACAGTTGAACGGGTAGCACCAGTATCAATCAAGAATGTGATGGGATGACCATCTACATCTGCCTCCACATACGGTCCCCTCTGGTCTACCTCTAAGACTGCTCCAAGGGTACAGTCTTCCTCCTCCCTGAGGCACCGTCATTTGTATTTTGTATTTTTTTGGGTATTTGTAAAGCGCGACATTCATCCCAAGGGACATCACGGCGCTAGGACCAAAAGCAGTACAGAGGGGAGAAAGCAGATTATTCTAAGTTAATGGGCCGTGGGGTCAGTATCTAGGGAACAAGAATGTTTTTAGCTTCTTCCTAAAAAGCAGCTAGTCGTCTGTCAGGCGAAGGTCAAATGGGAGGGCGTTCCAAAGGACCGCAGCTGATTTGGAGAAGGATCGGTCGCCCATCCTGACTTTGGTTGTGCGCTTGACCGTTGCAAGGGCCTGATGACGCGATCTCAAGTTGCGTGATGGGACATGGAATTCTATTTTGTCTTGCAAAATGTGAGGGCCTTTCTTATGTAAAGTTCTGTGAGCATAGCAGAGGAGCTTAAATTTAGCTCTTTGGCGCACCGGCAGCCAGTGCAGCTCTTTCATACAATGGGATGCTGAGCTGTATTTAGTTTTATTGCAGATCAATTTGGCGGCAGCATTCTGGACTACCTGGTGTCAAGAGAAAAGATATTCGGCCATACCAACATACAGCGCATTTCCGTAGTCCAGCCTGCTTAGGAAAAGGGCCTGTGTCACCATTTTCCGGCAGTTCAGAGGGATCCAGGGAAAAAGCCTCCTGAAAAGTTTCAGTGTGGCAAAATCATTTCTGCACAACGTGCGTACTTGATCCAGCATCGTCGAAAATGATGCCCAAATTCTTTGCAGCACGCTTAGGTTCTGGGGCGGTGCCTAGCGCTTTGGGCCACCAACTGCTGTCCCAGATTGCATGAGCACCCCCGAAGAGCAGAATCTCCGACTTTTCGGCATTTAGTTTTAAGCAGTGCTCGGTCATCCAGCCAGAAATTTCTGTGAGGCAATTAATTAGGTTGCTCTTGGTATCAGTATTGGTCAAACTGTCAGCCAGGAGGATCATTAGTTGTGTGTCGTCGGCGTATGAGCAGATATCGAAGCCCCATTTCCTGCTGATGTTTGCCAGGGAGGAGACGTACGCATTAAAAAGGGTGGGGCTCAAGGAGGCTCCCTGTGGAACTCCATATTTAATAGTTTTTGGGGAAGAGGTGCAAGATCCCATTTGGATTTTTTGGGTTCGATTTTCTAGAAAAGATGCGAACCATGACAGGGCTTTTGAGCATAGTCCTTTTTCGTGTAGGATGCGTAGTAAATTATTATGAGATACGGTGTCGAACGCCGCAGTAAGGTCCAAAAGGATCAGTGCTACGGCTCTGCCTTGATCAGCTAGGGATCTGATATTATCAAATACAGCGAGTAAGGTGGCCTCGGTGCAGTTATTGGCCCTAAAGCCAGTCTGCGAGGGGTCCAGTAAGTTATTGGTCTCCAAAAAAAGAGGTAAGCTGTCTGTTGACCAATCGCTCCAGAACCTTAGACAAGTATGGAAGCTAGGAGATTGGTCTGTAGTTTACTGGATCATAAATTTCGAGGCCTGGTTTCTTTAATAAAGGAAAGACCACTGTTTCTTTCCATATATTTGGGAAGGAGGCTAGCTCTAGGGATTGATTACAAATTTTAGTAACTTGGGGGCATAGAACTGACACTAGCCGGGAAAAGATGAAATGTGAACAAGGATCAAGTGGTGATCCTGCCTTGACCTCGGTCATAGCTGTGGCTACCTGTTCTTCTGAGAAAGGGGTCAGGGTAGCCAGATGGACCTGAGCTAAGGGATGTCATTGTAACGGATCTAGATCAAACTCATCTAGTCTCGATAAAGGGCATCTGCTGGTACACTCGATTCCCTTGTGGGATCCTTGGAGGCTGGGGGGACTTGCACTTGTGAGCTCAAACCCCCTCCTTGCACGGACCTAGGTCTCATCACAGTATTTACGACCTCAGGTACCTACACCATCTCCTCGTCCTGAATTTGATTTGCTGGATTTAATCGACACTCGTGCTTCCAATGCCCCACCTTGTGGCAAAAATGACATGCAGTAGTTTTCTTTAGGGTACCAACATCTATCCCGGTCTTGGGATCTATAGATTTCCCTCTTCCCTGACCCGCATGAACCGACGTGTTCTGGGCTCCTCCATTATGGTTTCCTTGCTTTCGTCCCAGTGTTCCTCCACTCAACTGCACTTGGTCTACCCTGTCTGCATTCCTCATCTGGACTAGCATTAGCTTATCTTTCAATTTCCTATGCTTCAAGTCCACTTCATCACTACAATTTCTGGCATACTGTAGAATCTCGTCCACCGATTTATTATGCCAACAGATCAGATGCTGCTGGATCATAAAACTAATTTCGGGTCTCAATCCTAAAACAAATTTGGAAACAAACTGTCCCATGTCCTTGGAATCTAATGTGTCTAGCCCACTGTATTGCTTAAAGGCTTGCAAGAGCTGCTCATAATAAGCATGTACTGATTCCTTGGGCACTTGGGTAGTCCGATCTATTTTAACCCAATCAATATCCTGTGGTGAAATTCTGGACTGCAACCACGTGATTATCGGCTCAAATTTTTCCATAACTATCGGTGAAGGTCCATGTGTTACGGGGTCTCGATTGGGTTCAGAAGTTGTCCATTCGACCGCAATTTTACAAGCAGACCACAAATCACTCCGTACCACAATGACAAAAAAGGTATTCAAATCAATCCATAGTACTTTTGAAATCTTGACAAAGCGATCAACCTGCTTGTACCACTCAACAGGTTTTTCCCTCAGCCGAGAAAAGTCATTGGTAAAAGCTGCCAAATCACCCCTGCTCCAAAGCACATGCACATACCCTCCACTTGGTACCTCTCGCAATGAGTAAGCCTCTACTCCTGCTGTCCCCCCTCCTGGAGGCGGCGTATCTCCTATTCCCTTCTTGACATTCTTTTTCTTGGACCACTTTTTCTCCCACTTGTCAGGCATGCTCCATGCTCGTATCCCTACAATCAATTTTCAAATGTGGGTTTTCAACCCTATGACTCTTTTTTCTTCCAATTCTTGATCACTGTAATTCAACCTATGACCTCCCTGTAACATCTTTGTTTTGGACAAATCCACAATATACCTCAGTGCCAATTCCGTCAGTTTCTCATGTGCCTTCCTCGCCTTACGGGTGACATCCTTTGCCACAGACAACAGCTCATCTTGTTCATAGGGTTCCATCCTTTCCAGGGGCAAATTTCTGCTCATCTCATCTACTTCTACCTAGAACCTTACCACATCTAGCACTTTGGCCTTTATTGCCACTCTGATTGTTCCCTGACTTGACGCACTACTCAGTTCTTCACTTTCGCTACTCTGATTCCTACGAGGATTTCCTTCTGTCAGGTTCCGTGGAACGTTCTGACTCCCTGAAGTTCCCAGATCTATTCCTTCTGTTATCCTCCCTGTGTGTGCCCTGACTGGAGGTTCCCACATCCTCAAGTCCGAATGTGAGTCTGCCAAGGACACTGATCTTACTGCACTCGACTCAACACGCCCTCTTGAAGAGTCTGCAGTAGCTGGCAATGGAGTACTAGCCTCTATAGGCACCAAAAATGGGCCATTCCTGTTCACAGTACCATTCCCTCCAGAATCAACTCTTCCTCCAACTCCTGACTGCAACTAGCTATTGTTTTCCCCCTCCTTTGGGTCGTACACTTACACTATGGGTCCAATGGTAACCGGTACTGTAAGGGCTTCCGGCAACCGCGTAGCAGCGTTAACTCCGTGCATCTCTGTACTTCTCGGTGCTGACTTCCCTGTTCCTTCCATTCCTGTTGATATATTTCCCACTACTCTTGCACTAGGGCTCGTCTGTGGCTCCCCTGTCTTCTCTGTGAGTGCTCGTTTTCCCTCATCTGAGTCTGGGTTGTATGGAGGAGGAAGTTCTGCTAGAAGCCTATCTAAGCTGTCATCAGTATCACTGTCGTCCTCTTCCTTCCTCTTCCGGGCATCTCCTGTTTTCACCAATAGTGGAAATAGCCTCTCTCACTCAATGGTGTCTACTCTCCACTTTTTCAACTGCGCATCCCATTGCGCATCCTGATACGCCTTCAACGCCCTTTTCATCCTTCCCTGACTTTGCTCGCTACTCTTTGCCTGTGCTTTCATCCATGCATCTAATGCCTCGAACTGTGTTGGTCTAGGCGGAGGTTGCAATGAAGCCATCACTTCCCTCAACTGACATAGCACCTCTAATCTAAATGAACCATAAGGCAGAAAAGCCAAATCTCCCTCTTTTTCTGTCATTTTTTGCCAATTTTGAAGCCAAACTATGGTATGGAGTCCTACATTTGTGGCCATATAATGTGCTGGGGTATCCTCGGGTGGTGCTTCCTTACCCACTCGAGTCACCACTCCTCTATCTCCCCTACAAAGATCTCGTAACACTCTAAAGCATTGCATGCTTAAATCAAAATTCTTTTCCCCACAAGATGTTTTCGTTTCCACTTCCCGATGACAATCCACCAATCCCAGCGCGGCTTTACACTAACGATCTATCACAGCACGGCACACTTCGACGCTACTCTTCCTCCTCACACAACGGTTCACCCTCCTTTACAATCTCTTTCTACACATTCACACACTTCACTCATAGAATCTAGCAACTGTCTGTCCACCAAATGACCGGACAGTTACATATCCGACTGTCTGTCCACGAAACAACCGGACAGTCTCGAGTAATTGTCTGCCTCTCCTCTAGTAACTACCTGTCCGTGAAATGACCGGGCAGCTACATATCAGACTGTCTGTCCACAAAACAACCGGACAGTCATATAAATAAAATTGATAGGATCCAATCTCTCAAGACCATTCACACACAGTGACCCACGACCTGCGTTGGCCACTCGAATCGTTGTGGTCCGTCCTTGGGCACTAGCTTCCCACACGATTTTAACAAGCTCACTCACACTCGTTCCCCATCTCCAACGGGTCATCAATAGTGCTTCACGACTCCCACAATCACTGGTCAGACAATTACATCAACTCGGTGTCTTCTACACCTCAAATCTATCCTGGGATCTTAGGCTACTCTTCGAGCCTGACATCAAAATCATCAAATCGTATCACATGGACCGCGCGCGTTCGGCCCGAAACCACATTCACTCGACTCTCATCCCAACTCCACAAGACATCACACAATCAAATCATCACCGCAATCTAGCACACACATCCCTATTCATACTCACTCCACTGTGAACCGCTGTGCCCGCCACACCGTCACTCTCTGTCGGTCTCCGCTAGGACCCATCGCTCTCCATTCTCGATCCTCTGGGCTCTCAACCTTTGGGCTCTTTGGGACACTATGGCTAGACTTTCCCTACCCTTTCTAGATTCTCCCCTCACTCCAAGAGACAACCATCCGATAGTGCTACCAACTGAAATAGCTGGGTTCTCTTTTCCAATTTACTCTAGAACCCTCGGCTGATGGACTGTTTGTGTCTGCCTGGAAGTGTGGAGGGGAGAAGCAACTTTTCATATCAGATCAAAAACCCAATGATTTATGACTCCGAAGAATCACAGAATCCAGGTTCCAAGTTTAGTGGGTTTATTACAAAGTCAAAAATAACTGTTATGTTATTTTAACTTGTAGCGCGCACGGATACTCGAGAGTGTCCCGGCGCGAGCAGAACCCAATGGAAACAGTGCTCAGTTAGGCGAAGAGAAAAGTCTTTAATTTCTTCTTGAAAAATGCAGTGTCAGAAATGGAATGAAGTGCCAGTGGGAGAGCATTCCAGGCGTCTGCCGCCTTTCTAGACCAGGATCTACCTCCAAGTCTGTGAAGTTTAAATCTAGGGACCTGTGCCAGATGAAGAGACATTGACCGCAACTGTCTAGATGGGGTATAAAAGGAGAGCCGTTTTTGGAGGTATAAGGGTCCACTACCATGAAGAGCCCGATGGGCGAGAGTCAAGGATTTACATTTCACACGATCCGCTACCGGCAGCCAGTGTAGTGAGTACAGGTGAGGTCGCGCACTTTCCCGTGAGGGGATGTCCAGCAGAAGCCTAGCTGCTGCATTCTGAATTACCTGGAGCCGTTGGAGCGAATATCCAGGTATACCCACGTACAATGCGTTGGCATAGTCGAGTCTAGACAGAATGAGAGCGCAGGTGACTGTTTTGCGTGCTGCCAGCGGGAGGAGGGGAAAGAATTTTCTTAGAGTCTTTAAAATGCCGAAGCAGCCTCCTACTAGCCTATTGATGTGGTATGAGAAGGATAGACTCTTCAAACCAGATACCCAGGTTCTTTGCTGGTTTTCCCACAGAAGCAGGCACAGGGAATTCAGGAGGCCAAAGGGTGGCACGGAAATCCGAGGGGAACTTACCAAAGAGAAGAATCTCAGATTTCTCCTCGTTGCACTTCAGTTGTGCCGCTGCTAGCCATTTAAAAATGGAGGACATACAAACTGGACATACAAGCACCTCAAGATGAGGTTGTAAAAATACATCGGAACCAATACAAAGCCAAACCTACAGGCAATTCTCAATCTTTGGATCATGAAGTGTATGATGAATTCCAAGACCAGGACACAGGCAATAAGTGCCCCCACATCTAGATCATACTTCATTGAAAGTTCGTGAGTAAAAGCATTAGTTTGTCCCTACTAACGTGACATCCCTACTTAGCATTCCCCAGGCAAGTCAGGAAAAGGTGTCAGCGCGTGAAGACTTCCTAAGAAGTACACTCACGTTGTATGGGTCAAGTAGCCAAAGGCTACAGAGCTCGTTCTAAGATGCTCCTTCCTCACCATCGATCTCCTCTCCTGACTCAATCCTCGGGGCACTGTCCCTAATTCAAACACTAAACTCTCCGATCACGCCCACTGATCGTCTTCCAATCACTTCATCCCGCTGGGCACTCCTCATAGGTGATTTTTCATTTTGTTTCGATACTCCCAGCTCCTGGCTCGATGACCTTGTATCCCAGGCCTTCTCCAGTGAGAAAGAACACCGTCTCACGTTATCAGCACTTCTTGTGTGAATGTATTCTTTCCTCCCCTGAGCCTAACTCCTAAAACAAAAGCGTTATTCCAACTAACAAAGACGGGTTTCTCCACCTGCAACAGAAACGTGAGAAAGGAACAAATCCACACGAAATTCAACAATTAAATCTAAAATGCGAGCACATCAGGGAGAATACATTTCAGGCCTACAGGAATCGGCCAACATAAGAGAATAGCACATAGGCCTCATGAGTTTACATATAAATTAACTCTTTTATTGAGGGTTTCTAAATCAACACGTTACTTGGGCACATCAAATGCGTGAATAAGTGCAAGCATCTAGCACAATTTTACATGTTAATGTTTCAGCTAAACACTCATACTGCAACGCTAATTTCTTCACATTTATATTGAAAATATACCTAGCACATCACATTTCATATTCTTACCATACACATTCTTCTATCACAGGTTAATATGACAAAAGAATAAATGTAGGTGCGAACTACTCAGGATTATAATGCACCCCTACAAATAAATGAGCACCATCGAGCTCTATCAGTATCCGAGGGTCTTTATTGTTAAAATATTCAAATTCCTTAGAGCATATCCATCTTTTATCCAAGGTCTTCATGGTGATCTTTAATATTTTCGCTGTTAGTTCTCTTGAAGGGTCGGATTGTATTCTGCAGTAATGTTCCTGATTATTAAGTTGACAAAGGACTTCTTGGTCATACTGCTCAGTATACAGTATGGCAATCCCCCATCTTTGGTCTTCTATAGACTTATTTTTTCAAAGATGATGTAGTGCTTCAAATTCAGTCTTTTGAAAGTTGTTTTTAAAGTACATTCTTTTATTGTTTAGGTCGATTTCCTTGAGAACCACATAAAAAGAAGAGTGATGCCTAACTATAGTGGGGAGTTGAAATCGTAATATTAAAACACGTTACACAATAAGTATGTAATATATTTTAATATCTTTATGTTTGGAAAACAGGAAAAGGATTCATATATTTGAGCAAAAAGTATTATTTAGTTACAGTCTCCAACAAAATTACACAAAATCAGACACTGAGATTAACAGAAAGGTTTCACAAATTGAAGCACTGAAGTCGCCAACGTGTTTTGTGGAATACACAATCTGTTTCTTCAGGGCTAAGGAAAAGAAAACAAAATATAAACATAAAAAACAAATAATTTACAAGTAATTTAAGGCTTACCAGAAGCCACATGAAGACTATTGACAGTATAGGGAGGCATGTTAACAAAGTCTTGAAGCACTGTTAAGCAGTCATCAACAATAGTATGAAATAAGATTACATTAGCACATTAGGATCTAGCACACACTACAGGGTATAAAAGGATAAAGGCACTAATTGCTAATTATTAGATCCCCTGCGAAACTATACAGGAAATGACTACAAGTTTCCTGTCGAGCTTAAAAAAGAAAATGATAACCAGAAGATCCCAAAACGGGTTAGCACAAAAACTATAGGATTAACGTAAACATAGAATCAGAGAAATAGAAGCAGCAAGGTGCGGAGTGCTAAAGCATGGGAAAAAAAGACAGCAAGAGGCCCAGCAGAAAAAAAGTTGCAAGCACTCTAATAGATATTGCACTCACCAATGAAAGCAATAAAGGACAAATTAGGAACAGCGATCTTGATCCAAAACATTCCAACCTTGTGTTGTAGTAGCAAAAGAATTCCTATGCAGTATGCACAGATTTCCAAACCTGAAAAGACATAACTTTGTGTGCAATTAAATGTCTCAAACAGAAGCCATGTCAGGCTGTTCATCCATGTGAAACGTACACCCCGCGTATCTTACCTAAAGTTACAAAGTCAACATTAATTTAATTATTTCCAAGGGTTCATGTCAGTATAGAAATATTGCAATCCAGGAATAGAATTTCAAATCTGTAAAGACATAACAGATAACACCATTGAATGCCGCAAATAAAAGCCATGCCAAGCTATTCATCTACATTAAGTGAGACATCCTAATGTGTTTGACCCACAGCTACAGTATCAACATCGGATCAGCCCAAGGCTACTTGTAACTATAAATATATCAATTGAATAATAAGGAAATATACCACCAACTTAAAAAAGGGGAAGTGAAGGACAAAACGTTAAATGGCACACACAGTGGCATCAGAAAATGTCACAAAAGGGAAACACCCCCTTGCTACCCCCTAATAAGAATAAGCGTTTCCGCCGGACAGATTCACAGAAAATGCTAACCTTAAATAAAAGTCCTGCCACTAGTACTTTAGCAGTGATAGCTGATATTGCTACAAATATCAAAGCACGGGCCTCTGAAGCTATGCTACCAGGCAGGTCTTAAAATCTCTAACTACTGAAGACACACGCTATCTGTCCCTGCAGTAGTCCCAAATCGCCATCTCTTGCCCAGTGTTTGCCAAAGAACCCCGCTGTACACATCCAGAGTCATCAGCTAGGAAAAGCATGTCATAACGAAGACTTGATCAACCGGCTACAAGAAAGAGAAGTGAAAATACAATATGTCACACTCGCTACCATAAAAAAAAGCCAGCGCCTATTGAAATTCCATCTCACACACGCATACTTACAATTGAAAAAAACACGTTTCCGCCTGAACCTCCTCATCGGACAGACCCAATATGCAGTGGGTGGAAAACGTTTATATATAGCCCCACTCATTTGCAATTCATCACTTGCAGGTGAAGGGACAGCATGGTATTCGTCAGCATCAATTTAAATAGACCAATCCTCATCGGCCCTAGTAATTACAATAAAACCCGAGCTGGAGATAAAAACAAAAAGGAGCACAGAGCCGCACCTCCTTTTTGGTTTTTCCTTTTTGATATTTGTAGCAATATCAGCTATCACTGCTGAAGCACAAGTGGCGGGAGTTTTATTTAAGGTTGGAATTTTCTGTGAATCCATCAGGCAGAAACGCTTATTCCTATTAGTGGGCAGCAAGGAAATGTTTACCTTGTGTGACATTTTGTGATGTCACTGTGTGTGACATTTAACGTTTTGTCCTTCATTTCCCCTTTAAGTTGGTGGAATAATTTCTCATTATTTAATTGATATATTTATATTTGAAACTACCCTCGGGCTGATCCGATGTTGATAATGTAGCATTTGGTTAAACACATTAGGATGTCTCACTTAATTTAGATGAATAGCTTGGCATGGCTTTCGTTCGAGGCATTCCTTTTATGTCTTCACAGATTTTTTATTCTATTCCTGGATTGCAATATTTCTATACTGACATGTACCCTTGGAGGTGATTAACCTAATGTTGGCTTTGAAACTTCAGGTAGGATATGCAGGGGTGCAAGTTTCACATGGATAAACAGCCTGACATGGCTTCTGTTTGAAAACATTTAATTGCGTCCATGGTTATGTCTTCTCAGGTTTGGAAATCTGTGCATACTGCGTAAGAATTCTTTTGCTACTACAACACAAGGTTGGAATTTTTTGGATCAAGATCGCTGTTATTAATTTGTCCTTTATTGCTATCATTGGTAAGTGCGATATCTATTAGAGTGCTTGCAACTTATTTTCAGCTGGGTCACTTCCTGTCTCTTTTTGTTTTCATGCTTTAGAGCTCAGCACCTTGCTGCTTCTATTTCTCTGATTCTATGTTTACGTTAATCCTATATCTTTTGTGCTAACCGGATTTTGGGATCTTCTGGTTATCATTTCCTTTCTTATGCTCCCCAGGAAACTTATAGACATTTTCTATATAGTTTTGCAAGAGATGTAATAATTAGCAATTAGTTTCTTTTTTCGTTTTCTTGTAGTGCGTGCTACATCCTAATGTGCTAATGTAGTCTTATGTCAATGGTTGCTTAACAGGGCTTCGAGACTTTGTTAACATGTCTCTCTATACTGTCCATTCTGTCTTCATGTGGCTTCTGGTAGGCTTTTAATTACTTGTAAATTATTTGGTTTTTATCTTTATATTTTGTTTTCTTTTCCTTAGCCCTGAAGAAGCGGATACAGTTTTTCAGGAAAGATGTGTTCGCAAATCCAGTGCTTCAGTTTGTGAAACCTGTTAATCTCAGTGTTTGATTTTGTGTCATTTTGTTGGACACTAACTAAATGATAAGTTTTGCTCAAATACATGGATCCTTTGCCTTTTTTCCAAAATATAAAGAGATGAAATATATTACAAACTTGTTATGTTATGTTAGCCGGTATTTGTAAAGCGCACGGTTACTCCATGGAGTGTCCAGGCGCTAAGTCTCATAAACCCGACAACACAGAGCCACACACACCCCCCTGGAAACTATAGTTTGAAAAGCCAGGTTTTGAGTTGTCTCCTGAAAGCGAGGAGATCCTGAACCTGTCTGAGAGCGATGGGTAGGCCATTCCAGAGTCGAGATGCCACCACTTGAAAGGATTTGCCACCAATCCGGGAGAGCTGTATCTTCGGGGTGATGGTCAGACACTTGGCGGAAGACCTCAACGTTCGACGTGGAATATAGTGCTGGAATCTTTCCCCAAGGTACGGGGCACCTATCTTATGGAAAGCTTTAAAAACAGGCACCAACGCTTTAAAATGAATCCTCTTCCGTACCGGGAGCCAGTGTAGGGAGGCCAGAAGAGGGGACGTATGCGTTCTAGGCCCGGCCAGAAAAACAGCTCTAGCCCCACGTTCTGAATCACCTGTAGGCAGTCGAGTAAGTAATCCGGAAGGCCAAGATACTACTGTCTGCCTATGGGAGACCGGAAGCAAGGGGAGAAAATTCCTTAACATTCGCAAAATTCCAAAACAGGTCCCGGCCACTGATTGAATCTGCGCCTTCATAGAAAGAGAGTCATCAAATTTGACCCCCAGATTTTTCACGATGTTGACCGACATAGTGGGCGGGGCCATGTCTTGTGGCCACCAGTTGTGCCATGCTGCACCGGGATGGGAGCCAAAGAACATGATCTCTGATTTTTCAGAGTTACACTTAAGTTGAAAGTGCCTAAGCCATGAGAACACTTCAGACAGACAGGTGTTGATCTCATTCCCATTTAACTCAGTGCCCCTCTCACAGGTAAACAGCAATTGTGTGTCAACAGCATATAACACTATTTTAGCCCCATGTTTCTCGGCTACAAGTGTAAGAGGGGCCATATATAAGTTGAACAACATTGGGCTCAGAATAGAGCCCTGTGGTACCCCTACCTTCATGGGTGGAATTGGAGCCGCGAAAGGCGGGGACCAAATAGTTTGCTGTCGGTCCTTTAAGAAGGAACCAAACCATGTGAGTACCGTGCCTCCAATACCACCCTCTTCAAGCCTTCTAAGTAGTCCATTGTGGGGGACGGTATCGAAGGCCGCAGAGAGGTCCAGCAACACCAGAACCGCCCTTCCCCCTTTGTCCAGTGTGATTTTAATGGTCTCAGCTACTTCTAAAAGGGCTGTTTCAGTGCTAAAATAAGCTCTGAAACCCGATTGGCTGGAATGCAACAGATGATTGGCCTCCACGTAATCAGTAAGGACTGAGTTGACATATCTCTCTAGAACCTTAGCGAAGAAGGGTAGAAGAGATATGGGCCTATAGTTGTTAGCGATCGAAGGATCAGCTGTAGCTTTTTTTTTTAAAAGTGGAAGAATTTTTGCATCCTTCCAAGTTTTAGGCATTTGCCCCACCTGCATGTCAGTATTTAGAACAGAGTTAACCACGGGGTCAATCACCTCAGCAATAGAAGACACAACTTTGGCAGGACAGGAGTCTGTAGGGGAGCCGGATTTGAGGGTTTTCATTATGGCAAGGGATTTCTCCAAGGAAATGGGCGGAAACTGCTTAAGGGAAGGTTTGGAATTTCCGCTGCCAGTAAGGGCCAGCCACATGTCTTTTGCTACTATTGGAGCTTGGGCTAGAAAAGAATCTTGGATTATTTTAATCTCGTCATGAAAAAAACAGGCCATCTGATTAGTCCACTCATTACTGGGGACAAACTGGCTGCTGATGGCTGCAGGGGATGAGAAGTATTTTACGATGTTAAAGAGCTCTCTTGCTTTTATTCCCCGCCTGCGCAATTTGGTTGGTCAAGAAGAGATTCTTCCCCTCCCGAACTTTCCTGTAGTGCACTTTCAAAGCCTGTTTATAAACAGCTTTATCCACAGGGTTATAATCAATTCGCCACGCTCTTTCCAGGCGTTTGCATGCACTTTTACTTTTTCTGAGTGCCTCAGTGAACCAGCGGGCTGAGGCTCTCTTAGTATTCACAGCTCGTGTGGTAGGAGGGGCTAGTTCAAGGGCACAGTGCTGAAGCCAATTTTCTAGGGAGAGTACGTCCCTTTCCAGGTTCCCACTATAGGTAATTGGGTGGAGATTAAGAGCAGTTTCCACAGCCTCAGGAGTTATCAGATGAAACGGTCTAAAGTTGCTCGCTCGAGGTTTACCATGTGCTTGGGGGAGGCCCCCCTCCCTGCACATTTTAAAGCTAAGGAGATAGTTGTCCGACCACGCTATAGGGAGTGGCACATCCATGTCGATCTGGGTAGAGGAAAAAACCTGGTCCAGTGTATGCCCCTTTACGTGTGTAATATGCGTTAAGATTATGATTTTTGACTCTCCACTAACCCCCACTATATTTAGATATAACTTTTGTCAGCAGGATACACTGACAGGTGAGTATGCAGGGCCTTTGCTCAGTTTATCCAGTTCGATTTAGTTAAAAAGATAGTGACTTGTGGTGCCATCAAAAATGTGGGAGGGCAGAAGGAGGAGCTGTTTTTCAAGCCTGTTGTGGGCTCTGTTTCTATCAGTGTTTTACCCGTGAAGAAAAGTTCTAGACAGATTTTCTGTAGAAATTGTAGGATTTATTTTTTTGTCTCGACGGGGTCCTCAATCACTGCTGGCACGAATTATAGAATTTTTTCCCACTACTTTAATTTCAATTCCTGTTAATTGTTCTTTCGGTAAATTATAGATGGGAATCTTTTCTAACAAGGTGGATTCTCCCCCAGCTACCTCCTGTAAATCTTGCTCCTGGTATGAAATTCTCCTAGGTCTTGTGCTCTTCCGTTACCACCACCTCTTCCTCACCTGGGGCCTCTCCCTAAAAAAAGTATGACCTCCTGTCCGGAGTGAACTCAGGTTTGATCCCCCTTCTCCTTGGCTAGAATCGGACGATATTTTGGAAAACAGGATACATTTTCTCCTTGACTTGCCCTGGTATTGAAAACCTGCATTGCCTGTATTATTGTTCTGATAATAATCCTCTTTTAGATACAAATACACATTTTTGATGTTATAATTTCTTACATCCCTTGCCACTTTTGTAGTTTTTTGATTCACAGTAAATGTCTTGAATTCCTAGAGGACTATCCTCTAACAATTTTTTCGCATCTCGTATTGTAGAGTCCTCTGCGACTTCCTTCTTTAAGCCTTCACTTTCTCTCAGTTCTTGTTCACTGCTATGAAGGGCAGTTAATATCGATAGAGCAAGCCAGTCCCAGGAGCATTTGGTACCTACCCCACTAAACTGCAATAAATACTGTTTATCGTTTATGAAAATAACTGGGACATTTTTTGCTTGGAGGGCAACAGGAATAGTCGTTTCTAAATGTTCTAAAAGAACTTGTACTTGTAGTTGAGTGTGAATTTGGTGTTTAAGTTTTTCAATTTCTCTACCGTATCAAAATTTGTGTTCAGTTGTGTTTCTTTGTCCCTGCTTCAAACCGATGGATTTTCCAATAATCTACTAATTTGTTCTTCAGTTTAATTTACAGTATGGTGTTCAGATATTTCTTATAAATATGAAAACATCCTTAAATCAAAGGGGAGCCTGACTTCTACCATCTTTGAATAGCTCATAATTTGCTTTGTGTATTATTCCTCTCCTTTCCATACACCTAACCAGGTACACTATCACCAAAGAAAAGGGTTTGTCCACATCACCCCACAAGACCTCCTTCCGCCCTCCCACATCTTCGATGCCACCACAAGTCACTATTTTTAAAAATATGGTTCTCAAGGAAATCAATGACCTAAATAATAAGAAAATGCACTTAAAAAACTATTTTCAAAAGACTAAATTTGAAACACTAGATCTTCACTCCAAAAATGAGTCTATAGTGATAAAACCAGCGGGCGTAGGTGGGGGAATTGTCATACTGGATACGGAGCAGTACGACCAAGAAGTCTTTCGTCAACTTAATAATCAGGAACATTATTGCAGAATACAATCAGTCCCTACACAAGAACTAGGAGCCAACATATTAAAGATCACCACGGAGGCCTTGGATAAAGAATGGATATGCTCTAAGGAATTTTAATGTTTGAACAATAAAGATCCTCAGATACCTACAATGTATATCCTTCCTACAGTCCACAAGAATGCGGAGAAAGCACCTGGAAGACCTATCATCTCAGCATATGGTTCTTTGCTGGAACCCATAGCCAAATACATTAATTTATTTTTTAAACCATTTGTGATTCTAAGGATTTTATCAATAAAATTGAAGGTACGAAGTTCGAACATGAAACTAATATGTTAGTAATCTTCGATATATAAGCCCTATGTACTAACATCCCCCAGGATGAAGCCATCACCATTATCAAGGCAGTACTGGATTTAAGAACACAGCTGCATAAAGTTACAACTGACTTCATTGTGCAATTGTCTTCTATCTGTCTTAAGAACAACTACTTTATTTGTGGTAAATAACTCTCTTTGCAGATTAGGGGTGTTGCGATGTGCTGCAGCTTCACACCATAGGCAGCCAACCTCTTTTTGCCCTCCTTTGAGAACAGGTGGATATATGAGGAGGAAAATAATCCCTTTAAGGCTTCTATTAAGAAGGGGTATCAATACATTGATGATATCTTCATGTTGTGGAGAGGCCCAGAGACACAACTACAGGCATTTTTTGAATAGTTAAACCATCGTACCCCTGATTTTAAATTTGCAATGTTGCACAATTTATTCAAGATTAATTTCTTTTATCGAAAGGAACAAGTATACAAAAATGTTTAATGGTTAACTTGTTCACTAAACCACCAAAAAGTAGTGCATTGCTACATGTCTCCTGCGGACCATCCACGGTCATTAAAGGAAAATTTACTGTATGGCCAATTCTTGAGGATACTGAGAAATTGTTCTTTCAAGGAGGATTATTTCGCAAACGGCAGTACTCTCTCTCTGAAGCTTACATCGAAGGGGTACCCTAAGAAACTTGTTAGATCTGCAAAGAAAAGAGCATTGTACACTCCCGCGAGATATTACTTGAACCCAAATCCAGACAAAGGACAACTCCTTTGACATGTGCACTTGCATTTAATCCTAAAGCCAACACAATAAAAAGGATTATTAAGAAGCACGGGAAATCCTTTCTAATTTTGATCTACCAGCACCCCTTTTTTCTTTCAAGAGGGGTAAACACTTGCGAGATTCTTTAGTAAAAGCGTCTAGACCACAGTAGATGAAAAAGCTTTCGCAAATGATAAGTTTACCTAACCCTGTTGGACATTTCAGATGTCGAATTGTCTGGCATGAAATTTACTTCGGACACTAACATTTTTTAACTTCATAGCATTGTTTGCACAAACAGAATTTTCAAATTGTAATACAAAAAATGTGGTCTATTGCATCAAATGCCAGTGTGAAAAAGTGTATATATAGGCCAGACTACTCAGGCAGTGAAATCCCGTCTACTGCAGTACAGCTCAAGGATAAAATGCAAAACTGTGAGTGCACCTTTGGTACAACACTTTCAGGATTTGAACCTTTCAGAAAATGACTTTCAATGGGCAGTTGTATTTTTAGCCTAACATGACAGGAGAGAGGGCTCTGTACTTTCCATTTAAAAAAAACAAGAAGTGAGATTGATTGAGAAATTTCACAAATCTACCATCTGAATGAATGAACTTGACAAAATGCGGTCTTTAATTTGTTAAGTTCCTTTCAGTGGGGCAGAGTTTATTTTAACTGATGAGCAAGCGTTTTCACTCCTTTTAAAACTCAAGGGTTGTTTCTCCTTTTCAAACTCACAGGGGCCCGCAGGGGTTCATTTGCACATGAACCGTGCTCGGTTCAAGGTATTAAAATCAGCATACAAACCTCTAAAATTGAGAGTCTTGAAGCCATGACGGTGTAATCAGATGAGGTATAGGATGAAAGTAAGGAGAGAAGTGATCCAGTCCAAGATGGCTGCCATTTTTGCGACCTCGATTAAAGTTGGTCCGTAAATTTGATAAGTTCCTTAAATTAAGAACAAAAGAGGATACCTTTATGAGCTCAAGTCAAATCTCTGTAACAAACATTTAAGGAACGTCTTGATATTCATTTGTATTTGTGACATGTGTGTTGATTCAAGGACATTTAAATAACGGGGTCCATTTTGCAGTATGGGGAGTGTAGAAAGGAATGTTTGTAAATACCTTGTAAAACCGTTTCAATATTCCTTGTAAGTATTTAAATATAAAAATATTTATGAAGCCATTAACGTGGAATTAAACGAGATACACCTGTAAATAGGGCAGAAGGTATTTAGTCTAAGATGGCTGTCACGGTGCGTGCAACCACCGCTTTCCTGCATGCTTTGCAAACATACTGTACATTTGTTTGCGTCCAATCGGATCAGACTCGCCGACGCGTCGTTGTAGAACAGAGCACTTGGATGCATATGGTGCGCTCTTTTCATTTCTCCTCATTGCGCCAAATCAGTGGAGAATTACTACAGGCGACCCCACAAGGCAGTACACAAGTGGACACCTCAGGCGTAAGAATACAGAAACTTCAATTGTAATGAGATGTGACATGCTGGAGGGCAGATATAGAAGAGTTTTACTCTTGCATACATGTATTGTTGGTTAAGGAATACTGAGGAGGAATTCAACTTTTCTGTATTTCGAGAGGTACAAAGGAGTTATTTGCTGGTTGGCAAGTTTTGTAAGTTTTTCATTCAGGGTATTCGAATGGGGGTGTTCACACTTAGATCATCTTCCCCTAGCTCGGTATTCGAAAACTTCTTTTTGGTGCATGTTCTAGTCACACTCGGGTAGAATCTTTGTCCACAGTGAATATGGGCAATGGTAGGTGCACTTTGGATGGTCTCATGCATGTAGGGTTGTAGACCGGCACATATTAAGTAATTTGCCTGATCTTTTACAAGACAACCCACTAATCAGAGAAAAAAGACACAGCTGTGCACTATAATACAACCTGGCCGATCTTTAGCCAGTATGCATCCATAGAGGTGCAATGTAAAAAGTACAAGTCCCTTCTGATTTCAATCTGTGATAGGAAGTTCATTGTGGTTTATACAGAAACTGTTCTAGTCTTTCCGTGGTCCTGAGGAGGCCAAGAATGTTTTGGGCCAAAACAAGTCAACCTTTCATGTGGAGGATGTAAACATAAACAACATCACGAACGAGGAATTCAAATCAATGATTTGAGAGACTGATCCTCTACAGATTTCCTCGTCTTTTATATGGACTTTTCCTGGTGGATTAGAGGATGAAACATTGTACATACCACCAATTCTCGAAAATCATACACTGAGAGACAAGGAGAGATTGTTCGTTGATAATATGAAATGATATGAATTAAGTGTATGTTTGTAGTATGGTCTGGTATATATAGATGGTGAAATGTATGCATAAAATAATTGAAAGTAATAATGCACTATATATGAACCATAGCACCATGCACCATGGGTTCTTTTCGTTTAATGTTTTTCTATTAACATTACCAGCATTTTTGAGAAAACTAATGATGATAAATACGTTTTTCCCAACAGGAGACTGCTAACCTATTGGTTTTTCTATGCAATGCATGTATGCCGATCTGTTCCCTCGTGTAGGCCATTTTTGTTTGGTGTATCCTAACGAAGTCTCGTGGGGTGATGTGGGCCAACCCTCTACTTTGATTATAGTGGAGGAGGAGCTAGCAAGGCACAGAGGAGCTACTATTTTCCAGTAGTGACGTCTGACTACAACCGTCTGTGTAGTAAAGAGAGTAGTTTTGTTTCAAATGCAGTCTTGTGGCGCGGCAAGGCATAAAGGGAACAGTCCTGTCTCCTAGTGTGCGGTGACTGAGGATTATTATCCCTTCACAGCCACAGGATTTTCCCCGTCAATCACATAAAGCCTCTTTGGTGGAAAACCTCAAAATCTCTCTGTCGAGTGGCTTTTATATACAGTTATGACCAGTATTATTGGATCACTCTGCTTTAACTCCCACATTTACCTCACCATTTCCCCCAAATTCCTTGGAGTAAATACGCACGCTTGCCTACAAGCCAACCTTTGTCGCCTCCCCAATCCTCACTGTTGTAGTTGGTCCAATTTACTTTAAAATGTGCCATGCAACATGTTTTCTATATATTCACTGGGGGGGTCATAAAAGCCCGCCCTTCCCCTGATTAAATGGTCTATAGGCGCTATCCATTCTTGACCAAAGTTTCTCGACTAATGTGCTTTAAAGGGCACCATTATTCACTCCCTCTCCATAAAAGTTCTTTGGTTGTAAATCTACAACTCCCTCAAAAGTGTGTTTTAAACCACACATTTCTGTCCTGTTTCTGGCCATTTGCGTTTTAAGAATGTAGCACTGCCCCATGATTTCTAGCACTGAGCAGTCCCTCTTTGTGCTGTAGTATCCACATGCCACGCTAATATCACTCTTATTTTGGTTTAGAAACATTGACAGGTACGGGGTGAACTACTCACACCTGAAATGGGAAGATTTAAAATCCCCATCACATGAATACGTGACACCTGCCCCCAGTTCCTAAATCCTGAGCTTCCTTTACAAAGTAAAGTATTTTGATGTCATTGTACACCAAAATTTCACCTCCCAGAATGTACAGGTTTGTCAAGGAAAAGCCAGGCCTGAAACTATAGTATTCCAATGACACTCGCTGATTCCAACTGAAGGCTGCTTCTTCAAGATATTAAATGTGGCCAGTGCCCCTCTGCAGATCTCTTCCTCCTTCTAGCTTGCTATTGCGGTCAGCCTTACCGAGTCTTCTCCCTTTTGTGCAGCAGCCATTTCCTGCTTGGCCTGAAGATATCGTCACACGTCGGCATTTTTTTCTGCGCTGTGGTTTTCAAAATGGCAACCTCACCAAAGAATCTATGCTGGAGGCAATGTTACGGGGCAATCTGTAAGAGAGCAAAATAATATAAGAACACTAAAATGAAATTATATCCGTCATTAAAGTGAAGATCAATACAACACAGATTTTTTTTTTATTTGTTTATTGATTTTCAATTGTCATAACATCCCCTCAACATAGCCATTCATGGCGAAATTGCACATGGTCCCAGTTCTCATTACATAAAATATAATATGTTATGTACATATCTGTTCGGAGGTACATACATCAGTACTATTTAACCATCCAGTTTCCTGCGCCCCTTTCTGCCTATGGTATTGAGCCTGGTCTTCAAGGGTGAGGACTCTTTAACCAGCTATGAATCGGCACAGCATTTGGCTATGTGGAAGGTGTGTCAGGGTCCTGTGTGGTTGTCCCGTCAGTCTCCCCCAGTGCATCGCCACCTTACGCTTAGCCAGAAGCATCGCGGTGAGGCGTCGACACCCCTCCGGGACATCCTTAACAAAGCCCAGCAGGCACACAATAGGATCTGGCGGGAATGGGGCCCTGGTGATGGCACTCACCGGATCACACACCGCAGCCCAAAAATGTGCTCCTTTAGGGCAGGTCCATGATAAGTGTGAGAAAGTGGCTTCCGGCCCATGGCATCGCAAACAATGCGAGTCAACTGTTAGCCCTATTCTATGAAGTTGTGTTGGTGTACACGTAGTTGGGAAACAGCGTCTCAGTTTGGGCGCAGCAATACTGCCATTGTGCTTCCGATATTTCAGAGTGTATGTCCCTCTCCCAAGCCATTCGGGCCTTCGTGGTATCAATTGTAGAAGCTATCTGCGTCAGTGTATAAAGCCGGATTATAAGTTTGTGCGGAGAAGCAGTTGTATGTATATATTCTAGCACTGTAAAGACGGGAGGGGGGGCGGGGAAAGAGTCGTGGATTGTGCGACATGTAGCTCTGATTTGATAGTATAGCAGTGTGTCCGAGAGCGTCAGTGTTTCTGTGTCTGTGCCGGCAAAGCTAGGAAGAAACTCGCCATCTGGGTATAGGTCTGCAAACTTTTTAATACCTTACGCGTTTGGCCGCCCCCTTGTCCTGTAAAGGGGGAAATGTGGGGTTGTCCTTCAGAGAGGCAGTAGGCGCGAATAGTATCGGCAGGCCAGCCCGTCTGCAGAGACTGTCCCACGCCCAGCATACACATTCCACGGTACTGATTTCGGCTTTGGGGGCCTTGTACCACTGGAACAACGCAGTTTTTAGTGGCCACGGCCTTACTTGATCTTGCTCGATCGCTAAATGTGGCTGGAACGGGGTAGGATGTAGCCAGTAGAGCAAATATTGTGCTTGAGAGCATAGCTTAATGCCCGGTGCACCCAGACCGCCTCACGCGGGAGGCAATGTTAACCTTTCACAAGATGCTTTCGGCCGGGCCATGTGAGCGTAACCAGGTTAGATCGAAGTCGCTTAAAGGACTGTCCAGGGAGTGGAATTTTCACAAAGAGGTACAGGAACTTCGGAAGTGTAACCATCTTAGCGATGGCTATGAGGCCTGCCAGTGGAAGTTTGATCCGCAGTTGTATTCATGCCCAGTCCATAGCGCGACCATAGTTTGCTCTCCATAGTTCCTCTGGGTCTCTACTGAGCCATTTTCCCAAGTATTTGACAGGTTCCGCTACCCATTTCAGGGGACATTCAGCTATGGAAGGTGTTGTGGCTTCCGTCAATGGAAAGAGGATCGACTTGGACCATTTAACCTGGATGCACGAGTATCTGCCGTAGTGGATCACCTCATGTATCACTGGCTCCAAGTTTGTTTTCGGGTCACGTACGTATAATGCCACATCATCAGCATACATGGCCATGGGTAGTAAAGCTGATGCCCCGTTCGGCGTGATGCTTTCATAGTCTGGCCGCCAATGGCTCCATGGCTATGGCAAAGAGGAGCGGGATAGGGGGCATCCCTGCCTGGTGCCGCGAGTGATGTTTATCGGTTTCTGTGATGCCACCGTTTAGCCTAATTCGTGCCGTGGGAAGGGTGTATAGGAGTTGTATTTTCAGGATAAAGTTATGGCTCAGCCCCAAACGATGAAGCAGCGGGAAGAGAAAGGGCCACTCAAGGGTGTCAAATGCTTTGGTGGGGTCCAATAAGGCAGCCACCGCTGGGATATCGGGGTGAATGTGGTGCATAATCAAAATATAGTACGGAGATTGTGTGATGTGGCACGCCCAGGGACGAAGACAGACTGGTCCGGATGGACTATTAATGGTAGAAGGGGCAACAAGCGGTTTGCCAGCACTTTCGCATAGATCTTATTGTCGATGTTTATTAGAGATAGGGGGCGATAGAAGTTGCACAGATCAGAGGGTTTGTCTGGTTTTAGGATAGTCACTATTACCGCCTCCCTCAGCGAAGGTGGGAGTTGCCCCAATGTCAGCAACTCATAGTACTTCTCAATAAGGTGCGGGATAAGTATGGAGGCATACTCCTTGTAGAAAGCCGGCGTCAGCCCATCTAAACCAGGGGCTTTGTCTGCCGGCAGACTCATGATAACTTGGGCAATCTCTGCTGGCGCGATTGGAGGTACCAAGTAATCCCTGTGTCCCTGGTCCAGCCACAGGAGTTGGATGGAATCAAAGAATTCTCGCAGTGTCTCTGGTTCACTATCAATTCCAGCGGTATACAATTGGGCATAAAAGGAGGACATTATCTCCAGTAGTTTTGACGGAGAGGAGATCGATTGGGAGTCAGCCCTCCTTAATTCAGTCGCATATGCAGAGGCATGGGATTTGCGCAGTAATCCAGCTAATGTCTTCCACGGGCAGGCTCGCTCTCCATACCTTCGTGCCTGGGCCTCTTTACCTAGGTAATGTGCTTCCCTATCAGCCTTTCCTCTATAGGCTGTGATTTTCTCTCTGATATCTGCTAATATGGAGGGGTCAGGATTTCTGAAATAGCCACCTTCTAGATCCCGAATTTCAGCTTCCAGCCTGCATGGTGTGCCATGCAGCACCCGCAGCACCCCTGACTGTTCCACAATGCAGGCACCGCGTATAATCACCTTGAACACCTGCCACAGCGTGGAGGGCGATTCAACCGACCCAGTATTTTGTGCGAAATAGTCCATAATTGCTGTGCAGGTGTCCTCACTGAAGGCCGCATCGCGTAATGCGTTCGGAGGGAGTCGCCACCAAAAGGCACGAGGAATGGTCTGTGGGACCTGGAGCATTAGCGGGAGTTGTGTAATCAGTGAAGTCCCGGCAAGTGCATCTTTTGAGATAGCAGTTCGGGCTGGACTGTTCCCATGAGGCACAGGGTCAAGACTGATTTGCATAAAGCTATGTCTGAACTGGGGTGGCAAAGTGAGCTAGAGAATGATGATGGATTCAACCCAGATCTGTGACTGGGGGTGAGTGTCTGAAAAGTTTCAGCGCTCCGTCCATCATCTCGTTGTGTTTGCTTTGTTCGCCCTAAGTTGGCAGGGTATGCCCAGACGTGGGTCCGTTGCTCACTTTGCCACTGGATTCAAGCTAGCCTGGCTGATGAGGGCTGTTAGCCCGAAACCGATCCCAGGATGCTCGTTTCCGGTCCAGTGAAGACATGGCTTGGCAGTTCGGGCTGGACTGTTCCCATGAGGCACAGGGTCAAGACTGATTTGCATAAAGCTGTGTCTGAACTGGGGTGGCAAAGTGAGCTAAAGAATGATGATGGATTCAACCCAGATCTGTGACTGGGGGGTGAGTGTCTGAAAAGTTTCAGCGCTCCGTCCATCATCTCCTTGTGTTTGCCATCTTTTGAGATAAGCCAATAATCTAAGCTGGCCCATGTGTTAGGATAAGAGGAGAAACATGTACCTTCCTGTGCTTTCAGGTGGGCATGTCGCAACGCGTCAGTGAGTAGATTGTCTGATATTAATATGCTGAGAGCTCCGGCAGAGCACAGGTGCGGTCGCCGCACCCCAGAGCGGTCCAGTGTCCCCTCCAGTGCTACCTTGAAATCCCCACCCCAAAAGACTGTCCGTGGGCCGTAGTTTGCCACCTGTCTCCATACATTCAGGAAGAATTCTGGGTCATCTGTTTTTGGGCTGTATACTGCTATCAATGTCATTGGTTATTGTAGAGCGATGTGGCTTGGAGTAGAGTGGAGTAGAATGTCAGAATGTGGAAGAATGGAGTGGCGCAGAGTGGAGTAGTGTGTCAGAGTAGAGTGGAGCAAAGTGGGGTGGAGTGGCGCAGAGGGAGTTGCATAGTGTTGTACAGTAGAGTGGAGGAGCATAGAGTATCTTAGAGTCTGGTAAAGTGGAGTGGCAGAGTGGAGTGTCGTAGAGTGGAATATCTTGTCGTAGAGTGTCTTAAAGTGGAGGGGTATTGAGTGGAGTGGCATAGAATGAAGTGGTGTGGTGTGTCAGGGCGGGGCAACCCTGGTGGGTGAGGGGTCTCTAGAAAAAAAGCCTTTATTCTATTAAACGGATGTACGGAAGTAGATTATTGCTGTATTCAAATATCATTCCCTTTGGGCAGGTTTTCTTTCAAATTATTTGAATTTTTGTGTGACATATGTCAGAGCGGGGTGTCATGTCAGAGTGGAGTGGCGTGTCAGAATGGAATGGTGTGTGATAGTGGAGTATCATGGAGTGGGGTAGAGTGGAGAGGCACAGAGTGGAGTAGAGTGTTGTAGAATGGAGGGATGTAAAGTGCAGTGGCATCTCGTAGAGAGGTGTGGTCTGTCGTGTAGTGAAGTGGCTTCACGTGGAGGGTCTTGGAGAGTGGAGAGGTATAGAGTGGAGTAGAGGGGCAGAGTGGAGGGGCATGTCATACAGCAGAGTGGAGTGGTGTGGTGTGGCGTGTTGTAGAGTGTCTCAGAGTTTAAGGGCATGGAGTGGCATATCGTGGAGTGCTGTGTCTTACAGTGGAGTGGCATGGAGAGTCATAGAGTGGCATGTTGTGTGTAGAGATGGAGGTGATGAGGCATAATTTGCAATTTATCTGTAATGTCTTTGAAGAAGAAATATAGCTGTATTGCTCCCAACAATCAGTAGAGTCTGTATGGTTGTTAGTGTTATTTAGTACTATTGAGCTGTGTTTATAGTCCAAGTTCTGTTAATAACCATTCACATTATGCTTTACTTCTTAATTTTATTTCTTATCTAGTTTTCTATTGGTTTTCATTGCTATGTGACCAGAAATGTATGTTTCAAATGCCTAATACTTTTAAAACTTCATTGCTGCAGACTAGTTTATCATCTTCCTCAAGAACTTCCGGCCCATCTCCCTGCTCCCGTTCCCGGTGAAGGTCATCAAGAAGACCGTCAGACAACTGACCCGCTACCTCGAGGAGAACAACATCCTGGACCCGTCCCAGTCCGGGTTCCGCAGCAACCACAGTACCGAAACTGCCCTCATCGCCGCCACCGATGACATCAGGGCCCTGCTGGACAACAGCGAAACCGCGGCCCTCATCCTCCTGGACCCATCAGCCGCCTTCGACACTGTCTGTCATCGCACCCTACGCACACGCCTCCACAACGCAGGGATCCGAGACAAGGCCCTGGAATGGACCACCTCCTTCCTCTCCGGCAGAACCCAGAGCGTCCGCCTCCCCCCTTTCCGTTCCGTAGCCTCCGAGATCATCTGCGGCGTACCCAAAGGATCATCCCTCAGCCCGACACTGTTCAACGTCTACATGGCTCCGCTCGCCCACGTCGCCCGACTGCACGACCTCAACATCATCTCTTACGCAGACGACACCCAGCTGATCCTCTCCCTCACCAAGGACCCCCTCACCGCCAAATCCAACCTCCACGAAGGAATGAAGGCCGTCGCCGAGTGGATGAAGAACAGCCATCTGAAGCTGAACTCAACAAGACGGAGGTCCTCATCCTCGGCTCCTCCCCCTCAGCCTGGGACGACTCCTGGTGGCCGACCGCACTGGGAGCAGCACCGACACCCACTGACCACGCACGCAACCTGGGGTTCATCCTCGGCTCAACACTCTCCATGACCAAGCAAGTCAACGCCGTCTCATCCTCCTGCTTCAACACCCTCCGCATGCTCCGCAAGATCTACAGGTGGATCCCCACCGAAACAAGAAGAACGGTCACCCAGGCCCTCGTCAGCAGCAGGCTGGACTACGGAAACGCCCTCTACGCAGGAGCCTCGGCCAAACTCTTGAAACGACTTCAACGCATACAGAACGCCTCTGCACGCCTGATCCTCGACATCCCTCGCCACAGCCACATCACACCCCACCTGAGAGACCTGCACTGGCTTCCCATCAACAAGAGGATCACTTTCAAGCTCCTCACCGATGCACACAAGGCACTCCACAACACCGGACCGGCATACCTCAACAGACGGCTCACCTTCTACACCCCGAAACGCCAGCTCCGCCGACCTCACCCTCGCCACCGTCCCCCGCATCCGAAGAGCGACCACCGGTGGCAGATCGTTCTCCCACCTCGCCGCCAAGACCTGGAACACCCTCCCCATCCTCCTGCGACAGACCCAGGATCTACTAACCTTCAGGAGGCTACTCAAGACCTGGCTATTCGAGCAGTAGCAGCACCCCCCCCCAGCGCCTTGAGACCCTCACGGGTGAGTAGTGCGCTCTACAAATGACTGATTGATTGATTGATCGATCTTACCTCATTTTGGTTTGTGGTAGTATTGTGCTACAATAGTAGTCCAAATTGTATTTTAAACCAATGATTGTCCTTTCAAAATTAAGTTGTTGTTTTGATATACTTTTTTTTTTTTAACTTTCTTAATTGCACAGTTTATAATACATCCCCATATTCACCCACCCCCACCCGCACCTGATCCGAGCCCAACCAACAGTAAAGAGAATTTCATCATTAGGGAAAAAGCATATATCAATAGAAGTACAATAAATAAATCGATCCCAACACAGAATTAATCTAACAATTCATATTCAAATCACCCCAATACAATTGCCGATATCAGATTAGCCCCAAGTTAGATACGCCTAGTCGTGTAACCTTGCAGGCACCAGATCCCACCCTCTCCTACCCCACACCCATTGTTGCTCCCTAGTGCTCTCTAACCTCCCCCCACCCCCGTCATGGCTTCATTCTTCTATCTCTTTGATCCAGATTCTCAGGGGTGCCCAGATTTCCAGCCCTCTCTTCCTTGCTCATCTCCCTCTCCGGGCATATACTGCCGATTCTAATCGATCTACTGCCAAGAGTCTGGCCAGCCACTGTTGGCTAGTTGGTGGAACTGGATCCAGCCAGCAAGTGGCCAGGCAGAGTCTTAATACTGTCATGGTGATGAATAGAAATACCTGAGTATACCATGGAACTTCTGCGTCACCCACCCCTAACACAATTAACTGGGGAGAAATCGAAGCCCCAGCTGTGTCTCAAGCATACTACCAATATCCCTTTTAAGAATATCAAGGCTGGGGCAGGAAGCAAACATATGGACAATATCAACTGCGTAGCAGCCACAGCGAGGGCAGTGCGAACCGGCAGAGCCCGCCCATTTTGCTATCTTAGCAGGGGTGATGTACAGATTAAACCAAGTCTTGAAACATTGCATCTGCAGGTTGGCTGCTATAAAATAGGTCTCAGCTAAATACAAAGAATCTTCACAGTCCCCTGTCTCTACCTGCATAAGACCTTGCCACCTATCCATATGCTTAGCTAGATCGTCAACCATTTTCTCATTTAGTAACCTATACACGGTGCCCAATGATGGTTCAGCTACAAGAAGCAGATCAATCAGCACAACCCTTTCAAAGCCACATCTCCCCCCCACCTTTTTCACCAGGAAGTCCCGTATTTGCAAGTACTTGTAAAATTGCCTGTTCTCTATTCCAAACTTATCCTTAATCGCTTCAAAGAAAAGGATCCCCCCCATCATCCATGAGATCCCCAAAATTCCTCTAACCCAGCTCTTTCCAGCATTACATATATCCATCCTTAAAAATATCTGGAAGTATACCATTATTGTATATAGGGGTATAAGCGTTGACACGGCCTAGCCCAAATGTTTTCCAGACGGCTGTCCATACCCTAAACGCACATATCACAGTTTTAAACCGGACCCTTTTAAAATAGCCAAACTCTATATAGCGTAAAAGGCAGCCCCTAGCTTCAGTTCCCAATAGTAATTCAAATATCGATGGAGGAACCGTCCCGTCTACACCTGTTTCCCCCTCCCCTCTTAATAAAACTGCCATTTGCTGGAGGATCGATGCCCAATAGTATAACTGGAAATTAAGAACAGCCCAACCTCCCCATTCCCTCGGGAGAGTCAGAAACTTTAGAGATCTCCTGGGGCGCAAGTAAGCCCACAAGAATCTGGAGACCAACTGGTTCAGAATCCTAAACCAGCAACCTTCTATCTCCAAGGAGAGTACAGAATCTTAGGCAAGAATAGCATTTTAACCACATTGCTCCTCCCGATCAATGTGAGCTTTAAGTTGTTCATTCTGGCAAAATCTGCCTTGGTTTTCTGAAATAGCGGACTCAAATTTGTATCAACTATTTTCCCAACGTCAGCCATTATTTCCACCCCGAGATACACCGCATGCAGGACTGCCCGACTATCGTTCAGATGCACCGAACTATTGGCGACAATCTGTGTCTTATTTTTATTTAGCAAATACACAAGATCTGCCCAAACTTTACAGTTTCTTTCTCACTTTCTATTAGGGCACACACTGGGTCGGGAGTAGTAATTGCTAGATCATCAGCATATGCTAACATCTTTTTCTCCCCCCGCCCTTACTGTGCACAGATAGAAATAAGCTATTCCCTTCGATCTTCCTGATTAAGGGATCAATATACAAAGTGAACAGTAAGGGAGAACAGGGGCACCCCGCTCTTGTACCACGTCCAAATCAGACATTCCTCCCATTACCGATATCCTAACTACTGGATTACGATATATCAGGATAGCTTTAATAAAGCCCCTGCCCAAGCCTTTGTTGTCCATTATTGCCCATAAGAAAGGCCACGAGACCCTATCAAATGCTTTCTCTGCATCTAGCAGGATTAAAGCCATAGGGTCTCCGGCATTCTTTAATGCATCAAATAGGGTAATTGCCTGCCGAATGTGATCAATTGTAATACGCCCCGGGACAAAACCATGCTGAACCGGGGAGACAAGTTTCTTAATTACCCCCGCCAGTCACGTAGCTAAAATCTTAGCGTAGATCTTGACATTGCTATTAACAGCGTAATTTGACAGTCTGATCCGAGCTCATTGGCCGGCTTGCCCTTTTTGGGGAACACAACTATATTAGCAGAGCCCCATGAATCTGGTGCCACCCCACCTAATTGCGCCTCCACGAAGACCTCTCTCATACATTCTTGAAGGCAGGGGCAAACACCTTATAGAATTCTCCCGGTATTGAGTCAGTTCCAACTGCCTTCCCTATCGGAAGCGACTGAATTGCCATAGTGACCTCCTCTACCACAATTGGATCCTTCAGCAACTCCTTCTCCTCCAAAGATAACCTTTCCCCAGATAGACCCACCAAATAGTCATCTATTTCTCTTCTCCCATAGTGAACACCCTCAGTGTACAGCTGCTGGTAGTACCTCTGGAATGATGAGAGTATAGCTGTGGGGCCGGAAATTGGACCACAAATTGGATCCCTTATTTCCCTGATCTCCCCTAAGTTGTCCACTGCCTCGTGTGCACTGCAAGTAGATGCCCCACCCTTTCATTGCACTCATACATCTTGCTTTGCCAAGCCGTATATTTCCCTGCGGCTTTCTTTGACGAGATATCCTGCACCAATTCTTTCCCCTTTTTCTGGGATGCCCAGCTATATTTTAATGTCTCACCCCTTATCCCCGCCTTGAGGGCATCCCAAACCACGTCAAGCCGGGTGCTTCCTTTGTTCCCTGCTATAAATCTGGGGATCCAGATATTCATATATTTAATAAATTCCTCATCATACAGCAGAGCCCTTTCGAATGTCCAGCGGGGAATTGGGGGCAGGACTGCCTGTATTGCAATTTCCAACACCAGCGGATTGTGGTCAGACATAACTCTGGGGAATTTATATATTCGACTCAGCCGTACCAACTCGTGGGATACAAAAAAGTAATCCAACCTGGCATGCACCCAATGCGATCCTGTGGTTCTTTCATAGACCAGACATCAGATAGCCCATGCATCGTGCATAAGTGTGTAAGGGACTTAAAAACCTTAGGTTTAGGGCCTTGATACAATCTTCCCCCTACCTTGCCCCCGATCCCTCCAGAGTTAATGTTTATATTAAAATCTCCACAGATTATAAGGGGGAGCGGCCACCCAACCAATTAGGTATTAAGCCACTCAAAAAAAGCCGGGTCATCCATCACTGAACCATACACTGAACACAGCGTAAAAGAATTGTTATCAGTGCAGCATTGTGTAATCACCCATCAGCCCAATTTGTCCTCTCTGCAACGTGGGAGCCGAGCTCTTCCCTTGCGTGCCATAATAGCTACCCCCGCGTCCGAGTCCCTTGTAACGTACTAGAGACCAATTGGTAGCCGGCCAGCTCAGCAACTTCCCGCCTGCTTGCCTCCATTTGTGTCTCTTGAAGGCACACTATGTCCGCTTTTAGATGTTGCATATCCTCTTTGACCCCGTTTCTTCCGGGGGTTATTTAACCCACAAATATTGATAGAGGCAATCCTTAGCTTACCCATCTACATGAGATCGATACCAGTCTGTACATGTTGGGCATCTCCCAAAAAAACCTATTTGGATCAGCCCCCCCACACCTAGCCCTCCCCTTACTGGACAAAATAGGTCCAAGGACCCTTGTGATGCCTCCACCAATCCCGCTGCCATCCCACGCCACCCTCGCTCAGCACAAATATAACTGCAACTCTACAACTCTGGTGCTAAAGCAATCCAAAGAAAAAGAGAGAGAGAGAGAAAAAACCTGCAAAAGCCATATCCACAAACCCCACCTTTCTATTACCCATGTCATCCCCTACTTCCCTCCATTCGAGATTTCCTGTAAGAACTCCTGAGCCTCAATTTCAGAGGAGAAAACCCTTGGGTTCCCCTTAAAGATAACCTTAAGGTGAGCAGGACTCAACAAATACATTTCACACCCAAGCTTCTGAAAAGGCACAATCAATTGCCGTACTCTCCACCTTCTCTCCACAGTCATATGGCAGAAGTCTGGTCTTACAAAAAAAAGTGTGTCCATCGGCAGAGCGCCTGACCTCGGGCCTTGCCTTTTCAAACATCGCCTGTCGCAAGAGGAAGTTCCCGAGGAAAATCAATATGGCCCTAGGTTTCTCGTTATGCTCAAAAAGAAAAGGGGTAAATTTGATCCTAAGTGGAATCCGATGCACTCTCTGCACCTCTGAATCTCAATCCCAATGAGCCAATTCTGGAAAAGCCCCCTTCAGCAGACACAACACGAAACCCCTGATGTCATCCCCCTCGGCATTCTCTGCTATACCCAGCAGTCTCAGATTATTCCACCGCTGGCGGTTCTCAAAGTCCTCAAGCTTCCACATGACGTTTGTCATCCGGGTTTCGTGCAAGGAAACTTGCCCGCCCCATAGCCTCGGCCCCGGTCTCCAATGCAACTGTCCGTCCTTGCAGCACAGTTGTGCGTTCTGATATTTCGGTGCAAATTTATTCACCTTGCGAAGAGCCCTTTGAAGTTTTTTTGTAGCTAAGTGAGCCCTCTTATTCTCCAGCCGTGCTTCACTTTGCATTTGCTTTAATGTAGAGTAAATTAGCCCCATCGAGGGGGGAGGTTCAGATGTTGACTCTGTCTCGGGGAACAGCTTTGATATCACCTGCGGTATTCCATCTGCTGCTGATCCTTAGTCTTCCTGCAGAAAATTAGTTGCTGAATACTCCCATTTCAGCTGACTAGCCATACTTTGGTCAGATTCAGAGCCCCTTTACCAGACCTCCTTTTCCCGGTACTCTTCCTCCTTTTTTGTGAAGCCGTGCGTTTTTGGGTAGCTGGTTTAGCCAAGGAGCTATCTGGGCTACCTCCAAAATAACCCAATTCCGAATCCCCATCTGAGTGCATTTCACTTTCACTGGATAATTCAGAATCGTCAGTAAGGGAGAAAAATTTCTCCCCTTCCGGGGTCCCTCAGCTTTTGAGTGTGCCCAACTGGAGCTCGCTTCTGGCCTCGTAGTCGGGCTCCCCAGGGTTTTTAAGCTCTCCCCCTGTTGAGTCTGAGGTTGTTAAACAGGTAGTGCATGGTCTCTCCCCCCATCCTCAGAGTTACTTAAAGGCAAATTCAGGGCATTCAGGGCATTGCATGCTCCCCCCAGAGCTGTCCACAAAAGTCAAAGGAGCCAAATCAGTACTCACACCATTAGCAGAGTAGACAGCACCATCTCCAACGGTCTGTTGCCTCTCAGCCGCCACCTCCATGGGTGCCGCTTTCTTGTTGCCCACAGTAACCTGTCCAGAGAACATCCCTGGGATTACAGCCTGCTTCGCTCTCAATACTTCCTCGTTGGGAGGCTGCTCCTTCGGTTTCGCTTTGCTGGCTGCCTCTTCCGCTTCCCGTCCCACCGCAGGGGGAGTATCGTCCTCCGTCCGGCCAGCGTCATCTGGCCCGACAGAGCTCCTTGCGTTCCTGCAGCCACTCCAGCCTCTGAGCGATCCTTGGGAGGCTTGGTCTGTTTGGGAGGCATCCCGAGCCGCTGAAGCTGTTGCCAGCCTTGTCCACGACCACCAAGCACCTTCAGCACTGCGCGGATCAGCAAAAAGTAAGTTGCCTGGCTTCAGTGGACCCTCGCAGTATCCGCCTCGTACTAGCTGCCCACAGTCATCCGATTCCTTGGTGGAGTTTCATTAAGGCACACGATTGCTTACCAGAGTTTACACCATGATACTATAACAGCAACTGGGGTGAGTGGCTCCCGCAGCGATCACACAGCCGCCATCTTGCCCTTAAGGCCACGCTCAATATGTACTTTCTTAATGGCCAATTATCTAACTCTGTATATATTTGTTTGTCTGCCTCTGTGTTCCTCATTCTTGTATGTCAGTCTAACTTCAAGATGGTTCGTGTTTGGCTTGTTGAGCACAGTTTCATTTCTTGGGCCAAAGAGCATGCCAAGAAAGCAGATGTTGAAAATGATTTAGGTTTCAAAGGAGTTGAAATAACAGATTGGTGGAAGAGGTTTAAAATGGAATCAGTTACTCCCTCTACTTTCCTCTGTTAGTGAATGTGACCCTTCCCAATTTATGGTTATCCACTCTGGTGGCAATGACGTAGTGCACTTGACTGGAGTTAGACTGGAAATGGAGATGAAGGAGACATTTTCCTCTTTAATGCTTATTTTTCTAACCACACATTTTGTGTTCTCAAATATTTGACAGAGACAAAAGTGGAAGTGGTCTACTCAAAATGCAGTTAAGTATGAAAAGAATCAAAGACGTGTCAACAAGACAGTCTAAGCATTCCTTCCACATCAACAAATGCCTAATTTTTCTTTTGAATATCAAATATTCCAATGCAGCACTGTGTCATTCTGATGGTGTACATTTTACAGCCTATGGAAACCATCTTTTCCCTTCAAACCTAAACAACTATTGGTAATGTATTGGTTTCGCCTACGTAATGAAAAAAAGAGCTGTTTTCATCAATCATCGTCTGGGAGAAGGAAAGAGCTCCCTGACAGATAATATGGGAGTGGAGAGGATGTGGCACAGTGGCCAGAGCTGTTGACTCGAGAGCTGGGGAACCAGGTTTGAGTCTTGGTGGCGCCGCACACATACTGTGATTCTATGCAATCACTTAATCTCTCCGGTGATAAATTGTAATATAAATATGCTGAAAGACTAAAAAGGCAAAACTTTACAAAAATATTGTTCCACCAAAGTGGATGTTAACAGTACTTCAGCAGGGAGAAACTGATAAGAGAAGCTGTCAAGGAACAAGCATTGGTAAATGCAGGAAAATATGCTGCAGCTAATAGAAATGGACAAAAGGTAAGTGACTTGCACAGGAAGCAATGAGAAGACAGGAAAGAGAGGAGGCGGGATTTAAATCCTTTTTACGTTTATATTAAAAACAATAGATTTCTCAAGCACAGCGCAAGCGCTGTGCAGGCGAAACCTCAAAATTAGCTTTGCAAACTAATTTAAATATGTTTATTTAAAGAAAGAAAAAACAAAGGCTCTTTGTCACCCTATATTATGTTTAATTTAATTTTGTTACATACGTTTTTTTTTGTATTTTAGTGAGTACCACAGTATTTTAGAAGTACTTTCACAAGAGTTCCGCAGTACTACATAAACTTTTAAAAAAATATATTTAAAAAAAAAGATAAAACCGCTTTTCCCTACCTCTACAGAATTTGCTAAATTGCCCCATTCCTTCCTCTACATTAAATCAACAGTTATAGCGTATATTTTATATTAAAACACAGAACAAAGGTAAACTGCGATGGTACTGTGGTTACTGCGGCCCAATATTTCACTAAGTTTTTGTCCTTTATTACTTAAAAACTACTGAACCAAATTAGATCTAATAACAAAAAGAACATTTTCCGCACCATAATCTATATTCCTGCAAAATTGTAATGAAGATCCATTCAAACATTCTGCCTCTACATCTGCTTAAAAAGTCTATGGAAAATGCATTGTTGGAAAAACATGTTTTGGGACCCTTTTTTTCTTTCCTCCCCCTTAACTAATCATCACAAAACTTTGCATCAACAGTCAATGTAGTAAAAGGAATATGTCTGAAAAGCTTTGTGGAGATTCGTCAAATGGTGGCAAAGCTATCACCATTCAAAAATCCAAGATATTCCTATCTCTCGGAATCCTAACTATAACTTATATCTGTCTGTATGTATGTATGTATGTATGTATGTATATATATATATATATATATATATATATATATATATATATATTTATTTATTTATATATTTTCAAACAAAAAAGGGTCCTGAAGCCAAATCTCTGGATTCACTCTGTTTATTTCAAACAAATAAAAGTGGGAGCATGGTGTCATTCACAAAGTCCTTCCTTACGCGTTTCAGCTCACCCTCGAGCCTTGATCACAGGTGTAATGATTGGTAATGGGTACAACCAAACAATTGAAATGCAGCCGTGATGCAATTCTGTAGTCCTAATAGACTGCAGTAACCAGCATGCAATGCACGTGCACTAAAATCCTCTGTCCACGTGCAGAGTACATAATAACTGTGAAATACCATCACATTCCTGCTGCGGCTAATCAGTCAAATAGACGCAATGCTGGTAAAGTGACTTGGTGCATTTAAAATAATGAAATAGTCCGTTTTCACGAGCCACCAAATAAAAATAACCTTTTTGAAACAGGGGAATCCGAAGCCAGAAATGGAGAGGTACCAGACTCCTCCAATCACCCTTTCTCACCTCAGGCAGTTCAAAATCCCAGGAAATTCCTTTGCGAAGCGGAGGTGAGCGGATCAGGCTCCCCGACTTTTGTCCATCGGACTCCTCGCATTTCTCCATTGTTAGCGAGCCATATACCCTGCAGGGCGGCTTCAAACAGGAACTGGAGCACCTGTCATAGATTCCAAAAGAAAAAGGGTCTTGAAGCCAAATCTCCAGATTCATGCTCTTCATTTCACACAAATTAAAGTGGCAGGGTGCTGTCATTAAAACAACAAACAAAATTCCCTTTTCCTCCTGTTAAGAAAGCGACAGGATTCTGTCATCTAACCCGATTGACTAACTAAGTGAAAACGGGGCCACACTCTAAAAAGAATTTGTAAGACAAATTTACCAGGTTGCCAAATGTACATACTAATATACATTACAATACACAATATATAAAAAAATGAATTAAACATACAAATTTAAAGGAATGTTCTATCAATCAATTTTTATTCCAAAATTTTTTGGGGTTGAATTGACAATACAGGATTAAGAAACATATTTAAAAGCATATAGTCATAACATTTTTAAAAAAAAGCAATATACATAATAAAAAAACAGAACAACTGTCGACGCGGCGTTTCGGTGCTAAGGTGGATTGTCACCTTCTTCAGGACAACAGTTCAAATGTTAAAAATCTGAATAAAATGTAGAAAAAACTCTATTAGATACCAAGACTCTAGAAACATTCCTTTATTACATAATTCATAATTATATTTAGCAACCTGGGAATAAGTCCTCATGGACAAAGAGTATGGGCCGTGAAATATTTAGGTGTTGAAAATTATACTATAAATCTCTCTCATGTATTGGATGTCTACATGTAGACATCCAATACATGAGAGAGATTTATAGTATAATTGATAATGTTCATTTATAAAATCAATACGGGTTGTTTAAAAATAGATAGTCCAATTTTCAACACCTAAATATTTCATGGCCCATACTCTTTGTCCATGAGGACTTATTCCCAGGTTGCTAAATATAATTATGAATTATGTAATAAAGGAATGTTTCTAGAGTCTTGGTATCTAATAGATAAATTCATTTTTTTATATATTGTGTATTGTAATGTATATTAGTATGTAAATTTGGCAACCTGGTAAATTTGTCTTACAAATTCTTTTTAGAGTGTGTCCCCGTTTTCACTTAGTTAGTCAATCGGGTTAGATGGCAGAATCCTGTCGCTTTCTTAACAGGAGGAAAAGGGAATTTTGTTTGTTGTTTTAGTATTTATACCCATCCCTTTAGGGTGCTGTCATTCACAAAGTCCTTCCTTAAGCGTTTCAGCTCACCCTCGACCATTGATCACAGGTGTAATGATTGGTAATGAGTACAACCAAACAATTTAAATGCAGCCGTGATGCGATTCCGCAGTCCTATTAGACTGCAGTAACCAGTAACGTTCTAGTTCGGTGAGAATTTCAGTAACAACCTAAAATTTTAAACGTACAAAACCACTGAAATTCAACAGTTATAGTTCGCTCTGGTAACTATAACTCGTGCCCCAAGGTAACTATAACTCGTTCCCCTGCCATGCACAGTTTTCTAATCAACAATTTAATTGCAAATGTTGTCTTGAAAGATGTAATGAGTGATTTAATATGTGGGGTAATTAGTAGTGCATGGTGAGGGTGCAAGTAGTAGTTACCTTAGGGTATGAATTATAATGACCAGAGCTAACTGTAACTGGTGAAATTCAGTGGTTTTGTATATTTAAAATTGTATGTTCACACTAAAATTCTCACCTAATTAGAAAGTTTCTTTAACCTTTGTTTTTTCAGTGAATTTCTACTAATATTTTGTTACCATACGTGAAGCCAACCCCCCGCCGTGCAAGGCAAGACTAAGTCGTGCCCTAAGGTAACTGTAACTCGCACCCTCGCCATGCACTGCAAATGATCCCACATCACTCATGACATCTTCTATGACATCATTGATAATATCACTGTAACATTTCAAATAAAATTATTGAATGAGAAAACTGTGCAGGGCAGGCGTGCAAGGTATAGGTTTATAATTTCTTGAGATAAGTAGAACTATAACTGACAAATTTCTATTGTTTTGTGCGTGTAAAATCTGAACCCAACTATAACGTCCCTGTAACCTTTCTTTTTAAGGGAAAATATATATATATATATATATATATATATATATATTCACTGAAAAAACCATAGGTTTTAGGGACAGTTATAGTTAGTTGGACATTGCACTCGTACAAAACCCGTCAAATTCCCCCGTTATAGTTAGTTCAGGTAACTATAACTCGCGCCCCCGCAATGCACTGCTGATGACGTCACATATTACATCACTCATGACATGGTCAGTGACATCACTGATGACATCACTGATGACATCTCAAATGACATCACTCATGACATCATCCAGTGACTGTGTGTTTCTGTAAAGTTTAAATATGTTTAATATATATATAGGGAAAGGCGTATTGAAGAATGAGTGGGTGTATAAGTGTCTGAAAGGATGATTTAGTAGGTGCGTGACTAACTCTATAAGTGAGTGATTAAACGTATCTTACTGAATGCATGGGTTAGTGACTAAACTGGGTGAATGTCTGTATCCGTCTTTCTGTTGCTGTGTAAGTGGCTGCATGGGTTTGTGAATAGCTACATGAGTGTCTATATGCGTTATTGATTGGTTGTCTGAGTATCTGTATGTGTGCCTGAGTGTTTGTGTGGGTGGGGTGTGTACGACTCTGTGCATAGATGTGTGAGTGGGTGATTCACTGGGTGGATGGTTTCAAGAGTGCATCTGTGATAGACTGTATGGTGGGTAAGTGTGTGTAAGAGTGTGTTAGTGAGTGAATGTATGTCCCAGTGGTACATGTGTGAGTAACTACATATGTGAAAGGCAGTATATATGTGTGTTGGAGTATATAAATAGCTATAAGCGAGAGTGTGTGATTGTGAGAGTGACTGTATGGATGAGTTTGTGCTTGTATCAGAGATTGTATAAGAGCGTAAGAATGTGCTAGTATTTGTATGAGTAAGTGAGCTGGTGTGTGTATAACTGTATAGGTGAGTAAATGGGTGTGTGCTTAATTTTTTGCATGACTGACTAGGTGTGTGAGTACCTCTATGGATGAGTGGCGGTGTGTGAGTGTTTATATAGGTGTATGAGTGCATATAATAGTCCTGTACTGAGTGACTATAAGTATGAGTGATTGTACGGGTGAGTGAGTAGATGTGTGTGTGTAGACCTAAGAATTAGTGAGTGTGTATATAGTAATTGGTGTTGGAGTGTCTATGGTTTTGACAATGGCAGTCTGTAATTTACAGTGGGTGTATCAAAAGTTATATTAGGGTGTGAGAAGATGCATCAAATTATCTTATGGATGATGTCATCAGTGATGTCATTTGAGATGTCACTGACCATGTCATGAGTGATGTAATATGTGACGTCATCAGCAGTGCATTGCGGGGGCGTGAGTTATAGTTACCTGAACTAACTATAACGGGGGAATTTCACGGGTTTTGTACGAGTGCAATGTCCAACTAACTATAACTGTCCCTAAAACCTATGGTTTTTTCTGTGAATTTCTAAGGTTTTTTAAATGCTAATTCCTAACTATAACGTGCCTGAAACCTATGGTTTTTTCAGTGAATTTCAAAGGTTTTTTAAATGCTAATTCCTAACTATAACGTGTCTGAAACCTATGGTTTTTTCAGTGAATTTCAAAGGTTTTGTAAATGACAATTTTTAAATGTATTAATTGTTATATTTATTTTTTTTAAACTGATTTACATTTTTTTAAACTATTTATTTTTAGATATTTTATTTTTTAAATTACATTGTAATTACATTATACATTACATTACAAAATATACTTTCTCAGAATGAATTACTTTAGTTTAAATACTTTGCAAATAGGCAATAGACTTTTAAGTACAGTAGTTACAGTTGTTGCAATGGGCAACACAATTTCAAAAACAATGCAACATTGAGCTCAATGTGAATTTCTAGTTAAATGCAATTAGTTACTTTATGGATTACTTTTCTAACCACAGGAATGGATCCTAGATTCAGTCCTGGGACATCTCCTGTAAACAGTTGAGTAAAAGCGTTTTGGTTACAGTAGTGATTTTTAAGGAATATTATTGTATTTTAAAAGTTGACACTTAGAAACTTTTTCACATAGAATCACCAATGTTATCCTATGGCAGGAAATTCACTTAGCAGGTAAGTAGTGTTATCGTTACTTTTTCTTACTCAGTGGTGGATCCTGGATCCAGCACTGGTGCATCTCCTGTAAACAGTTGAAAGAATGCGTTTAAGTCATACAGGCGATTTTTAAGGAATATTTGTAGTTTGTGAAAATCGACACTTTGAAACTTTTCTGCTGAAAACCAGACAATGGATTCCTATGGAAGGAAATTCAAGTTACTGGTAAGTACGGTTAGAATTACTTTTTAGGGCAGTGCTGGGCTAAAAGATGCAGCACTGGGTTCTCTCCTGATAACAGGTGAGTAAATCGGAATTCGTAGTTCGGCTGATTTTAGAGGAATATTACAAAGTTCCAAAACTCCACACTTAGAAGAATTTCCAAGTGAAACCAGTCCATGTTAGCCTATGGAAGGAAATTCAAGTTACTGGTAAGTACGGTTAGAATTACTTTTCAGGATCGGTACTGGGCGCAAAGATGCAGCACTGAGGTCTCTCCTGATAACAGGTGAGTAAATCGGAATTCGTAGTTCTGCTGATTTTAGAGGAATATTTGTAAGTTTCAAAAATCGACACTTAGAAACTTTTTCAGCAAAAAGCAGGCAATGATATCCTATGGAAGGAAATTCAAGTTACTGGTAAGTACGGTTAAAATTACTTTTCAGGATCAGTACTGGGTTCAAAGATGCAGCACTGAGGTCTCTCCTGATAACAGGTGAGTAAATCGGAATTCGTAGTTCGGCTGATTTTAGAGGAATATTTGCACAATGGTGAATAAAGGGGTGGGGCCTGAGGATACATGTCTGCAAACACGCTCCTGTGGCGCGTTTTAAGTTGGAGAATTAATTCCTCCTCAATCCCGAGGGTCCCTAGGGGCCAACTAGCCCACCAGGTACCTCCAGTATGCGCCAGAGAGCTGCATTGCAGAGAGGTGTTCAGAGGCCACGCCCTTTTTACAACACTCTGCAACGCAGCTCCGTGGCGCTTACTGAAGGTACCTGGTGGGCTAGTTGGCCCTCAGGGACCCTCAGGATTGAAGAGGATTTAATTCCCCATCTTAAAACACGCCACGGGGCCTGTTTGCACACATGTCACCTGAAGCCCCGCCCCTCCCTTCACCACTGTGCAAATGCGCCCCGTGGCGCGTTTTAAGTTGGGGGATTAAGTCCCCTTGAATCCTGAGGGTCCCTGGAGTCCAAGTAGCCCACCATGTACCTCCAAAAGCGCCACAGAGCTGCGTTGCAGAGAGGTGTAAAAGGGGCGTGGCCTCTGTACACCTCTCTGCAACGCAGACCCCTGGCGCAAACTGGAGGTTCCTGGTGGGCTAGTTGGCCCCCAGGAACCCCCAGTATTTAAGGGGAATTCGTTCCCCATCTGCAAACGCGCCAGGGGGCGCGTTTGCAGAGTGGTAAAGGAAGGGGGCGGGGCCTGCGGCCTGATCGTTTTTTTTTCCCCGAAGGGGGGCTGTGTGGCCCCCCCTTCCTTTTTCCTATGTTTGGGCCCTGGGGACCCCATCCCCCAGGGCCTTACCCCTTTTTTTTTTTTTTTTTAATTAAACGGGAAGGGGGCCGTGTGGCCCCCCCTCCCGTGGCCGAATCCGGCCCCGGGGACCCCATCCCCCGGGGCATGGCCACACTTTTAAATACATTTTTATGGGAGGGGGCTGCGTGGCCCCCTCCTCAAGCCTCCTTTTGCCCCGGGGACCCCATCCCCCGGGGCAGGCCTTTCTTTTTTAAATATTTTTGGGGAGGGGGGCTGCGTGGCCCCCTCCCGGGCCACTACTTGCCCCGGGGACCCCATCCCCCAGGGCTGGCCCTATCCTTTGGGGTCCGTGGGGGGACCCCAACTCCCCCACGGACCCTGCCGGCTCCCCGCCTCCTGCGGGAGCCGGCATTGCTTTTCCACATGGGGAGCTGCTAACATGCAGCTCCCCATGTGGAAAAGCAATTTGCTTTGGATATTGGAAGCGAGAGCAGGTTTCTGCTCTCGCTCTAATATCCAAGCAGTTTGCTATGACAGGACGGGAGCCACGAGGCTCCCGTCCTGTCATAGCAAACTACAGTGTCCCGGGGGTAGGCACCCCGGGACACTGCAGGAGCCAGCCCTGGGGGGTGGCGGTGCCCAGGGCCATTACAGGCTCCAGGAGGGGGGCCGCGCGGCCCCCCTCCCTCCATCGACAAAGCCCCGGGGAGGTGGTGGTCCCCGGGGCATGTGGGGGGGCTCAAGCCCCCCCACACAGGTAATTCTTTTTAAAAATCAAAAAGAAGCCCCGGGGGTGGCGGTCCTCGGAGCTGCGGGAGGGCCAAGAGCCCTCCCGCACCATTATTTTTTAAAGCCCCAGGGGGTGGCGGTCCTCGGGCTTGGGGCCTTCAAGGCCCCCAAAATTAAATATAAACCCACCTCCACATGCCCCCGGGACTTGGCCCACCCGGGGGCAAAATAGTATCGAAGCGCGGGAGACCGCGCTTCGATTTTTTTTTTTTCCGGCGGGATTCGCGCACCCTAAGCGCATCCCGCCGATTTATTTATTTTTTTAAATGCTTTTTTCTGCCCAGGGGGTCCTTGTGGGACCCCCTGAGCAGACCTAGGGGGTCAGGGTGTTTCTACCCTGCCCCCTTTGTGCGTTTGCGCACTTGTTTCTTTTTTTTTTCTCAGAGGGATCCGCGCACCCTAAGCGCATCCCGCCGATTTAAAAAAAAAAAAAATGTTTTTTTCTGCCCACGGGGTCCTTGTGGGACCCCCTGAGCAGACCTAGGGGGTCAGGGTGTTTCTACCCTGCCCCCTTTTTGCGCTTTGCGCACTTGTTTCTGTCCCTCGGCTGCCAACACTTCCTGATTTGGAGTGTTGACAGCCAATTAGCATGCAGCTCGTGATCGGGAGGGTACGCGGACCCTACTCGGCCATAGATCTATATGTGATTTTATTTGTGATTTTCTCAGAAACTACTGAACGGATTTACACCATTTAAGCAAAAGGCACGACACTGAACCAAGGGCTACCTCTTTGCCAAATTTGGTGTAATTCCGTTCAGCAGTTCGGGCTGTAGCTGCGACTAAAGGTTCCTATGGAAAAATGAATGGGGAAAACGGATTTTGGGACCCCCCTTTTTTCTTGGCCCCCGCTTGACGAATCACCCCGAGACTTTCAGGATAGGAGCGGACCGGAGCGCCCCAACAAGTTGGAAACTTTCGCAAAGATTCGTCAACCGGCGCCAACGTTATTTCAAATAGAATGTTGCGGATTTCCTATGGAAAATAGGTCCTAACTATAACTATCTACTGGCGACCGCCAGTAGATAATATATATAGATAGATATACATACATGCACACAATCATCATGTCTTCATCATCAGTTGTAGGTGGTCACTGCAGTTTTATCTGTTGCCCCTTGTGTGCCCAACCCAAAAATTCCAGTCTAGAGACGCAAATGTCTCCCTTTATCTCACCATCTTGCTCTGCATCTCTCTATACCTTACTTCTCTCTACCACTATCACCCCTCTTCCTACTCTCACTCATCTATAACAATGATCCCTACCTCATCGTTCTCTAGCTCCTTTATCTCTCCTGAAATGAAATACCAGTATTTATAAAGCGCGAACAATTACCCCTAAGGGGGTCAAGGAGCTGGGGGCTGTCAGGAAGATTAAGCGAGCTATTGCCCAGAGTCACATGGTGCTGGGCTGAACTGCCACCGGCGATCGAACCGTGAGGCCCGGTGTTTCGGAGTCAGCCGGCCTGACCGCTGCGTCACGCCTCTTTCACCTTTTCCGACATCTCTCACTACTCCATCTCTTTCCTCCCCACCTCCATCCCTCTCACTACCTGACCTCTCAATTTGCCTCACCGTTTGTTTGCTACCTACCCTCTCCTTCTATCCATCTCTATTCCATTTACCTTAACTGTCTCACTATCTTACTCCTCTCTACCTCATCCTCTTTTTCTATATTATTACCTCCTCTGTCTCATCTCTCTGTACCTGCTTCACTATTTCGAGTCATACTGTACCTCACCTCTCTTGGTTTTTAGATGTTCTCTCCGTAACAGCTGGCACGGAAACCTTTGCTGAATATTTTATGATTGCATCTTTTTAATAAATACATTTTGCAGACTTATCCTCCCAAAAGAAGGGTACTCAAGTTTTCTTTGACTGAAGTAGCCCCATGTAATGTCTGAGACCTTCAGCGTGTCCTGGCTTTTTAGTTAATAGCACTTTACATGCTTTTCTCAGTCCATACTTAATAGTAAAAGTGAATCTGGCAGTCCCAAAATACAATGTACTGTTGGGTAATAAGCCAGGCCAAGCTGAAGGACTGGACTTGAGCCACCTGGAGACTTTATGAGCATCCCCTACAGGATGGAAGGCTGGGTAGGAGTACGATTTGACTTGGGGGGCAAGCTCAAAGAGCCCCTAAATGTAAACCCTTGTCATTTACCAGCATTTGATAAAGCTAGGAAAACAATTGCGAAGATAGTTAGGACACTCAAATGCTAGGCGAAATGAAGGGTGGCCAGCTTCAGACGGTCTTCCTTGGTGTCCCCCTGCAATGGTCTGTGGAGCTACCCTGTGATGTCTTGCTCATTGGTTGGAATCCTTACCATGGTGCTGAAGTGGCTCAAATCTTTCTCTCAAAACCCAACCGATGTAGAACAAGAGAAATAGAAGTCAGTGAGTAAACAACTTCCTTAATATCAGTGTGTTTAAAATATTACTTCTCAGATCAATTCCTAAACTGGTTAATCATTAAAACTTATAGCTACTTAGTAAAGATGTATAAACTTCTGAATGCTTCCCTGCTCCAGAGACGAGGATAGCAGTAGGAACGATTGCACATACATGTGTAAAATAAATATCCTCCAGTATTCCAAAAAAGACTTCCATTGTTTTGTCACAAAGTAAATTATACTGCAAAGTCTGTCCATGGAATTATTTGTGAAATTCAAAAATTGAAATGGCTTCTAAATGGTTAGGCCTGCAACTTTACCACTGTATATCCCCAAAATTTACTGAAGAACGTGAACTATGCACATGCACAGGGGCATAGCTTAGTCAGTGAGATTCAGAGGGTATGGGACAGAGATTTTTACAGCCATCACTGCCATTGAAATGGCAAAATGGATGAAAATAGTATTACATTTAAAAAGGCTTCTCTGCACCACATTAGATTCATCCAGTCCTTTGTTTATGCTTGGCCTGTTTTTGTTGGAAAGAGAAGAGGTGGGTTGGGTGGATACAAGCTCTGCAAAGTTTTATAGAAATGTGCGTCTGTGCTGTGGGGACTGCTAATCTTAGTGGAAACCTGACCACAGACACTGCTAGCCGGACTGGAGGTCCCTAGACCTAACTATACACACCAGAATCCATTTATTAGGGGGTGTCACACCCCAAACAACCTCCCCCCCGGAACTACACCCCTGCACATGCAATATTATGTATTCATTGTTTAAAACATGGAGTAAAAGCAAGGGTGGGTGTAACTCATGTAATTCCATGTAGTGTAATCACTGTGAATTACCTAAGAATTCCGCAAGATTATGCTTGCATTACGCGAGAAGACTAATTCTATTGTAGCGCTATTTTTAGTGCAAAAATGACCCCTTGTGTCCAAAATGGACACGAGGGTCGGTTTTACACTAAGAAGTAGCACTAAATGCAACATAACAATGAATTTCGAGCATTCGATCAATCAATGTGTTCTTATGAAGGATTTTTACCCCCAAATTAACTCTTAATTATGCTAGCAGGAGTAAGTGTATAATTATTAGTAATTTGGCATCAAAGAGTAACACGGAATTACCAAAATTACTCCGATTACTCTGTGTAACCGAAATTCTTCCCAGGCCTAGTAAAAACATCCTCTCAACACATAAATTTGTAAAAAAAAAATAATAATAATAATAAGTGCCTTCTGCTACAAGCTTTTCTTAGAAGCGGCTCCCAGGAAGCACTGACAACGGTCAGGACTGTGGAAGACCAAGGCTACATAGTCTTGATTTCACCTCATGCCGCTTTCATCCACCACCGACACTTCCTGCCCATTTCTTTCACTCGTGCAGGTTCTTGTGCCATCCCCATTGGCTCCATTTGTCACAATTTCCCCGTCTTTCTCTTCCTGCTCCTTTCGTGTTTTTCTCTCTCTTGCTTTGGGTCAAAGTCTGAGGAGAAAAAAAAAATAAGTGCTTGTCCCCAAAAATGAGTGCTGGTGCACCCCACCTGCAAACACCGGCTCAAATTAAGCACTGTATCGACGCTAATGGACAGGTGCGTTTACGCACATTTCATTAAACATTTTCTGCCGCTTTAAAAAATAGATCACCAAGACTTTGAAATGATTTGGCAGTTGCATAACATATGTACGACTACGTCAGGCAGGCCTGGATTGTTAATTATTAGCATTACAAATAATGGCTTAAACCTCCCCCGTGCAAAGTACGGATGGCTTTCCCACGTGACATGCAATCACTAGTGCAGTGCAGATCACACCTAATGTCGTGAAAGTCGTGACACCCTTATCCAGTCATAGAAGGCTCATATAGAGTGAAACACGTCTGTGACAGAAGAACGTCATCAGGGGACATCGGGCTGTGATTAAGAGGACACCACGTTTATTTATATTATGTGATTTTTGGGGGGCGGGGGTGAAGGGGCTTGGATTCGCAGAAACTAAAAGGCAGCAGTGTCGTTTAAGCAAAATAATGTGTAAAGTCAATAACATCACAAACCTATTGATCCCCAGATAACATCACAGAAAGTAACTTGTCATATCCCTGTCTAATGACAATCAATCAGTCGAGTATAGTTATAGAAATAAACCTCACTAAAAAACTGAAGAAACAACGTGTATAAGAAAGACGGGCACAGTGGTGACTGAAACAAAAGGTATTGTTACAGTAGCTTCATAAACCTCATGGGGCGCACAACAACAACACAACGAGTGGCAACTGTTGCTGCGCTTTCTCTGGGGGATTCAACGCTTCTTCCCAGATCAAGACCGAAAAACCCTGGTCCAATCGCTGGTTCTCTCTAGACTGGACTACTGCAATTCTCTTCTTACTGGCCTCCCCAAATCCCACCTGTCCCCCCTCAAATCTGTGCTCCATTCAGCAGCTCGTTTCATATATGGGACCAAAAGGAGCGACCACATCACACCCATTTTATCTTCCCTCCGTTGGCTTCCCATCGAGGCAAGATCTATCTACAAGACTGCCTGTATCACCCACAAAGCCTTGCATTCCTCCTCTCCTCGCTACTTGGCGAATAAACAAACTCTCTGGAGGCTCCAGACCATCACGTAATGCGGAAAACTTATTGCTTGAACCTCCCACTTTCAAAAAGGAAAGATCGATGGCTAAATCCTTTTCAGGCAACGCAGTGAGAATCTGGAACTCACTTCCGCCTCAGCTCCGGACCACCACCTCTTCCCGGTCCTTCAAAACTGACCTCAAATTTCTCCTTCTCCAAAGACACTTCCAGACCTAATTCACGCCCTCTCTACTCCCTCAAGGAAGTTCTTCCACTATAGGAAATTCTGTACTCCATGCCTATAGAAGTGACTTCCCAGTGTGTTCTGAGTGACTGCCACTTATTGCAGTATTATACCTCTATTTGTATTTTGTATCTTATGTATCATGCACACTTGTCACTTTTTCCTCTTGTAACGTATCATTTGCTACCTCTTTTTGTATCTTGTTTGTTTTTGTTATTTGCACAATTGTCACTTTTTCCTCATGTAATGTAACGCTTGCTTTTGTATTATTCTCACTTGTAATTTTCTCCTCCTGTAACGTTACTGTTCCTATTGTGCAGCGCTCTGACACCTTCGGGTAAAGTCCGCGCTATATAAAAACGCATAAAATAAATAAATAAATAAATATTAATTGGTTCAATATTTTTCCCCTCAGTTTCTGGTTGTGTCTCGACCCTCGAGGTGAACATTTTAATAAGGACAGTAGAGGGCGCTGTGGCGCTATATATCTGGAAGAATGTTTATTTTGTTATGCATACATTAAATCTCTAGCTAATAAAAGTAATCCACAGTTTTCCTGGAGAAGCATTATAGTGAAGGGTACTAAATTATGCAGCAATGAAGGATCAGATTGTGCGGCACAGTTGACTAAATCGTGTCTCAAGTAAAGGCCAATAATGCGGTATATTTCATGTCTTATTGTTTCACTAGTTTACTTTAAATCACAGCGCCGTCTCAGCAAATGTTTCACTTCCCTAGTAGCAGTTGAGCACCGGAATACACTAAAGTATAAAAGCAACTGGCCAGCCAACCTTTCCACAGGGTCCGACAGTGGGTAGCACCACTCGAGGATCCTTTTTTCGGTATCTTTCGACCTGCTTGAACTGCAAACAGTTTTTCTTGAACCTATTTCAGCAGACGGATAATTATGTGATAAGTGCGATAAATCTATTGTTATGCGGTAAACGCTGCAGACACAGAACCGCATACTTCCAGTAGCCCCGATTATAGACAGTGGTGTACAGGATTTACTAAACAAGATCACTTTGGCAGATTACACATGACTTTGCAATCTTTTTTTATACCTCTGAATTAGTGCACCTGTGTTGATATCACTAGTAACTGGAAGAGGTTCAATTTTCCACCCATGCCAAGATAGAACAACATTCTTTATATGCCTTTTGCAATAATTTTCAACCCAGGGCTCAATTATAATTAGGGCTCCCGGTTTTATGGTATTTATTTTTTTAACATTTCCGTCTGTATTAATCCATATTTATTTTTGGGCCATTTTATCTGTATTTATCCATATTTATTTTGTGTCTTGTGTATGAATGAAGGTGTAAAACTGTACATTTCCATATTTATTCAACTGATAGACGTGCACTTATACTTTGATGTCTGTCGTGTTTTAGCTATTTAAGCTGCCAAATATTATTACATAACAATACACCCCCTGATAAATACTAGCATTATAGTACAAATGTATATTGACACATCCGTTATTTAAAGAAATTTCATCCTGTTTTTTAATTTCCAATGCTGTCCATCTGCTCAGCTGTTATGCTATAATTCGTGAAAGACAGCACGGAGAGTCACTTAAAAGCAGCACAATTTTCTGTATTTATCCACTTTTAAAAATAAATGCAGACAGAAAACACATTGTTTTCTGTCTGTATTTATCTGTAAAAATCCGTAAAAACGGAAAACAGGGAGCCTTAATTATAATTAGGGCTCCCGGTTTTACGGTATTTATTTTTGGGACATTTCCGTTTGTATTTATCCATATTTATTTTTTGTCAACTTAATCTGTATTTATCCATATTTATTATGGGTTTTGTGAAAAAAATAAAGCTGAAACTGGTATATTTCCACATTTATTTAACGAATAAATATACAGTCATGCTTGAATGCCTGCCAGGTTTCAGTGATATGAACACACGCAGAAGATAAATCAATACACTTATATGAAAATATGCACATTTCAGTATTAGCCTTGTGCATATCTACTGCTGTTTAAGCCTCTTTACTAAAAATCCTTTTTTTTTAATCCCTTTACCTTTCAAACGACAGTTATTGGCCTGGCAGTCATGGTCAAAGTGTATTTAGAATCACTCAAAAAGCACCCAATTTCCGTTTTTATCCACATTTAAAAATAAATACAGACAAGAAAATAAATGGTTTTCTGTCTGTATTTATCTGTAAAAATCAGTAAAAACGGAAAACAGGGAGCTTTAATTATAATGGTGCACAGTATAAGGCCATGGGAAGGGGCGGAGCCTCCTGTAAATAGGACTAGCCAACAAAAGCCCACCCGACGGTCTCACGCCCAGGTCGGGCTCGCTTTGTCCTCTATCTCGGTCTATGAATGCTCTTATGTTTTTATTTACTTTAGTTATTGATGTAGCGCGATCATGACTTTGGCACTGGACTTCAGAGCGCTTTACAAGGTGCAATGATACATCGCACATATGGCATAAAACAGTTAAAATTGCGGTCAGGTTTAAGAGTGTACAGGACAATTCTGCAGCACTGAGGGCAGTTTAACGCTGTCTGTATCCAGGCCATGGGGCAGTTTACGTGAGATGGGGTCTGTGAGAGTGCTGAGAGGTTAAAGTCACAGTCTAATATGTATTGGAAGAGCAGTCCATATCTTTAGTCTAATTTCCGGAGAAGGGTAGTTTGGGGGTGAGATCGGGCTAAACTTGGACGTAACAAGTTTCAATCGCATTTACTGTTTTCTACATATCATTTCTCCTGGTGTGCCCAACTGACAGTGCCGCCACTTTCAGGACTGGACTCCTAACAAATGAGACGTTTGCATTTCCCGGGTCTGTAGCTTCTGGAAAAGGTAAGAAGTGCTCAGGACAGGCGGAGCTCTTTGTATGTAACAAGGACAGGGGTGAGGGGCCAATAACAATGTTGTGGTTTAAAAAAGTATGCAGCAGCGACACTCACTCGGTTGCAAGGACTTGGATAAACACATCTTTCCTCTTACCACCGATACGAGTGGCAGGACTGAAGTCTTGGTGAGTGCCTTTCGAGCGAATGAATGACTGATACGTGGGGTGTTTTCGTGAAGTGTGATCGGCTCACTGGGCCTTCCAGCCCCAAACAGACGATGCCCAGGAGATGCCCTGTGCTAATGTCACCCTTAACTATAAGACGCCCAATGGCATATGAGCCCAATCCCCCCCCACCCATCCGCCCCCGTAAAATGTTTTCCGGGCCCCTGAGTCTTCCATATCTCAGAGAGATACACTGTCATCGAGCTGAATGGGGCCCCCTGAACAGTTGAGACCCCCACCCCCACACTGCAGGAGCTTTAGGGGCTGCATTCTGCCCCTGAAGACGCAGGGCTATAGCTGTCCGGGGAGTAGAGTTTATAAAGAAGCACTGGCAAAGCCTATAGGTCTGGCATTGGCAGCCAGCCTTCTGGCAATTCTGGTTCTGTCATGGCTTTTGCAAAACTTTGTTGTTTGTAAATATGCCGAGCCCTCATCAATCTCCAGGCAAAAAATATTTTTGGGTCTAAAATAAAACCCCACATTTGCATAGTACTCACTGGCACTGAGGGGAGCTACTTTGTGTGTTGATGTGTTCCTTGTGAAAGGGCAGCATGCCGCAACTCATAGTGAAGTCAACCAATGGCTGAAGTGGGCTGATACATTGCCCCTTAATGCATGCCGGAGCAGGTGAAAGAAAAATGTGAATATCACAGTAACGGACTAATGGATATAGTCTGGTTAAAACCACTAAAAGTAACTATATTATACACATAATTTTAGTAAAATCAAAAGGTCTTGTCCAATAGTCAATCAATCAATCAATCAATCAATCAGGGGAATTGTAAGCACACTACTCACCCGTGAGGGTCTCAAGGCGCTAGGGAGGTAAGCAGCTCAGTTCAGCCGAAGAGCCAGGTCTTGAGTGTCTTCCTGTAGACGTTCAGGGAGGGGGTTTGTCTGATGTCGATCGGGAGCTCGTTCCAGGTCTTGGCCGCAATGTAGGAGAAGGCTCTTCCTCCTGTTCTGGCTCTGCGGATGCGCAGGATTTCGGCGAGGGCGAGGTTGGTGGATCGGAGGTTTCTCTTGGGTACATAGAAGGAGATTCTCTCGTTGAGGTATTGGGGTCCGGTGTTGTGGAGGCATTTGAAGGCGTGGGTGAGTATCTTAAAAGATCGTGTCAAGGGATGCCGAGGACGAGTCTGGCTGTGGTGTTCTGTATGGTTTGGAGCTTGCAGAGTAGAGACTTGTTGATCCCGGCGTAGAGGGCGTTTCCGTAGTCCAGTCTGCTTGCGAGGAGTGTGTGGGTGACGGTCTTCCTTGTCTCTGGGGGGGGATCCATTTGAAGGTCTTTCGGAGGATGCAGAGGGTGTTGAAGCAGCTGGAGGCGATGGCATTGACCTGTCAGTCCATGGAGAGGGAGGGGTCGAGTACGATGCCGAGGTTTCGGGCGTGGTTCGTGGGGGTAGGGGGTTGCTGAGGGTGATAAGCCACTAGGTGTTGTCCCAAGCAGAGGGGGAGGGTCCGAGGACGAGGACTTCTGTCTTCTCCGGTTTGAGCTTCAGGCAGCTGTTGCTCATCCAGGATGCGACGTCCTGCATTCCTTCCTGGAAGTTGAGTCTGGTGGTGGTGGGGTCCTTGGTGAGGGAGAGGATGAGCTGGGTGTCGTCGGCGTAGGATACTATGCTGAGACTGTGCTGTCTGAATATGGCATTGAGGGGGGCCATGTAGATGTTGAAGAGAGTGGGACTGAGCGATGATCCCTGGGGTACTCCGCAGTTGATTTGCGTGGGTTCGGAGAGGAAGGGTGGCAGTCTGATTCTTTGGGTTCTGCCGGTGAGGAATGAGCAGATCTAGTCGAGGGCGGTTCCTTGTATGCCGGCGTCGTGGAGTCTGGCGGCGAGTGTGCAGTGGGAGACGGTGTTGAACGCTGCTGAGAGGTCGAGTAGGATCAGGGCCGTGGTGTGTCCTTGGTCGAGGAGGGTGCGGATGTCGTGTGTGGTGGCGAGTAGGGCGGTCTCGGTGCTGTGGAATCCGGATTGGGAGGGGTCGAGGATGGATTTTTCTTCAATGAACCTTGTTAGTTGTGCGTTGACGGTCTTCTCAGTGACTTTTGCCGTGAAGGGGAGGAGGGAGGTGGGCCGATAGTTCTTGAGGTCCGTGGGATCCGCTGAGGGCTTATTGGGCAGGGGTCTGACCTCTGCTCGTTTACAGTCATCGGGAAAGGTGCTGGTCATGAAGGTGGCGTTGATGGTGCGTCGTAGTTCTGGAGCGATGGTGGTGGTGGCTCTGTGGTAGATGTGCGGCAGGCAGGGGTCTGTGGGGGTCCCTGAGTGGATGCCTTTCATGGTCAAAGTGGTCTCTTTGGTCTTAAAAAGTCAATCAGTCTGGCATTGGCTGCAAGCCTCTTACCTTTCAGAAAGAAAGCAAGAGAGAAAGAGAAAGTGTGATAAAAGCAAAGCGAAAAAGGAAAGTGAGAAAGTAGGAAAGCGAGAAAGTAGGACATGAGAAAGAAAGAAAGCGAAAAAGAGGGAAAGGAATGAGAGATAAAGAAAAAGGAAATAATTAAAGTGGTTGAAGGAGGAAAGAGAAGGAAAGAAGGAAAAAGGAAAGAAACAATGTAAGAGAGAAGTAAAGAGTAGGAAAGAGAAGGAAAAGAAGGAAAGAGAGAAGGAAAGGGAAAAAATAATAAAAGAAGGCAACAAAAAGAAAAAAGTAAAGAGAAAGAGTAGAAAAGAAAGAGGAGAAAAAAGAAAAAGAGGATAACTTAAGACAGAACAGTTTCAAATGGACCCTGGATTTGGTAGGCTGTAAAATAGCAACAGTCAGAAAATCAAAACACTCCTAAAGGAATTTAGAACAGCAATGGCAGGAGATGGGATCTAATAAAGATGGAATGTGCATCAGAAGCGTCCTGCTATCACACGAGGCTCCAAACACAAAGGCAACACTAAAGTAATCAAAGTAAGAACACTGGCACTGGAGGGAACTCGCTTGTGTGTGGATGTGCTCCTTGTGAAAGAGCAAAATGCAGTCACTCAAAGTAAAGTTAACCAGTGACTGACCCACTGCTCAATGTTGCATGCTGTAGTGGGCAGAAGCAAAATGTGGATGACAACAATAGACCAATGGATTGAGGATGGCTGAATACCCCTGTATGCAAGTATGTGATACATATTTTAATAAAATCAAAAGGTCTTGGCTAACGCCAGACCTAAAAAGGGGGAATTTGAGTAGGTAGGTGGATCGTCAATCGCTGGCAACGGGGGACCTCCTCACTACAAACTGGCAGCCCCAGGCTATTTAATAGAGCGTCGGTGCCTGAGTTTTGATGGCGCACACACGAGATCTTTGAGACCAGCCCTTACTGGCTGGACCAACACTTTCTTAAAACTCTAGCTGTGGAACTTTCGCTCACTTTAAGGAGCGACCACAGTCACACATTTGTTTGGATTTATTTAGCAGAAAAGAGTGATTCTACATGTCCCCCTGATCCGCCCTGTATTCTAGGTAGCTGGTCAGCATGGTTAGTCGAGACTCAGTAGGTTCATTTTATTTTCCTCAGTTTTATGTAGTGCAAACTCAACCCATGGGAATTAGAGCGCTTTACATGAGCAACAATTACGGAATACAAGGTCAGATTATTTTTTGGGCTAACGGGGGAATTAAGTGATTTGCCCGGAATCACAGGATGTTGAGACTACACTGAGCCTTGATTCTGGCTCCCCAGTTCCTGGGCTTAATTTGTAAACGAATAAGTGCCGATAACAAAGTTTTGCTCAGATTTCTCTGTCCGGCGCTACTGAAGGTCAGGGCATCGAATGTCAAGTATGCATTGTGTTGATTCCACCTCATGTCTCTTTAGTCCCAACCAGACACTCTTTGCCGCTTTAGCTCACTCTTTCAGGCTCATTTTCACCCTTGCTTTTTCCCTTTGTCAGTGTTTTTCCTTTTTTCTCTTCCTTCTCCTTGACCCCTTTTATGTTTTTAGCTCTCCTGCAGTAGATCAAGGTTTGTTAAGGAAAAATGTGTCCCCAGAAATGAGTGCTGGTGGGCCCCACCTGCAACCACCGGCTGAAATTAAGCACTGCCTAGTGCCAAAGTAGTAACCTCATATCTTCTCCCATCCGTATCCACATTGATACTCCACTTATAGCTATGGGCAATCAGTCAAGGGCTTTCAGATGGAAAAGTGGAGGATAGTACCAAAAATACCGTATATCATCCAGGGGCGGCTCCTTTGTTTGAGCGGAGGAGCATCACCCCACTGGTTAAAATTCCCCTCCATGCCCCAGAATTGAAAAATAAAATGGTAATAAAGGTTTATTACCATTTTATTTTTCAATATAACCCAGTCCTGACGCTCGCGTCAGGATGGGGGCAGGCCGCTGCTGAGTGACAACAGCAGGGAGGAGGGTGGGCTGCTTCTGCACTTTTCAAAGTGTGCATGTCTTTTTGGCCGGTCGTCTTGCTACTGCGAGCCAGGCATGCACACTTTGAAACCTCTAACTCAGGTGTCTTAAGACAGCTGGGTTAGAGTAAGTGCAGGGCTCCAGTGTCTTTGGGAGCGGCGAGTGAGGACACTCCCTCCAATCAGGGCGTTGCACTCAAAGCATGTGGCCCTTCAAGGGCTCGCGCTGCAGGAGGAAGACGTGCAGCGAGGAAGGGGTCAGAGTCGGACGTGTTGCAGTTTAGTGTTTTTTGTATTTATCCACCACCCATTTGCCCACCTCACCACTCCCCATTAATGCCAGCTGCCACTTATAGCACCAATTATCAAAGCTCAATCTCCAGTCAGACTTATTATTTCTAAAAAAAATAACTCAAATTGTTACACACCTAGATGAATAAAGCAATTAAATTATCATCTCTGATGACTGCTGTTTAGTATTAGGTAAACAAAACAAGGTGGTCCAGTGATGCAACATAGAGATAAAAAGTGTCACCGACAGGAATACATTGCTTTTGAAATCCTTAGTGATGCCTGGAGAGCAGATGTGGTTCTGCTGATAAGATTGTGATTTGGTCCAGCAAATCAAAGACACCTCTTGAGATTACTTTGATTCGAGTCTTTGTGCGAAGAGAGGGAATGTAAAAAAGTTCAATAGCACAGCGATGTACACCCCATACAAAGAAAAGACAACAATAGGACAGCAAGCGCAACAATCAAAGAAAAACAAAAATATACGTGGGGATGGGAGATCTACCCATACTCTGATGACATTTCACTGTGGGACAGTGGCCAGTACATAGCATGTACTGGTGAGTGTCCCATAGTGAGAAGTCCTAGTACCTAATGGATCAATGTTTTCCTATGAGAGTTCAGCACCATGGACTGTTCAGGATCTGTTCTCAATGCTGAAAGATTTTAACATGGGAGTCTATGGAGGTACCACAGAATTTGGAGGAGTCCAAAGTCTCACAAAAGTACAGTCCGGTGGCACATTCAGCGCCAATATTTGTAGGGTTACCTGTGATTTTATGTTTTATTCTAGGTTATTCAGGGAAATAACTCAAAATACAGAAACTAATATCAAATTTGAATAAAAGCGAATTTATCCCAGTTAATAGTACTATTCACCACCACAATATTTTAGTTCTGCAGTACAAGGGCCTCCTTGTAGCTTGCAGTTGGGGGTCACTGTGCACCATCTGGACATATATTTTGTGATCTACAAGATATAGCAGCAAAATTTGACTCACCCACAGAGGACCCCTAACCTAAAAGTATATTATACTCTATATATTCACCGGATGAAAAGGTTAAAGTGCGTTATAGTTAGGCTAAAATGTAAAGTTTTAAACTAAAAAGTAAACTGAAATTCACCAGTTATAATCAAGTAACCATAACTTGCACACTTGCCACGCAGAGTGATGTCATTAATGATGTGATTTCAGATATCATCAGTAAAGTCATCAATGATTTCATAGAACATGTTATGAGTGATGTAATTTATGAGGTCATATGTGAGGTCCTAAGAAGTGCATGGCGAGTGTGCAAGTTATAGTTAATTGATTTAACTAGAACTGGTGAATTTCAGTTCTTTTTTTTTTTTGTCTAAAATGTTACATTTTAACTTACATTCTAACCTAACTATAACGTCACTTGTTTTTTTCAGTGAATTTCAAGTTGTTGTTTTTTTAACGTAAAGTAATGTTATTACCATTCCCATCCACTGTGAGTGACCGACCATGCATGGCATGGGGTTGGCCACAGGGTCTGGCCTGCAGCCAGGTCTTGTGCCCAACCCCCCACAGATGACCCACCCAGTGACCCACACATGGCCTTCGGCAGGGGGAAGGCTGTGCATAGTAGAGTTTGATGAGGGACTGCTCTCTCTGCAAAGACCTCTATACAGGGTGAAGGCTGTGCGTGGCAGAGTTTGGTGTTTTTCATCTTGTGGGCCCACGCTGACTCCCAAGGGACTGTGACGCTTTATTATTTTTTTTTTTTAATTTTGGCCCAAGGGCGGGTCCAAGGACTAGAGGTTCAGGGTATGCCTACCCTGCACCTTTATATCCTTTTTAATTAAAAGTTTCAGGACTTTGGGCCTGAGTCTGAGTCCTGTAATGGCTGCAACATTTTTTGTTGTTGCTGCCAGCCGATCACATCGGGGCCAGCCAATCACATCAGCTTGTCCCATGGGACCAGCCAATCAAATTATGTTTTTGCCCGCCAGGGCACATTCAGGAGTACCACATCACTAGATAGCTATACATTTTAAACCTTAATTTCTCAAAAATTACTGAACATATTTAAACCAAATCATAAAAAGCGCACTTTCTGGGTGAAGATCTAGCTTTCTGCCAAATTTGGTGTAATAACATAACATGTATTTGTAAAGCGCATGTTCACCCGTAGGTATCTTGGCGCTGAATAACAGATGTTTATTGTTACCCAACTCAATGGTACTCATTTTATCGACCTCAGATGGATGAAAGGCTGAGTGGACCCACCGGGATTTGAACCTGTGACCATAAGTTCGAATACAGTCCCTTGCAGTGGACACATTAGTTCACTGAGCCACCATCTGTTCAGCTGTTTTGGCTGTAGCTGTGTCCAAGTTCTATGGGAAATTGCAGGGAGAAAACGTGTTTTGTCCCCCCCCTCTCTTTTGTCAGCCCACCACTTGAGGAATCACCTCAAAACTTTCCAGGAAGAAGCCGATATGGATGTACCCTTTTTTTGGAAGATTCATCAAACACCAAAGTTATTGGCATACCAAAAAATCCATGTCTTATGGAAACCTGGATCTAACGATAACTACACAGTGATGACTGCCTCTGTATAATACGCATACAAATCACTATTTAATTGAAAACTTCCAACAGCATTGGACTGCCGAAGGGGCCAAGTGACTGCCAGGGTTAGTGAATGCACAAGACTAAGTGGTAGATGTAAGTGATAGCCACTTACGTCTAGAGAGACACTAGTGGAGTATTTTAGGAGTTCCCACTTGTGAAGCATTTCGGAAGTCTCCCTACCTAAAATAAAAATAAAAAGGTGATCTAGACCCATACAATTTCTAGAACCATCAAGAGGTTTGCAGTCTTGTAATTGAGGTAAAAATATATTAACCATGCCTGCACAGCCAGGAATGTACGCTGCAACTGTAGCACAGTGACGCTTTGCCACTTTATCACTTTCCAGGCTTTGGTTCCATGGTGAAGTTCATGTTCATCTTCACTCTGAGGAGATATGAGGAAGTTCTGGGGCTGACACAGGGGATCCCAGCTTCTAAAATGTCAGTGTTAGTCCATAAAACTGTGCTTGCCGGTCGGAATCACTGCTACAGTGGTCGGCTCACCTGCACTCTGTCATCGCTGGCCGTTTCCAATCATCTCTGGTGTGGTGGCCATTGGGGATTTGTCGTGCTAGAGGTCCCATTTTGCTGGCTGTGGAGCTTCATGTAGACAGTCCAGTAGCAAGGCAAAGCATCAGGGCTATGGGCAGATCTCTACAGGCTTGGCCCTGCTTTGGTGAGGCATAAACAATGCAGCTCAATGACTAGGATATGCCGCAGGTTTACGTAGGTAAGGTTGATGAGAGTCTTCAAGTTACTGGCCTAAGGTGCAGGTTTATTGCAAGTTCTTCCCAATGGGCCAGATACATACTAGAACTGCAACAGTTCCAGGGGACTTCGTAATTTCCCGGACTCTTTAGTGGTAGATATGTTTGAGCGGTCAAGGCCTAGCTCATATGAGGTTCTGTGAAGATTGGTGCCAGACACAGTGTAACGAAGATTTGACTGTCCACCGTTGTGAGAAAGTGCCCTCTTTCTGCATGGTATGCCCCACTTTTTGCTGAATTGCTGATGTTCTTTGACTGAGTGTGCCCTGGGCTCCTGCTAATCAGGTGCCCAGGGCCTATGTTCCTTCCCTAAAACTGCATTGAAGCCTAAACCCTATTGGCATCTCTGGCCACATGTCAGCCCCTGGTAAATGGTACCACAGATACCCAGGGCACTGTGACCAGAGAAGGCCTCTAAGGGCTGCAGCACTTATTGTGCCACCCTTAAAGGCCCTGTACCCTGACACTCACACACACTGCCTTTGCAGGCTGCGTGTCTTGGTGCAGAACAAAGTGAAGAGTCGAGATGGCACACATCCCTGTGTGCCATGCCCACAAACCACTGCCCTGACTTACATCAGTCACCCCTCTAGCTGGGTGCCCCATGCCAGTGGTGAGGGTACAGGTGCATGAGCCCTGTACCCCTACAGTGCCCAAGTCCATTCCTGGGCACTGTAAGTGCAGTGCTGCCATTAAGAGTATATGGTGCTGGGAGTTTGTCATTACGAACTCCACAGCACCAAGATGGCTACACTGAAGACTGGGAAGTTTGGTATCAAACTTCTGAGCACATTAAACCCACACTCATGCCAGTGTGGGATTTAATGTAAAATGCACGACAGAGGGCATCTTAGAGATGCCCCCTGAAACTCGACCAACTTCTAGTGACCTGACTGAGTGGCTGCTTAGGCTGCCACCAACAGACATGTTTCTGGACCCCTGAGTCGAGAGCCTGCTGCTCTCGGGGCCCTTAAACAATGCACATCCTGGTATTAGGTGCCAAGCCTCCTCCCCCAGGATGGGCAGGGTTCACGAAGGAGAAGCTTCAAAGGCATGCCGCCTTTGTGAGCCTCTCCAGACCAATTGCTGCTTTCAGCAACTGGTCCCCACTGGTCTCTACCCCCCACTTTGGGCGGGAGAACCGGCGGGAAAACAAGTGAGGAAGGGAGGTGTGCCCACCTCTGCCAACTCCACCCCTCAGGTGGGGGAGGCGAGGTGAAGCACAACCTCGAGATCCGCCATCTTGAGGATGGGGGGACCTAGCCAGCCAGGGACAGGCTCCTGCCCCCCTCCCACTGAAGAGTGGCAGAATAGGGGGTGTACCCACCCCAGGGAAGGGACCTATTGGTCCCTGCCCTTTACCTACCTGTAACGCCCCTACATTTAGTATTTAGGGGGCACCCTGAACCGTGCTTCCTCAGATCCAGCTTATCTACATGAAGAAAAGAAGAAGGACGAAGAGCCGTGCAGAGCTAACAAGAGGACGACGCCCACTGACTTGGCCCCAGCCATACAGGCCTGTCTCCCCTCGAACCTGCTCCTGCGAAATCCCAGCGTGTCCAGCAGCCAGCAACCTCACAAACCCCGGAGGACCTGCTTGTCTTCACTTCCCAGACTGTTTCTCCCGTGAACACCGGACGTGTTTAAACTGCAGCTTCTGGCTCCGGGCGGATACCGCAAATCCAGCCCACTCTGCACCTCCCGAACCCGGCCAGAGCGGAAAAACACCACAAGGAGGTCATCCCGGCAATCCTGACCCGAGATCCGGCGACCCCTGACCTGCCTCAAGCCTCCAGTCGACACCTGCAGCCTAAATCCAGAAGGCCCCCCTAACCGCGACCCGGAGCTGGTAAAGATCCGACCCCAAAAGGCACCCCTGCACCCGACGCCCCGCGGCCTTGTGTGCCCAAACCAACGGTGCCTAACCAACCCTTAACTTCCCAACTTACCTCTCCACGTGGTGGTCGCACCCAGAAGTCCTTCGTCTCCCTGCCTGCAGTGCTTTACCAAACCGAAGGCTCTCCATAGAAAACAACAGGGCGCCCGACGTCGAAACGGCACTCTGCACCCGGCCGCCCTAGTGCCGCTGAGGGTGCACCTTTTGTGCCAACTTGTTTCCCCATTTGCCCTGACCTAAACCCTAGGAGCTTTGCTCCCACAACCCAGTGGCCTGCTTGCCAGCAGCCACCAACCGGAGACCCCCTATCCTCCATAGGATAACATTGGGCCTCAACACCCTGCACCCGGCCGCCCTAGTGCCGCTGAGGGTGCAACAACAGTGCATCACTGACCCTGGGGGACCCCCGAGTCTAACCCCAGAACCTTAACTCCCACAATCGTTTCCTTACCTGCAAACCGATAATCTGTTCTTCCTCCATAGGATAACATTGACAATTTTTCTTCCAAAAAACGACTAAGTGTGGAGTTTTGAAAACTAAAGATATTCTTTAAAAATTGTACAATTAACCAAAACGTGTTTTCTCACCTGTTTGCAGGAAATGTCCCAGTGCTAAATCTAGGCATCCAGCACGGAGTTAGAAAAAGTAACGTAAAAGTAACTTACCTGCAATTTACTGAAAAAGCCTATTCATTTCAATGTACTGCTCCAAAAGTTTTTAAGTGTGGAGTTTTGAAATCTGCAAATATTCTTTAAAAATCGCATCTAATAACCAAAACGTAATTACTTACCTGTTTGCAGGAAATGTCCCAGTGCTGAATCTAGGTATCCAGCACCGAGTTAGAAAAGTAACGTAAAAAGTAACTTACCTGTAATTTACTGAAAAAGCCTATTCATTTCAATGTACTGTATTTGCTAAGTGTTGCATACTACTGCTCCCTGTAAATCAAACAAAGTACAATTTCTATTGCATTTTCAAACTGTTCTATATCCAGTAACTTATTACTGAAAAGTATTTAATGCTTACCTGTGCCAGGCTTGCTTGGTTCTAAAAATAAACAACAGTATATTTTTATACAAAAACAATTGGCCTAGACTTCAGTTCTTGAGTGTGTGAATTCATTTGCTGACTGAGTGTGTACATCAAATGCTTAACACTGTCCTCTGATACTGCCTTACTGCTCGACCAAGCTACCACTATTAGAGAGTAAGGTTCTATCCAACTTTAACCTCTGCCTACCTCTGGAGTCACCTGGACCCTATACACACCCTATATATATATATAGCCAGTGTCTTACAACCGTTATATACTTTTTAAATAAAAACAATTCTATAATTTTTATTAATACAATTACATTAAATGTTGAATTTCCTGAAAAGTAAATGTTTTCCAAACAAATTTTTGTTTAGTTACTCCTGTAATCGGGTATACCATAATGTAACATACCATAGCGTTGGAGTCTATTGTCTGTTATGCAAATAGGACCAATGTTAACCTACAGGCATGGCCAGTGAAGCTCACAGCTCTCCACATTCACAGAAATCAATGTGGCTTCTAACAAACTGCAAGGTAGTGGCGCAAAGTTATGTTATATGTATTTGTAAAGCACATTACCATCAGTGAGGGTATCCTAGCGCTAAGCAGGTGCAAGTGCCTAACCCTGCCTACGGTAGGTTGGTTAATTAAAAAGCCAGGTTTTCAGCTCCTTGCGGAATTTAATAAGAAAGGAGGCTCTGATGTGGGGTGGGAGGGCGTAGGGCCACCAGAAGCAATGTAAGAGAATGCCTGCCTTCCTGATCTGGTTCAGTATATGCATAGGATGTTGCATGGGTGTGTGCGTGATAAAGTTATTTTCAATGTAACCAACAAAAGGTGAATGTCAGACTGAGATTAGGGGGCCAAAGGGCAAGCGAGATAAGGAGAAGTAGAACTCACTTGTCGGATTGCTGGACAAACAGCCAGGTCTTCAGAGATTTCCTATATATGGCGAGAGATGCAGCTGCTTTAAAATATTAGGGAGATAGTTCCAATGCAATGCCGTGGACCTAAAGAAACTTCTGCCACCCCAGGATGATCGTTTAAAGGATGGCACCACCAAAACCCCGAATCCGGTCCTAGGATGCTTGTTTCCGGTCCAGGGAGGACCTGGCTTGGCAGTTCGGGCTGGACTGTTCCCATGAGGCACAGGGTCAAGACTGATTTGCATATGGCCAGGTCTAAACTGGGGTGGCATGGTGAGCAAAAGAATGATGGATTTAACCCAGATCTCTTGACTGGGGGTGAATGTTTTGATTTGTTCTGCATTCCGTCCATCAATTGTGTGTCTTTTGCTTTCTCGCCCTAAGTGCGCCAGGTATGCCCAGACGTGGGTCCTGGGCTCACTGTGCCACTGGAATAAAGCTATCCTGGCTGAATAGGGGTGAAACCCCGAAACCGGTCCTAGGATGCTTGTTTCCGGTCCAGGGAGGACCTGGCTTGGCAGTTCGGGCTGGACTGTTCCCATGAGGCACAGGGTCAAGACTGATTTGCATATGGCCAGGTCTAAACTGGGGTGGCATGGTGAGCAAAAAAATGATGGATTTAACCCAGATCTCTTGACTGGGGGTGAATGTTTTGATTTGTTCTGCATTCCGTCCATCAATTGTGTGTCTTTTACCACCAAATGCGAGGCAGAAATGGAGCGCAGAGTCCTGCCAGGTGTGTACCACCTTAGATTCTTCTTGAAGTAGGAAGAACCATGCCCATGAAGGGTCTTATAGGCCGTGCATAAAGCCTTGAAGAGGACACGTTGTTTATCCGGCAGCCGGTGTAGTTTACTGATGACTGCTTTTGCCAAATTAAATTTTGGGATTTTCAGGAGGACGAGGTGACCCTATTCACTTAGATTTTGTATTTCAGTTCATCATCCAATAGTACCCCGAGGTGTTTAACCTTCTAGGCAGGTGTTGGAAGTGTTCCCAGATCTGATGGCTACCACGCCGGGGACCAGAAAGACGTGTTATTCCCAAAAAGAATAACCTCCGTCTTTGAGGGGTTCCGTTTCAGACAATTGCAGTCCATCCATTTAGTTATTGAACTTCTGCTGTTTCTGAATATGTCACTTGATTGAACATCATTTTTTGAGAGTGAGACTACTATCTGTGTATCATCAGCATATGATGCTAATGATAGACACGAAGATTTTGTGAGCGCACCAAAGCTGTTACATACAAGTTGAACAACGTTGGGCTCAATGATGAACCCTGCGGAACTCCACAAGGTAAAGAAAAAGGTTCTGAAGTGAACTCTCCTAGGGACATAAATTGTTATCGTCCTGAGAGGAAAGACTACAATAGGGCTAGCGCCTGGCCATCTATCCCAAGGCTATGAGTACAATCAGCCAAAAGATCATGGCTGACCGTATTGAAACGTGCTGAGAGATCTAACACAATGAGAGTGGCTTTTCTGCCCCTATCCAAAGCCACTCTGATTTCCTCAGTGGCTACTATTAACGCCGATTCTGCATTATGGCCTTTCCTGGAGCAAAACGGAGTATTGTCAAGGAGATGATTCTCATCTTTGAAAGAGGTAAGCTGCTCATTCATCAATTTCTCAACCAGTTTGGATGGATAAGGAAGTCTAGAAATTAGACGATAGTTATTCAGATCCATCACATTTAGATTAGGTTTTTTTTAATAAAGGGAGAACTGAAGCAGACTTCCAACAAGTGGGAAAGACACCCGTCTCAAACATAGTGTAAATTTCAATCAAATATAATGCTATTGCCTTAGATGCTAAATGCACCATTTTCTTAATTTTAGACTTGAGTGCCCAACGGGTTCCAGGACTTTTGTACCTACCACTCATGAATTAGGGTACCAAACAATGAACACTGACCTGTATCCTGATTTCTACCAATTGGGATAAGGTTTTTGTGGGGCCACAAGGATGCTTCCTGACTGACACCTTGAAGGGATACTCCTTAAAATGGCCTATACTCACAGGATACAGTACAGGCTTTCCAACTATTCTTTCAACCCTGAAATACAAGCTTGAGAGCCCATGACTGCCTCTCAGCTCAGTCTTATATTGCATCCAAGGGGTAGTCCAGTCTCTGCAGTCCAACAAGTTTATAGGACTACAGGTGATATGCCTAATCACAATAGAGCAACAAAAAGAAGGTGATGGATGGAATGTTTAAATTAATCTCTGCCACTGGCAATCGTTGGGTCCTCATCCCAATCCATCATTTTTCGCCCACCATACCACTTCAAGTTTGGACCCAGCCACATGCAAATAAGTCTTGATCGTGCTCCAATGGGAAACAGTCCAGCCTGACCTGCCAGGTCAGTGACCCAGAACAAAAGCAACCCAGGACCAGTTTCGCCCTTAATAGGGCTCACCAGCCAGGTATGGCTTGGTCCAGGATGGGATTCAGGCAGTTCCAAGCTATCCGGATCTAAAACAAGTACTACTAATTGCCTGACCTTATTGCCATCTTGGGAAAGTATGAATTGTGTGCCCAAATCTGCTTCAAAAAACTCTCTTTTCATAGGTGATGTGCTGTAGACTCTGCTCATTGCCATAGCAGGCGGAGATATATGCTGTGTTTTTTGGTGAAGGGAGAGTATTACCGCCAAGCAGGGTCCCAGGTTTTTTCCCTTCACTTGAAGTCTAGTCAATTCTCTGGGGAGTCTTGCTGTTGAAGTTTATGGGATAGATCCTTGGCAACTGGATGGCAGGAAGGCTGGACCTTTCAGATGCGGATGTGGTCCTTTTGCTGGAGGTGCACCTGAACCTAGACATGAAAATTAGACAGGGAGGCACTCCGGTCCAGGGTCTAGCAGAAGTGATTCAACAAATGTAGTCCCAGGTAAACAGGAAGAAAGACAGCATGTAGCTACACACCCAGGAAGGCTGCAGTAGCCTAGTATTTATACAGTTCAGGGGAGCTGTACAAATAGCTAAACCAGCAGGTATGACATTCTCAAAAGTATAGAGAGGACCAGACTGTGGAGTCTATTGGAATGCAACCAAAAGACATGTTGTCAAAGGTATTCCTCTTTAATAGAACGCAAGACCCTTACCCGCCAAGGTGGCATGCTTCATTACAGGGTCTGTTCCTCCTGAGCAAGAAGAGAGTAATCTTTGCCCAGAGGGCTCCAATCAGTTGCGCTCTTCTTGAAGATTAATTTTTTTAATTTTTCCGTTTATATGGTGCTACAAAAATGGACCATAATGTATACAAGCTTATGGTTATAGCACAGATCCAAGATTGTTGTGGTCCACGTGTCGGGCGAGATGGGTGCATCGTATTCCGCCTCTCACATCGATCAGACTGTAAGGTGGCCCACGAGTCCTGTAGATTCAAGTGAGTTGTGGTTCATGTCGTGCACGTCCAAGTGCATCATGACACACTTGAACTTACACAATCAGGTGTAGACGGAGGATGAATGTTTCACTGAATGTGTGTGCCATGTGCAAGAGCCCCAACTATCTGAGTTCCACGGTGTTTCTTTGCTAAATGTATTTGGGTGGATTATTTCTGGTGCCATTGAGACTGTGTTGTTAACTCCCTCTGCATCATGGATGTGGTCTTAGTGTGGCCTTTAGTCTGAAATTCTTTATTTGGTTGGAAACAACTGGTTCCTTAACCAGGCAAATCAGGGGAAGGCACTGAAGAATTCTCCGCGAATGACACTCTTGGCATGCGTATATCCTGCTTATATCTCATCAGTGCTAGATACCTTGACATTAAAGCACCCTTTAGGGCCAATGAAGGTGGGTAGGTGTAAGGTGCTAAAGAGCAAGGGGCTACCAGAGGCACCAGTCTTTCAGGACAACTACCATGGATATCTTAGAACCAACCTTTCAGATCCTCTTGTGTTGGGTGATCTCATTCCCTTCAAATAGGCCACAAATGTCACAATTCCACTTCCGGATTACCCAATATAGCAAGACTTGAGAATGTGCTTGGTAGCGCAGAGGGGCTGTCATTTCTTCCGGGGCCAGCCGAGAGCAGCATGTTCCTCCTCTGTTCTGTTCATGAAGCTGCAGCCGCCAACTCATTCCCAGTTTGGTGCTACCAGGCCATTGCGGACTCCATCTTCTGCTGTCTGTATTTGCAGCTGTGCACACCTTTATAAGGAAAGGTACCCCTGCAAGATTTTTTTTAAGGTCTGGGACTAGGGGGAAAAATGCAACTTTTTTTTTTTTTTTTTTAAAGAAAGCTGTCCCACCTGACCTGTATTACTTCCCTCGGGGTCTGGATTGGCTCCCAACACTGGCCACACAATCTACTCAATTTCACTTTTTGTTCCTTGTATCATTTGAATTTTTATTTCTTTTTTCCTCTTTTTTTATACCATTTGCAGCTGTGCACATTTAACAGAACATGGAGTGCCAATGACTTTTTTTCGAATCAGCGACTTACACATTGGACTCACAGGGGTTGTTGGAGTGGAGGGAACATGAGAGGATAAAAAAAGCTATAAAAAGAGGAAAAAATGCAATAATCAAGGGAGAGGCACAGAAAAGTAGGCAGAGCAATGGATGGATTGAATGAAACATAGAAGCAAAGAAGTGGAAATAAAGACAAAGTAGTAGAAATAAGAACAAGTTTTGGCAAAGCCAATAGACGTGGCATGGATTTTGAGATCAAGTAAAACTTTCAAACAAAAAGCCTGTTGCCTAAAAGCAGAACAAAAACTATTAATACTATTTATTAATGCACAGTTATTAAAAACCATTGCATACTTGCTCGTATAAAACAATTCAGAAGAAACTTCGAGCATAGCATAAAAAAGGCTTGGTAATTATTCAAATTGTGATTAACTCATAAGGGTATTAGAAATGTATCGAATTTTTCATAAAAACTGTTTGAGGAGTTCAATCAGGTCATAAAAAGAAAAAAGAAAAATATAATAATGGCTGCAGTACTTGACAAGAAGAAGGGGGTGTAGTAGCTCCGCCTTTTAGGGTTGGGTTAAAGTTTTTTACCCAACGCTGGATTGTAAAGTGTTTCATAAAAGCATTTAATTAAAAAAAAGTCAGTCATGATAACAAGATATGGTGATTTTAAATAACGCGCCTGATCTTCTGATATCATAGGTCCGTTTGTGTCAGATGGTATTATAATGTTCTGCTCTTTTTGTTTTATTTTTTTTACTGCCTTTTGTAGAACAGCTCTCTTAAATGTTTACATTGTCAAGGTTTTATTTAACCATACAATCAAATGTCTTTGACTGACTTGCATGGTGATAAGGGCTTGGGAGGAAGTTGAATGGCCTTGAGAATCCAGGTTACAGTTCCTTGCAAGACGCTGACTCAGTGGATTCTGGCTTTGAATTTCTTGGCCGCACTGCCCAAATATTTTACAAAATGGGCTGTTAGTCGGAGGTCAGTGGCTTGCAGGGACTGGATCACAGCACTCCTGCACAAGTGAATCCCTGCTGCATAAAGATGGATTTTAGCCAGTGGCGGCGATCAGTTAGCAAGGATGGGCTAGTCAGTGCATGGGATATGCTCAGTTAGCTCTTGTTGGTAAATGTATAACCAGCGCTGTGGTCTTTGGTTCCGGTCGCGCCAGCATGGAGTCAGATCTAGGTTCGGTAAATTGCCAAACCACTACCGGAGGAGCTGCCATTTCACAAGTCTTGACAGACTTGCTGCCAAGTAAGTTGATAGCGAGGTGGGCGTGGGACCACTTTGCCAGTATGTTCTTATCCTCTATAAAGGAAAGCTGCTGTATAGCCTTATTGATCACAGCTATGAAGGTGGAAAAGGGGACTGACATTGCCCAAAGTTCCGTGAGCTGCAAGGTTGTGATTGCCTGATTGAGGTATGCCATGATGTGGAATGAAAGACCTTGGTTTGTCATTTTCAGCCATAGGAGGTGGTTTAATTAGCCTGGCGTGAAGTTGCTTTGTTTGTAACAGATCTTTACATATGATCCCTGGCATGATAGACTTTGTTTGGTGAGCCTAAAATCCAGCCTTATTTGGATTGGAGAAGTGTTGTAATAGTTTGAAGACCTTCCTGTATGTACTGGAGACCAGTCTGTCAAGAAGGAGCAAGTCTCTCCCTCGCATGGCTTCAGATTCGTAGGAGATGAGCAGTATTCATTTTGCCTTTATTACTTCCAGGATTGGTGTCAATGAGGGCCCAGACACGGGGGTTGCCAGTATTCCCGAAGGCATACTGGAGGACTCCTGCCCTATTCCTAATGTATTGTTTTGAGGGACGGAAGGTGCCATGGCTGTCAATCAGAACATCCGGGTACTTGTATTGGTTTTCTTTTGAGTTATTTATTTCCATTTAGGAACCATTCGCCCTCTTCTTTATTTTATTCTCCATGATCATCATTTTAGTCTTTTCTAGGTTCACTTCTGGTTGGTTCTTGGAAACATAGGCTTGTAGGGTGTTTAGTAAACTTCTTGTCTGACTTAGTAAAAGGGCATCATCAGCATTGAACAGGCAGCCCAGATGTTCTCCACTGATCTTGAGGGAGTGGGCCGCGATGTCATTTAGGGAGGCTACCAGGTCTGCCAGAAAGAGGTTTAAAAGGAGGAGGGCCAGCACACACCCGTGCTTCAAGTTGGAGATGGTGTAAATCTTTATGTAGACCATGTTCCCATCCGCCACCCTTATGCAGACCCACGCATTTGTGTGCAGCTCAAAAATAGCTCTAAGGAGGGGTTGAGGAATTCCAAGAGCCGCTAATTTTCCCCATAAGAGAGGGCTTGGTACAAAATCGAAGGCAGCCTTGAAATCTATGAAACAAATACAGAGGAGGGTACGATTGGTGGTGCCGATCATAAGGGAGATGGCCATTAGATAGGTGCCACTTTTTCTGTACACAATGTATGTATGAGATAAAGAAAACAACTTGCAATGAATTTGAGTACTTTGGGATGCAAAATGGTCCTCAATGCATTGGAATGCAAGCACTCCATAAGAGCTGGGTGGAATGGTACACCAAAGAGCCGATAGCATGAGGTGAAAAAGATATACACCTATAAGCCAAGCCCACTATATGTATTTTTTTAAGAATTGTTCAAGCAGACAGCTGCATTGTCAAGCCATAACTAATAAATGAAGAGCACAGGAGAGGGCTCAAGAGGGGACGTTAGGAGAAGGGATGTGGGGGGGAGAACAGAGGTGGAAGAAGGGATCAGAAACATGAAGGTGTCCTAAGTCGGTTATAAGTAGCTTGCCAAGTCTTGGCTTAGGTTCTGATATTTGCAGTCATACATTTCCAGTTATTAGTGCAGGACTTCAAGTACAAGTTTCCAAAGGAGAACACAGGACTAAATGAGCTACTTACTAATGATATCGTAAAATATAAAACTCACAGGGAAGAAAGGTAGGAAGAAAGGTAGCAAGAAATGAGCCAGTGGGGGAAGAGGAAAGGTGAAGGAGATAAAAAAAAAAAAAAAGCTGAAAGAAGAAAATGAAGGGGCAGAGGTGGAAAGATAAATTAAGAGCATGAAATGGTCAAAGGTAAAGCAGATAGAAATGTAGGGAAGGGCAAGAAGGAAGGATGGATCAATGAATTCAAAGGTGTGGGACAGAGAAGGCACAGCATAGATTAACTTAGAGTAAAGGAGATGGAGGGCGAGTTGGTGAGCAGGAGTTTAGTACAAAGCAGTGATTTGCAGTTGTCCCAACTCAGTGCTTAGTGACGCACCAAGCTCTACATTTTATAGGTTTCTGGCATTTTTAGTTTTGGATTTTCATTTCTAAATACAAGAATTCAAGCACCACAACGCAGGGAAAAAAGTAGCTCACGAGTTACATCTTATATCAGATATCTTCAAATCTCATGTAGGAGAGGAAAGGTGAGGAGAGAAATAGGAAAATAGAAAGAAAACTGGATTAAAGGAGAAAGAGGGAATGGGAGAGGCGAGGAACCTAATGTATGGAAAAGCTAGTAATGTAAGTGAGAGGAGAGAAAAGAGAGAAGCACAAAGAGGAGGAGAGGTGAACACAGATGGAAAAATTGTGGGTAAGGTGGAGAGTGTAACAGCATTTGGCAGACCTTTTCTCCAGGCCTAGGGAAGGTGAGTAGTACTGGGCAGTAGCAAGGTAAAGAGAGTCATTTTTCCCTCACGGTCTCAGGCCCCTGGACACAGTTGCTTGCAAAAGAAAGTCCAGACTTAATCAGTTCCTTGACTCTCCAGTGGTAGATGTGGTCCAGCATGACAGTTTCTAAATGCCTAAATAGTGGGTGTTATTATTGCTAACCTTATTAACACTCAGTTGATCACTCTACATCTGATGTAGGGCTAAGTTGGCCTTGCAAAATTCCATCTCTTGCAAGGTACCAGCTATTGTTCACACCGGAGACTTTCTTCAACAAAATATAGAATTTTACACATAATCCTGGCTGTAAATGAAAGTCATGCCTTTCGGCATCAATGTGTTCATGACCTCAATCTCTGGATCCCCCGTTCTCACCTGCTTCGATCCCTCCTGAGTTAAGGGCCTAGGTTACTTCCGAATCGGACTCCGCGTCCGGAAAGGTTTAAAAAAAGATTTCGATAAAAACCCAGAAAAAAAGCTTTTTGCAGCAGAATAACCCTGCAAAGCCCTGCCAAACGGGTTTTAAGTGATAACTTTTTTTGCAAGTAATTTCACCTGCAGTATAAATTGTGCACAAACTTTGCAAGTTCACCAAGTTGCAAGTTTGTGAACTTTGCAACCACATAAACTATGAAAAACAGGTGCAAGCTTGTGTGAACAGGAATGGTACTAAGAATGTATACTGTTTGCTGCCTAGTACAAGCAAACGCGTTTCCTTGCATTAGCACATGAAGACCAAAAGTATTGACTTTGCTAAGAAGGAAACAGAACAGTACTATAATGCCATTGTCATACGCAAGAAAGACAGAAAAACACAAGAAACAGAGATAATACAGATGCTGATGAAAATACCTTTTGGGGTCTAGTCACTGAAGGTATGTGCCAGCATTATATTCTTGCATGTACCACTTTTAAATACTAGGCACCCTACCTTCAGGCCTAAAAGGCCTATTTACAGGTGACCTATTTAATATTTAAAAGTAGGGTTCTTTCCTGCCAAAGAGAGATATTCTAACTGGTTCGCCTGCAGATTTAAAATCTGTAGGAGTCAGGCTTCACGGGTAGGCCTGAAGCTATGTTTCCTTTGTAATCTTAAGGGATGGCATAACGTGCTGCAGCCCACAGATTTAACTTTTCCATGTCATCAGTCTATTTCCTGCACCACATACCTTTTTTTTCTGGGAAGTTAAATATGCCAATTAGGAATTAGCCAATTTTGCCATGTTTTATGGGCCAGAGCACATACACTGGGGACCGGGCAGCAGTGTACCAGTGTGCAGAGTTAAAAAACCAGCAACATCTTGTCACAAAAAATGGGGGTGACCATGCAAAAAGAGGCACTTTCTCACAAAGATAGTGGGGTAGATAGGGACCCCACGGAGAGCATGTGCAGTGTGGAAACACGACCGCGTGCTCCGTACAACTCTATGTGCAAGTCGCAGTTGGATTTTTAAGGATTAAGGACCCTTCCCAATGGACCCTGGAGTAACCCTGTAGAAGACAGAAGGTTGGAGAGCCACCCCACCCTTGGATATCCAAGTACCCACGTTACCTACACCAGGGAAGCCGGGTGCATACATGTGAAGTGGTGTCGGAAACCGCCATCGAACCCAATGGAGGAATTCAGGAAAGTGCCGCTGTGGAAGAAGGAACTAGTGTCCAGTGGAATCTGAGGATGGATTCTTGATGAGAGGTACCTGCAAGCAGAGGGGACAGAGTCTATGTCACTCAGGAGTGACCAGTAGACTTAGAAGACTAATGCCCTCTGATGTCGGGTGTTGCAGGATGGATGACGAGAACCTTGACTATGCAGCTGTGAGGACCCTGCGACGCTGAGGAGGACCAGGAGCTGTGCATGAGCTGTCCCACGAAGGATGTTAAGTGCGGAGGAGTCGGTGTCCGACGGGTGTACCAACAAGCATTGGCAAATGCAACCAACTCAGGAATCAAAGAAGGAGCAACGTCGGGACCAGCAAGGTCCAGGGGAGTCAGGGCAGGCCATGAGCAATCAGGGGCAAAAAGAACAATTGATGGACAGAATGCAGAACAATGTCATACATTCACCCCAGTACAGAGATCTGGGCCTAAATCCATCGTTTTTTTGCTCACCATGCCATTTCAGTTTGGACCCAGCCATATGCAAATCAGTCTTGACCCTGCACCCAATGGGAACAGTCCAGCCCGAACTGCCAGGCCAGGTCCTCCCTGGACTGGAAACAAGCATCCTAGGACCGGTTTCGGGCTTTCAGCCCTCATCAGCCAGGATAGCTTGACTCCAGTGGTATGGAGAGCACGGGACCCACGTCTGGGCATACCCGTCCCACTCGGGTGACAAATGCAAAAAGAACAATTGATGGACAGAATGAAGAACAATGTCATACATTCACCCCAGTACAGAGATCTGGGCCTAAATCCATCGTTTTTTTGCTCACCATGCCATTCCAGTTTGGACCCAGCCATATGCAAATCAGTCTTGACCCTGCACCCAATGGGAACAGTCCAGCCCGAACTGCCAGGCCAGGTCCTCCCTGGACTGGAAACAAGCATCCTAGGACCGGTTTCGGGCTTTCAGCCCTCATCAGCCAGGATAGCTGGACTCCAGTGGCATGGGACCGGGTGGGTGTGTGTCTTTTGCTTTCTCGCCATGAGCAATCAGGGGAGCTCAAAAGAAACAAATGTGACTCAAGTGGACCCACAGGCCGGAAGTACTGGAGTAACGAGAGGACCTCAAGCAGCTCACCAAAAGATGCAGGCCACGATGCACACGATGCGGTGTGGCTGAAGAGTCTGGTCACTGGGGGTGCTCGAGGTTGGGGCTACTTTGAGCCCGAAGATCTTCTTGGAAGGAAGCCAACAAGATTTTGCAAATGCAAGTTGGACGCGGTGCACAGGGGTTCAGTTATTGCAACCCCCACGAGGGATACTGGCCTCAAACTTGGTGAGAGGAAAGGGCAGGCCTCAGGAGCTGTGGAAAACCACCACCTGTGTTGCCGAGCCCACGGAGTCCGGAGGAGCTCAGGATCTGCAGAAAGGTCGACTTAGTTACGATGCCTGCGAATGCATGGGAGTGACTTCTTCACTCCAAGGGAGATTTCTTTAAGTGTCTTTAATGCTTCACAGGCCTTGGAAGGTTCCTGTATGATGTACAGGAACAGACGATGCAGCAGACTGGAAGGGAGACGAAGTCAGGCCCAAACGAAGTCCAGCAAAGTCCAGAGTGCCCAGACGGTAGAAGTTGAAGTGGTGTCTGATCTGAATCTTATCCCACGACGAATCTAGGGACCTACACCCAGGTAAGCCATTAAGTACCCTAAGGAAAGGGTTGGGAAGATTGAGGGGACCCTCCCAGGGGAGGGTCTGGACAGGGGGGAGGTTACTCCCATGTCCTTTCTCCAGTTTTGCGCCAGAGCAGGAGTCAACAGCTCCGAGAACTAGACTATGCACGGGGACACCAAGTGTGCCCCTCATGCAGACTTTCTGACGCTGGCAAGCGCACCCACCCGGTCCCAATACACTAAATCCTGTCTGGGAGGTGGCCACACCTCCCTGTCACAGGATGCCTATTGTTCCACCTTCCTCTGCTCGAGCTTGGCTCAGCAGCAGGAGGGCAGAAATGTGTCTCTGGTCGGCAGCAACCATTTTGGGCTGTCCGGGTCTAGAAGGTTGGCACCGGGAACACTGAGAGCCTAACAGATGGCTCTTCCAGTGCTTGGAATCATACCTCACACACCGTTTATGGTGTGGGGGGTATGATTCCAACATGTTTGATACAAACATGATAGGATTAGTTGCAGCCGTTTTCAAGATGGTCATCGCCTAATTACGCGGTGCCCCTCTGTATAGTATATGGCTGCTTCATTGAAAACCCGGGAGAATGGACTCCGTAGGATGCAGGGGTGTCCTACTCATGCAGGGGCACCCTCTCACTTAGAACCAAGCACCCTGCCTTCAGGATTGCAAAGGCCTGCTATAGGGGTGACATAGGTTTTAAGTGCAGGGACCCTAGATATAGGAAACCTATATCTTTAGTAAGTGGTGCATGCACCAACTTACACAGGCTTTAATATCAGGCCTGTAGTTCCATTTTGCATGGTCTCTCATGGGTGGCATAATGCATGCTTTAGCCCACGGGAGACCTCTGGGGTACCTATGCCCTGGGTACATGGGTACCATTTACTAGGGACTGATAAGGGTACCCTAGTATCCAATCTGGGATTGTACCTAGGTATTAACACAACAGTTTAGGGAGAAAGCAGATAGACTGGGGTCCTGATTAGCAGGATCCCAGTCAGACTAGTCAAAAACGGCATCACATCAAGCAAAAAGTGGGGGTAACCATAGACGCAGATACTACTTACCTACACAATGCCAATAGATCAAACTCTTGTAAATGCGAGACCTATTTCATTTCAAAGACGCGGCCGCCATTGTCCCGGGCTGCTTGGAAAGTGAAAGTGCGCATGACGCGCTGAATGTTGCAGGAAAGCATGTCATGCCTACAGTAGGAGAAACTCATTAAAGAAAATAGTGCTTACAGACTAAACAAGACATGCCGTGTAACAGAAGTAAAAGGGCCAGTCCTCATGGGAGGTTACAAATGAAGACAAGAAGGTACTAAGGAGGGACTAACAAGCCTATTAATGAATCAGAAGCCATCATTTATAAAGGACAATGACATAAGCCAATGAAAAATATGGGCAGAGAGTGGGCGGAGCTTCAAGTTCATACTCAAATACAGCATTCCTCGCAGAGCAGCACATGCGCTGCCCAGGCTCGACCTAAAAAGACAGTTCTATATTAAAAAAAAAAAAAACTTTGAAAAGCCTTGAAATTTCACAAGATGTCTGGAGGCAGCCAGTTTGGGGCCAGATTGTCTCAACAGGTAATCACAAAAAGGTATTGCAAGCACTCCTATGGAGCTGAATGAAACACTAAACTGCTAATATCATGACTTGACAGAGTAATACGTCTGTGGCCAGAACCAGGTGCCCTCTGTATGTATATGTTTTGGAATCATTAACAAAAGTTCAGCCAAACAGCTAAAATATGAACACGTATTTGAAAGGAAAAGTTGATGATTATACGGAATAAAAGACTCGTAAGGCCTTTTGTCTTTCCTACTTCCTATCAGTACATGGATGTGCAGGTGGCCCCTAATAGTAATCTAAAAAGGTTTTTTTGTTTGTTTTTTTTGTTGTTTTTTTTTACACAAGCAAAGTGCTCCTTTGCGCATTTGACGTTTTCTGCACACTGCGAGAAACATTTCCACTATAACTGGAGGAAGTTTCCACTCTAATTGAACCCTACCAAGTTGGAAAATATACGCTGAATTTTTGTCGGCAAGTTGAAAGTGGAGGGGGAAGTGGATTTGGACATTGAACTCGGATGTCCACTTAGACACCTGTGGAGTGTGGGATGGGTGTTTGTGTGGCATTTGACGTGATGCAAAACATACATACTCCAGCTGTTTTTTTAAGTAATTCTGGTGAAATATTAGTGAGACAGGAGGAGTGGAAGAAATGGTTATGCATCAGTTAACAAGAGTAAGTGTGCCCGATACGAGTACGGATCGAAAGAAGTCACAGCCCCAGCTTTGTTCAGGCCTAAAGGGACAAGAAGCGTACATTTTTCAGAGTCGAGGAGAGAATAAGATTTAGGAGCTTGAGATGTGTTTAAAATGACGATTACTAATTATAATAGCCAAGTGGAATATTAGAAAGAGAGTGCAACAGACAGGAGAGTCTGTGAAAAACTGTAAGACACCAAGCAAGTTATTTTATACGGTAGAAACGCCAAACTACAGGAGGTGTTGTGGTTGAAAAGGAAGCCATCTTAGTTGAGGAGTTGGAGGTAGCTAAGAGTGGAATACGTGTGACGGAATTTGATGCAGGCAAAAGTAACACAAAAATAATTATTAAAAATAATATAAAGCAAAGGTATCCCTGTTCTCCAACGTGAAGCATGGGGGTGGGGGGATTGTGTTGGGAAAAGGTCTGGGAAATAGTCCAAAATGGGCTACACTGGTGGGAGTGATGATCAGCTCAATCCATTTCAAGGGTCCTTAGCCATTAAGGTTATATATATGAAAAGTGAAAAGCGACACCTGGCTAGATGTAGTATGAATTTTAAGAGAGGTAAGAAGTGGGTAATTGAATGAGGAAAAAGGGGGAAATTATGTTGCGTTGAAACAAGAAGATGAGAATGGTCGGAAGGATATGGTTATGGTGGAAGGAGTGGATATACACACATTGCTGGACCCAAGGTCAAAGTTTACTTTAATATCTGAGAGACGATTCAAGAATTTGTTTAAAGGAAACAGAATTATGTATGGTGGCCATTAAACCAGGGGCATGGAGGTATTGCATAGGTATTTTGCAGCTTTTCTGACATGGAGCTGGTTTATAAAGATAGAAGACAGTGGGCAGAGTGTATATGATGACAAATGGCAATTAAGGACTAGAACGGTCTCATCAAAAACCTTTGTGGATCCAACAGGTGCCAAAAAAATGTATCCCAAATGCTATGGTGTGACTTTGACAAACCTGAAGCAGGGTGAGATGTGCTAGATTTTTCAAAGACCCTTCAAGAAGAGTTGGGATCCTCATGCTTGACATGGATTTTGCTTAAATGGCATGTCTGGATTGTATTGACTCTTTGCCCTTGATCTCTCCTGCTGGCCACTTTCTGTCCCTCCTTCCTAGCTCGTTTGTGCTTTACTGTGGCCGATCTACATGGGCTCCTTATGCGAAAGACCCTGTAAACTTCATTATGTGACTGGTACTCGTCCTTAATGTATTAAAAAAACAACAACAAAAGAGAAGAGTTGGGATGCACGAGACCAAGCTAGTGGAAGGGAGTGATACCTGCGGCACACTAGCTAAGACCGATTCATTTGAGGAATGCAGCAAAGTACTTCAAAGGTTGTACGGGGGGGGGAGGGGGGAGGATAAAGGAGGAAATGGTAGCAAATGAGTGGGGTTCTCCGGTGGTAATGGCAAAAGAATTACCAGGAATTATCAGGTTGGTTGTTGACCTGAGAGGCATGAATAGGGATGTGGTAGTAGATGGGCATCCTTCTGCCAAGGCTAGAGAGATGGTTACTCTTTTGGGTGGTGTGCATGAGTTCACGTCGTTAGATCTGCTGTCAGCAAATACCCAGATCAAACACTAACCTGAAACAAAACAAATGACCACTTTCATTACTCTCAAGGAAACATATAAATCTTATGAGATGTGTTTTTTGGTCCGGTGACTGCAAAGTCCATCCTTAAGACAGTCAAACATCACATATTTTGTGATTCCTGGAAATCCTTTTCTTCCACGGTGACATTTTGGTATCTGTGTAAAGAGTACAGGAGAAGATATGAGAACAGTACTGCAACTTGTCATAAAAAGATTACCGATAAAAAGCGACATGCAAATTTGGCAGAGAATCATTTAAATGTCATTTACATGTAGTGAGTGTGAGAAGGACTGAAATCTGAGGATTATTTTGGAACACCCAAGACAGATGATAGACACAATATTCATTTCCTGCCACGGTGGAATTGTATTCTAAATTTATCAAAATGGGATCGAATATGGCTACTTTGTTGCCCAATGTTAAAGTGGGGGAAAGAGCGATACAGTGGGATTGAAAATAAGACATTAGTTGTTTACTGAGAAATTATAAATTCAACTTTTTTCGATAGTGGAAGAAAGTTTGTGGTCCAGATGATTCGCAAACGTTTGGAAAAATGTTTATCAATAAGGAAATATATTGATTTTCAATGAAGATGCGCAGGTTTGGTGTCTCAGTTGCAATAGCAAACATTTGGCAGTTGTGCTGCAGTACGGACAGGAGCAGTAGACCGAAGAAATTGGTTACTGGGAAAAAATGAGCAAAAGGAAGAAAAGTAAGTTGTGAGGCAATGGGTAAGGATGAGGTTATGAAGAGGCTTGCAAAAGGTGTCAGGGAGATGTGCCCTTTAGTGACTGGAGGCCTACTACAGCAGGTCTTGGATGACGAAAGAGTTGTTGAAAAGTAATATACTGGTCAAGAGAGAAATTACGGCCTATACGAATAAGGGAAAGACTGAGGAGTTGATGTATGCAGATCTTGGAATAAAAAAAGCTAAACAGATTATTAAAGAGGATTGTTGTTAGACAATAGAAAAAGTAGGAAGCACGGTTGAGAGTTTTGCGATTCTACCATCAACAATGAAACAGCTACCCAGATTACAATGGGATATATTTAATCTGGATATTATGAATCAACCTGCAGGTGGACAAGGTTTTTCTCCATAAACATAATTAGTCGAGGGGTTCATTATTATTATTCCAAGTGGCCAAAGCATAAGATAGTTATGGATGCTCCTACTGGAAGTATCATCAACGTTTTACCAGAAGGATTTGCTAGATAAGGTTTTCCAAGGTATTTTCTAACAGACAATGTTATTTGAGTGTCTCAGGAAATGGACATGTTCTTGAAGTGCTGGTGGCTCGGTCATAAGTGCACAGCTCTATGTCATCCGGAAACAAATGGTAGGCAGAGAAGTTGACTCGAATGCTGCAGGAGGGAGTTCAGAGTTGCAGAGGATTGTGATGACTGGAAGTGTGAATAGCATGATAGATATCAGGCATGTAGTCTTACTCCCTATGTCACTATGAGGCTTCCACCATTTGAAGTGTCAAGGCGTCACAAGCTAAACATGGTATTGGACAGGGGCGGCTCCTCCATGTGGGCGGAGGAGCATCGCCCCACTACTTTCTCGCAGTGCGAGAAGCAGAAGGGTTTGGTTAGGGGCGGGTAGGGCTGCTCTAGTGCAGGGGAGGAGTGGCTTGCCCACTACTGAGGGCGCTGTTTGGTCGGCCCTCTGGGGCCGTCAAACCAGTCATGCGCACTCTGCCTTTTCTCTATGTAGGCTGCATGCAGCCTACATGGAGAAAATGGCCTCCCCATAGACGCCTGGCTGGTCGGCATCCCGACCAATCAACGCTGCCATTGCAGCATTGTGATTGGCTTAGGGGAGGGGAGGGAGGCTGCCTGCTTCCTGTTCCTGCCAGAGCCAGGAAAGCAGGAGCAGACCGAGCAGTGAAGACGCGGGACCCGGGAAAGGTAAGTTTTAATTTTTTAAAAATTATTATTTAAACTCCCCCCCGGCGCGTGACCCCCCACCCGCGAATCATGCCGGCCGTGACTGGTATTGGACCTTGGTTGGAGATGGATCAGGGAAAACTGTGTGAAGATGGGAGAAGGCAAAATAAAATAAAAGAGCAGAGACGTGGAAAGCTGCAGACGCAGATATGGGTTGCGAGATGAGGGTGAAATTTATTGGAACACTGATCTAGAAAAGAAGCAAATTCTCAGACCCAGTCAAGGATCAGCAATAATTCTAAGGTGCTGTCAAGACATCAGACGAAGAGTATGGAATTTGCAGAGAGTTGCATTGGTGAGAGATATGGTGGCAGGGCACGAGTCGGGGGTCCACGCGGGTGGACGGCGTCCCCCCCACTTCTTTCACAGGGTGGACGCCGTCCACCCTGCCAAGAAGTTGGGCCCCACTAAAAAAGATGCTGAATTCGTCCCGGTGTAATTTCCAAACACCGGGACACATTCAGCAGCGCCTGCACGTTGTTGTCTGCTTTCGATCACAACAACGTGAAGGCGGGGACGGGGCTCTCTTAGTTCTGACTCCTGCTGGGCCTATAACAAAGGCTGAATCGGAGGGGTCATCAGACCTCCTTTTGTTGGAGTTTCCTGACTGGCAGCAGTCAGGAGCCTCACACCTGATGCATATGCAGCAGAGGGGAAACAAAGGCTCGCACCTTGTTAGCACTTCACACATACTTAGGAGAGGCAGCTTTTCACTTTGTTCAGGCTCTGTTTAGGAGATATTCATGCACTGTAAGAATGTCAGATGTGTTGATCTTTCCCAGCATTTGCACAAAATAAATAGAATTTATATACGCTTATAACCCTTGAGGAGGCGTTGTAATAATTTAAATATCACTATTTCTTTTAAAGCACTATGGCTAGAGAAAGCTTAACGCTGACAAAAGGTAACATTGCTTTATATGTAGCGTACAAAAGTGTGAATCTTCTGCCTAAATCAGGAGGGTTTGCAAGTATACTCGAAATGTGCTCAAATGTACTCATGATACACCTGCTAAACATATATGTGAGGGCTTAAGATCTGATATCACTTCTTGTGATGCCAGTTCCTGTGATGTCACGCGCCGTGATGTCACGCGCCGTGATGTCACGCGCTGCGATGCCACTTGCATACTGATTAACTAGGTTAGTCCCCCCACTTCTTTTTTTAGGACTTGTGCCCTGTATGGTGGAGATTTAGGATGCAGCACAGGGTGTAATAAGATTTGGGGAAGTGGAGAAAGGAGATGAAATGGTGGGAAGGGGCATGCAAACTGGGGAAGTGTCCTTGCAAAATAATGCTTTTATCTTGATATATCATGTTGGCGAGTGTTCGTGTGTATGAGTGTACACTGGGTGTGTGTTGCAGGGTATATATGTATGCATTGGAAGGTGACAGGCAAAGGGCAAGTGTAGAACGAGTTTATGTGAATGGAATTGAGAATTCTATGAGATGTCACTTGCAATGGATCTTGTTTTATGTTTATGTATGCGTTTGGAGTGTAAAGCACCCCTGTTTATTTGCCTGTACGTATTTGAACAAGAATAAAGACAAGTGTAACATCGATATTTGCCTTGGTTTGCTAGAGCAAAGCTACACAATGTCTGGTCTTTTCTCTGGGTTCTGGTGCAGGTGGGGAATACTGGCCAGTGTCGCGGTTGGTCCTGTTTCTCCTCACTGTTACAGGGCACTTGGTGCCATTTCTTGCAATAAGCAGTTAAACGTCCATTCGTTTCCTGCCCTCCACAGTGGGAGTTGAAGGTGGTAGGATATTGTCTCAAGTACCATATAAGACATGGGCAATAAAGATGAATATCCAGTCAGGGGCAAGACTTTTGAAGAGAATACCTAGAACAATACACAGGTTTAGAAAAATAAAATAGATTACCCAGATCACTACAGTGAAAACTTGCACGGTCTGTTACTAACAGGGGGCTTGGGTTCGCCGCTCATTGAGTTGTTGAGAGCCAGTGGAGGCTCTCAACATTTTCTTTTTTACAACTCTTTTCAGGTTTAAATCTTTTTATTAAGTCGGCTGCCAGCATGTCCATGCGCATTGCAGAGAGGCTCAATATGTGGGTTACGCAGAACCCCAAGATAAACATTCAGCACCGGCAGTAACAAGAAAGGAGAAATGAAAAATTAACCAGAACACTCCCGCCCCCTCCCGTGGCCCCCCCTTCCCCATCCACTGCCTGTAAGGTATACTGTTGTGTCGTGAGGTGTCTCTACTATGGCGGATCCCGCCGGCTAGTCGTGTCTGGTGCAGTAAGGCGCAGCAGGCGCAAATATCTGGGGCATGTCAGTTCTCGAAATTCCTGAACCAGGAGAGTTAAGAATGGCTGCCAGAGCTCGCTGAACGTCGAGCCTTTCCCCGCTAACGTGAGAGAGATCTTTTCCATCCCCAGTATGTGCCACAGCCGCTTCAGCCAGCCTGTGTGAGTTGGGATCCTGGGGGTCTTCCAATGTATTAGTATGTTCTGCGTGGCTGTACCCAAGGCTAATGTTATCTGTCGGCCTGTTCTGGACTTTAGGGGGTATGTGAGAGGATTCAGGACGCCCAAGAGCACGTAAGCTGGGAACCTGGGGAGCTCCGTGTCGAGGTGTTTGTCGATTTCGTCCAGGATTTGAGACCAGTAATGTTGTAAGTGTTCACAGTCCCAAAGGAGATGAACCAGCGTTCCCTTTTTCCCGCACCCTCTCCAACAGTCTGCGATGTGCTTAGGGTCCATCTGATGTAGCCATTCAGGGTTGTAGTACCAATAGGATGCTAATTTAGTTAGTGTTTCTGTGAGACCCATATGGCTTGCGGTATGTCGCGCCCTGTAATATACCCCTTCCCATTCTTTGCTGCTAAGTTCTCGGCCGAGGTCCCTCTCCCAGTGTGTACGGCCTGCATTGTATACGTGTGTATATCGAGTGATCAGCATTTTATATAGGTACGAGAGCAATTTCTTGTTTGAGGACCGTGTAACCAGCCACCGTTCATAAGGAGTGAGATGTCTGTGTACCTGTGGTCTGATGTCCGGGTGTAATGCCGAATGTCTTATCTGCAAATAACGCAGCCTTTCGGACTCGGGCAGGCCATAATCGGATCTAAGCTGGGTGAAGGAGATGATGCCGTCAACGTCAAACAAATGGCCCAGCGCACGGCACTCGGAGGCTCTCCATAGTGGAAAGGACTTCTCTCCTACCCCTGGGCTGAAGTCTGGATTATCAAAGAGTGGTGTGAGGGGGGAGGGGAAGGTAGTCAGTCCATATCTCCTACTGGTCTTGTCCCATGTAGCTAATGTGGTGCGGGTGATGTAGGAGGAGTAGAGATTGGGCGGTCTCTGTGATTTCTTAAGGAAGGGGACCTTCATAAAGGGAGGTGCCCGCCACTGCTCGATCCTGGAATAGCCAGTGCTTCTCCGACTCGGTGCGGCTCCATTCGACCAGATGCAATTGCGCGGCTTTGTAATAGAGAGTAATATCTGGGATCCCCAGCCCCCCCTCGTTAGGCGGCAGGAAGCTGACTGTGCTCTTCATTCTTGGTTTCCGGCCCTGCCAGATGAAGAGAGAGAGTTCCGACTGTACCCGACGCAGCCAACCAGTAGGTGGCTGCAGGGGGAGAGTCTGAAAGATGTAGAGAATTTTGGGTAGGACAGTCATTTTGATAGCTGCAATGTGCCCTAGCCAGGAAATAGGGTAGTGTTTCCATCGCTGCAAATCAGAGCGGATTTGCGTGTGTAATTTGGCATAGTTTACCGATGTCGTGGCCTGTAGTGTGGGCGCTAAGAGAATTCCCAGGTATGGGACAGTCCCGTTAGACCATTGTATGGGATGCCGGTTTTGGAGGCGTGTCTGCGTCTGTGGTGAGAAAGACGCATTTAGGGCCGTGGATTTCATGATATTTACTTTGAAACCAGAGGCTTTTGGGAAAGCGTGCAATTCCCCCAGAAAGGCCCCCAGGGCGGTCTCCGGATCCGCCAGGGTAACAAGGACATCATCCGCATAGAGGCTAATAGTGTGGGTGTCACCTCCAAAACGGATGCCAATAATTTGTGGGTGCTCTCGGACTCGCTGCACCATCGGTTCCATGTATAAGGCAAAGAGCAGGGGCGACAAGGGGCACCCCTGTCTAGTGCCTCTACTGATGGGGAACGGAGCAGAGGTATGGCCGTTGACTCTCACCGAGGCGGTGGTTGAATGGTAGCAATTTAGGATGAGCGTCCTCATTCTCTCTCCCAGGCCTATGAGAGTCATGACCCGCTCTAGGTAGGGCCAGTGAACCCGATCGAAGGCCTTCTCGGCGTCGATGGTGAGCAACATATAGTCCCCTGGAATACGAGACGCCTTCTCTATGAGATGGAGGACCCTCTTGGTGTTATCCCTGGTCTGTCGCTGGGGGATGAACCCGGCCTGGTCGGGATCTATGAGCCCGGGCATATAAGGAGCTAGCCGAGCCGCGAGTATTCCGGTGTAGAGTTTCAGATCGATATTCAGGAGAGAAATCGGCCTATAGGCCCCGCAGGTAGTCTTATCCTTCCCTGGTTTAGGGATTACCACAATGGCGGCCTCCAGCATAGATGGGGGAAATCGCCCCTGGGGACGCGAAGGAATTAAAAAGTCTGGTCAGTAAAGGGGCAAGTGTAGGGCAGAATTGTTTATAAAAGGCTGCAGTGTAGCCGTCTGGACCTGGGGATTTGACCGGTTGAAGTCTAGAAATGGCCGCTATGACTTCTTCGATTCTCATCTGTCTCGATGTCCCGGAGTCAGTGTGGGAAGGAGGGCCTGCATCAAGTATCCATCTATATCCTCCTCCGCCAGCGACTGCCCGTTATATAACTGTGCGTAAAAATCTCAGAACGTCTCGGCAATAGCAGCGTCGTCCGAAATCGCTGTCCCCCCTCGATCCCGAATTTCTTGAACCCCTTGGAGTTGTCGAGCCTCTCTCAATTTATGTGCTAGGAGCCGCCCGCACCTGTCTTCCCCCGACGTAGAAAGAGTGGCGCAAGCGTAGTGCAGCATACTCTGCCCTGTCCCGATCGATAGCCGCTAGCTGAGCTTGGCCCGCCGTCAGTTGGCGCCAAATGCGGGGGGCCCCGGTGCGTTGATGCATTTGTTCCAGTTCCCGCACTTTCTGTGTGAGATCCTCCCTCTTAAGCTTGCGTTCCGCATTATCTGCAGACGATATGGCGATGAGTTCGCCCCTGATCACTGCCTTCAGGGCCTCCCACCTGGTGGACATGCGTGTGTCAGGGTTGTCGTTATGTCTTACGTACTCGTCAAGTGCTTTCTGTATCTGGGCAACCACATCTGCATGTTGCAGAAGGGTGTCCCGTAGACGCCACCGTCTCGCTGGTCGTGTAATGGGTGCTAGGGTCAGGGTGGCCACCACCGGTGCGTGGTCGGACAGCGCCGCTACCAGAATGTCCACTGACTGTGTAATGTCGCGAAGCGCTGTTGAGCCTATCAGATAGTCAAGACGCTCATAGGTTTTATGGGCGCTAGAGTAGTAGGAGTATTCTCGGAGCTGCGGGTGAAAGCGTCTCCAAAGGTCTACTAAGCCTAAGTCATCGAGCCGGGCCAATCCTGCATGGGACAGAGCGCCTACCTGACCTGTGCGTTGGGCAGACCTATCTAGGTTGTTGTCGAATACCAAGTTGAGGTCACCCCAAAGTAAGATTCCCTTTTCTGTCGTCGCAGTAGCTTCAGGCGCCGTATGGAAGAACCATTCCGGTCCTTAATTGGGTGCGTATATGGACCCCATAACCAGGTTGTGTACCCCGATCGTGAACTGGTACGTAAGCAGCCTACCCTTAAGTTCTGCCACCTTGTGTGTCACCTTCCCTTTGAATGTCCGGGAGACTAAGATCGCTACCCCTGCTGTCTTGGAGGACATCGATGAGAAGAATTGTGTGGGGAACGCGTGGGACCTGAGTCGATGACAATCTTTCGGGAGGAGGTGCGTCTCTTGCAGGAGGTAGATATCAGAGCCAGAACACTCCAGATAGGAGAGGATGGCCCGGCATTTGACAGGGTTATTGAGCCCTCTCACATTAAGCGTGAGGACTCCGAGTGTGTTAAGTGGCATTCAGGGCCTTTGGGCTACCATGCGGTGGAGGGTCCTGGAATAGAGCCCATGTATGCTAGTCGCTGTGCCGCTATGAGGGACACCTAATATACCCAACGCTTGGCTGTGGCGATCAGAGGTCAGTGGATGGGAAGCCCCAAAAACAATGGAAAAAGGAAGAAAACAAAAAAACCCTGCAGTGGTTGGCGCAACGGGCGCCGAGAGAAGTTCGAGAAGTATAGTTCAGTCCGTCACCCGTAGACGATCGGCAATGTGTCTTCATGGGGGCCATGTTGTGGCCAAGGTTGCCCCCCATGCCCCCGCCAGCCGCCCAACAGCAAAGCCAGGAAGAATCAGCGGACTGTGTGCCAATCACGGGGACTGTGTCTTTGCCAGGGCCTCCGGCAGGGCGTCCAACACCGCTTGCTGGCCTTTAGAGATTTCCGTAGGGTCGGGCCGTTTGGTGCGGCGTCACCTTCCGTGTTGCCGCCAGTGTGGTCGTGCATCTCCCGACTCGTGAGTAGGGCTGCCGCCTCCCTCTGTCGTCCGGGATATCAACACCTAGCAGTCGGCTTGCCTCAGAGAGGGAGCGGAGTTGGTAGAGCTTACCATCCAGCCGGAAGATGAGTCTATGAGGGGAACCTGTTGAGGATGCCAAGGGTCGCCTCTCCTTGGGGCCCGACGGTTCCCGCCTCCCAAAGTGTCCGAGCTCCTTTAGGCAAGGGGTTATGGAGCCACACCCCTGGTTAAGCCCGAGTGCGTGGTGCTATGTGGTGACTGGCTCCTAGCCGTGGTGGTCCAACTCCGCCGGCAGGTCCCAGGCCCGCGTGCCTCGTGTGTGGTGGCTGCTTGATTCCAGTGAAAGGGCCGCGAGCCTGCGCTCCCCCAGCTCAAATCCGCCACCTGGGTCGAGCGGGGGGCCGCACAGTACGCCCACAAACCGCACCCGGACCTAGCCGGGACGCTTCCTTAGGCCGCCGGGCCGCTTCCGTAGGCCGCCGGGCCCCACCCTCGGCGGTCGCCTCTAATGGCGGTCGCGCTTGAAAGTCCCCGGTCGCAGCCATGGACCCTGGTGTAGGTGAGCTGCGGCCCTATCAAGGCCAGGTGAGTCCACGAGATGGAAGAACCGCTGGAGTGCTGCGGGTCGCCCCGTCTGGGAGCCACCAGGCTGTTGAGACCGGGCACACCTCGAATGGCGTCTGATCTGCCGGGTCGCCCCCTCCGCGCTGTGCTCGGGTATCTGCGCTCCCCTTGGTCTGATGTGAGGGCTTCCCCAGTGCCCTTCGCCCAAGTCCAGTGGGGGTAATGCGCTCTAGGCCGTATGAGCAATGGCCGTTCCCCGGGCTCCCAGGTCCGCGCTGCTGTGCCGGCCCAACCCCCGGTACCTGCTTCTAGTGCCAGTCGCAGGCCTCTCCCGATGCCCCTTCGCTCGCCTGCAATATCCCAGCTTGGGGACGCCTCCGGCAGCAGGGCCCGAATCCGGCCGTTCCCCGGCCCAAGTCTGCTGCCGGTCCTCTCCCCAAAATGGCGGGCGCATCACTCCCAACAGGCCTCCCGGCGCGGCCCCGTGTCTGCAGGCCCTCATCTGGGGCACGCTCACCGCCTCCATTTCAGTGCTGGGTCGTCCAGGCAGCAAGCGGGTGTCCCACGCGGCGTCCTCGGGGGTCTGGGCCTCTCCCGCGCTCCGAGCCTCGGCTCCGCCAGGCCGCAGCCCTGAGACGGATCCCGCTGCGTCGTTCTCTGGAGCGAATGGCAGTTTGTTCAGGCGGTCTCCGATCACCTCCCGGGTCCCGGGAGTAGCCGCTTCTCCAAGGCACCTTCCTCGGTACTTCCAGCTGCTGTAGATGGCCCAAGGCCGGTGCTTTACCGGGCCGCCGACGGGAGAGACAGACAAGCACGTCCTATCTCTCCGCCATCTTGACCACGCACAACTCTTTTTATTGAAATGAAAAAACACACTACAGCAATGACAGCAACCATCAGCATATTCAGCAGTATGGTAGAACAATGACAAAGAGCCTTTACAGGTATTGTTTGATGTCCCAGGTGCTACCCCCTGCCTTCTATCCTTCTCGACGGGGCTATTTCCCTCGCTTCTATTGCTCCACAGCATTCAGATCAAATCTCCCAACAGGTGTACACAGCATCTCCCTGTTCTCATTCCATCGACCCCCACACCCTCATCCATTTATGCGGACACCCTCTCCCCTCATAGACCACCTTCTCTGCTTGCATGCACCAATCCATGTAAAATTCCCAGTCCTGCAGTGTCGGTGCAGAGGCAGCTCTCCACATCCTTGCTATATTTCATTTGTCTACAGTGAAACCAAGGGTGACCCACAGTTTATCAGTTGCTTCCCATACATTTAACAAACACCACTTTGGTGAAATCTCCATGTCACCCCCACATATGTGCATCATACTTGTTGCCACCGCCTTCCAATAGGGCTGGAGCATTGAGCAATCCCACAATAGATGGAAAAGTGTACCTTTCAGTCCGCATCATCTCGGGCACCCCAGCGACTCAGCCCTCCCCATCTAACCTTGGTTGTGGATGAGTAGTAAATTCAGTGTAGGACTTTCATTTGCACCAATCGAAATCAAGAGCGTATGACCACCTCCCTGGGGGATGCCAGTGCCTCCTACCACTCATCATCAAGTTGCCCCAGGTCTTACCCTCATTTATCTCTGAGGCGCAGCAGAGGGTCTGGGGCGTTGTTAATAATTTTACGATCAGTCAAGGAGATGGCACGTCAATGCATGAATTCATCGAGTAACCTGTCCTCTAGCGGTGCAGCCTCCGGCAACTCCATTCCCTTTGGTATCACTCCCCCAGGGCATGTCTAATTTGATGATATAGCTATGACTCTGTGGGAGCCAACTGATATTCCCTGCTAAGGTCTTCGAAGGATTTCACCACTCCATCTGCCCACAGGTCCTTGACCTGCGAGATACTTATTAAGTCACATTTCTTAAAGCTGTGGTATTTGGCCAGTATGCACAGTTGCGCGGTGTCCCACAGTGGGGTCGCCTGGGTAATTTTACCACACCATCCTAGCACCGCAGTTGCGACATGCCAAAGTCTCACCGTAGTTGCTGTCAGGTTCGGACAAGAAGTGTAGCACCTCTCCCCATAGAGCGCTCTAAAGTATCCCCCCGGCTGCATTTTCCGACAATCCATTCTATAGGCTCGGTTCTCATGAAGGAAGTAGACCCATGGGTTTATCACCACCAGTTGGGCCGCCCAATAATATTGTTGTAGAGTAGGGAGCGATATACCCCCGTCATACCAGCCCAGACACAACTTGGCTAATGATATCCTAGGGGCCACACCATCCCAGAGGAGTGTCCGAGTGAGTGTCTGTATCACTCTAAAATAAGTTGGGGTACCAGAAATGGGGCAATATGCAAGATGTAGAGGATGCGTGGCAGCGCCATCATCTTGAACAATACCGCCTTCCCTAACATGAACAGGGGTAAGGCCTTTCACTGTTGGGCATCACTTCTCAGTCTTTGTAGCAGGGGTTCCAGATTGTGCTCCTGAAAGGCCTGTGGGTCCCTAGTTATAAACATCCCTAGGTATCGAAATCCCTCAGTGACTACTCTGTTCTCGTAGCATCGAGGAAGTCGCACGTCTGTCCCACTAAGTATATAAATTAAAGACTTGTTCCAACTTATTGAGTAGCCGGAGTATCTATGATATAGTTTGAAGATATGCAGTATTCTATGAAGTGTGGTGTATGGGCTCGCCACAAAGTAGGATGTCGTCTGCATAGAGGGAGATCCTGTCCTCCCAGTCTTCCAGCCATTTAAGCCCTCCAATTACAGTATCTTCTCGTATCCAGACCGTCAGGGGCTCGAACACCAGGGCGAATATCAACGGAGAGAGGGGACAGCCCTGTCTCGTGCCCCTCCAGAACTGGAAGGTGGCTGGCATCCCTCCGTTCACTGCTACCAGTGCCAAGGGATCCTTATTTAGTCAATTGATCCAATACAGAAATTTCGGAAAAAATCCCTGTTTCTCCAAAACTGAGAACATGAAAGGCCACTCAATAGTATTGGATGCCATTCGAGCATCTAAGGAGACTACCACTGTATCTTCCTGAATTGTGGATGCGCGGCCCAGTACCCCATATAGACGCCTTAGGTTCAGTGCTGTGTTTCTATTTGGCACAAAACCAGATTGAACTGGGTGTATGAATGTGTTACTAATCAGGGACAGTCTAGTGGCTAACAGTTTGGCCAAATCTTGACTTCCGCGTTAAGAGGTGAAATTGGCCTGAAGAAGAGCACAGTTCTGGTGGTTTACCTGGTTTGTGAATGACTACAATTTTGGCTAATCGCTGATTGGCTGGTAGTGTTCCAATTTCACGACTTTCCTGAAACATATTTTTGAGGTAAGGGATGACCTTAGATGCAGTGAGTTTATACAATTCGATGGGAAAGCCATTAGGGCCCATCACTTTCCCCACATTTAGCGCACGGATGGCTTGAGAAATCTCTAAAGATGTGAGGTCTTGCTCCAAAAGGTCTCTATCAGCAGTCGCTAGTCTAGGCATGTTAAGCCTGTGGAGTAGCTCCCTTGCTGCATCTAAAGAGACCTCAGAAGATGGGGTGTATAGTGCAGTATAATACTTAGCAAATTCGTCTGCAATACGTTGTCTGTCTCTCACCCGCTCTCCCACAGCAGTCATTATTTCAAACAACCATTGTGACGACATCTTTCTCCTGTCCAACCATGCCAGGAGTTTACTTACTTTATCACCCACTTCAAACAAACGACATTGTGCTGCTCTATAACCAGCCCTGGCTGTCTCCTCCGCTACCGCTTTGTATTCTTTCCGTTTGAGCACCAGGTAATGTTGAATATCCCCCTGGGTCTCAGAGGGAGGCTTAGCTTCTAATTTCTGAATTTCTTGTTCAAGCGAGAGCAACTTTGCTGCTTTTTCTTTTTTATAACCCACAATTAGGGAGATGCCTTGACCCCTTATTACAGTCTTAAAGGCTTCCCAAAGGTCCCCCGCCAATTCCACCGACCCTCATTGTCCCTAAAGTAATTAGCAGCAGACTCCTAGAGGGCCGTTCTTATATGTGGAATTCTAAAGTACCAGGGGTTGAGGGGGGGGGGGAGGGGTATGTGTCCTCCCTCCCTTTGCTGCCGACCGAACATGGCTAAAATGGGGGAATGGTTGAAGACACCCCTTGCTAAGTGGTGGATATCACTGAATGACAGAAGCTGCCACGCCAGGGCAAATATATAATCCAGCAGGGAGGTGGATCCATGTGCCCCGGAGTAGAAGGTATATTGATGGGTCGTGGGGTGAAGAGTCCGCCATACATCAACCAAGCCAATTCCCCTCAGAAAATCCGACAACAATTTACCCGCTGTCTCGCTTCTATGCGCGGGCCCACAGTCCATCTCTTCATCGACGACTGCATTACAGTCACCTCCCACCAAAAATTCACCCTCTGGAAGATTGAAAATAAAAGAACTCAAGTCCGCAAAAGTCGAGGTTTGCAGTTCAGGCGGCACGTATAATGAGATAAGAATAAAAAGTCGCCCCTCCCAGTATCCCGTGAAGGCACCAAATCGACCAAGAGTGTCGTGCGTAACATGTCCTATGGTGAAAGTGAAGGAGTTGCGGAGTAGGCTGCCCACTCCCCTGGAACCCCATGTATACCCCTGCATGTGCCACTAACTTATAGCCCCATCTATTTAATGCACAATAGGTGGTTCCCTAGAGATGTGTCTCTTGTAGGAAGACCACATCTGGGGCATGTCTCTTCAAGTACTGCAGGACTATACTCCGTTTTATCTGGTCCCCTAAGCTGTTGACGTTCCAAGTGAGGAGCTTGAAACTACATGTCAGTGCAAGGATCGCCATTGGAAACACACAGCAGATGTCTACACGTGGGGTTGCGGGTCAGGGTCACAAGGGCCATTTGTTGCCTGTCTATCTCCCCAGCTGTGAAAGATGTGTGTGGCCTCAGTATTACAGCAGGTATACCCTGGGACATTCTTATTGACATCACTAATTTCTTATTGCTGTAAGAGCCGTCATCACTGCAACAAACAGTTAACCTTAGAAAAAAGAAAAGAAAAAAAAAAAACAACAAAGACTCTCTCCCCCCCCTGCCTCCCTGCATAGTGGACTTAAAACGGATAACTTGGGAGAGTGCCTGTCAAACCCCCTCCCCCCTTGTTACCTATTTGTAGAGGAGCGTAGACTCGGCAAGGAGTCAACCAGTCATCGTACCCCCTTTCCTGAAGCAAATATTGTCCCCTTCAATTCGAAAGTCAATTACATCGGTGTGTTCTAGACAGTTCAAGTTAAACAATACCTCTGCCTCACCACATCTGAGGGAGGGGGGGGAAACTCACCCATCCATACTCCCCCGCCGCCCGCCCCCGCCCTGAATTCGCCACCGGCACCAGAGGTCACCCGAACCCAACACTGGATCAGAGGTAAGTTCGGTCCACACATCGGACATAAGATATTACGGTGTCTGACTCTTCAGCCGCCCCCTCTTCATTTCGATGTTGACTCTGTGTGGCGAGATCCTTTTCCTTCTGGATTTTCCGAGCTCGGGATTGTTTGTCTTTAACCGGCCTCCAGCCATCTAAACAGTTTCAAGCCTCTTCGGGTGTTTCAAAGAACCATGTTTTACCTTCTGCTTCTACCCGGAGTTTTGCCAGGAAAATCAAAGTGTATTTCAGGCCTCGGTCACTCATGGTCTTCTCAACTTCCAGGAAAGAGCGCCTTAATTTCTGAACACGGAGGATAAAAATCTGGAAAGAACGTGACATTGGCGTTTTCAAGCTTGAGTGGAGGTGCGGCTCGGGCCGTCTGTAGGATCACACCCCTATCTCTGTAATAAAAAATCTGCGTTACAATTGGACGCGGGGGGACCCCTGTTTTTGGTGGGCCTTCTGGTACTCGGAGTGCTCTCTCTACCAAGAAGTAATTGGAGAGTCCGCAAGGCTGTAGTTGTTTCAGCACCTGGTCTTCTACGAAGAGTTCGGTCGATGAGCCCTCTGCTCATTCCGGCACTCCCAATATGCGTACATTATTGCAGCGTGACCGCCCTTCAAAGTCCTCCACTTTGGCGTATAACACATTGGAGGTTCTCCGCAGTTCTTGCACTTGAACTTTGGGTGCCTTAGTTTCAATTTGTAGTGTGGCAATCGAGTCCTTGGCCAATTTCACCCAAGCGCCCAGGTTGCGCAGGTCAGCATGCATTACAGTGACTTCTGCGGTGACTGCATTGATCTTACCCTCCAGGGTCACACGTATCCCCTGGATCGTCGCCATGATGTCCTGTAGTCTCGGTTCCCCTTCTACCGCGGGCACTAGGTATTGCCGCTTTCACCCCCCCGACCCCCGGGGCCAACACCTCGGGTCTGGCCCGGGCGTACTTTTCCATCTTACTCTGGTGTGTCCCACGGACTCCCATGTTGCTGGACATCGTTTTGTTGCACTGCCCCATCAAAATCTCAGCAGTTGTAGATGTGCCCCGATCTGGTATTCGAGGGAAATCAGGGAGGGCCACTGTAGCTAGAGGAGGAAGAGCGCCCCCCCCCCCAGAGCGTCCGCTGCCTACCAGAGGGCTAATGGGTCACCTCCATGGCCTGTTGGAAGCTCGATGTGGCTCTCCACCGCCCCAGCCGGTCTCTGCAACCAGGCTCCTCCAAACTTGGCGGGGAGGCCAACGGATGCCCCCCCCACGTCATCACTTTTGCTCCAGGTATAGCGTCGGAGCAGTCGTATCAGGTGTTCAGCCCCTCGCGAAGTCGGTCTTTGAATCTCTCCGCTGATTGCACCTCCGTAATCGGGCTCCATCGCCAATACAGCCTGTGACTTCACACCCTCTAGCAGGTCTCTGTCAGCAGTTGCACCTCCGGAACTCCGATTCTTCCGGGAAGGGCACCGCCAGTCGTCTCCCGGCTCCACACACCTCGCGCTGTGGCGAGTGCTCAGCGGGGTCAGGATAATGGCACGGATAGATTGGGGTTTATACAACGGGTGGCCGGAGCTCTGTTACAATGCAGCCATCTTGCTCGGCTGCTGGCCACGCCCCCGGCTCTCGTCATTTTGAGCAGCACATTGGCCAGCACCACATAACTTGCACATGTCTACCATCAAACCCCACGAAGGGGTGGGCAGCGCAGGCACGAGTTAGAAGGCTAGTAATGCGATTGCCTGACTTTGTTATGGACGCTCACTTTGCTCTCCCAAATGCCATTCCTTACTTTAGGATTATAGTTGTGATACAAAACTGTTCTGGCCTACTTTAAAATTCACATTTCTCAAACAGACTGCCTTTTAAGAAAGTTAAGGCAACTGTTGCAGAGATATCTGTGTCCCATCAGGCATCGATGCTGAGGCGATAGCTCAAGTGGCTAATTCAGTGCGGCAGAGATTTAGATATAAAAATGCTGATCACAGGTTTGAATTACCATAAAATGACTTAAAATGATAATATGTCCACTACAGAGCACTGATGGTAACCTGCAGGTCAAAGGTCCATAACATATTCCTAGTAAGATTTCTCAGCGGGCAAATGTGTTTGTTCCAGAGATCCATGTATAACCCACAGGTCACAAGTTCTAATCCTATAAGATAGCTCAGTGGGCTATGCACCCACTGAAAGAATGTGTGTAACTGGCATAAGATTAAATATTTACAGATTTTAACTAAATCTCCCTTCTCCCGATAGTACTATTGCGGCTGGTAGTAATTAACACTAAGTATTATTTTCTATGTAAATGGTCATTATAAATCTAGTTTCTCAGAGGAACGTACTTTGGGGGCGATCACAAACTGGTCACGTGTCTACCCGGAACACCGACTAAGAAGTCTGTCTAGGCCTGATCTTACCAAAGCCAGAACGCGTTAGGAACGTGGTTACATTTACTCAAATAAAATTATCTCCGCCAGAAGTATCCATCCCCCAGAAAACTGGACACCAGGAATGTAGCTTGGTCAGTAAGATTGGGGGGGGGGGGTTCGAGCATCAGATTTTCAGACAATCACGCTGACATATAAAGTTAAAACACATTATACGAGAGCAGGGAGCAGAAGAGGAGTTTAGGGGTCAATGGGAAGGAAAAGGAATGCAGATTAGTTGAGGGAACTAAGTGAGGGAAAACACAGTATTTTGTAAGCTTACCAACATTTTTGAAGTCTTTCAAAACAGAGAAAGAGAGAGTGTGCATTTTTGTCTCTGTATGTAAAATTTCTAGTGAAATCAGGCGGACACCTCACCATACCTGACTGGAAGCACCTGTACCCAAATAATTACCTAAAAATAAATGTATTATGGGGTGTAGCACCCCAAACACCCCCCGGAATCTATGCCCCTGCTGGACATGAGTTTTGGGGGGCTGTCTATTCTATGTTCTTGCTGTGCATCTCTTGCAGCCGACTTCTACCATTTGATGTAGGCTCGTCCCTGCATCGTTAAAACCTGGGAACATGCTGTCCCCAGATTTAAGTCCACCCTAAGCAGAAGGACTTGTGTAAGCCTGAGATGTGCCTGCTAAGATTAGTTCAACCCCCGAGGCAGTTCCCACCACAGGAACCCCTCACCAGTGGACTCTCAAGCCCCACCAGGTCAACTGGAAGTTCTACTGGGCATCGTGTAGAATACACTTTATCCAAGCACCTCTTCGGGCCACTTTTCGGCCTCCAAGCGGTCAAGCTGAAGACCAACTAGGGACCCTAAAGCTCCCCCAAAGAAATGCGACAGATCACCCAGAAGGCATACACTGCCACCTTCCACTTCACTCAGCAGAGAGGGCCCCCCCCCCACCTGCTGAGTCACTGCTGGGCAAGGCAGGCCTCCTGAAAGGCTTCACCCATGAAGGTTGGTGCACCTGGCAGAAGTTTGCCAGGTAAAGTCCTCAACAGCTGGCTCTTAAGACAGCCCAAAACGACAGTCCCAGACAGAAGTGGTTAGCACCAACTCAGGCTCATGCACAGGTGCACCTGCCTTCTGCTCCATCATGCTGGGGGTGCCACTACCAGCCAAACCAATGCATGGCATGCCAGGACTTAAAAGGGCCTAAGAGCTGCACCCTAAGATTCATACACCTACGGTGCATCAGGCAGAAGTCTGCTAAGGCAGAGCACCTGCAGCCAGACCTTCTGACAGCTCAAAGTGACAATCCCAAATAGATGTGCGTCCTTATCTTCAAATTGAAGCCCAGGGTCCCTTCACTCCCAGTGGGCTAGCCGACCTCCTGCTCACCCTCCATGTACAGGGCCTCCGCCTCTTTCCTGAGGTCTGAACCCACAGGATCCACCTTGCTGATCATCGCCACAGCCACCACCTTAGCTTCTAGTAAAGCACTGACCTTGCAGTCTTCTACCCTACCTTGACATCTTAGGGTCCACCACTAACCCATCCCAGGAATATGGGGAGTGCACCACCTCCTCTCTGATCTTTTCAGGGTCAGATCACTACACCTACCTCAGCAATCACCCCCCCCCAGTCGGAAAATCTCTCAGGGACCACCCCACTCTCCTGGTGTGAAACCCTAGGGGGGTCACTAATTCCCTCCCCCACCCTTCCAGTGGTTTCTGGCCGGCACAGTCTCTACAACAGGAATGACTCGCAGTGGAAACCGTCACGGGAAATCTGCCTTGCCCATGGCAAGAGTGAAATGAAATGAAATTCGTGCTTGTAAAGCGCACTTATACCCCCAAAGGGGTGTCCTGGCGCTGTACGCATACCGCTGTGGAACCCTTCCTGGCTTTTCCCTGTGAAATGTCCACTCCTGGGCACCCCCAAGGTGAAGGCAGGCATCCCAGCGCTGGTGGGGCCGTTGTGGAGATTAAGCAAGCTATTGCCCAGAGTTGCAGAGTGGGACCCATGATTAGAATAGGCACCGAGGCGAGAATTATCAGGTCCGAGGAAATTGAGCCCAAGACCCGCCGAGGTGGGAATTGAACCCTGGTCCCGGGCCAAATCTCTGCATCAGGGTCTGCCGCTCTAACCATTGAGCCACACTTCTCCACAGAGTGGAAATTTCCCGGAGCCCTCATTCACCTCTTACGGCCCAAGAAGCAGGGCCCACCCCTTCACCCAAATCTATCGTGTGGGCACCTGTCGCAGTCCCTAAACCTATAGGGAAGTACTCTCCTCATACAGGCCTACTATATGGAGTGTTGCGGTTCAAAGGACACTCTAACCTTGAACACTATATTGGAAACAGTGTGGGAAAGCCCACCCCACCATCATATCATTTCAAAATTTAAACCAGTCATAATAAACACAGTTAATACATCAACCAGCGATCTATATTTTCACATGACGTGTGCAGGGGCCTTCCTTTCCCACCTCTTCAGTTCACATAACCAAACCTTTGAACCTCTTTCAGAGCCTTGCACATTATTGCATGGGTAATGCGCGGCAAAACTGAAATTATAAAAATATTTATCAATGCGTACCATAACTGGATACTATTAATCCCAGCACTGAACAACAATGTAAGAAACTGGGTTATTCGTTGTGCAGGATGGGAGGCCTGCACAATTAATAGGGCCTTAATCTACCTTCATGAGAAACAAGCACCCCATTGCAGCACTGGACTCTCTCTCTGGGTAGCGAAGCAGAGCAGTCCGAGGCTTACTCAGGAGATGTGAATTGGGCTAGTAATCACCATTCACTGGCATGCAATAATAACACTCAAATGATTGTCCAGTCAGTCATTTTTCTTTGTAAAAGGAAAAGTACATTTATTACCATACACACTACTAAATACTGTGCATTAATTTACAAATATATGCAATAGATAGATGAAAATTTCACTTGAGGACATTCTGAAATCACATTTGACCCCCATAATCACAATTCCCACCACCCATACCAGATAGAACATCACAATATAAGTGGTGTGTCACTTTGGAGGCAGCAGGACTTTTTTGGTTTGCGGCGGGGGGGAGGGGGGGGTCACCACATATTAAACACAATTATCAAGTTAGTGTTCACTGAATTTAGTAAACAAGTTTAAATGCATTCGTTATTAATAGGCATTAACTTGTTCATCAACACAATTGTTAATAAAGTATTAGCATTCAAAACATTAAACATGTGTTAGAGTCTTTCTTTTACTACTTTAGGCCACATAATGCAGCCAGAGGTCCAACCCCCGGGGATCCCTGCACGTCCAAGCTGGAGAGCAAAAACGCTTCAGCTCTGAGAGTGCCTGAAATAAAGGAACAAGCATTGGCATAGCCAATAGGTCTCGCTTTTGGGACCTTATAAGTATTTAGTTAAGCAGCACAATATCCTTGGTGCAACAACATCAACTGTTGCATGGGTAAACACTTATAAGGTCCCAAAGCGAGACCTATTGGCTATGCCAATGCTTTTTCTGTATACTTCAGTTCAACACCTTAAGTGGGACGGGTATTCCCAGACGTGGGTCCCTTACACACTGCGCCACTGCAGCCAAGTTATACCCAAATGATAAGCTCCAACATGGGCAAAACCAGACTTGTGTTGCTTGTGTTCCGGTTCAGGCAGAACCTGGCCTGGCAGTTTGAGATGGGCTGTTCCCACCGGAGTAGGGTCCAGAATGTTCTGCAAATGTCTGGGTCCAAGCTGAGGTGGCTTGTGTGCAAAATAACAGGGATGTGGCCCCAAGTAATTTACCAGTGGCTGAGCTTAATTCAAGCATTCCATCCATCACTTTTTCTATTCTTCAGATCTTGTTCAGCGTCATGTAGCCTATACCATCTTCCGTGTGCCACCTATTGTACACAAGTTTTTAGTATCTTATTACAGTGTCATGGACAACATCTCTGACAGCCGAGTCATGACAGTGCTGATCCAATATAGCTTCTTTCTTTTAATTCTGGGACCTGTAGTCTTGTTTATGCCATTATGAAACAGGCCTACAAGTCGCAGAATTCGAAGAAAAAAGTTTGGCCTAGACCAGCATTTCACTGTGGACCTTGGAAAATTGGCAGCTACGCCTAACAACTGATGTAAGTTGCGCAAACTTCTGGGAATATGGGAGAGGGCTAGGAGAGAAAAGCACTAGAAGTGGGGAAAAGTGGTATTAGGAATGAGGGAGGTCAGAGTTGGGCCCACAAGAGGTGGGTCGCGAGGGCCCAGAACGCTCTTCTCAGAGCAGCGGGGGTGGAGTGGGGTAGGGGAGAGGTCGAGGACTGCATCCAGGGTGAACCAAGGAGGGAGGGTCGGTGAGGAGATGGAGAGTGAGGAGGTTACATTCCTCCTGGCAAGTAGGAGTGAGAGAGAGTGCTAGGGGTGAGTCAGAGTGAGGAGCGAGGGAGAGCTCGAGCTGGGCCGACACACATGCAAACTATAACGTATCAACTAATTAAAAGCAGCACAGTACGCCAGGATGTGGGGGCCTCTGCTCCACTCAGTGTGTTGTGTTGGCTTCAGTTCCCATGGAAACCAGTCAATAAAAGTTTGTCTCCAGGCGCTCAGAAGAGAAGAACTTCAAAACTCTATTTTAAAAAGATTGTTCTTATGTGCTGCAAAAGGATTATTCAACCTCGCAACAAAACTTTATTAAGGAGGTTAAGTGCTGCAGTTTTATATAGCGCGAACTCGGCCCAAGGGATTGGAGCGCTTTATATAAGCAACAGTCGGATTCTTTTTGTTTTACTTGGCATGGGGAGGAGGTTAAGTGATTTGCCCAGAATCATAGGATGTTGAGGTGACGCCGGGACTCAAACCTGCTTCCTGAATTCTAAGGCAGCTCTGACTCTCACGCCACATCCTGTAGCAAGCAGGACTTGTGTCCAAGTGGGTGCAGAGAGGAGTGAAGTCTGGCCATCAGGGGAAGCGCATACAAGTGCAAGACGCCTGCGTCAATGGAGTCATACTGCCACTCACACAATATGGACACAAACATTTTTGATGATTCAAAACCATGAGTTATACATAGGTGATCAAGAGGGTCTGTGCATATGTAACACGAGCTGATGCTTTGCAAAACAAAGTGCCAACATCAATATTGTAAGAGACATCTCACCAGCATGTGCGCTGCACAATCAGCCCGTTCGACCCTCACTCACTCTAAGCACTGACAGAGTAACCCACTTGCATCACGCCACGGAACGGGGCAAGCGCCTGAGGCCTCTGTACTACAAAGGTGCACACGCATGTTACTGTGTCACACTGTGACAATAAAACCTAGTGAAATGGTGCTGAGTCCATGTACTACAAGATCCTGCTTTAATACTTTCAGAGAATAATCTTTATGCATCTACTAATGCAAATCACGTAGAACGATAAGGAGAATAGATGTTTTTAAATAATTTCACATGTTGATACTTTCAGAAATGCCTCTCCTGGGGGCGGTGCCCACGGATCCACCCCTTCATGCCTCGCTGCCCCTTTGACCACACCAGAGGGCAGTTACCGGGCAGCACCAACCCCACCCAAGTCCATCCATACCTGAGCAGAGGCTGCGGCAACGGCGCGGGCGCGAGCCAGCTCTCCTCGTGGCTGCGAGGGTAAATGACAGAGTAACCCGCGGCTCACTGGAAAACGGAGACCCGGGCGGCACGTTATCTGATTCGATGTTTGTCTGGCCAATGGCGGGAGGGAGAGGCGCGGCCGCAGCCGAGCCTCCTTCCTCTTTTGTGACAGCGCATCTCCGCTGACGTCACGTCTCTTGGAGCCGGTGCAGCTGCTGAGCGTGCGCGCGGGAGGGAGTAATTCTTCCAGGGGGTATGGGGAAGCGCGTGTCGATGCTTATGTTTTTACGTGCCAGCCATGGCAGTGCAGTAATTAGCGTAAAAATATCTGCTGGGGGTCATATGGCCGAACAGGAAACCAAATTCAGACCTGCCTGCCAACAAGCATTTGAAGGCACGAGCGGGGAGGAGGGGGGGCGACACGAGTGGTGCGCGCGCGCCACAGCGAGCAATCTGTTTCCAATTATCGCGCCCGCGTCTGGGCACGATAATTACAAACAGATGTCTGCCCTGCGCGTAACCGCAGGGAAAAGGCCATGACGCACGAGCGTCTGGTCAGCTTTTCAAACCCCCTAACAAAGTCTTGCCAGAGCAGCGCTTGCGCGCTACTCGAGGCTCGACCTAAAAAGTCTCCCCATGTCATGCATCCTACGACTTGGGAGACATTGTGTTAAATTCCTGAATCACTCACTGCATCCCCCACAACACTTATAATTTACGTTGGTGGTCACCTGCCCCCTTCTTTAGACACCACAAGACAGACAACCATATGCAAATTAAGTCCCACAAGGCAATATGGGATTCTCCAGGCTGGGAATCATGCATATTCGATGAGCTGCTTTAGCCAAACTGCTTACATGTGCAGCTTCACACATCTCTTTTCTTTTTTGTCTCTTTTAGATGGTCATAGCCGTGAACCTCGTCGGAGGGCGGGGGAGGTAACGAAAAGAGTGCCAAGACCCCAGCGTATCCAGACAGCTCCCCGGACGACTTTCACGTCTGGCGCAGGAGCCAGCAGCCTGGTCTTTGGTGCAGCTCGACGGGAGCAGTTCGCGTTTCATTCTGCCTTGCTCAGCAGCCACACTAGCTCATGTCCTCTGGACAGAAAGGGTCCTTGGAGCGAAATGGATTGTGGGCCCCAGGGATTGGGGTCCCCGCAGCCTAAATATGGCTTAGGGAGGTGGGCCCCCCACACATGCGCCTCTCCCTGATAATAAACTAGCATCAAGCCCCGGGCACTGGCCCACTCTGGGGGGAAAGAGGGGGGGGGAGTTTAGAAGTCGCAGCAGAGTCCTATGCACTCCACCGCTTGATTTAGACATGTTAAAATGGACCATTTTCCAAATGTGCATAACTCAGGCCCAGTTGGGCTGGTTTTGCTGAGACTGGGCTGATTTTGCTCCCAGAGGGGATCCTTAACCACTTAGAGCAGTTTCAGCAGGGCTCCTGGCCTTCGAAGGGGTGCACCTTGCAGGAAAATGGTTCTTTTGGCTCCCTTCACCAGCCTTTTCTTCTGCATTCCTCAGACCCCATGACCTCCTGACCATTTTGTAGGGCATCTTGGGGTAGTGGACTGCACGTCTTGTTCCCACTGGTTCTCAGGGAGCATTTGTGGGCCAGCACCACTGGCCCTGGAGAGACTCATCTAGTCCTGGAGTCACCTGTGGCAAAGTGCTTAGCCAAACGGCGGCAACAGGTGGCTTCTCCTACCTGCTGTCCATGGTTCAGGTGTTGTTCACATGGAGTTTCAGGGTCTTGCTCTCGGTCTCCCCCCTGTACAGGGATTTATAAGTGTGGGTAGAAGGTTCTAGATGACAGGCACCAGTGGCAAATCCAAGGATGCCACATCATCCCTCCGCCCCTGTCTCAACCCTCCTGCACAGCATTCTAGGACAGTCCAATATGGCATAAACCTTCTTTCCCTAGTCAGAGCTCCTATGCCCACCCAGAGGTGTGGTTATGATAGTAGGCCAACCCTCCCTTGTGGTCACAAATACCACCACCACCTCTGCTTTGCAGCCTAGTTTGCTAGATCCACAAAGAAAGAGGGCAGGTTTGGTGTCAGTGTCATCTGTATGTGACAGGGGGGGGCGGAGATTTCTTTGAAGCATAACTAGCCCTGGAGTACAGCCCCATGGCCATCCTGTCAAGAGACGGTCAACACCTACCCTTACCCAAGCAATTCATCCTCTGTCTGGGAGCAATACACATCTCACCACAGGGGAGCCCTCCAGCTGTTGGGTGACAGTTGAAGGCTTACAAGTATTAGACATAGAGCTGGTAACTGTCTAAAAGTACCAGTTGCTTAGTAGTTACGCAAAATTAGATGTTATCATTAAACTGCATTTTGAATAACTATTCAAATGAGTCTTTGAACTATTCTCTAGCTGCTACCAATCCAATTTTAGCTTTAATACATGTAACAATGTAGCCCAATGATTCCCTATGGAAGCAGCCAGCCTCGCTACAGTAAAAACAGTTTTTGGGTATATTTCACTGTAAGGACCTGTTTAACATTAACTCCCACATATCCTATTTTCAAATATCATGCGCCCTGCCTTTATGGGCATTAAGGCCTAGATGGGGTTGACTTAATATTTAAAATTTAGGTTTAGGCCGGTAAAAAAGGGGTTAATTTGACAGGTTAAATATGCAGGTTACTAGCTACCAGGCTGCACATAACTTTAGTCTCTCCTGCACAGCCCCCACACAGGTAACGAGCCCAGGGCCCCTTACGCTAGCAGCGTCACAGCTGCCTTAGCTTAAAGCCACAATAAACTTGTATACACTCTCTGGGAGATGAATGTATAACATAAAAAAAAAAAGGCTTCAAAGAAAGAAGGAGAAATTCAAAAATAAATTAGGAATTACTCCACATATAAAAACATTACCTCTCCCCTTATCTGGTCCCCAAATTAGTAACAATGATAACTTATTTACCAATCCGCACTTTCATTTAGATTTATCAAATTATTTAACTCATTGTGTCTTTTCTTGTGGTATATATACACATTTACAGGTGATAGATTTGCTCTTTCTCCTGGACTCTCTGGGGTTACTGGGACAATATACACAAAAAGAGGGACAGAAGGGCTTTTTTTCTTCAAGGTCCAGCACAAATGCCCAAATGCTATTCAAAAACTGAAATATTGTGCTGTTCCTAAACAATCCAGAAAAATGGTAATGCAGGTCACAGTAGTTTTCTACATCCAAATAGATGGGAATCCATTTATTTGGAATGTAATGCCCTCACACACCCCATAGGGTGTCATGCTTCATCATCGGGCTGCTCCTCGTCTGGCCGGCGCTGCAATGCCTGACGGGCTCCCAATGCGGGGCACTTTGGCGGAGATCTTTTTTCCAAGTAGCCGTTTGGTGCCGTGGGGTGAGGGGTCTAGTGAGTGTAGATGTAAAAATATGTGCTATAAAGTGTGAATTAAAAAAGGATTGGGAGTACCAACAAGAACTACTTTAATTGTGGGGTCTCCTACCCTGATTAAAAATAATTGAAAGGCGCAATGCTAAGGTAATGTCTTAGATATGGCGCTCTTCCATGTAATCGGTCAACCTGTTTCTTCGCCTTTTTCTATAGTTTTAGAAGCGATTCTTCAGGACCTATGAAAATAAAAGACTATCTACACTATATACATTATGGTGGACCTAAACTAATAGTATATTAAGTATAAATTCATGACCACCGTACCTTACTCTGTCTATTGGCTAGTAGTGTAGGTTCTACCTATTTTGGGAGAAAAACCATGTTAAAGAATACAATGACCAGCCACAAACACATGTTTATCGGGTGCTACTGTATATAGCCTGCTCGTTAATGGCACAACATACATAAGTGAGGTGTCGCAAGCATTAACCCACCATGTGCCAAAAACAAAGTGGTCACTTCAATGCATTCAGTTCTTTAGACCAAATTAGTGAAATGTAGTTTGTTCATTACCGCAAGAAATACATAGAACTCACCCAGTCAGAAATGAGTTTTTACTTCATCAATCCCCGGCAGATCAGAACATGAGGAACTTCCCCACATCCTAAAGCGGAGTGTAGATGAAATAAATATGGAAGAGAAGAACAATTTATTTAAAAAGGAACAAGAAGGCACCCTCCAGCTTTTCCCAAGGTGTTCTAATATCTAACTAACTACACATCGGGCATCCCCTATCATATTTCTCATGTCAAGTGAATGGAATTCCTATATCAGCTCCCAATACAGCTTTGTTATAATAAACCGTTCCTGTCCCCCAGATATGTCATCAGGAGATATATTTATTCACAAAGATTGTAATCATGGATAACCCATGCCCCCATCTAAAACTTAGCTAGAATCAGTACACAATCCCCAAAATGTACGGTGTGTAAATTATCTTTATGAATAGAAAAGGGTCAAAAGGAGTCTCTCCCATCATGCGCATTATGTATGTAATCTCTGTTAAAGAGGTGTCAGAGGAGTATAATCGCCTCAATCTCTCCCTGAAAAAAGGCATCAAAGTCCTCCAAAATACAAACGTGCAAGATGGAAAAATGAAGGGTTCCCCAGTATACTCACAGTTGCGAAATCCGCAACGGATCCTTAGACCTACCCTCAGTTGCCGGGTTCGGTAGGTAAATAAGAGAGTGCCGATTCGGCTATTTATCCCCCCTTGTACTTCCGCATTTGTTCCCTAAACCGTGTCAGCTGTGTTGGTATCTCCCGCGTGTGCCGGAAACACCCAAGTGGTTAAACAGTGGCACAGCGGGCACCATCTTAGAGAAGGCGCGAGTGGTACAAATAACCTAATAGTGTTGATTCCTGGTCCCTATGGGTCTACCCAACAAATAACCCTTTAGTCATGTAATAGTATGAGAAATCTGTGCCTGTAATTAATCTATCGTAAAAACAATTTGCGATACCAAAAACGGTTTTAAAATCGATATTTGCCGTTATTTGTCAAAAATATATATACAGGGTATCCACTTGGATCTATTCCACTTATAAAAAACATGTCATGTTTAACATCCGGTGGGACTAAGCTCAAGATGAAAGATAAAAAGTGGTGATATGCGGTCTATGGTTCCTGTGCAAATGAGTCAGCCATTTTGGATAGGGGTGCCTGGTTTGACAAACTGCCTTATATGCTCTTACAAAGTAAAAATGAGAATGAAAATTGGTACAAAGTATTACATATAACCACGCCATCATTTATTACCTATGGTTTTTAGACGATTTAGCCATTCAATGGTGGTATATGTATCCTAGCAAATTGGCAAGAAACTATGTAACACTAGGAGGAGCAGACTACACAATATAGTATATTGGGGTATGATTAAATTCGTAGTGCGCTCCATGGGATGTTCTCATTCAAACCCAGTGTGTCGGAGGACAGACGATGCACCCATCTCTGTTCTTTATAAAACAAAGCATTCTTACTAATCTTAGAGAAAGTTTCCAGTACTATCCAGCGGAAAGAGTCTGGTGCATGATTGGTGTTGAAAAATGTGTACACATCTTGGTGTTAACCCTATGGCAACGAAAGTTGCTACGATGTTCAGTAATCCTCACCTTTACCGGTCGCGTGGTCATCCCTATATATTTTAGACCACAAGGGCATGTGATCATATAAAGCAATTTGTTGAGTTGCAATTACTGTGTTTGCGCAATTCCCATATAAATGTTTCATCAAATGTTATGGTCTTAGTCACTGTTGTCAAGGCACAAACAGTGCAGGTGCTGCATGTGTAGTGTCCCTGCACTGGAGGTAAATCCCACAGTTGTCTCTGTGTGTTAGTTGGTCGTGTCCGAGGCCTGGTGTGGATCAATCTGTCTTTTAAATTACTCGCACGTTTGAAAGCAAAACGTGGTTGTTCGAGAGTCAAATCACCAGTGTTCAATATACCCCAATGTTTCTTGATAGCCTGCTTTATTCTTACTGAGTCTGGACTGAATGTTGTCACACATGTCAATATTTCTGTTACAGTTTTTTGTCTGGGTTCTAGTAAGGCCTCCCTGTTGTTGTTTCCCGCACGTTTTTTTGAGAGGGCAACATTACGTGCTGGGTACTGGCGTTGTGCAAGGTTTCTTGCCAACGTAATTGCTTCATTTTTGTAGGCTTCTACTTGGCTGCAATTCCTACGGAGTCTCAAAAACTGGCCCACAGGTAAATTTTCTTTCAAGGCGCGTGGATGGCAACTGCTAAAAAGTAGCAGACTATTGCGATCCGTAGGCTTCCTATATATAGTGGTGCTCAATGTACCATTGTCTAACCTTATCAATAGGTCGAGGAAGGGTATCTGTCTATTTGAGACTGTGCAGGAAAACTTCAGATAGGGATTTAAAGTATTGATCCATGCACAAAACTCGTGGCATGTATCCTCACTACCTCGCCAAAAGATGATAATATCATCTATGAACCTCTTCCAGAGGCATAGATTGTCTTTGTATGGATTGGAATCATTAAGAATATTATCCTCTTCAAATGAAGCCATATACAACCCTGCTGCACTGGGAGCCATGGTACTCCCCATGGAAGTCCCCTGGGTCTGGTGGTACAGTTGGCCCTTGAACTCGAAATTTTTTTCAATCAAAACCAGTGTGGCTAGTTCCATAACAAAGCTACTTGGTGTTTGTGACTGCGAAGTGTGCTTGTTGAAAGCCTCCTCGATCACACCTAGAGTGGCCCTCTGTGGAATATTAGTGTAGAGGGCCTCTACATCTAGGGTAACCAATAGGCTGATTTCATTTGTGTTCGTAAAGTCTGCTAATAGGCGTAAAACGTCTGCGGTGTCCTGTAAATAGGATTGTGTCTGTTTCACCAATGGATGCATGAAGTAATCGCAGAACTTCGATAAGGGTTCGAGTACTGAATCTATCCCGGAGACTATAGGACGTCCCGGGACTGGTCGCAGACCCTTGTGAATTTTTGGCAGGATGTAAAAGTATGGAGTTTTTGGATCCTTTTTAATCAAAAAATCTGCCTCTTTTTTACTGAGCCACCCTTGGCTCTCAGCCGAGAAAACCAAGGAGGTTATAGTTTGTAATAATCGTGTCACTGGACTATTAGTGATTGGTGTATAATATTGTCGATTCTCTAATTGACGTTGACATTCAGGGGTCGATTCCGATTCGGGCCGGAAAAAGCACCGACCGACTCGGAGCCGGAATTTATACCGACCGACACGTACCTGTGGCGCCCGACACGCCAAATACGATGCAAAGCGTGCAAAATCCGACCGACACGTACCGAACCCAAGCCGAACGACCGAACCGCACGGAAAACAGCAATCTGGCCGGTAAAACACGCGAATCGAACCGACCGACACGCACCCGGAACAAATCCGACCGAAACGTACACGCGAACTCCAAACCGCAAAGTACGATGCAAGACGCGAAAACCACGACCGAGTCGGATGGAGGACAAGCCGTACGACCAACACGCATACAAAACTGAGCCGAAGTAACACAAAACACCGCGACCGACGCGTACGCAGCATAGAAAACTGCACAAACACAGCGTGAACGAAACGGAGAACACCGTACGAGACAAATGCAGGGTCCGACTCGGTCACAAGAACGTTTCCAACATGCACAGACAGTACAAAGGAAAAATCACACAAAAAAAGGCCAAACAAGCAATTACAAAGCCAATAAATACTGGGGGGTGGGGACAGAGAACAAAGACACACCCACAACTCCACCCATATAAAGGACACAAATCCCAACCATGATCCTTTGCAAATGCCATTCCACTGCCAGCACCCAAGAGACAGCAACCACACACCCACAGCTCATCCCTCACACAAGCCACACACCATCAGCACACCAACAAATACCTACCTCACATACACCCAGCAAAACACACACACACACCCTCACCTGCACACCAACACACACATCACTCACCATCACCACCCATCACCATGCCCCCAAGAAGAATCACAAGTTCCTAGATTGTGAATTGGAAGTCCTGGTAGACGAGATCCTCAGGGTAGAGCCACAGCTGTTTGGCACACTGGTCCAACAGACCCCCATCTCCCAGAAAACCAAGATGTGGGAGAGGATCATCAACAGGGTGAACGCACAATCACCATGTCTGGCACAAAGACCGACATCCAGAACAGGTGGTATGACGTGCGCAGGAGGGTCCGGGAGCTGCTCAAGAAAGACTACCTCCTGAGCCAATACACCGGCAGTGGCCCTCCTGCCAAGCCAGTATACCTCAGGCCCTGGGAGGAGAAGGTGCGGGCCATCCTTCCGCCAGTGAGCGTATATGGACTAGAGAACATCCCAGAGCCTGGTGAGTACACAACAAATGTACACAATATTCTGCCACAATACACACACACATCACTGTCAAGGGGAGAGTCAAACCATGCACTCATAGCAATTACACAGCAACCAGAACAGAATCATCCCAAAATGTGTATGTCAGTCAGATAAACACAACACATGCCATCAAAAAAGTTACATTCAACCATGCCATCACATGTACAAACACAACTACAACTACAGCTAGGCAGTGGCACAAATAGATCTAACAAACACATCCAGACATGTAGCCACCACAACAACACCAACACACAGTGAAGACCACTGAAAGGAAGGAATTCTGTGTATGCTGGCCAAGTCAGTGTAGCCAATAGCATCATGGGAGTCGTAGTCACACATATTGGCCCCCCCAACTGTCCCATCAACACCACCATGAACCATGCGCACATCACAGGGAGTGGAGAAGGACTCACAAGATGGCTGACACTGGCAACTGCTGTGGGGAGCACAAGGCCCTGCTGGCAACTGTGCACCAACAAACAGCAGGACACCACTGACTGACATCCTGAGAGACAACTTCCACTCCCTGCAATGCAAGCACGTTCCATGGTGGGATATCTGGCTGGCTGGGTGGGAAGGAGGACTTGCAGCACTGACCATAGTCACAAGCACCTCCCCTCACCCCCCCTCAACACAAACTCCACAGAACCCACCTGGTAGAATGCAATGCCTCCCATCCTAACTCAAGATCCCACAAAGAACCACCACCCTGGGTTATGTTGTGTGAAGCACAGAGACACTCTTGGGACTTTTAGCCAAACAACTGCCAGGACAACACTCCCAGCCATCCTGTCAGCACAGGCAGCCCACCCCACAGGGAAGCAGAGTCAAAAGGAAGGAAGCATGGGCATGCTGGGAAGGGGGTTGGAGGCAATAGCATGATGGGAGTCGTAGTCACAGCTCTACATCCCCCACCACATGGCCCAGCAAGCTCACACTCACGCATGCACATCCCACAGAGAGTGGAAAGGCCCATCAAAGATGTCTGACACTGTTGCTGTGTCATGGGGAGCACAAGGGCATGCTGGGAACTGCACACCAACCAACAGCAGGACACCACTGTCAGCCATCTTGCCATTGCTCTCACACCCACACACACTGAACTCCCCACAAAACCAAGTAAGTATGGGAATGCTGGGAAGTGGGGTGGAGGCAATAGCATGATGGGAGTGGCAGTCACAGATATTGGTCACCCCCACAACTGTCCCATCAACACCACCCTGAACCATGCTCACATCACAGGGAGTGGAGAAGGACTCACAAGATGGCTGACACTGGCTACTGCTGTGGGGAGCACAAGGGCATGCTGGGAACTGCACACCAACCAACAGCAGGACACCACTGTCAGCCATCTTGCCATTGCCCTCACACACACTGAACTCCCCACAAAAGCAAGTAAGTATGGGAATGCTGGGAAGTGGGGTGGAGGCAATAGCATGATGGGAGTCACAGTCACAGACATAGCTCACCCCCACAACTGTCCCATCAACACCACCCTGAACCATGCTCACATCACAGGGAGTGGAGAAGGACTCACAAGATGGCTGACACTGGCTACTGCTGCGGGGAGCACAAGGCCCTGCTGGGAACTGTGCACCAACAAACAGCAGGACACCACTGACTGACATCCTGAGAGACAACTTCCACTCCCTGCAATGCAAGCACAGTCCATGGTGGGATAACTGACTGGCTGGGTGGGAAGGAGGGCCGGCTGTCAACCAAATACAACCAATGCAGACCATGTTCACACCCCAACAAATACATAGAAATGCCCAAATAATGCAGGACAATGTGCCACACCAAAATCAACCCCCGACTGTGACAACTTAGGACAATGCAATGTACAGGCCCGCACCCAGAGGCACAGTCACAACTGTCAGGTGTGTCAACCATTGATGCCTGCAGAAACATAACATACATTGTGTGTGTCTCCCAAAAACAGGTGATGATGGGGACACAGCAGCAGACGCTGAGGAGTCCCAGTCCCAGGCTCAAGAGGATGCAGAGCTCACTGGTGTCGTACAGCCTCTGCCCTCCTCGGACGAAGAAGACCAACCTGGCACATCCGGTGCAAGTCTACATGCAGCACCAGCAGGACCACCAGCTGCAGCACCAGCAGGACCACCAGCTGCACCCCTGCACCCACCCCTCCAACGACTGTCACCACAAATACCATCCCTGCCGACATGGACAGAACAAGGAGCAACACCAGCACAGGGACCCTGGACCAACCTGGGGCCATGGACACCACCACCACCACCAACCCCCAAGGTGGACCAGGGTCATCTGTGCGTGCCACTGCACGCACTGCACATGTCAGCAGGGGTGGTGGGAGGGGTGGGAGACAGAGGTCGCTGCTTGCAGAGGTTGCTGGTGTGCATGATGACCCACAACTGGTACGCATAGCTGATGCGTACCAGTCCAGCACCGGAGATCTCAGCCAGGTAGTGGGGCTCCTCAGAGACATGAAACAGCAGCAGGCTGCCCATCATGCCCGCTTGGACTCACACATGTCCCGCGTGGACTCACACATGTCCCGCGTGGACTCACACATGTCCCGCGTGGACTCACACATGTCCCGCGTGGACTCACACATGTCCCGCGTGGACTCACACATGTCCCGCGTGGACTCACACATGTCCCGCGTGGACTCACACATGTCCCGCGTGGAGTCCAAGTGGGATGCACTGCATGAGATGACGGCGGTGCACGGGGACATTTTACAATGCCTCCGCCAGATGAACAGTAACCAGTCCACACCTCCCTGTGTGCCAACAACATCTGGTGCTGAACAAACTGCAACTGCCACAGGGAGGGAGGATGACTCTGGCGGAGAGTCCCCTGCACCGCAGCAGCCTGTACTTGAGGGCCCTCCCCCAAGAAGAGGGGTCGTCCGAGGAGGGGCAAGTGAGAGGCCGATGGCCAAGCGCAACTCCCAGGAAGCCTGAACCTGTTCTGGATGTTCATCTTTGTGCACAGACTGTTCACCCTGTTGACGGCAACACTACTCCCACACATTGCATGGGGAGTACAAGTTGGACCAATGTCTCAGACAACTGTGGCCCCGATACTGGGGATTTTGTCTACCAGGACTTTCAATTCACCTAGGAACTTCTGATTGCAAGATTTATGTACAGCACTACCCATCCTATGCACTATTCACACAAATGTATCACAATAAACACACTAATACACCATACTTGCCTCTGTTGTGATTCCAACGTGGGTGCTGTTATGGGGATGATGAACTGCAAAATCACACTGTGTATGCGAACTGCAACAGCAAGTACAACACAGGCATGTGAGTAAAGGCAACGTGACACATATGAGGGAGACACACCACCAGGGCTACACAACACATACACACCTAGGCCATCTGACTCATTGCCTACACTGATGTTGCCAGGGAAGACGGTGCAATGCACAGACACCACACCCATTCCCAGTTGTAGTCAAGTAGCCCACAGGTGCAGTAAGCAAATGGCAGTCAAATGTGTGACCACAGACAACGCACATCACAAAGTGAAGCACAGGTTTATTACACAGTTGCAACATGTCGTAACCACTACAGATGCAAGGTAATCCCACCTGGCAGCGGGAAACACAGTCAACAACTGTAGACGGAAGGAAGTCCATAGGTGTGGCGCACATCACCTGTAGGGACACAACAGCTACCACCCTGGAAGTGCAATCACGTCGTCGGTGGACACAGTTGACCAAACGAATCTGAAAGTACCCTGTGAAGGACAGAAATGACACACAGTCAAAAGCAATGGAGAACAGGACAGAACAGCAAAACTCATGCACAATACATGTTACAAGATACCCACCCAGAACCAAGTTAGCATGTCAACACTGTTGGGGAGTACAGCCCACCTGTAAGCACACATCGCAACACACATCCAGTCAAGTAGCCCATGGACACACTCCAACAGCACCAGAGCACCACCCACACATATCATGCATACTCACATCATTGACCTGACATCTCTGGATACTCACATTCAGCTGAAGAAGTTGGTGATGAGCTGTGTGCGGACATCACCATCATCATCATCATCACTGGCATCGTGGTCCAGGCCAGGATCCTCCACAGGTGGCGGATGTTGGTCATTGTCATCCTGGATGAGAGGCAACTCCTTCCGCACTGCCAGGTTGTGGAGCATGCAGCAGACGATAATCTTGCACACTTTCGCAGGGGCATATGGGAGGGACCCTCCGGTCTTGTCCAGGCAGCGGAAGCGGCTCTTCAGGAGACCAAATGTCCGCTCAATCACTCTCCTGGTCCGACCATGTGCCTCATTGTAGCGCATCTGGGCTGGTGTCACAGGGTTCCTGAGGGGTGTCAGCAACCATGGCATGTTGGGGTATCCCGAGTCACCTACGGACAGACAAGTGCACATTAGCTGACTTGGAAAAGTGGGCGGAATACTACAGATCAGATCACACACAATGGCACAAAGTCAGTACACACCGACAAGCCAGGCACGCTGGTTCTGCATCTGTGCCATCATCCTGGGGATGCGACTACTCCTCATCACAAAGGCATCGTGTGCTGAACCAGGGAAACGGGCACACATGTGTGTGATGGTCATATCTGCAAGACACACCACCAGTGCATTGACCGAGTGGTAGTGCTTGCGGTTACGGTAGGCCTGCTCCTGGGCCTGTGGTGGTACCAAAGCCACGTGTCCCATCAATGGAGCCAATGACATGCGGCATCCTCCCCAGGGCAAAGAAGTCACTCTTCACGTCAGTGAGTCGTCGCAGTCTAGGGAAATAGATGTACCTGTTCAGGAATCGCAACATTGCCGCCAAAACATCGCGGAGCACACGGCTCAACATGGTCTGTGACATCCCACCAGCAGTCGCCACAGTATGTTGGAAGGTACCGGTGGCAAAGAAGTGTAGGGCTGCCATCACCTTCACCTTGGGGGTCAGCGCTGTAGGATATGGCCGGCCAGGCTGCAAATGTGGGGCCAACTGCACTGCCAAATCCTCAATCAGCTGCCTGGTGAAGGGGTACCGTCTGATGCTGTCCCGTTCCACCATCGTTGCCAGGTCTGGGAATGGTCGATGGACAGCAGGAGCCCTGCAGTGCAGAGGAGAAGTAAGCAAGATTGTCAGTCAGCCCACAAATGTGGCATTGAACACACTCAATATCCCAACATACATCATTATGAGGCACAACTACATGAAGTGTGCAGTTCCGTAAGGACATGTATGGTACATACATGGCCAACATCTGTCATCACGGTCCAACAAGTGGCATCAATAAGTCCCAGGTTGGCCCATTGGATATCATGAGGCCGTGTCACAGTTCCCATCTCCTGCTGCCGTGTCACAATCACCCCCACAGTGACATGTGAGGACAGATGTGCCCCAGGCATCACAGCTCAACGACAGGTACATTCCCAGGGACCCTGTATTGCCACATGGACACTGGCATTACATGGAGTATCATGTATACACCACAGCAAAACAACTATGACCCCCACAGGTAGTGGTCCCACTTGCCACTGCAGGACAGACATGGACGTCTGTGACACACACACGCACAACATCAAAGTCCATGCACACACAACGTGGATGTGGAGACTGTCTCCCATTGTGCACATGAAATCAGAGACATTGTAAACACTACATGCACACAGACTGTGGAGGACCATCACTATTGTGCCACTGGGACACCCTGGCTCAAACATACCGTCCCACATGACATACACATACACCACCGTGAAATGTGACCATGGCACATGCACAGATATGAACAGTTGCACATCACAGTGGTCATGTACACGTAACACCCAGGATCCTGTCCCCATGAACACGTGCACAGCCTGGGGGTTGCTGCCCCCAGGTGACACCCACAGGACAACATGTACACCAACATACACACAATAGGAAATGCAGCCTTACATGCCTTATCATACAGTTTGGACAGGCTGTCGTGTTGTAGGTGTGCCCCTCACTCCCTGGGAGCTATCTGTGGCTGGCATATGTCCATCTGAGACAGGCATGGTGACATATGCCAGTCACTTGTACAGGGATGCGTTGAACAGCAATGGACCGATCGGTGCCCCCGGCCGGCCCATTGCATTCAATGTGTGCGGGTACGCGTTGTGCCCCTGTACGCGTTGTACAGCAATGGACCGATCGGTGCCCCCGGCCGGCCCATTGCATTCAATGTGTGCAGGTACGCGTTGTGCCCCTGTACGCGTTGGTACGCGTTGTACCCCTGTACGCGTTGTACTGCAATGGACCGATCGGTGCCCCCGGCCGGCCCATTGCATTCAATGTGTGCGGGTACGCGTTGTGCCCCTGTACGCGTTGTACCGCAATGGACCAATCGGTGCCCCGGCCGGCCCATTGCATTCAATGTGTGCAGGTACGCGTTGTGCCCCTGTACGCGTTGTACCGCAATGGACCGATCGGTGCGCACCCATTGACAATGGCCTTGCCTGGCAATGGACGCGTTTTCGAATTTCGAACGAGTCGGTTGCTGGAAATTCAGTTGGTCACCCACAACAATGTTGCAAAATCATGTATGTAATGAAGTTGAAGATTTGAAGGATGCCGTGGGCGTGTATTGGTGCTGCTATTCCATGGATTGGCCAGATTCAGAAGATGCAAACGACTTGGACCTATCACTTTGGACACAAGGGACAGTATCTGCCTCTCCAGCACATATATATTGCTGGCTGTTCCCCTGAGAGCTCACTTGCCTGCACTACATGCTCCAGGATCGACATCTGCCACTGCACTGCTGCTGTCTCTGCCCCTCTGGACCCTGCAATGGCACGTACTGTGGAGAGAGCCCCAGCCTTCAGCCTTGAGGAGAACCAGGCCCTGCTGGACAGCCTACTTCCACAGTACAGCAAGCTGTATGGGACACCAGGGGAGCAGGTGAGTGTTCTGTGCACTGCCTTTCTGAATGTGCATTTTGTCTGACTAGCAAGGCTGAAAGTCTGCATGCCACTGGCTAGCAGGCTCACTGAGTAGTTGTCACCCCCATAGTGTGTAGTGACATGCACTGGACAGGTATGGTGCAGTGACAGTGCATTTGAACAAGGTTTTACTTCCCATGCAATGATACCATGTAGTGAAGTCTGGCAAACTGTCCATGGGCAGCGTTGCACTGCCTGTGTACATCATGTGCCCCTGTGAATGAGACAAGTATATACAACTGTGTCATGCACGGATATGTTGCATGTGTAGTAATGGCCTTTTCACTTTGTCATCCTGACAGGTTAATGCCCATCGGAAGCAGGAGATCTGGAAGGACATCGTCCGGGCTGTCCGGTCCGTGGGGGTCTACAAGCACCGGATCCGCAACTGCCAGAAGAGGTGGCAGGATCTTCGGGGCTGGACCCGGAGGATTGCACGGGTCCAGCTGAAGCTGTCGCCTCCTCGCAGGAGGGGCGGAACACGGACCCTGACCCCCCACATGCTCCAGATCCTGGCGGTGGTGTTTCCAGACCTGGATGGGCTGCTGAAGGACAGACAGCAGCAAGGAGGGGGTGAGTCAAAGACTGCACTGTGAACTCTGATTTACATGCTTTGTGCCCTCCTCTGGCCTGGTTCAACTGCCACAGTGCAGCAGTCATGTTGTCCAGGAGCCATGTCCCTCTATTGTGCACTGCCCACTCCTCATCTGATACCCAGGTGTGGCCCTTACATTCAGGGAATTGTGTCACTTGGGACTGTGTCCTTGCAGTTTGCTTCACTAAAGGTGGGGGACAGCATCCGTTTCCCTAACTCTGTTGTGGGCATCATGGGTGGGTCCATTGTTCACACAACGCCTGTGTTCGGACATGTAATCTGCGTGTTGCTTTGATACGCGGTCCACTTGCTGAGCTGAGCCACCACATGTGCCTGGGGTATGTGGCACATGCCCATGCAGTGGGTGGGAACAATGTTTGGGCCCCAGGAGTGTGCAGATTACGTGTGTCACACATACATAGCCAGCTATCCACTGTCCAGGGCTCATCCCTCATTCATGTGGGGCAGGACAGTCATGCCTACTCCAGGCCATGCAATGCACTCTGTACTCCCACTCCCGTGTATCAGCTGACACATTGTGCGCAGTGATTTGACCCCTCAGGTGTCTGCCTCTGTGTCAGTGTGCTGTGGATTAGTTGCCAGGACTGCTGGGGTGTTTCTTGGTAGGGGCTCAGCATGCCACTGGAGATGTGACCATAGGAGACGATACTTGTGTGTCACATAGGTGTTTGATCAGCTGCCCGTGCAGACTGGGGTATGCGAATGTGAAGTTCAGGCAGCTGTTCCCCATTCACAGCAGATTGTGAGGGGCTCAGGTTCAGAGGGTAGTGTCACAGGTCTCCCATATGTCCAATCGGTATGTCCTGGACAGATGAGGGTTAAGATGATGTGTTGTGTGGGGATGTACATGTGCACTTGTGCAGCTCCAGGACTTGCATTCCCCATGACCTACTATTGTGACACAGTGCAGAGTGTTGTTGTCTGGCTGCCAAGTCATACATCACTGAGACAGTGATGTATGACTTAGCAGTCATGCCTCCGCCATGGCATGTGTCTACTTATTGGTGATCCTGCAGGGGAGTGACATGTGCTACATGCACACCATTGTGGCGATGGCTATCAGGACATGGGTGCATCATGGTGTCTGTCGCTGGTATGCATCACATGCATATCCTATTTGACTCTGGGCGTCCCTTTCATCCGGAAACCTGTACTGACTCAGTGGCAAGAGTTGTGATGTGTGCATGTCCACATGCTACACCGTGTCCTCTGCACTGTCCAACTACTGTGTAGTTGGTGCATGTGTCCACACTGGGGTGTTGCTATCCAACAGACACCAGACAGATGGGTGCAAGGCCATGTGGGATGTGAGTGCCATGGTTGGCATCAGACTGACAATTGGCTTCTCCTGTTCAGTTAGGGCACTTTTAGCAATGTACAACTAATGATGCCAGGGCTTGCTCTGTAATGTGCTGTGCTCACAGTGGTGTGTGCGTTTGGTGCAGGTGACTGATGTCTGTCTGTTTCCCCATTGTTTGCAGATACATCCACGGCCACGGAAGGGGACAGCTCCACGGACCAGGAGGAGCCGGAGAGCCAGACTGGGTCAGCAGCCGAGGAGTGGTCGGAGGGACCCAGTGGCACGGAGGGCGAGGGGAGCCACACCGAGGAGTCCTCAGCACCATCCACCTCAGCTGAGGACCAGAGCAACTCGGAGGATGACTCCCTTATGGAGGCGGGTGTCAGCAGCCACCACACCCCAGCTAGTGTTGCTGTCCCCGCCACCACCAGCACCACCACCGCCCTCCCATCGGCTCCCATTCCCCAGGTCCGTGGAGGCTCCCATGTTCGGGAGCGTGTCTCCTTTGGGCCAGGCACTGCACCCCCTGCCCCTGTGTCCCCTGCTGCCCTGAGTGAGGAGTCTGTGTACCTCCTTCGCCAGCTCCATGTAGGGCAGACAGCCATGCTGAGTGTCCTCCATGCGCACACCGCTCTGTTGACTCAGCTGGTGTCGTTCATGGAGGGCATCTCATCGGGCATGTCTGACCTACAGAGGGGCAATAGGTCCATGGACTCCTCCCTGACGGCAGCAGTGTCCCTCCTCAGACAGTCCCTCACCCCTCCTGCCTCTGCTCCATCCACACTCCCCAGCACCTTACCCGTCCCAAGCACACACACACCGGCACAGGCACACACCAGCACACACACATCCAGCACACAGACACACACGCCACAAACAAAACGCACACGCACGCAGTCAGGGGACTGAAACCAGACTCACAGGGGATGGGGCCCTGGAACACACACATGCATCCACGAGCACTGCGCAGTCCTCAGTTGCCTCTCCCTCCAAAACACCCTCCCTTGCCTCACCTGCAACCCCAGAGACCCAGCGGCTCTTCCTCAGTGACCTCGGCCTCTTCCCCTCCGATCCAGCTGATACAGCATTTAGGGGAAGAGGAAGCCCACCCACACGGAGCAGAGTGCCCCTCGCCCCCGGACACCCTCCCCAGGCGCAGACAGACTGAGGCCCCCACCCGCAAGTCCCCCGGAGTCGTAAGAGCAAGACCCCGCCGCCGCCCTGCAGCTCAGGCACCAGGTCTCCTTCCTCCATCCCTCAGGCCCCCACTCCACAGGTGCCCCCACCACACCCTGCCCCAGGTTCCCCCACCCACAGATATACCATCCCCAAGAGGATCCGGCCTTCTCCCCCTGCCACTTGCTCTCCCGGCATCACACCCCCGCTGCGCTTGTCTGTGCCACTGATGTGGTGAGGGTGTCCTCCCCTCTGTCCAGCCCACCTTGCCTGTTCCCCATTCTCCTCCCCTGGTGGTAGGCACTGCAGTGGAGTCCACTTCCACCCTGTCTGACTTGGGCACTGCAGTGGCGGACCTATCCACTCCATCTGCAGGGTCCACTGCAGTCGTGCCGGCACCCACAACATCTGAGTCATGCCCCCAGTTGTGCCGGCACACACCATGTCAGACACCTCCACTGCAGTTGTCAGTGGCTCTCCAGCACCCACCACCCCTTCCCCGCTTCCTCCTGGTGAGCCCTGATCCTGTCCCTGCGGTGCCTGGCCTGCCCCCCGGTTGCCCCTCCTAGTGGATTGTCCCTGGTTTTGTGCAGGCATGCGTAGGGTGACATCTGCCACGGTCACCCAGTTTGGACTTTGACAATGGACTGGCCATTGGCCTTTGTGTTTTTCTGGACTTTGTTTTCATTCCACACATATGCTGAATAAAGCAACTTTCTGTCCTCTAGTGCTTATGCTTCTGATGTACATGTTGTTGATGATGCTAACCATGCCCTTGCTGCAGTGATGGTGATATTTGGTCTCATGATAATGAAGTGTTACTGTGCAGGAACCCATGTGGTCCAGGGGGAATGTGTCCTATCCTGTGGTGTATCCATGTCATCCATAGCAGCATCTGAGGGTGTCATGTGTTCAGTATTTGGCAATGGGATTTCCTACTTATATTAGCTATTTCACATCTGTGGCTTCCACCCCTGCACATCTGTTGTGCCTGCCATTGTTCAATTCGTCTACTTCCCTGACCGTGTGGCCATCTCCACTGGACATGCAGGTTTGGGCATCAATGGGGAAGGACTCATCCGTGTAGTCAGTGCAACATTGCTATACAAGTGTGTTAGATCTGTGCTGATGATTCCGTTGGCACTTCCATGACCAGGCTCATGTGACGGGAGCCCTCATTTGGTGCTAATTGTTGATTGTGTGACCAAGTGCTCAGCTGACATGATGGGGCCCTACTGAGGCAACATATGGCACAGCTTTCCTCACACAGGAGTGGAGTCCCCACATGGCAGTGTGTACTCCTGTGACATTGCCTGCGCCCAAGGTGTGTGTTGTATGTGCATGTCTGTGTGTTCACTTCCGTTTAGCTGTGCATGCTGTGATCCCTAGTGTTGTACCCGTTTGTGATGCTTGCTGAGTTGACCTATGTTCCCCAAAGTCTTCTCCCTGGGTTCTCTGTGATGTGGGTGCATGGCACATTACTGGTCATCAGGGTGTCACCCATAGGTGTGTTTGCTGTCAGGGCTGAGTTTGTGTGCAGACGCAGATGGGTCACAGTCAGGTTTCCCCTTGGCACTTGTTGTTTGCCCCTGTCATGTGATTTCCAGTTTGTGTTATCTTTCAGTGATTGTGACACGTTGTGTGTGTGACTGCTGGCACTCCTCAAGGTCCGGGCTGCAATGTTGGTTGTTGTCTAGGTGTGTTCTTTGTGGGTGACCTTGGCTTCTTCATTGGTGTGTGCCTGTGGCTGGGATCCCATTGGTTGGTGTGGTATTGCCGTCATGTCCATGTACAGCGTAGTGTGCAGTGTGTCAGACATTCAGGAGTCTTGTTGAGTGGCCATGTGTGATGTGTTTCTGCACCTTGGTTCCCACCCACCACCCTGGAATAGTCATGGGTGCATGTGCAATGTTACCAGTGCATGTGTGCTTCACTGCTGCACATTGTTGGAGGTCGAGGGGTGTGGTGTTGAGTGTGTGCAGATGAGTTGTTGCCCGGCTAGGCCCCTGCCTCCATGTTGGCCTTGGCTTACTGGCCATGCTGATTGATTTGTGCTTGTGTAGGTAGTTTGTTGCTGAGGACACATGACTGTGGTTCACAGTGTGAACGACATTTAGCTTTGTCATCACAGTGGGATTGTAATGCAGCCCAGGGTCACCACATTGTGAGGGCCCTGGGGGTAGTGCTGTGGTGTGTCTGTGTCTTGCTGTGTCAGTTGCTGTTCCTACGTGCCTGTGTGACATGTGTGATTTGTGCTCCCTCTCATCTGACAATGCCTGCTTGCCCACATAGGGGATTTGGATCCATGAGTTACCTTTTTGTGGCACTGTATGCACATCTGTATGATTGGTATTCAGGTCTCCTCATGTGTTGTGTGGTTGCCTGGGGACACTGGCACCCCCCCTCACCTGTTGTGTATGATGTGCAGTGTGGGTCTGCCTGTTTGTGTTTGTGCATCTGCACCACTGCATTGGCATATCTTGGGTGTGCCATTGGCTGTATGTAGTTTGGTGGGTTTCCCCTGCTGTCGCTGGGACTCCTAGGTCATCGGTCAGCACAATGATCATGGTTTGTGTGTCCCATTGCTGCCATGGTATGGTATCTGTTCACCTCACATCTGCAGTCTCCACAGGGTGTCTGCATTTGTGTGCCCATTGGTGCAAATATGTGGGTCTGCATTCTGATGGTCACTTCTGTCATTGTGTCATTGATGAATGTTGACAGTGTCAGCCCCCAAGGGTGTTGTTTGTCTGCACATGGCCAAAGGTATGTCTTATTTGCACTGCAGTATTTGGCTCCCCCAATTTATGTTGCAATGGGACACATACACTACTTTGCCACTGATGTGTTTTTTGTTCTGTGACCAGGAATCATCCATGCAGTTTGGCAGTTGCAGCTCTTTCTTTGTCAACACTTACCTTTTGGTCACTGTGATGATGGGGGTTTGGACCCCATTGCCAACAATGTTCAAAATGTGCTTCAGCTATGGACCCCACACTTACATTTTGGTCACTGTGGTGATGGGGCGTTAGACCCCATTGCCACAATGTTCAGAATGCAGTTTGGCAGTTGCAGCTCTTTCTTTGTCAACACTTACCTTTTGGTCACTGTGATGATGGGGGTTTGGACCCCATTGCCAACAATGTTCAAAATGTGCTTCAGCTATGGACCCCACACTTACCTTTTGGTCACTGTGATGATGGGGGTTTGGACCCCATTGCCACAATGGTCATTGCCTGCTTGCATTGTGGGGCCACACACATGTGTGGCACATGTGCTAGGGGGTCACATTGTATGTTCAAAGTCATGTTCAGTGTTGTAGGCATTTGACACAGTCTACACACGCTTGTCATGGTGTTGGGGGGATGTCTTTTTCTTGCATTCCCTAGGTTGTGGTGTGCTGGTTGTGTCATGCATTGTCCATCCTATGAGTGGGGGTGGTAGTCATCCAGCCCCCCCTGGGTGAGGGTGGTAGTAGTGGTAGGCATCCAGCCCCCCCTGGGTGAGGGTGGTAGTAGTGGTCGGCATCCAGCCCCCCCTGGGTGAGGGTGGTAGTAGTGGTAGGCATCCAGCCCCCCCTGGCTAAGGGTGGTGGTAGGCATCCAGCCCCCCCTGGGTGAGGGTGGTAGTAGTGGTAGGCATCCAGCTCCCCTGGCTGAGGGTGGTAGTAGTGGTAGGCATCCAGCCCCCCTGGGTGAGGGTGGTAGCAGTGGTAGGCATCCAGCCCCCCTGGGTGAGGGTGGTAGTGGTGGTAGGCATCCAGCCCCCCTGGCTAAGGGTGGTGGTAGTAGGCATCCAGCCCCCTGGGTGAGGGTGGTAGTAGTGGTAGGCATCCAGCCCCCCTGGGTGAGGGTGGTAGTAGTGGTAGGCATCCAGCCCCCCTGGCTGAGGGTGGTAGTAGTGGTAGGCATCCAGCCCCCTGGGTGAGGGTGGTAGTAGTGGTAGGCATCCAGCCCCCCTGGGTGAGGGTGGTAGGCATCCAGCCCCCCTGGCTAAGGGTGGTAGTAGTGGTAGGCATCCAGCCCCCCTGGGTAGGGGTGGTGGTGCGCATTCAGGCCCCTGTGTGCATATGTGGCATTGGTGATGGGCATCCCGCCCCTATGGTGCTGCTGTTGCTGGTGTAAGTATATTCTGCATCCCTCTGTGTGTGTGTGTGATGTGTTGTGTACGTGTTGTATGTGTTTTGTGGTTGGTGTCTGACTTACCTTCTGCGCCGTACGCGTCCGTGACTGTTCCGGTAGTAAATGTAGAATATTGGTATGATCGGGACGAAGGGATTCATGGGTTGGTTCGTGTCGTTCATCCTCCTCGTTGCTTCGCGTCGTCCTCGTCGCTGGCGTGTTCATCTCGTAGCCGTGGATCGTGTTGTGGCGCGAATCGGAGCTTATGTGCGCCTCTCCCGGATGCTGTGCCGTGCGTAGCGACGGGTTCGGCGCGTACGGGAAGCGCATCGTACTTGGTCGGCCGGACGGAGCTGCATTTTCTCTTCCGTGCGACTCGATTCAGCGTTTCCGGATTCGCCTCGGTCGGAGTACAGGACCTGGATTGGGTGAGTACGGCTCGGCCGGATTCTGTGCTGTTGTGCGCATCGTACTTACTCGTTCGGTCTGCTGTACGGATCGGTCGGGAAACAGGCATTCGCATGGCTTTTTTCCCGACCGAATGGTATTGGGTGCGCCTCCGACCGAGATCGGAATCGGCCCCTCAGTGTCATAGTCACTTGTGGCCATTATTACCGTTGCTCCCCCTTTATCAGCCTGCTTGATTATTATCGAAGTATCATTGGCCAGAGAGTCGACATCTACATCTACACTCACTAGACCCCTCACCCCCACGGCACCAAACGGCTACTTGGAAAAAAGATCTCCGCCAAAGTGCCCCGCATTGGGAGCCCGTCAGGCATTGCAGCGCCGGCCAGACGAGGAGTAGCCCGATGATGAAGCATGACACCCTATGGGGTGTGTGAGAGCATTACATTCCAAATAAATGGATTCCCATCTATTTGGATGTAGAAAACTACTGTGACCTGCATTACCATTTTTCTGGATTGTTTAGGAACAGCACAATATTTCAGTTTTTGAATAGCATTTGGGCATTTGTGCTGGACCTTGAAGAAAAAAAGCCCTTCTATCCCTCTTTTTGTGTATATAGTTGAGCACGGGTTTCCCGTGGGACTTCATTTGGGTGTTTTGGTGGGTAAATACTAGATGTTGTCCCCCAACACTGAACGGTGGCAAACTATACCTACTTGGTTGCTTGCCTATCTCTATTTTATTATCCTCCAATACCATCGATACACGTGGATCTCCATCAATATGGAGGATCAAGGATTGAGTTTTGGAGATGACAGCCGCAGAAATACTAAGAGCCCCCTCCATCCTAGGAACAGAAAGCAGTGCCGCTTCAGGAAGCCAGTCGGAGGACTGGCAATCTCTCTCCTCTCTGAAACGGGAGTGGGTGAAGGTAACCCTACATGGCGCACTTATGACAGAGTATTTGAGGGCCAATATTGCACCTAATGGCCTGATAGTACGCAACTTCCCACGACTATTTTTGGAAGATGGCACTTTCAAGAAAGAGTGGTCAATGGTGTCATGGAAATGCACCAGGGATCTCTTTATCCTGATAATCAATACAGCCAAGAGAATAGCGGATGCATTATTGATAAGGATACAGGCAGCTGAGGCCAGTATTAAGAGTACCATGTCTACCAATACTGCCTTCAAACTCAAACTTACTGAGCTCAATAATGAGATAGCGGAACATAAAGAATATCTGATGAAACAAAAGGTCTCCAAATTACAGAAAGATATTCGTAAATTTGATAAGGAGAAGGTGTACCCTTATCTAAAGATCGATTATGCCCCCCCCAGACTCCAGCAGTACCTCTGATACAAGTTCAGATTCGATAAGAAGAGGTTCATCAACCCATAGTGACTCGAGTACAGAGGAATGGGGTTATAACCAGCGCAGAAGGGGAGGACGACAAGGTTTCCCAGAATTCCAAGTGCCACAATTCCAGGGACCTGGTTTTTGGCCGTATCCCATGTACCCTCAAGGGCCCCCACAATTCTACCCTGTAGGAAACAACCAACCTTTTTAGGAAGAGGCTGGGGCAGAGGGCGAGGAAGAAGAAGAGGGCAGCAATTACAACAACAACAGAAGAAGGTACATTGGCAAGAATCCAACCGGGACATGATGGAGACCCGGAGCTACACGAAACGGGACATTGATTGTCAACCTATCACAGAGGACCTTGACTGAAATTGAAGTAAGGGTCCTAGAGAAGGGATTGGGTTTTGTTCCAACACCCAAAATAGATAGGTTTAAGGAACAATGTGAATTACAGAACTTCTTCCGCAAAGTACGCTTAAAAGCATTTTTGAATGAGACACAGCAACCACAACAGACAGACTCAGGCTTACATAATGCCTCGATGTTTACCCCCAATAACGGGATGGTACCTAACGAAGTATTGACCTTCGAACAGGCTGTGCTCAGAGAACTGGGAAACGGTACAACTAGGAGACATTTCAACAATTTTTCTAAAGAAGAGTCGATGGCGGTCGACTCTCTGGCCAATGATACTTCGATAATAATCAAGCAGGCTGATAAAGGGGGAGCAACGGTAATAATGGCCACAAGTGACTATGACACTGAATGTCAACGTCAATTAGAGAATCGACAATATTATACACCAATCACTAATAGTCCAGTGACACGATTATTACAAACTATAACCTCCTTGGTTTTCTCGGCTGAGAGCCAAGGGTGGCTCAGTAAAAAAGAGGCAGATTTTTTGATTAAAAAGGATCCAAAAACTCCATACTTTTACATCCTGCCAAAAATTCACAAGGGTCTGCGACCAGTCCCGGGACGTCCTATAGTCTCCGGGATAGATTCAGTACTCGAACCCTTATCGAAGTTCTGCGATTACTTCATGCATCCATTGGTGAAACAGACACAATCCTATTTACAGGACACCGCAGACGTTTTACGCCTATTAGCGGACTTTACGAACACAAATGAAATCAGCCTATTGGTTACCCTAGATGTAGAGGCCCTCTACACTAATATTCCACAGAGGGCCACTCTAGGTGTGATCGAGGAGGCTTTCAACAAGCACACTTGGCAGTCACAAACACCAAGTAGCTTTGTTATGGAACTAGCCACACTGGTTTTGATTGAAAAATTTTTCGAGTTCAAGGGCCAACTGTACCACCAGACCCAGGGGACTTCCATGGGGAGTACCATGGCTCCCAGTGCAGCAGGGTTGTATATGGCTTTATTTGAAGAGGATAATATTCTTAATGATTCCAATCCATACAAAGACAATCTATGCCTCTGGAAGAGGTTCATAGATGATATTATCATCTTTTGGCGAGGTAGTGAGGATACATGCCACGGGTTTTGTGCATGGATCAATACTTTAAATCCCTATCTGAAATTTTCCTGCACAGTCTCAAATAGACAGATACCCTTCCTCGACCTATTGATAAGGTTAGACAATGGTACATTGAGTACCACTATATATAGGAAGCCTACGGATCGCAATAGTCTGCTACTTTTTAGCAGTTGCCATCCACGCGCCTTGAAAGAAAATGTACCTGTGGGCCAATTTTTGAAACTCCGTAGGAATTGCAGTCAAGTAGAAGACTACAAAAATGAAGCAATTACGTTGGCAAGAAACCTTACACAACGCCAGTACCCAGCACGTAATGTTGCCCTCTCAAAAAAACGTGCGAGAAACAACAGGGAGGCCTTACTAGAACCCAGACAAAAAACTGTAACAGAAATATTGACATGTGTGACAACATTCAGTCCTGACTCAGTAAGAATAAAGCAGGCTATCAAGAAACATTGGGGTATATTGAACACTGGTGATTTGACTCTCGAACAACCACGTTTTGCTTTCAAACGTGCGAGTAATTTAAAAGACAGGTTGATCCACACCAGGCCTCGGACACGACCAACTAACACACAGAGACAACTGTGGGATTTACCTCCAGTGCAGGGACACTACCCATGCAGCACCTGCACTGTTTGTGCCTTGACAACAGTGACTAAGACCATAACATTTGATGAAACATTTATATGGGAATTGCGCAAACACAGTAATTGCAACTCAACAAATTGCTTTATATGATCACATGCCCTTGTGGTCTAAAATATATAGGGATGACCACGCGACCGGTAAAGGTGAGGATTACTGAACATCGCAGCAACTTTCGTTGCCATAGGGTTAACACCAAGATGTGTACACATTTTTTCAACACCAATCATGCACCAGACTCTTTCCGCTGGATAGTACTGGAAACTTTCTCTAAGATTAGTAAGAATGCTTTGTTTTATAAAGAACAGAGATGGGTGCATCGTCTGTCCTCCGACACACTGGGTTTGAATGAGAACATCCCATGGAGCGCACTACGAATTTAATCATACCCCAATATACTATATTGTGTAGTCTGCTCCTCCTAGTGTTACATTTAGCTTTCTTGCCAATTTGCTAGGATACATATACCACCATTGAATGGCTAAATCGTCTAAAAACCATAGGTAATAAATGATGGCGTGGTTATATGTAATACTTTGTACCAATTTTCATTCTCATATTTACTTTGTAAGAGCATATAAGGCAGTTTGTCAAACCAGGCACCCCTATCCAAAATGGCTGACTCATTTGCACAGGAACCATAGACAGCATATCACCACTTTTTATCTTTCATCTTGAGCTTAGTCCCATCGGATGTTAAACATGACATGTTTTTCATACAGTGGGATAGATCCAAGTGGATACCCTGTATATATATTTTTGACAAATAACGGCAAATATCGATTTTAAAACCGTACTAGATTACATGTATTTGTATCGCAATTTGATTTTACGATAGATTAATTACAGGCACAGATTTCTCATACTATTACATGACTAAAGGGTTATTTGTTGGGTAGACCCATAGGGACCAGGAATCAACACTATTAGGTTATTTGTACCACTCGCGCCTTCTCTAAGATGGCGCCCGCTGTGCCACTATTTAACAGCTTGGGTGTTTCCGGCACACGCGGGAGATACCAACACAGCTGACACGGTTTAGGGAACAAATGCGGAAGTACAAGGGGGATAAATAGCCGAATCGGCACTCTCTCATTTACCTCCCGAACCCGGCAACTGAGGGTAGGTCTAAGGATCCGTTGCGGATTTCGCAACTGTGAGTATACTGGGGAACCCTTCATTTTTCCATCTTGCACGTTTGTGTTTTGGAGGACTTTGATGCCTTTTTTCAGGGAGAGATTGAGGCGATTATACTCCTCTGACACCTCTTTAACAGAGATTACATACATAATGCGCATGATGGGAGAGACTCCTTTTGACCCTTTTCTATTCATAAAGATAATTTACACAACGTACATTTTGGGGATTGTGTACTGATTCTAGCTAAGTTTTAGATGGGGGCATGGGTTATCCATGATTACAATCTTTGTGAATAAATATATCTCCTGATGACATATCTGGGGGACCAGGAACGGTTTATTATAACAAAGCTGTATTGGGAGCTGATATAGGAATTCCATTCACTTGACATGAGAAATATGATAGGGGATGCCCGATGTGTAGTTAGTTAGATATTAGAACACCTTGGGAAAAGCTGGAGGGTGCCTTCTTGTTCCTTTTTAAATACATTGTTCTTCTCTTCCATATTTATTTCATCTACACTCCGCTTTAGGATGTGGGGAAGTTACTCATGTTCTGATCTGCCGGGGATTGATGAAGTAAAAACTCATTTCTGACTGGGTGAGTTCTATGTATTTCTTGTGGTAATGAACAAACTACATTTCACTAATTTGGTCTAAAGAACTGAATGCATTGAAGTGACCACTTTGTTTTTGGCACATGGTGGGTTAATGCTTGCGACACCTCACTTATGTATGTTGTGCCATTAACGAGCAGGCTATATACAGTAGCACACGATAAACATGTGTTTGTGGCTGGTCATTGTATTTTTTAACATGGTTTTTCTCCCAAAATAGGTAGAACCTACACTACTAGCCAATAGACAGAGTAAGGTACGGTGATCATGAATTTATACTTAATATACTATTAGTTTAGGTCCACCATAATGTATATAGTGTAGATAGTCTTTTATTTTCATAGGTCCTGAAGAATCGCTTCTAAAACTATAGAAAAAGGCGAAGAAACAGGTTGACCGATTACATGGAAGAGCGCCATATCTAAGACATTACCTTAGCATTGCGCCTTTCAATTATTTTTAATCAGGGTAGGAGACCCCACAATTAAAGTAGTTCTTGTTGGTACTCCCAATCCTGTTTTAATTCACACTTTATAGCACATATTTTTACATCTACACTCACTAGACCCCTCACCCCCACGGCACCAAACGGCTACTTGGAAAAAAGATCTCCGCCAAAGTGCCCCGCATTGGGAGCCCGTCAGGCATTGCAGCGCCGGTCAGACGAGGAGCAGCCCGATGATGAAGCATGACACCCTATGGGGTGTGTTAGGGCATTACATTCCAAATAAATGGATTCCCATCTATTTGGATGTAGAAAACTACTGTGACCTGCATTACCATTTTTCTGGATTGTTTAGGAACAGCACAATATTTTAGTTTTTGAATAGTTACTGGGACAATCCCATGCTTGTTTTGGGGTTAGCATGAAAGGCGGACACTGGTGGTAGACATGCGCAGTCCAATTACCATGCACTTACTGTGAGTGAGACTCATGGTAGTGAGACTCACCCACAATACAGGTCAAAAATCTAGGTGATCAAAAAGGAAAAAAATCCTGATATACTGAAAGGGCAGACCCCATTCACCATTCAGCCCCTCTTACTTCCACAGGTAAAGTTTTTATAATATTTTTCCTATATGTGTTAGTGTGTTTGTTTCGATTGCGCCAAAAAGCTTTGCTTATGTCACTCAAAATAAGTACAGCTAACATAACTTATAATGTGCTTTAAATAGACATTTTTGCAGCTACCTAGAGCACAGGAGCCAACATATCTCTCAGTGATAGAAAATTGCATCACACATTTTTTTCTTCAGTTTTCATTTGGAAGCCTTGTGCCCCTTTTAGAGCACTTGACAGCATAAGCGTTTTTATTTAGTCTGTCAGCTAAATCGTGGGCTTCAGAAACAGGAAAATTGGCATTGAACATCAGCCTCCCACATCTGATTGGACTGGTATTTCTGGGCACACAACCTACAGAGTTACAGTCTTCCAGATACAGGCATGAATCTGTCATCCAGTCTACGGTACTCATTTGCATTCTGGTAATTGCAGTCTTGTCTACTCTAAATTCAGAACTATGATAGTAGGTGCCATATTTCACCGAGTGTCCCTGGGGTGTGCGCTCGCAGGGTACACTGTTATTACAGAAGTGGCCACAGATGCTTGTTCGGCCCCTTCTCTCTAAACCATGTCAGGCTGGTGCTCTAGGTGCAGTGGCATGATCTCAAGGAGGGAGTTCCTTCATTTGCAGGGGGCGTGGCCCCAAGCAAGTAGGGAAAGACTTTGAACCTGTGCCATATTATAGACACTGGTGCAGAGACAAACAAGCATTTGCAGTGCAATAGGTCTCGCATTTGCAATAGTTTAAGCTATTGGCTTTGTAAATGACAATGCCTTTTATCTGTTTTGATAATTAACACATAAATAAAAGGTATTGTCATTTACAATGCCAATAGCTCAAACTCTAGTAAATGCGAGACCTATTGCATTTCAAAGAAGCAGCCGCCATTGTCCCGAGCTGCTTGGTGCGCTGAATGTTGCAGGAAAGCATGCCGTGTCTGCAGTAAGTGAAACTCATTAAAGAAAATAGTACTTACAGACTAAATAAGACGTACTGTGTAACAAATGAAGTAAAAGGGCCAGTCCTCATGGGAGGTTACGAATGAAGACAAGGCGGTACTAAGGAGGGACTAACAAGCCTAATAACGAATCAGAAGCCAGCATTTAGGAAGGACAATGACAAGCCAATGACGAATATGGGCAGAGCTTCAAGTCCATATTCAAATACAGCATGCCTCGCAGAGCATGCGCTGCCCAGGCTCGACCTACAAAGAGTTGTCAGGTTGTGAACCTTGAAAGGCAGATGGAAGGTGTGGGGGGATTTCCATTGAATCCCTCAAGACATGCCCCTGCTGGTAGGTTTAATCACTTAGTGCATCTGCCTGCAGAGGGATCTCTGCCCCCCTCCCCCTTTGAAATGGGGGAGGGGGGCAGACCAGATGTCAGAGGATCAGCTGCTTCAAACAACCAGGCTGCCTTTCTCTGATGCACTGACCCCAGGGAAAGATGAGTTAATGGCTGGGCACAACATATTCATTGTGCAGGGCACAATTACCTGGTTTGCGTACGGCACACCCAGTTAAACTGTGCCACAGCGCAGAACATTGTGCCCCCATCAGTAATGTAGGCCCAGATTGCAATTTTTTTGTATGTAAAAATACACTTGGGCTGGTTGACATTTAATCAGGAACTTCGATTTGTAAGCGCCTAGAGGAATCTGTGTGCCTTTAGGTTTCAGCATTGCGCAGCTTGCCACTCCCATTTACTGTGATGGTAAAGGCCCTCCCACGTACACAGTAGCCCCCTCTAGAAGGAAAAAAAGGTACAAACATGTTATCAGTTTCTTAGAATGTGAAAAGGCGGAGCCGCACCTTGAAATGCATTGGTCTAGGATGGAACGAGAATCCCTTGGCAATTACGCACACACCTGTATCCTTCCTAACCTGCTGGCACACTCCACACACACATGCAAGCTAACCCTGCTCTGGGAAACAACCGTGGGAGTGCTAGGAAACACCTGCCCTCCCCCTCCTGACTCAACAGGCTGACTGAGGGCACACAAAGCGGTGAGTACACCGGATACTGGCTTATGTCAGCACTTTAAGGCGCCTTTTAAAAAAGGAAGCCATTATTGCTTTAGCAGCATTCATTGTCTGGAATACTTGAGCGCTTTATGTTGAGATCATTTTTCTTAGCGCTAGAGATAAAAGAGGGTGTGTGTGTGGGAGTGTTGTGACTGGCAGTAGTTTCAGTTCTGTTATTGGGAAACGGAAGTGTGCGTGGGGCGCAGCCGAGCAAACATGGCAGGCTGGGTTCATTGTGAGGGAGTGGGCTGGGCACATTTTACCATCCATCTCCCTTTGGTCCTGGGATATCATTTGTCAATCTCATGGACATAGCCGCCAAGTTTCCCAGGTCCACGCGTAATTATACTCCAGTCCACTTTTTTATTTGCTACAACTTCCAGAATGCAAAGAAAAAAAAATGTGGACTAGAGCAGCTAATCGTGCACGGAACGCAGACACTTTGAGGCTAATTGGTTCTTGGGGCTGGCGGGTGCTTCCATCGAACTTACTGGACTGACACACTTGATGACAATGACTTGCAACAGAAAAGCTTCAGGACTGGACTCTTGGCGTCCTTATGACACTCCTTATGGATGGTGCGCAGCCCTGTTAAATTCCGAGGTCCATCCATGCGTGACTAACTGTTCCAGCCCAGTTTTTCTTTGCATGCTGGGACTTTTAGGCTGATTTATCCCATAATAAAAAATATATATATTTTTTTAAATGTACTGCAAGCCCCAGAACGCAACTGAAGGCACTGGACCTCCTAACCAGGCATGGATCAGGGAAACGTGGAGTAGGTGAGCAATCAGGGGGGTAACGCACAAGGGGGTGGGGGGGAGACTGCAGAATGTGAAGAGGGGCCCTTCAGTCTCCCATATCTCACAGCTAATCATCGACCTTGGGCTGTATAGACCCCTCCTGCGAATCAGGGGCTGCGTTATACACCCCTGTGAGGAACCCACAATATCCCATGACAGTCCAGTGCGCCATCGTCCTCCGCCTCCGAGGCCTGCAGTCGTTACTTAATAACTCCCCCGTCACCCTGGCTTCAAAGTCCCCCTCACACACAAACAGTCGGTCGCCTTCGCAGCTCCTACCTGTTTCCATCCTCCTGCGCTCGCTCCTCCGTCTGAAGAGGACTCACCTGGGGACATTCGCATCACTTAGCAACGCCCTCGGCGCGCATGTGGCGCCAGGTGCACATGGAGGGGGAGAGCAGAGAGAGGCCTGCAGGAAAAGAGAGGCGGCTATGGGGAGATGTGAATGCGAGGGAGATAAAGAAGTGAAGGCAGCAGGAGATAATTTACAATTATGTATGCTCAACGGGGAGGAGAGAGAGAGCGGGAGAAGAGAGGTGGAATGAGGGGAGAGGATAGAGGAGGAAAGGAGAGACACGGAGGGTGGAAAAACGAAGCAGAGAAGGAATGAAAAGAACGAAAAAGAAATTGAGTGGAAGGAAGAGGAAGAATGAAAAATAGGTAAATAATAAAAAGGTGGATGCAGAGTGTCTTAAGTAAGGACCCTCTGAAACAACAAGTACATGAACTAAAATGTATTGCGTGCAGAGCCCACAATGGCGCGAGCCAGCTGACACAATCTGGAGAATTCCACTTCCTTCCACAGACCTCGCATCAGGGCGTCGTTAAGGTTAAGGGGTCGTCAATGCCCCTCGTGACCTCTGCCTTTGCGACCCCCAGCGTCAGCAGTGGCAGGAACAGAAGCAGCTCGTACTTATGGACGCCGGTGGGGGCTTCACTCACCTCGTTTTTTGTCAAATAGTTATTATACTAATAGTGAATAATATTACATTATTCGCTATTAGTTTAATAAAAAATGGAGTACAAATAGCTGGAATGTGACTTTCCCTGGCAGAAGAGGTAACTAAAAAAAATGCTTTTAAATGTATGTATGTTGTGTGCGTGCTTGCAGTTTTGAGTGTGTTTATGTAAAAGAGAGTGTGTGGGTGTGTGCGCATGTGTAGGCAGAGTGTGTGTATGTATAAGCATATGTATGTGTGAGTGAAAGTGAAGGTCATGGGGCATGTGAAGTCACTTCCGCCACCCATGGCATTTTGGAGAATTGACGTCCATGGGAGAAATCATTCTATATGAGAAGGTGGAAGAATCTAATGCAAACACAAAAAGCAACCGTACAAAACATATGCAGAATGTTCACAGGAAGAGAGGAATGCATGTTTAACGGAGGGGCTATGGCGTGGAGGAGAATGGAGCCGGGAAGGGGAAGAGAGAGGCCGATACGGGGAGACTGCATGGAGGGGTGAAGAAGAGGGATAACACACTAGACGGTGTATAGGGTGAGGAATGAATGGAGAGGCGAAGAGTGGGAGAAAATAATAGAGGACAGAGAGCATGTAGAAAGGAAGGTGATAATGATACAAATTATATGAAACGAAAAGGAAGAGTTTAGGAGAAGGGGGTAGAATTTGTACAGGTGAGGGAATGAGCCAAAGAGAGACAGAACAAAGATGAGGGGTTAAATGAGAGAGAATAATGAATGGAAACAAGACTAGATAGAAAAGGGGGAGTTCAGATATAAGGAGGAATGGGACTGAGCGAAAGGAGAGGGAAAAGAATGAGAACAAGTATGGTCAGGGACTACCGACTATCCCCCTCCCTGTCTTGTGCACCACCACAGTTAAACAATTAAAGCAATTGGACATGAGAGGAGTTTTCTTTGGCAGGCGGGGGGTCTCGCGACCCCCCAACCGTATTTATTAAAACATGAAAACAAATTAAAATTTGAAATAAACAATATTTACACAAGCATTTTTATGCAGAAAAATTAGACATTAGATTACAATCAATGTAGACAGGTATTAATGGCTAACCTTAACAAATGTCTAATACAGCGTGTTTCCTAACCGAATCTAACATCATACTTATGACTTTTCTGCATATCCTAGTTTTGGGCCTACGGCAAGGTCGCTAACCGGTGTCAAATCCTTATTAACCAGCTACGCCCTCACGTATGAGTGCGCATGCGCAGAGGGCCCGTTTAACAAGAGGGTACTTCCCCCCCCCCTCCCGGTTACCCTTCGTACGCTCCATGAACTCCATTAACCAAAAGGGGGGCCCTTGCACTCTGCGCCGTTTAATGACGTCATAGTGCACGTGCGGGGTGGCTATCCAGCCAAAAGAAAGCGTGACTCCCCCCTCCCCCGCACCCATCCAACCAAGCGGATGTACCGCCCCTGGGGTTCTAGGAGAGACCACTTGCCCCTCCCCCTGGGCGACCCCATTCAAGAATGGTGACGCCCCCTAAAGACCTTAAATTGACTGCTCACCGATCATGACCTTACCGCCTGACCAAGGACTATCAATAAATACGACAATTATGTTACCTGCAAACGGGAAAAAAGGCCTAAGGAAAAAGAGTTTACACAAAACGTTACTGTGCAACCATGAGCATAACTTGATACTACAGCCTGTAAACGGGAAAAAACAAAAAGGCCTAAGGACAAAACTCACACCAACACACAGTTACAGTGAAAATGAACCTAAAGTGATACAATCAACACACAAACACAAGAGTCTGCTTCAGGGGCTGGTGGGTGGGTAAGATTATTCTGCGCCTTGAAGAGGCGCGGGGCAAGCCTGGGGAGCGCGGGAACAAGAGGGCGCCTCCCGCGCTCCCCCGGCCTTTTAACCCCTCTGGGGGGCAGACCGGTTACAACCGGTCCGCCCCCTCTGGCTCCCCCCCTTTGACCCGGAAGCAATTAGATTGCTTCCGGGTCAATGCAGGAGCCAGCACCAATCGGCGGTGGGGCGCGCCCGCCGCGTCATCAAGACGCGGCGGAGGGGCATGCCCCACCACCGAGAGTGCAGGGGGAAGGAGGGGGCCGGTGCCCCACCATACGTGCGGGGGGGGCCGAGCGGCCCCCCTTTCCTTATGGTCAGGGACTACCGACTATCCCCCTCCCTGTCTTGTGCACCACCACAGTTAAATAATTAAAGCAATTGGACATGAGAGGAGTTTTCTTTGGAAGGCGGGGGGTCTCGCGACCCCCCGGCCGTATTTATTAAAACATGAAAACAAATTAAAATTTGAAATAAACAATATTTACACAAGCATTTTTATGCAGAAAAATTTGACATTAGATTACAATCAATGTAGACAGGTATCAAATGGCTAACCTTAACAAATGTCTAATACAGCGTGTTTCCTAACCGAATCTAACATCATACTTATGACTTTTCTGCATATCCTAGTTTTGGGCCTACGGCAAGGTCGCTAACCGGTGTCAAATCCTTATTAACCAGCTACGCCCTCACGTATGAGTGCGCATGCGCAGAGGGCCCGTTTACCGAGAGGGTACTTCCCCCCCTCCCGGTTACCCCCGTACGCTCCATGAACTCCATTAACCAAAAGGGGGGCCCTTGCACTCTGCGCCGTTTAATGACGTCATAGTGCACGTGCGGGGTGGCTATCCAGCCAAAAGAAAGCGTGACTCCCCCCTCCCCCGCACCCATCCAACCAAGCGGATGTACCGCCCTGGAGTTCTAGGAGAGACCACTTGCCCCTCCCCCTGGGCGACCCCATTCAAGAATGGTGACGCCCCCTAAGGACCTTAAATTGACTGCTCACCGATCATGACCTTACCGCCACAGGCCGCATAGTTGACCGACTATCTGGCCCCCCCTATCCTCCTCTTCCAAAAGGTCATGCCTACTTAGAACCCTCCCAGCCATGCCAAAATGTTCTCCAGAAAAAGTTTGTTACCTGCCCCAGTCAGATGGACCCCGTCTTGCAAGAAGAACTGTTCCCCCCCACATACACCCATGTGGTATATTCTGTAGTTGAGGTGACCGAAATAATTTCTCTATCTTGTTGTTGGTCCTCTTTACCGAGTGATTCAACGCCCTGACAGAGTCCCCCTCCATTTGAGCCTAGGAATCATCTGAGACCACACTATGGTGCAGCCTTGGCATGTTTTAGCTAGCCAGTTTACTTCCGAAATTATCTCTTCCATCAGGTCCCTCCTGCCCAATTTCACCAGATCGTTGCCACCCAGATGTAAGATAACTACTGCGGGCGGCGGGGTGTGTCTATTGAGCAACTCTGTAAAGAACCCCTAAACTGACTGAGGCATAGGCCCCCCTACCATGAAAGGAAACTTTGAAACCTCCTTGTTCCGCCCTCTGTCTATAGCTACCTGAAAAGAAAACAGATTTAACGCACTTCACAAATGAGTGACCAACCACCCATACCACTTGTGTCTCCTTCCTCTGTTCCTGTGTCCGCCGTGCTGAAGATACTTGCTGTTGGTGATCCGGCAACAGTTTCCGCCCTGCGTGACAGGCTCGAGAAACTGAAATAGAAGCAAACAACAAGACAGGCGTCAGCGTAACTTACTTGTCACCTCACAACATGTGCATCCGCACATAACGTTTGTAACAGTTAGAAGACCATCTCCCGATCCTTTTCACACTGTTCGCATGCAACCCTCTAGCAGTCGCTTCAGTGGCCGCATCTATCCTGAAGGAATGCGTCCCAAAATCCTTTGGATTGAAACCAGCCCTGTCCATTGTCATTGCCAATACTCGTTGGAATTGGAACCTGGTCAGTGGGGTACCATCTGCATGCATTAACAATGCTCCCTCCTTTGCGCCTGCTCGCTGTTTGATAAAGGCTTCTACGTGGAACACTGGGCAGCAAGGATTAGTCCGTGCCCGATGGAGTACCAGCCCATCCCCCGGGCCTCCTGGTCAGTTTTTGATTTACGTATGGTAATCAACAGCATATCGCCCAATATTTTTGTGTGTTCCAGCCGAAGACCCCCTAGCATGTCCTGCTTGCTGCTAGCCACCAGTTCACCTACCCGGAATGCCCCATAAAAGGCCAAAGTAAAGGCGGCTCTGAACAAGAGTACCTCCCCATACGAACTGCAGGTGTCAGCCAAGGTATTCAATAATGATGCCAGCCGTTCTAAACCTATCGGTTGCCTGGAATCTTTGGCGGTTGCTGGCAGGCGCCGCCACCCCTTTAGTGCCTTCCGCACGATGAAACTATTCGTGGGATCTCTGGCCCCCTTGAGTTGTGCAACGAAAGAAACGGCCGCCCTGTGTCTGCTAGCTGTCGCTGCTGAGCACCCCTCCTTATGTAATGCATCTAGGTACTTAGTGAAATTCTCCTCATGATCCCATTTCTCTGCCCAGTCCCGTCCCAAAAAGGAGAAATAAGACAAAAACGCCCCTTCGTAAGCTGCTCTGGTCCTGGGCGCTAGGCTAGCTGCCACGAGGTTCTGTAGCTGGGGGCACCAATTTGCCAGAGTGTTGCTGGGAAGTGTGCAGGCGTCGCCTATGCGGATGGTAGGTGTTACCTGAATACCTGCATCTTAAAGCGAGAGAGTGCATCAGCTGCGTTATTCAACACCCCTGGGACATGTTTGGCCCTAAACTGTACATTGAGTTTCATGCAAACCAACACAATTTCCTTCAGTAGGCGGAGTATAAACTTACACCGTGCCGCCTGCTGGTTGATACATTCGACTACCGTCATGTTATCTGACCAGAAGATTACAGATTGATTACACAACTGATCAGGCCAAACTGTTATTGCAACCCAGATTGGAAATAGCTCCAAGAAACCGATGTTAGCTGTCAGGCCGCTCTCATCCCACCAAACCGGCCACCGTTGGGCCACACACTTGTTTCCAAGTATGGCGCCAAACCCCACACTGCCCGCAGCATCCGTCCATAGACCTAACTCTGCAGAAGTAGTAGGGGGACCGCACCACACCACTCTGCCGTTGAAGCCCTCCAGAAATGCGATCCAAATACGCATGTCCTGACGGACCTCGGCCGGCAATCTAGTGCGATGGTGTTTCTCTCGCAGGCCCGTCATGGCCTGCGAGATTGAGCGGGAGAAGGGGCGTGCCATGGGTATGACTCTTAGTGTGAAATTCAGCTGGCCCACAGTCTGCTGTAGCGTCACTCTTTCTTTAACCAAACATTGCTGGAGAGCTGCTCTGAATTTCGTGATTTTGTCTTTGGGTAACCTGAAACAACCCTCCACTGAGTCCAATTCTATGCCTAAAAATTCCAATGTGGTTGCCGGACCCACCGTCTTTCCGGGTGCCAGTGGGACCCCAAAAGCCCGCATGAGCACGCAAAATTCTTGCAATGCCCACGCACACTCCTGTGAGCCCGCCGACCCCAGAAAGAGAAAGTCATCCAGGTAATGCATGACATGGTGGTGTCCTGATGTTTGCCTAAAAGCCCATTCCAGAAAGGAACTAAATTTCTCAAAGTAGGCGCATGAAACAGAACAACCCATGGGCATACACATATCCATATAGAATTTTTTTGAAAAGAGAAGCCTAGCAGATGCTGATCTAGGGGATGCACTGGCAGTAGCCGAAAAGCCGATTCAATGTCTGACTTGGCCAGCAAGGCTCCAGGTCCGAGAGACCTCAACATATCCACTGCCTGGTCAAAAGACGCATACTTAACACTACAAATGTCTTCATTTATAGCGTCGTTTAATGATGCGCCCCTAGGTGCTGACAGGTTATGAATGAGCCTGTACTCGCCCTCCTCCTTCTTTGGGACCACGCCGAGGGGCGAGCAAACAAAATTAGGTACAGGGATGTCATTAAAAGGACCCGCTATCCTACCCAGGCGCAGCTCTTTAGCAATTTTTGCCGCCACCACATCTGGGTTGTGCTTAACTGAGAGTTGATTCCTACATTCTGGTGTTCCGGTATATCCCACTGCTGGGATCCTAAAGCCCTGCAAAAAACCTTCCTGCAACATCCCCGCAGAGGCATGGTCTGGGTACCTGTTCAGCCAAGGAGTCATAGCCAGAACGTCAATGGGTGAATGAGCTACCAACCGGCCTCCCCCCCCTAATCCTGTTTCTTTCCTCCCCTGTTTCCAGAGGCATTACCTTTATTGCGGCAGGCTGTTTCTGGGTGGGAAGGATGGTTACAAATGGAACATGCGTGCCTGAACTTACAAGTGCCTTGTGTCCTGGTGCATGTACGCTTGTTAAAATCCCAGCACACCCCTTTCCGCCCACCACTGCTCCCTGTCTTAGTGGCTGTGCCACCCCCTGAGGTGGCCGAAAGGGCTGCTGGTGTTTGGAGGGGTAGCTTTTGCTCCAACTTGGCCCCGCACTCCCTGGTTGCCCGGCCGTAAACTGGCCATACCATGAAATCGAATCCACCCTATCCCATGATAATGCGTGGTCAAACTCCTTAGCCTTCCTGAAAGTAGTGTCGTACTCCTTCCACCCATCCCCTCCATATTTCTCACTGAAAGTTGTGATCCTACTCTGGTAACATGCCATCTCTGCCTGCAAATTAGGGAAACGCTCGGCTGTAATTGCCATAAACACAGAACAGGCTCTAATCCAGTTGATCAATGTCTCCTCCACCCTGAATCTTGCCATTTCACCCCGCCATTCGCTAGGCAACATCCAGTCTTTCTGTTTCCTAGCATACTCCATTTCCCTGTTATCAACTAGCAAAGAAAACATATTGACATATTTGCCCGCCCAGATCAAATCCTTCACTTCTTGTGTCACATGCTGAGCCAGATTTTCCCTCCTAGAGGGTATTGTACCTTCCCCCAGAACTGGTAATGCCACCTCCTTACTACTTTCTGCGGCTCGCGTCGGTTCAACAATCTTGTCTTTTCCAGAGTCGCTGCCCGAACATGTTGCTTGTGGAGTAATGGGCGCGCTTGGCCCCTCCCCGCCACCCTGAGCAATCATGATCTTTGCTACCATTTTTTGGGCCTCCACCGAGGGGTCCTCTCCCACCTTCTTGGCGCCCACTGAAGAAGGTAACATCCCACCTATCCCTAGCCAAGGGAGTACAGCCGCTATCTGCGCTGCCAGCTCTGGAGGTACCCGACCAACCACTGGGGGTGCTGAAACTGGCATGGGGGATCCCGTGCCGGGTACCGGAATAGCTGCAAGGTTAGGCACGGGTACCACCGGGACTACCGCTGGGACCACCTGAGGCACTATGCTTGGTGCTGGCGCCGGTGAGGCCGGAGCCGTTGTCACCGGTAGACTTGTCGGGATTATGGGAGCAGGCATAGGAGCCACTGGTGGTGTAAGACCTCCCTCAGGGACCACCCCAGAAGGCCCCCCCTCTCCGTGTGGCTTGGGGACCAGACAGCTACCCCTCTTGGCCCTGACCCGCTTGGGCAAAGCATCCAATTCCCCCCTGGGCTGAGGGGGCACTATTATTCGCTTGGGTCTCCCAGATGGCCCAACCGGTTCATCAAACCTCTGTCTGAGCTCTGCCACGCTCTTGCCTATCTGGTCCACCTTCCCCCATCTCCTGTCCATAGCTGTCATCTTGCGCATCATGCCCTGCAGCATATGCTCCATGCGGGAGCGCCTAGCGCCACGTCCACTAGTCATCCCTGCGACAGGTAAACCACCTACACTTACGAATCGTATGAGCACGCTGTGTCCCTGCACCCACCAGGGCCTGCCTGGTGTTTACCTGTACCAAGTTGGAGGTACACAGACTGGCCGTAAGCACCACGCAACTGTGACCGGGGCACACCAGCTAGCCTGGGTGTTGGGCGAGCGCACTCTAGCCCGGCGGCCCAACAGAAGCAGTGAAGTGCAGGCCTGCCTGTGTCCCCGGATAGCGTTGTCCACCGCGCCACTCTCCTTTGGCTCAGCCCGCCATGTCACCCTTAACGTGATCTTCGGCCCGTGCAGTTAGCAGGGGTGCCGCTGACCGCCTCTCGCTCTCCCCACCCGACTCGCTGGGCTCCTGCCGCTCCGCTTCTGCCACAGAATGCTACTGGCCGGTTCCGCTCGACGACAAGCCGCGCTGGACACTCCACACCTATAAAACAAAAGTAAGATTATTCTGCGCCTTGAAGAGGCGCGGGGCAAGCCTGGGGAGCGCGGGAACAAGAGGGCGCCTCCCGCGCTCCCACGGCCTTTTAACCCCTCTGTGGGGCAGACCGGTTACAACCGGTCCGCCCCCTCTGGCTCCCCCCCCCTTTGACCCGGAAGCAATTAGATTGCTTCCGGGTCAATGCAGGAGCCAGCACCAATCGGCGGTGGGGCGCGCCCGCCGCGTCATCAAGACGCGGCGGAGGGGCACGCCCCACCACCGAGAGTGCAGGGGGAAGGAGGGGGCCGGCGCCCTGCCATACGTGCGGGGGGTCGAGCGGCCCCCCCTTTCCTGAAGTAATGGGCAATAAGGGGAGGTAAAGAACAGGATAGAAGTCAAAGGAAAATGAAGGGAGAAGACGGGGTGAAGGCAGGGAAACGAGGGCGACTGGGGAAGGGAGAGAGAACAAAGGAGGGAGAGCGAACACGAGAGAGACAGCAAACGCACAAGTATAAGAGAGAGAAAGCAGGGGAAACAACGGCAGGAACTCAATTCAATTCAATTCTTTCTTTATTCGTCCTTCCAAAGACAGGACATAAAAGATACACATGGATAAAAACATCATATAAAATCAAACCTATCTCAGCAAATACAAACTCATTTTCTGTTTAAAAAGAATACATCAGCAAACAAAATACAGTACTATTTTCTCAGGACTAAAGTGGCAGTGCAAAGCATTTGGGTTCATAGGTAGCAGCAGGTATTATCCAATAGTGCAAAAAGATCGACTGTAACCATCAATAGCAGCAAATGTTATCCAAAAAATACTTGAATAATAACTTGAATAGGAACTCAAAAACATTCGATGAAGGTCGAGAAACGGAGGCAAAACTGGACTGGGAAACACAAGTAGCCGTTGTGAAGATGGTCAGAGCAGCCCCATGTCACGCCGAAGGAGTGAGGTTGACCCCCCTCGATGTTTAGGAATTTGGATCATTTTACAAAATGTTCTAAATTCAGTCGCATGTTTTAGCAGAGTGCCCGTGACATAACAGTCCACTACTGCAATCAGTGACATCTATTGAAGGGATCTGGGGGGCAGTCAATGGGCCACAGATGGAACTGTCGGGGCTACCGATGGCGGGCCGATTGTGTAGAGTGTGCGTATGCTTATATATAGAAACGCACACAAACATTTAAAGGCATATTTAAACATTTTAAACAAAGCTAGGCTCGAATATTGCTTTGAGGAATTGCTACTCTGCAGTGAAAGGCACATGGGCATATTAATGTGTGTGGCAAGGTGTGCTGCCTTTTTTTTCTTTGTGTGTCACCTGGCATGGGGTGGCCTTCAACAGCCGTGGTGATGGGACTCAAGTTGGACCAAGGTGAAGGGAGCTATGCCAGAGGCCCATCATGCCCTCGTTACCCCCCACCCCCAGCAGCCAGTGACTGCAGTTGTTTTAAACAGTAGCCTGCTATGCCCAGGGATGCTGAAGACAGCCTCCGATGCCCGGAGCAGCCATTTCCCGATTACAGTGCTGTTATTTCCATGTGGATCTTCCTTATTCAGTGAAGATTTCAAATGTAGTCCTGGATTTATAAAGGTAATGAAAAATTACTTCGCTTCCCGCCACCTTTCCTATGCCACATAAAGTGCTGTTTTCAAGTCACAAAATGCAAACAAAAACAGCTTCATCAGACCACATTTCACAATAATGTCTTTTTTAGCCAAAGGCACATCATTTTTGATGCTTATCTCTACGGATTGCCTTATGTTCTTGGGCATGTGCATAGTGCCATTATTAGCAACACACCCCACCCACACCACAACAGAGCATGCATGATGAATAAATAAATACACAACACAACTTTTGTTTGGGAAAATATTGCTGCAGGTTTATTCCATACAAAAGTATGCAATATGGTGGGTTATCTTACGGGCGATCCAAGGGCAGGCAGCTGTAACCAACCTATGCTGTCCTGCCCGCCTGATGAGCCAAGCACTGTGGAGAACCCAATCAGTGCTACCTTATGGGGTGATCCTCTTTCCGGATCACGTGACACATTGGTCCCTTATTACTCACGCCCCTTTCAGGGCAGAGCGTAGCAAGGCAAGCCCCCGGTTGTTCAGGCCCACAACCGCCCGAAGGACTAACGGGACGCCGACGCGGTTTTCCAGGAACCTGCCATGAGGCTCCTGGGATTTGGCGCTGGCACCCCTATTGTGCCCCTGCAGAGGTACCCTTCTGTACCCATCTGCTTCCAGATCGCCCTGTAACTCCGCCACAGCTCTGGAGGCGGCCCCCGTCGTCGCCAGAGCCCCCCACCAAAACAGCTATATTCTCACCTGCAACCTCTCATCTCCAAGGCCTCCTGCAAATCCAAGAGGAAGAGATCCATCCCTACTGGTGATAAATGAACCCCATCTTTATCAAAGTAACCTTTCACATTAGATTGAATCATCTCATGTCTGATGAAACCCAGACCCCTCTGGTCTGTGAACTTACGCATTGAACTATTCACTCTCTTTCGGGCATGTTCGACGGCCTCCTCTGACTTAGCCCCGTGCCACACTCTGCGGGGAATAATCTAAGACCACCAGAGCTCACATTGACCCATGTATTTACTGATCTCCCCTAAGTCAGCTTTCATGGCTTGTAAAAGTGGCCTCCTCCCCATGGCAATGAGGTCGTTGCCCCCTAGATGTATCACTAAGAAGTTGGGGGGAACTCCCCCTTGGGCCAATCTCTGTTTCAGTCTGTTCATGAGGCTGCTCCATCTCATTCCGGGGAAACCCATCCAAACAAACTGCGTTTGTGAAAATCCCCGCATCCAATTCCGGCGCGCAGCCCACTGTGCCACCCTGGCGACGAATGAGTGCCCGATCACCCATACTTGGAATCCTGGTGAAATAAAGGACACCATTTTTACATTCTGCTTTTAATGTTCATTGTGTTCACGCATAATTTGTCATTAGTACACTCAAAGGCACTGCACACCATATTTACTATAAACAAAATTGCCTTCAAGGGCGGATGTAACGCTTGTAGCAGCGAGACTCCCAACGCCCCACCTTTTTTATACCCTCTGGTTCCATGCCTGCCTTGAACGCAGCTGTGGCCGCCCCGATCCTAAAGGAGTGACTAGAGTATTTTTTGTCAGGATGGGCAAGACCCGACCGTGCCAGGCAAGCCCTCATGATGCGTTCTATCTGAAATTTGGTCAGGGGCCCGTGGTCAGTGTGAATCAAGAAGTAGCCAGGGACAATGGGGCGCAACGCCATATAATCCTTTACCGTGGCAACTGGGCAGTATCTCTGATCCCCCAGAGGCCTTAGTACCACATCGGCTCCCTGCCCTGTCTGATCCGTTTTGGACTTTCTGATATGAATCGCCAGGGTGCCATCCAGGCTAACGTCCTGTCTGCTTAAGGCGTCGCCGGACCGATCTGTCTTGGACCTGGCCACCAGCTCACTGATTCGGAAAGCCCCAGAAAACGCCAGACAGAATGCTGCTGAGAAGAGTCTGGCCTCAAACTGTGAATAGGTGACCTGCTCAATTACATCCAACATACCCTGGAGTGTGGGAAAGTCAATGGGCGCTCTGGTGTCAGGAACCCTGACCTCCTCCCTGGCCCATCCCTTGAGGGCCGCCCTGATTAGAAAGGATTTGGTAGGGTCCTGACATCCCTTCAGTTTGGCATCAAGGCTTATTGCTGCCAAATGACCGCATACCCAGGAATGGCTCCTCCCCTGCTCCTTTGCCCACACTACGAATACCTGCACTCTGTGTTCCACGGGAAGCGCGACATGGCCCTGATACTCTGAAACTTTCAAAAATGTGGTCAAGTGGGCTCTGTATTTCTTCATGGTTCCTGGTGCCAGAGAGTGTTCTCCCATTGCTCTCAATCACTGCTCCACTGCAGAATGCGCCAGAGGTGTGCCGGGAAGGGGGTCATCTCCGCGCTCGCGGCCAGGCCTCCCGGAAACGGAGCCACTGAAAACGAGAGAGATCATCAGCTGCCACATTCTTGACCCCCTCAATATGCCTCGCCCTAAACTCGACATTGCAGCGCAAGCAGGTCCTGACTAGCTCCCTTAGCAAGCACAGCACCAATGGGCACCTGGCTGTCTGCCCATTGATTGCGTGCTCTACCGCCATGTTATCAGACCAGAATAGGACCTTTCTGGCTGATAGCGCTTCGGGCCATAAATGCAGAGCAATTACGATGGGGAAAAGTTCTAGGACAGTAATGTTTGCCGTGATACACATAGGAATTAGGTAGTAGTGGACCCTAAAAGGGAGAAACCGCACATCAAATACTAACCAAATATATAAAAATATCGTAATTATTGGCGTGTAATATTATTGTCTGAAAATATTTAGGTCGGGGTGCTCTATCAGCCTGTAACATCTACTACCTAGAGATGTTGTCATCACATTAAAACATAACATGCATATACTTGCACCCTAATCCAGCCGCTTGCAGCACACCCTTGTTATATAATATACAGTACAACACAAATTTGGGTTGAATTCAAAGCTCCAATCAACTACAAATATTAGTTTCATTGATAGATCAGTGTTGTACAAAGCCGACACACAGCCCAAAAACAAGTTCAATTCTTCAAATCCTTGTCTTTATTGATTCATGTTTTAAAAATTATTCCAGCACACGATCTAGCCGACACGTGTTTCGTCTGCACTCAGACTTTTTCAAGGCAGTATCGTAGCGAAGCAACTGTCAAATCGAATAATGATGTAGACACACGGGCGGACGAAGTTACTTCTTGCGAGCGGACTGTTGTGCAGTCAGTGTTTGTGGACTACCGCATACTTGGGGTACTTTCTTATCATGGATGTGTACCTACAATCTCTCATCTTGAATATATAACCTATAAGGACGCACTACTTGATGCACACATATTGTGACTTTTCGTTTTTAAGATCTACGGGCAAATTACATGACATTTTCATGACACTTCATATGCCAATTGATGCGCCCGTGTGTCTACATCATTATTCGATTTGACAGTTGCTTCGCTACGATACTGCCTTGAAAAAGTCTGAGTGCAGACGAAACACGTGTCGGCTAGATCGTGTGCTGGAATAATTTTTAAAACATGAATCAATAAAGACAAGGATTTGAAGAATTGAACTTGTTTTTGGGCTGTGTGTCGGCTTTGTACAACACTGATCTATCAATGAAACTAATATTTGTAGTTGATTGGAGCTTTGAATTCAACCCAAATTTGTGTTGGACTGTATATTATATAACAAGGGTGTGCTGCAAGCGGCTGGATTAGGGTGCAAATGTTTGCCGTGATGTTACGCTTGCGCCAGGCGTTGGGCCACTTTCTGTGCACACCATTCGGTACCCATTATTGCGCCGAAGCCCTCTCTGCCCGATGCATCTGTAAAGAGGCAGAGCTCTGCACTGTCCACCCAGGGTGCCCTCCAGATGACAGTACCATTGAATAGCACGAGAAACTCATGCCACATTGCCAGATCCTCTTTCAAACCTTTCCCCAGCCGAACTAGGTGATGCTTCTTGCCTACTTTTGCCGTTGCCCTTGCTAGCCTTCTGTCGAACACCCTACCCGCTGGGATGACTCTAGCTGCAAAATTCAGCTTTCCCAAGAGACACTGGATGGCACCCAGGGTAGCCTTGTCCTTACCTAGCAATGCCTGAATGTCTTGACGCAGAGCCTGCACCTTATCAGCAGGGAGCCTGGACTCGCCCTTAATCGTGTCCAGCTCAATGCCCAAAAACGTGAGAACCTGCGCCGTACCTTTCGTCTTACCAGGCACCAACGGGACCCCCAGGTGCCCTGCCAGTTCTTGAAAACACTGCAACCCCTTGCTGCAATCCTGTGAACCTGCGCCCCCAATAACCAGAAAGTCGTCCAGGTAGTGGGTCACTCCCTTCACATCAAATGCCCAGGTGAGCGCCCACTGGAGAAAAGAGCTAAAAGCTTCAAAGTAGGCGCAGGACACAGCGCAACCCATGGGCATGCATCTGTCAAAGAAGAATTTTCCCTCCCACTTGAACCCCAGGAGGTGTTGGCTCTCCAGATGGACGGGCAGCAGGCGGAATGCCGACTCAAGGGCAGCAGGCGGAATGCCGACTCAATGTCCGCCTTCGCCAGCCATGCCCCTCTGCCTGCTCTCCTAACCATGTCAACTGCCATATCTAAGGAGCAGTAGGAGACCGAACACGTCCCCTCCTCCAGCCAGAGGTTAACTGAGTTGCCTTCCGGATAGGACAAGTGATGGATCAACCGGAAGGCCCATGGGTCTTTTTTGGGGACCACCCCAAGCGGGGAGATCAGGAAATTATTTAAGGGGGGCTGATCAAAGGGGCCTGCAACCCTGCCCAGTGCCGATTCCTTCCGAACTTTTTCTCTTACTACTTCAGGTAGCTCTCTGGCTGACTTTAGGTTCTCTGCATCCCTGTCCACTTGGGGGCCTAGGTATGGTATTTTAAAGCCCTCCACGAAGCCTTCTGCTATGAGCCGTCTGTCCTTGGGGTTCGGGTAGTCTCGGAGCAGGGGGAGGAGGTTGGAAATGACGATGGGAGAGGGACCCTTAACCTTAAGAACCTTGGCGGCTGACATCACCTGGGAGGATGGGCAAGGGGGGCCATGTGTGCCGGAAGGGGGTGGTACCAGGGGGGGTGGATTCAGGGGGGGTCTAGCTGCCACCAGCGGACTAACTGCCATGCCGGCTGGCAGGTGTTGGAAGACCTTCCCGCCTGTTGTTACAAGACACAGCAGGGTGATTGGCCCCACACTTGCTGCAGCTATGGGCAAACTTACAAGTTTTGCCCCAGGAACAGGACCCAGCGTTGTACAACCTACACGTGCCTGAGTGGAATCTTTTTACCCCTTGCTTTTGTCCACCTCCCTGACCTCCTCAAAAGGGCTGCTTAAAAGGGGCTTTCCCCGCCTGCTTCTGTCCCTTAAAATTGTCCCTCCCCTTCTGGCTCTTGCTCACCCCTTCCTTTTGCTCAGGGGTGAACTTCCCCATGTGCTCAACCCAGAGCTGAATTTCCTTCTGGTCCCATGTAAGCTCGGGACACATAGCCATCCTCTTCCGAAAATCCCGGTCGTAATTGTACCAACCCATCCCACCGGTCTTCTCCACCTCATTGGTTATGGTGCGAGAGTACTGGAGTAGCGCCGGCCCCTGCTCTGGGTGTTTCTCCATGATTACAGCTGCTAAGATGGAGAATGCTCCCCCCCCCCAATTTCCAATAGTTTTTTCCGGCCATGACTTGTATCTCACCTTCTTATCCTCCTCCTTACCCCCCATCTTCCTGGTATCGACCCCGTCTAAACCATGCATCAATAGGGTGAATATATCTATGAACTCACGCTTCCAAATCCCCTCCTTAGCTGCTAACGGCACCTCCCAAGCCAAGGAGTACCGCCCAGACACCAGTGGTGCCACCGTGATAAGTGGCAGGGGTGCCGCAGTCGCTGCTGCAGCTATTTTTGCCGGCCCGATAGGGGGTGTGGGGGTGCTGACCTCCTGAGGGGAGCCGGCGGGGACTCCACTGTGAGGGGAACCACAGGACTGGGTGCAGGTGCGGGAGTTGTCTGAGGAGCTGAAGATGCCAGCTGCTGTCCCCTGAACCTAGGGGGGGTGCTACTTGGTGCTGCGCTGCTGGGAACCAGTGCAGCTGTTGCCCCCGCCCCAGACACTTGGCGGGACCCCGAGCTCCCTGCATTGGCGGCTGCCTCCGGAGCACTTAGCGCACTCAGGCTGCTGGCCTGATCTCCCCAGACCTGGGCAATGGATGGCGGCCCAGCTCGCACCAACCCGGGGGGCGCGTGCGGGGGGGATGCCATATGGTTATCTAAACGAGCTTGATAGTTTGCCATCAGGCTCAACATGGTGTCCATAACCTTACCCCACTTCTCAATGTTCACACCGCCGACAGCGGGAGTGTCCTGTGTGCTCGCCGGTGCTGCCACGGGCCCTAGTTCTTCACGATTGGTCTTTACCCTGACCTTCGGTGCCGGAGGGTCTGCAGGGAATTCCTTGTTAGTGTGCCGGCAAACCCGTTTTGGCCTGCCTGGTCCCACTTCCACTGGTCCTGCCTGGGATCCACTTGGTAAGTCCGCCACCACCCCAGAATCCTCCTGGCCTTGGGAGTTGAGTATTCCTTTCACCCAATCGACTCCTTTGGCCATTGCCAACTCCATAGAGTTCGCCCACACCGCCTCCTGCGACGTGCTGGGTTGAGACTCATCCACACAGCTGACTTGAGAAAACAGGAGGGCGAGGGTTCCTTGGCTATCCATTACTCCGGACTGTTGAGCAGAGTGGCCTCTATGCGGTCGTAAAAGGGGGGGAGGATAAAGAGTCGTAAGTAGCTGCTCGCCCCATGTCCAGCTTAAGCTGCCCCCTTGCTGTGTCGTAGGGTCCCCGTGTCCCTCTGCCCCGGTGCGTGTCCAGCCCGAGTTTGCCCCCATACTTACTTTGTCCTGCTGGTATCCTGACAACCTATCCTAGTGAAACGATCTCCGGGGGGGTTTCATTCTAGTTTCCTTGCTGGCGGGTGCGTGCGAGCTGGGGGCATCCGCTTGCCGGCCTAGGGGCCTTTCCTTGCTGTAATTCAAAATTGCATATTAGCATACCTTGTTTCTACAGTGTTTCCATCACTGAGCCGCCTGCCCCCGCGTCGCACCCTGCCCCTGTATTGCTTCCCCAGCCCTGTTTCTCCGCACTTCCCTTCGTTCGTTCCAAAATCCTACGTTCCTACTCACAAGATGGACCCGAACCCGGTTCCCCACTCACGGTCCGCTCAATGTCAGCAGCCCTGGCCGTAAAACCATTGCCCCCTACCACTCTACCTTATGATTGCCTGTTGGGCCACGAACACGCGTCCAATTGATCCGGGAGACCCACTTGCTGTAGCGTCACAAGTTCGATAAACGCAGTCTGAAAAAATTAACATATGTTAGATCCCCGGCTGGGCAGTCTATACCTCCCCGGCCACTGAACCCGTTCTACGCGTCATCCCTTTCGCGGCAACCCTGCAAAGGCCTCAACCCTCCATGACACATGATAGGTAGTGCAATCGGAACAGGCACGACAAATTCTTTCATCTGAGCTGGGAGCCACCCAGCTCGAACCCGACCACTTACACCAGCCAGCCGGCCCTTATATTGCCAGCCGCAAGCCGACCCTTATCTCCCACGTGCGCGGCGGCCGCCATCTTGCCCCCTGTGTTTTACCTGCACCTTAGTGTTGCCACGGACACCGTCCACCGTCGCGCTACCATGTCCCTGCAACACAACAAAATTAAAACAGCCCTTTAATTTGAACTATGGGCACCACATCTACCCAACTGGCGCCAAGGCACCGCAGCCAGCTGTCCCGCTCCGCGCGACCCATGAACCACGGCCATTGCCCCTGCGGACACTGCATGCTCGTGCTACCCCGTGCGTTGGGGCTCTGTTGCTCGCCCACCAAGGATGTCGAACTTCGAACTAGGTTCAAGCCCGTGCTCCGGGGGACCTCAAAGCAGCGGAACACATGCGGGCACATCGTCCTTGCCTGCGCCCAGATTGTGACCCTTTGCCTGCCGATAGCCCCTATCACAATAACCGTCTGGCACACAGCATAGCGCGCTCATTACTATCTGGAGCCTGCGCGACACCCGACCCTCTTCTTACCTTCCTCGGCCAGGGGTCATTCGTGCTAGCACTCCGTTTATTGTCCGTTCCGCCGAGCGGTTCGAGAAGCCATGCGGGAACGCTCGAAGTACGCTGCCCCGGCATAGCCCTTATCCAGCCACCATCGTGCATGAATAATACAAGCGACATCGTGAAAATTCGCAAGCATATGTGACATTTACGTAGCTGTAAAACGAGTACAGCACATAGCGCCTCGCAACAATATGCCATAGTCATACAATTGACACCTTGTAAAATTCGGAAGCTTGTAAACAAGAACGTAGCCTGCAAGAGAAGTACAACACATCCTGCTTTATATGTGGACAATTACGTTGCATGTAAAACTAGTACAGCACATCGCGCCTCATAACAATATGCCCTAGTCATACAATTGACACCTTGTAAAATTCGGAAGCTTGTAACCAAGTACGTAGGGTGTAAAAGAAGTACAACACATCATGCTTCATATGTGAACAATTACTTGGCCTGTAAAACGAGTACAGCACATCGCGCCTCGTAACACTCTATCATAATCATACCTTCATAACAATGTGCCGGAGTGATACCCTCGACCCCGTCCACTCGCAAGCATTTAAACAAATACGTAGCGTGTAAAACCAGTAGAACCATCGTGCTTCACCACCCATGTGCAAAGTTAATACCATCTTAATGCCGCCCGGTCGGCGGCCACGTGTATCAAACACCACCTTCCGGCAGAAACACTAGCCAAAGCCGGGCCTATGACCCTTGCACACGCTCACACAGTCGCACGCCCACTCGCGGCAGTAAACACCTCGTCCCCGTTAGCGCTAGCAAGATCGGTAAAGGATTCAACTCCTCACCTGCACCGCAACGTCCATCCGCAACGTTACCAGTGCACCACGCTGCCTCGTAACCATAGCGCCCCGTGGGGCTTGTCCAGCAACCGACCTCCTGACCAAGTGCCCCACACGGTACACAGCCCCACTTTACCCAGACCAGGCCAGGGAACCCTCTCGCCTCGAAGTTCTTGGCGAGTGGGAGAAGTAGGTTCGGGGGAGCATTGCTCTGCGACCCGTAGACCGTGGCCCTCTTGTAATAGTACTAACCTCTCAATCCGCCGAGTAACCCTGACCAAGCCGCCCGACGAGGGGAGGAAAACACGACTCCAGATTTAGCCGCAACTGCGCCGCATGCCACGAGAGAGACAACAGTCAAGACGGCGTGCCCGGCGCAACAGAGGATGCCAGGATGGCCGGGGGAGGCATAAATACCCTCCCCACCTCCTCGACGCGCCGGAAGTGACGCACCTAGCGTGCCTAAGGCAAGGGGGACTCCTCCCTGAGTCCCGGCATTAGAGGGGGTGGGTTGGTGCCCAAATGGCACTAAAGGGCCGCCCTTTTAGGGTGGCCCCCTGTGTGGGCCGCGTGCAGCCGCAATGTGCACACTCAGATTGGGCAAGATGGCACAACATTATGCAGCAATTGATAACTGATTGTAATAGGTGGGAGACAGAAATTAATGTATAAACCTGTGGAATACTTTCTTTCTGATGTCAGAATGTGCCTGTAATAAGAAAACTAGGTTACAAGCTCTTTGTAATAATTTCTTACAAGTGAGAGGCCATGTTACTGCCAGCTTTGAGAGCCCTCCTCTTTCTCTGTCTGCAACCTGCACTGCAAAAACAGGGAGCCTCCTTTTGCATCGTCGACGGGCACCTCTACCTCAGTGCTTAATTTGTAAACAAATAAGTGCCAGGGCTCTGGTCAGGAGGCCACTGCAGCTTGCACCACACATTGTCCCTGCCACGCTGCCAATCATAGTAACAACACAGCTTTTAGCCATCACACTCCTACAAGTGTGACAATTCCGACTATTCCAGGCCCCAGAGCTATAAGATTGGCTTGGGCAACAGGTAATAGTCATTTTGAATGCTTATTGAATTAATAATGGACTGTTGTTGGGGGTCATCTCTAAATTAGCCAGACGGCGCCATCTTGTGGCAGACTGTCACAAGCGACAGTGTTGACAATTAAGTGCCGAGCACCAGAAACCACCAGCTCAAATTAAGCGCCGCTTTATCTTATATATGCCATGTCGGCGCTGGGAAGCTCAACTACCTGTCTGTAGCTTTCTGCTGCCTGCTACGTAATCAGATGTCACTCCCACTGATAGCGAAAAGCCGAAAGGAACAGGCAGACGGGTCGGCTACAACAGTCGAAATACCAGCAGTGTCTACCAACCAGGGTTTGCAAGTACAGCCAATGGCAGGATCCATTTTTGTAAATAATCAAAAGAGGCACCCTCTAGAGGGAAGAGAGAGAAAAGTTCTTCACAATACCTTGTAGGAAATATATAAAGAAAAGAGAAAGATTGTTCTTTTCATAAAACCCTCACCCACCTGGGTTGCCCCTTGGTGGCATGCTTCATCATAGGGTCCATCCCTGTCCTCTACGGACAGGGGCGTGCTGCTACCAGCGAATACGCGGGAGCACTAAGTTGTCAAATGTAGGGGGGGTCCCTATACTTCGGAGCCACGGTCGAGCGCGGTCAGGTTTTCTCGAGGGGGAGTAGCCTTGACGGAGGTTTGACTACAGGCGTCCCTCTACATACTCACTGTTGGACTCATGGGCCCAGTGATGGTCAAATTATAAGTCTTTTTTTATATTTAACACAGACCAATTTAGGTGCTGTATATTTATTTAGACTTTTTCTTCATTATTATTGTGTTAAGTGTGACACTTGGAGTGGGAACATTACTTTTCCTCCTAGGTCCTGAAGAAATGCCTTGGGGAAAGGCATGAAACTAGTCGAACGGAAGGGAAACGATAGGTACTGATGCCTAAGGTTTTCCCGCACATCCCCAGATTTGAACATACCTCCTTTGGGGTAGGGAATACAATTTATTTTTGAACCCACAAATTTGGTATTTTTAAACCTTTTTTCATCTTTGCAAAAAAAAACACTCCCTTTGTATTCTATCATATGTGGTTAGGTGTATAGGGACCCCCTACATTTGACAACTTAGTGCACATTATCCCATATATACAAAATAGCACAAACCTAGCTACAAAGCAACAGAAAACACTGTATATGTGGGGGGCTGGGCCTTAGAACTATGTTTGGCTGTGTGAAAGTACGTGATTTATATGGCATGAACCAGTCTACAAAGGAATGAAGTGCTGTACATCATGGGGCTGGGCCTCAGGACAACCAAGCTGTGTATGATCTATATAGCAATGGAGCACTTACATGATGGGGGATTTACAGTGGGATTTGCAGGAGTATGGAAGACTCTGGAGTCGGTGGACAACATAAACATGCACAGGCTGCTTAAGGAACTGCTGAGTGACAATTGGCGCCCCCTCATATCAATAGGCCACTGTATGCCACTCCACTCTATGCATTCTACTCTAAGCCACTCTGTTCCACTCTAGGTCACTCCACTCCATACCACTCTACGTCATGGCACTACACTCTACACAACTCCACAATCCACTCTACGCCACGCCATTCCACTCTAGTCTATGCCACTCTATACCATGCCACTTCACTCTATGCTACGCCACTCCACCACACTCTATGCTACTATACTCTACACTACTTCACTCTGTGCCACTCCACACTCCACTCTACACCTCTCTAGTCTACGCCATGCCACTCTATTTTACACCACTCCACATTTCAATTCATGCCACCGCACACAATTCCACTCTACGCCACTCCACACCACTGTACTCTGTGCCACTCTACTCTGCCACTCTACCGCACTCTAGTCTGCCACTCTATGCCACTCCATGCCACTCCACTCTATTCTACGCCGCTCTACACTTCACCGCCATACACTATGCTGCTGTACTCTATGCCATGCTCCTCTTTGCACCTCCACACCACACCACTCTACTGTATGCCACTCCACTGTATGCCACTCCACTCTGTGCGGCTCCATACTCCACTCTACGCCGCTTCACTTTATAACACTCTACTCTATACCACTCAATTCCACTGTAGGCCACTGCGTGCCATTCAACTTCTCTCAACGCCACTTTCCTCTATGCCATTCCACTCTATGCCACTCTACTCTACTCTATACGACTCTACACCACTCTACTCTGTGCCTCTCAATTCCACTCTAGTCTATGCAGCTCCCCTCAATACCACTTCACTCTATGGCACTCCATTATATGCCACTCCGCTCTACATCACTCCATGCCACTCCACATCACACCACTCTACACTACGCCATGCCACTCTACTCTACACCATGGCACTCTCTGCTACTCTACGCCACTCCACTATATTCTACGCCACTCATATCCACGCCACTTTACTCTATGCCACTCCACTCTGTACTACTCTACTTGACTCTGTGCCACTCTACACCACTCTACTATGCACCTCCAAATTGCACTCTGTGCTTTTCACTTCCACTCTATGCCACTCTATTCTATGCCACTCCACTCTACACCACTCCATACCACTCTATGCCACACCACTCTACTCTACATCACGCCACTCCCCTCTCCTCTACGACACTCCACTCTAAGACACTCTGCTCCACACTCCTCCATTCCACTCTATGCCACTTCACACCACTCTACGCCACACCATTCCACTCCACATCACACTATGCCACTCCACTCTGCACCACTCCATACTACACCGTTCCACTATACTCTACGCCACTCTAATCCACTCCATGCCACTCCACTCTATGCCACTCCACACCACGCCACTCTCCACCACTCCACTCCATGCCACTCCATCTATGCCACTCTAGTCTACACCACTCAACTCTACGTCACTCCACTCTATCCCACTCTGCATCACACCACACCACTCCACTTTACGCCACTCTACTCTATGCACTTTACTCTATACCACTCCACGCCACTCTTATCTACGCCACTCTCCTCTACGTCACTGTACTCTATACCGCTCTATTGTACGCCACGCCACTAACATTTAGCCATGCTAAACAGCAGCCACACTACTGTACAACATGGCTAAAAGACATTGGCAAAGCCAATTGCTCTTGTTTAGGTAAGACCTGTTGGCTTTGCCAGTGCTTATTTTTCTAATATTTTTGTTCTTCATCATATTGCAAATTGATGTATTTTGCGAACAGCTCATCGAATGCCCTAATTGGTTTGAATTAGCTCTGACTCATCTCAGAAAATATTCTTCTTCATGATTTTGAGAACTCAGATACATAAGCCGGTGTTAATGCCAGTTGCATATAAATGTTTTAATTACTGAGACTTGTGTTTAAATGTTCTTTCCAAAATTGAATTACTGTAAATAGAGCCATTATAACAACAGAAATGTATACATGTCCATAAGTGTCCTTTGATGCCATTCTTTCATATTGTGATAAATGGCACCATACTATGGAAAATAAAGGGATGGCTTTTTGTTGGTCTTTTGTTTTCCCTAAATTTGCTACAGGCCATTCTTATCGTGGGTTTGCCACTCCGTGCCATCTATTCTAGCCCCTTAACTAGAAATAACTTCTCTTGTGCAGCCCTGAGCTTGGGAAGCCAAATTCAAGGAAGAATAAAGCTCTGGCATATCCACCTCAGTTGTTTCTCCTTACATGAACAATTGCACCAGCTCACTTCAAGGAAAAGCAGTTACATTCCTAAGAACTTTGTTTATATCAGGTTTGTACCAAAAGTTTCACTACAATCAAGTGAATTCCCTTGTAATGTGTAAAATGCACGGTGCTTGAGCCATTCATGCCAAACGTATTTTATTTTATAATTATCCTTAGAGGCTTTGGGTCGGCCATCGGTTTCTTTTACCTCAGAACTTTCAGTCATTTGCTTACAATATCGTCAATCACTCCATGAACCAGCCAAAAGGAGCATTGTGGACTCATTGTTTTTTGGTCTCTGGCACAGACAGCCTTATCTATTTTTTGGCAACTATTGTTTCCAAAACATAACAAATGTTTAGAGTAGGCTTCGGCTCAACCCCTTGTTCATGATTGTATGGCTTTGTTGTCTATCCATGTTTTATTTTTAACTTACAAAAAACTAAAGGAGGGACGGGGAGGTTTAGAGACCAGCAGGTATTGGCTCCCTCCTCACAAGTCAAACACACCACGAAATACCTTGGTCTAACACTGAGAACTAGTTAAGAACCTAGAATGTCAGAGGAGTATTCCTTTATTAGGACGAAATCCCTCACCCACCAGAGGTGGCATGCTTAATCATAGGGATTCTCCTCAGGCTGTGACAGCTAATCATGATGCGGGCTACAACTCTCTCTCTAATCGGGAGGAGCTCTTCGAATGTTTTTACAGTTTGGTAGCAATCCCTATGGAGTAAGCAGGGTGATGAGGATAGCAGAGTGTGCATTGTTATGTTAAACAGACTTATATAGCGCGCGTCTACTCATAGGTGTCTTGGCGCTTGCTGAACATAAACATGCTGAGGCAATGGCCACTAGTTGTTAAATAACCATGTCTTTAATTCCTTCCTGAAAGTGAGGAGGGTGGAGATGGCCCTAGGATGTGGTGGAAGGGAGTTCCAAAGCCTGGCCATGCTATTGGTAAAGCTCCTTCCTCCCCAGTTCACTTTCCTGAATCTTGCAGTAGTGATCAATCTAGCACTGGCAGACCGAAGATGTCGGTTTGGAGTATGCCAGTTAAAAAGCTTTCATAAAAATTCCGGTCCTTCTCTATGCAAGGCCATATGGGCCGCGCAGAGCGCTTTAAATTTGATTTGTTGTCAGATCGAGAGCCAATGAAGTTCCCGGATGCCTGGAGAGATTGAATGAAATTTAGGAATGGCCAGAATTAATCAGGCTGCTGCATTTTGCACCGACTGGTGTTTCCTAAGCAATTTGTCCTGAAGGTTCATGTACACGCCATTACAATAATCTAGTTTTGACAGAACGAGTGCAGAGACTACAGCTTTCCTGGTGTTTCTAGGAATGAAAGGAGAGATTTTCCTCAACGTTTTAATAGTATAGAATGAGGAGGAAACTACCTTAGATACCTGGGCCTCATATCTGAGCTTATCGTCCATGATGAAGCCCAGGTTTCTAGCCTTGGTCACTGGCAAGGGAGGTGAACCCAAACTGTTGGGCCATCAGGCAGGAGACCAAGCTGGAGAGAGATTGCCAAAGAGTATAACCTCAGTTTTATTTGAGTTCAACTTTAGGCAATGTCTGCTCATCCAACTTCTTAAGGCAATCATACAATCATGTAGTCTTAAAGAGCCAGAGCCATCATTGACACGGCTGATACAACCAACTGGATGTCATCAGCATAGGATGTTGGACTTAGGTTGAAGCTTTTAATCAAGGAAGCAAGTTCTGAGACCTATATATTAAATAAAGTTGGGCTTAATGAGGAGCCCTGGGGAACCCCGCATGGCAGTGTAAATGGTGAGGATTTAAACTGGCCAAGGTTCAGAATTTGAGTTCTCCCAGATAGGAAGGATGTTAACAATGCAAAAGCTTTGTCTTTAACTCCCATGGCGTTCAGATGGTGGACCAATAACCCATGGTCCACAGTGTCGTACGCCGCGGACAAGTCCAATAAAATAAGAGCTGCTGACCCTCCCCTATCCAATGCCTTTCTTATTTCGTCAGTGGTTTTTATCAATGCAGTCTCACTACTATGGTTTGCTCTAAACCCAAACTGACTAGGGTCTAATTGATGATTTTCGAGAATGAAATTAGATAACTGCATTGATTATTTTTTCAACAATTTTTGCTGGCAGGGGAAGTCTCGAAATAGGACGATAGTTGGCTGGGTCATTAGTATCAAGAGTGGTTTTTTTAATAAGAGGGAGAATGCAAGCTTGTTTCCACAGAGTGGGAAACGTCCTTTGTAGAAACATTTGGTTAAACAGAGACAATAGATAGGTGGCAATAGACTGAACCACAAGCTTTATAATTCTAGGAGGACATGGGCCATCCGGAGAACCTGAATTAGCAGCTGATAGGAGAGAAGCTACTTGGTTAGGAGAGGTCGGGGAGAAGTCTGTAGGCGGGGGGTAGTCAGTCGCTTCCTGATAGCTCAGCTCAACGATGTCTTTAGATTTATCAAATAAGTCAAAGATTTGGTCAACCTTGTATCTGAAAGTCAGGGCAAGGGTATCGCTAATTTTTGACTGTGAATTGTCGAGTTATTTTTGTAACCGAGGTAAGCTTCGTGATTACCTGAAATAATTCTTTATTGGAGTTGGCAGCATTTTCGATCGTTTGCGTATAATAGAGACTTTTTTCATTGATGACCAGCTTTTTATACTTGGCAAGGGCTGCTTTATATAACTGTTTATCAGAATTATCAATGTCTGCGCCAGAGCCTTTCTTGGCTCCTGCATGCTTGTTTTTCGCGTCTCAGTGCTTCAGAGAACCAGGGATCCATAGGTTCTCCTCTATACTTATTGGCTGAGATAGGGGGAGCTAGTTTTGCAAAGGTGGATTCAAGCCAGGAGGTGTAAGTCGAGGCTGAAGAGTTAGCATCCATGCAGATATCAGGCTGGCTCTGTTCCAAATGATGGGTTAAAACTGCCATATCGAGGGGGCGTGACCAAGATGGTGGCCGAGTAGGACGTGTCTACTCGCCGCTCCGTCCTGCCATCCGGGCCCAGCTTACATAGCCTCGACCAGAGTGACCCGGCTCGCACCTACGGATCCCCCTGAGGTCCAGACATCGCCCTGGCACCGTTGACCGCTGTCGGATGCGGCAGGGGCTCGGGACAGCCGACTCCGGAGCCTGACAGCGCTACCGCGATCGAGGCCGCGATCTGCCTAGCGCGGCGCGGCGGGCGTAGCTCGCCCCCAGAGTGTTAGTGGCAAGGAGGGTGTGGCGCAGCCTGTGTCCGACGACGAGTGAGGAGGAGCGGCATACCTGCTGACGTGAGGCGGCACAGTGTCCTGCCCGACTGAGCAGTGAAATGGCGGCGGCGGTCCCTACCGGTGCGGCCTGTCGGTAAGCTGCCATTCAAGTGCCCCGATCTCCATTTCAAATTCCTCCACTGGGGGACGGCTGAGCCCTAAACAGCTGTGGCTAGAGGCGACGGGGGCCGGAGCCGGGACCCTCGCAGAGTGAGGCCTGGGGTCTGGGTTGACTGACCCAGAAGTGAGTGAGGCCGGGCTGGTTCCCAGAGGGCGGCTGGAGGAAGTTGCACAGCGCCGCACTGTCCTGGAGAGCACAGACCGGGAAGCCCTGCACCTGCAGCTGCCACGCGGTGAGTGAGTGCCTGGGAGAGACAGTGACGTGTGGATCGAGCACCCTCTCCCACCGCAGCCCCGAGGTCCTTCTCCGATACAGACCCAGGAGGTAGGCCGGACCCGGTGGGCACACCCGGGGCTTGGTAATTACTGACCTTGATACTCCTCCATCATCCCTGGGATACCAACGAAGAGGTGGGCCTTCCCTACCCACCGGACATTGGCAACGAGCACTGGGTGGGGGTACCTTCTACTGCGCGATACACCGCGCACGATGCACCCCCCAGGGAGTGCACCCTGAGACTTGCGCTTCACATCCCCACGCAACGTGGCCCAGGTACTGGTGGAGCCCTCTTGCAGGCCGGGCTTCGAGGCCTACTCCGCCGACCTAGCTGACACGCGATACTCCTGCACGTGACCCCCTAGCCACAGGCGGGGAGTGGAGGCTCCTACAAATGGCCGCTGCCAGAGCTTGCAAGGACTGGTCTGTTAGGGACTTGTTACTTAAGGCAGGTGCTGGTGGAACCGAGACGCTGCCGCACTCTGGAGAGGCTGCGGAGGGGACCGGAGGATCTCGAGGGGCCCGTCACCCGTAGTGTCCTGGAATCCCTCTTCGCGGACCTCACAAGAGAGTTCCACACCATGAAGAAAGACCTCACTGCTGAAATCCGCGAGATGCCCAAAGACATAGATTCCGTGGGGGAGCGTGTGGACGACCTGGAGAACCAGACAGCGGCCAGAGATGAAGAGGTGTTCCAGCTCCAACAGGAGGTGCTCCGGCTACGAGATCAGCATCTAGATCTTCAATCCCATGCGGAGGATCTGGAGAACCGCTCTCGCCGCAATAATATAAGGATCCGGGCGGTACCTCAGGGGGCAGAGGAGCAGGACATCGAGTCCTTCGTCATACACTTATTCCGTCACATTCTGGGAGGTCCCCCAGACCAGGAGATCCGACTAGACCGAACCCACCGAGTAGGCCTTAAGAGATCGCCAACGGCCCCTCCACCAGATATCTGAACATGTGTTCATGATTTTAAACTCAAGGAGCGCATTCTACGTGAGGCACAGTCCAATCACCCCATTGTATACCGCTCCTGCAGGCCTCTTCTTTTCCAGGACTTGGCGGCTTCCACACTGCAGAAACGACGCGACTTCCGCCCCATTACTACATTTCTCCGCTCCAAAGATATCTCTTACTCCTGGGGGCATCCATTTCGTCTCATTTTCAAATGGGAGGGCAGACTCCGCAAGTTACACTCTCTGGAGGAAGCGACCTCTTTCCTTCGGCTCCCGGAGGCCGACCACGCTGGATCGGAGAAACCTACTGCCTCTAACCACCAAGCTGACAATAACCACTGGCAGAGAGTCGGAACCTCACCACTGGGCTCTCGCCCGGATCCAGACACGATCACCAAAGAATGCTCGGCGGTTCTTCAGTCCCTGTCAGAAGACTCCAACACCGCGGACTGATCTATAACTCAGATGGTGCCGATTTTTTTTGTTGCTTTTCTGTTGGGTTAAATCGGCTGTTATGGCCGGGTCCGGGGCGGGGGGGGTGGCGGGGGCTCCTGCTATCCATCCCACGTCTCACCACAGGCAGACCGCCTGGGACATTAGTGGACTATTCATATAAATGTTTCTTCTTTTATGTTCTTTGTTTGGGGCTCTTTCTTTCGGGTTTCTTCCTCCTCCTCCTCCGATGTTTATTGCGGGTTGTACTATGCTATCCCACCATGCCTCCAACCCCTGCAGGGGCAGTGCGGTTAAGTATAGTGAGTCTGAGTCCATACCCCTATGTCTCCTGAAGTTCATATTGTGTCCCTGAGCGTGAAGGGACTGAATAATCCCACTAAACGCCGAGCCCTCCTGTCCTACCTTGAGCGTTCAGATGTCCATATTTGCCTACTCCAGGAGACGCATTTGCTCCCTGCTGATACCCACCGGCTGAGGTCAAGGGCGTTCCCTCACCAGATGTTCTCCTCCGCCACTTCCAAAACTGCTGGGGTTGCTCTCTTGGTATCTTCTAGGTTTTTGGGACATGTTGGTAGCAAACAGGCTGAAATTAAAAGGAGGTTCTTAGCTTACACCTTCACCTTAGATGCACGCACATTCTCGATAGCTTCGGTATATGTTCCCAATAGTGGGCAAGAGGGTTTTATTAAAACAGTAATTCAGGAGCTCACAGGTCTGCCAGACAACACGATTTTGCTGGGGGGGACTTTAATATGGTATTAGATCGAGACATGGACCTCTCTGGGCAAAGATGGGGCCAGACAGGGACCCTGTCTAACACAGGGAAACGTTTACTAGCGGAGGCTGGACTTACCGATATTTGGAGGCTTCGACATCCCAACACCAGGGCATACACATTTTACTCACACCCCCACAAAACATACAACAGAATTGATTATGTCTTTACCTCCGACCCCCTGACGCAACAGGTGCGAGATGTGGAGATTCTCCCCTGTCCCTTGTCTGACCACTCCGTGCTGCGGCTCTCGCTGACCTTGCCCCCGTGGCATCCTACCCGCCGCTTCTGGCGCCTTCGTGAGACTATGCTTCAGCGTCCCTCAGTAGTGCAACAGATTCAGAAGAGCATAGTCAATTATTTAGCCACGAACGACACACCAGACATATCCTTGACGACTTTATGGGAGGCGATGAAGGCGGTGATTCGAGGGGTCTTCATAGGCATAGCGTCGGCCGACAACAGAGATAGACGGGAGAAACGGGACCGCTTGATGAGCGAGGTCACTGAGCTGGAGCGCATCCACCAGCGGACTGGTGCTCCCAGAGTCTGGAAGCTTTTAAAGACGGCCCGGGCACAGCTAGCGGGGTTGGATGTCGACCGAGCTGAATATGCGGCTCTTCGCATCAAACATGCCTTTTATGTAGGAAGAGATCGCTGTGGGCGTCTTCTCGCAAACCGTCTTCGAGCGCAAAGACAGGCTCACAGAGTCGCGGAGGTACGGACCCCCGGGGGGGAAGAGTGTGGCGAGGACACGGAGATTGTGGAGGCTTTTAGGCACTTCTACGAAACGCTATACTCGGCCCAAGCCCTGCCTGAGACTGAACCAACTCGATACCTCCGTGACGTAGCTATAGCCAGACTGCTTCCGACCCAGGCAGCTGACCTAAAGGCCCCCATTTGACTGGAGGAGGTCATCTCGGCGATTGCTCGCCTGAAACTTAACAAATCGCCCGACCCCGATGGGTTCACCTCCGGTTTTTATAAAAAGTTCTGTGGGACGTTGGCCCCGCTTTTAGTGCGCGTTTTTAACTCAGTCGGGTCGTCACCAACCTCTTCCTTTCCGCGCTCCATGTTGGAGGCTTTAATAACAGTAATTCCTAAGCCAGGTAAAGATAAACGCCTCTGCAGCTCTTACCGCCCCATATCCCTACTCAACATGGACCTAAAGATCTTTACCGGAATTTTAGCGGCTAGACTTTCTCGCCATCTTCCTGGTCTGATAGACCCGGACCAATCAGGCTTTGTTCCTGGGCGACAGTGCTCCGATAATACCAAACGGCTTTTCCACTTGATGGACCGTTCGGAGCGCTTCCCGGCGGAACGCATGATCCTCTCGGTCGATGCCGAAAAGGCGTTTGACAGGGTCCACTGGCCATATCTCCGAGTGACGTTGGCCCATTTTGGCCTACCAGATCGCTTCATTGCTTGGATCTTCCAGAGCTATGCGAACCCAACAGCGACGGTGCGGGTGAATGGTGTGGCGTCAGCGGCCTTCTCTATTCGCAGGGGAACCAGGCAAGGGTGCTCGCTGTCGCCACTCTTCTTCGCTCTCTATATGGAGCCGCTAGCTCAAAGAGTCCGAGACGATCCAACCATTAAGGGAGCACGCTTCGGGAGCTCGGAGCACAAACTCTGTCTGTATGCTGACGTGGTGGCGACCTTAGAGCATCCTCAGGAATCTTTGCCGGCATTTTTAGATGAACTGGCCCGTTTTGCGCTCGCCTCGGGCTTTCAGATCAATGTGCATAAGTTGCAAGCTCTTAATTTATCATTAGAGCCCGAGACGCTGGAACTTCTACAGCGCACCTTTCAGATTCAATGGGTCCATGATTCTATTACTTATCTAGGCCTTCAGGTGCCTTCCACTATCTCTGCCACTAGACAGTCGAATTACACGGCACTTTTGAGACAAGTTCGGGATCCAGCGGGTTACTAGCAACAAGCATTCATACACTAAATACTCACCTGGGCCCATTCATTCACACTAACTAGTAATCACCGCTGGTGGGAATCAGTTGTACTCTTTATCAATATCCCTGCTACCAATTACCTTTTCTGATTGAAGAGTAATGACTTACCAATGGACCTTTTGATTACTGGGGTTGAAATGAGATTATACAAAACATAATTTTCATTAACCACCTGAAATAATCACTGACTCATGAAGTTTTTAAAATGTTTATCTAAATTCTTTAGCAGAGTAAATTACAATCCACATAATACTTAATCGTATATCAAGGAGGAAGCATTCTATTGTCACCTATTGATCACAAATGACGGTCCCTCAGAAAGGAGAAGATAGAGACAGCAGTACGAACTAAAGATTACGCCTTTATAGTTACCTAAAAGGTGTGATAACCAAACCCCTTGGCCAAGGAGTTGGAAAAAGGGTCCCAAGAAAGGATGAAGACCAAGACCTCCGGATCAGGTTCAGGACAGGATAGATGACCTCTCTACCAACGACGCCTGCGCCGTTCCCCTCTCTGACACTTCGTTCCTCCTCGATTCTTCCGCGTCTTCTTCTAATAGAGTCCGCCGCCCCCTCCTCAGGACATCTTTGGACAGCATTTCAGTTTGATCGGTTCCCTCTGTGGCAGCATCTGAGCTCTAAGCCTCTGCTCTTTGCGTGTTCTGTGCTCTGGCGCTCATCTGCGCTCTAGCTCTCTCGTCCATCTGCGCTAACTAATTAGCTAATTCTATATCTATTATACCCTTCTACGCCCATGTACCTCCCATTAATGTTTCAAAATTATGGGCCCACTAATTCTGATTGGACAGGGACAGGGCGTTGATCCTCACACCATGTCAATTTAGTTCAATTTTCTTAAGCCCATTGTTTTTAAAATACCGCCCTCTCAATTAATACATTTGCTTTATTTCCCACCCGTTTCACAACAATTTTTATTACAAACATATACAAATGTATCATTTTAAAGACATTTCAGTTCAGCTCTGAAGGTGATCAGCGGGTCATGTCCTTGGACATCTTCCAAGTTGACTTCATCGCTTTGCTAGTTTTTTAGAGCACATGCGCAGGTCACATGGCTCTCGAGCTGCTGTTTAGCCAACCCAGGCCCATTTTACGAACTAATAGAAATCAAAGAAGAAACATATTAAAATCAAAAATAAATGTTTTCACTGTATACCCCCTACTTCTACTCTACTCCCATTTAATTATAAATGTCCATCCCGCATTAGTAGCGTTAGAATACCACATTATTATTTGCAGCAATGCGAAAGCTTTAGCATGTGAGAACATTAAGCGGCCATTTTAGCATACACTGCGCAGAAGCAAAAAGTTTCCCTCCAAGCAAAGAAAGACGTCATACCACGTGACACGGTTGACACATGCGCAGTAGAATTCCCGCGCTTTAGCGGCCATTTTGGATTAGACAAGGATTACTTATTAGTGAAAACACATAGGCAAGCATCTTTTAGATAAAAATGTTGTGTTTGCACATTATTAATAATGACATTACAAAGTTTTAGTACAAATTAATTAATACTGTGAGAGGATTGCTTCCGAGCAAGTCTCATTGTGAGTCCTTGCTCCATCAATCCCCTCTCTGATGGCGTTTGAGCCATCAAAACTACCTACAACCAGATGCCAATTTAACAGATGTCCGTCACTTTTTCATTTTTACATTGTCTATTCTTTCCTTTCAGTTTCTTGTAAATTTCACTTCTTAGGTCTTCTAATTCAATGTCCTCAAACTTCCTTTTCTTTTCTCTTCCTGTCACCCTATATGTTTCCTTCTTTCTACAACATTTGCACCATATCATTATTGACAATACTGTTATTGCTATCCCTACTAAGGGTACTATTATTTTACCTATAAGTCCTTTCCCTACATTAGTAAACCACGTACCAATTGACGCAATGCTATTTCTCAATCTTTCCCATACACTATCAACTTCCAGTGGTTTCAGTTCATTCTCAAGTTTAGTAATGTTCTTTATATATGTTCCGATTTATGCACTTTTGTCCGGAATATACGTGCAACAATGTTTTGTTTTCAACATTTTACAGACTCCGCCCTCTTTTGCTAACAATATATCAAGAGCAAGTCGATTTTGCATAACCATAGATCTAATCGCAACCATCTCCGCATTTATCATAAGAAATCCTCCAGCAGTATCCGTTGATAAACGATCAACCACTGTAGACAATTTACATATTCTCCTTGAGTTCAGAATTACTCCCACTGAAGGTATCAATGCACCAAATATGTCACCCACAATTTCTGAAAAACCAGCTCTTTTATTACGTGTTAATTCACTATTATTTTCATTGCTCCCAGTGTTTCTTTTTACGTGGTATACCTTTGGAAAAACTATTCCAAAATAACAACTTCCATACCACCGTGCAGGAAGCCTAAAGTAAGCCTTATTCCCACACACATAATATATTCCAGGAAAAACTGAATCAGTTCCTCCTTTTAGTCCCCAACCTCCAAGAATAAAAAAATTATGTTCACATTCACTGGTACCAATAAAAAGATTGTTATATTCAGTCTTTAACCTATGAAGACAAATTTTCCCTGTCTTTACAAAATCTAGAGTCACAGCAGCTTAAGCCTTGCCAGGTGTATAAATACCCTCTTTCTCAGCCCAAGGTGGAAGATGAGCTTTATGCTCAGACGCTTTCCTTTGGAAATTCTGTCTTCTATCTTCAACTAAGTTTAAAAATATCTTTTGTTTTGTCACGTAATGAACATGTTAGATTGCTTCTATGTGCTTGTGCTATGTCTATCGATTTCATTGTTAAGAAAAATTCTCCCATAAATTGTGCATCTTGACTACTAAGCACTGGGTTCAGATTCTTCCGAATAGGAACCTCTGAAAATATCACATCTATATTTGAATAATAATATTGAAGTTTCCCTGTTCTATAAAATAAACTAGTTAGTACACTACATGATATACCATAAGTTAAAGGCAAATGATGATATGTTAAACCTTCTGCTACTGCTTCTGGTAACTTCATACAGACATAACAGTCACTAACATCCATTGTATCTACGTACTGAAACAATAATTTAGTAAAAAACATTTAAACTAGTATCGTTATCTGTTATAATGTGATGAAAATCTGGTTCATCCTCTGCTTCTCTTTCTATACTATCACTTTTCAGATTATCTATCCTTCCTTTGGTGTTGTCGTTACTCTTTTTGTCCATTATTATAAAGTAAGGAATTGCTACGATCACAACTAACCACACTATAAGCACCACTACCAGACTACATATGCATATAGCACAGCATCTTCTACAACATTTCCTTTTCGGTCTCCCAGAAACTCTGTCGTCAGCCATTTTTGTCTGTGAAGATTTCTCTTCTTTCTTTTTCCTTTAAACTTTTGACGTTATCAAGGTGGTTTCTCGTCTTTTTCATACGTTAGTTCTGCACTTGTTCCTTCGTTACCACTTTCACTATTCTCTGAACTTTCACAGTCTTCGAGAATTACATAAGTCCAATCAGGACCTTTAAACTTATTGTTCAGGATTTTCAATCTTTTGCTTTTTCGTTTTTCAGTCCCACTTGTTTGTCCAGATAAGCTTGTTACTTCATTTACTTGTTCTGGGTCCTTACTTCGTGTTGCTATATGATATTTTACTCTTTTAATAACACTGGGCCAATGATCACCTTTTCTGACCTTCTTGGTTTGCACTGTATCTTCACTTTCCGAGTCTTTTCCAAAAACTTCTTTATTCTCAAGGTGTGGCACAAATTGTTTGTCCTTGATTTCAGTTTCCCACTCTATCTGCTCTTGTTCAGTTCTTATTGTTGTTTCTTCAGTTGCCTGAATGTGCGTCTCTTCTAACTGACCCTTTCAGGATTGACGTTTTCATGCTTGATATTTTCAGGTTCGATATTTTCTTGGTTTTCTTCTTCCTGAATGTGCTTTTCTTGTTCTAACTGGTTCTGATCAGGGCTTATTGCACTTTGTACTTCTGCCGCCTGACCGCGTTCTTCTGAACCTGTCTGTCCCTGCTCAAACCCTGTTGTTTCGTTGTTTGTTTGAGCCCAATTTCCTTTCCCTATCTGGACCTGCTCATGTTCTCTTATAGTTTCAATCTCCCTATCCTGAGCTTGTTCTTCTACACCTATCTGGTCCTCTCTAATTTCCTCTAATCTAGCTTTGCTCCTTGTTTTAATAAAGACTTCTGGTATATCAACCACTGTTATCCAGTCCTGACTTGTGCTCGGTTGCTCTTCTTCAGCTTCTCCCGAATCGATCACTTGAGATTCTTCAGCTGTCCAACCTTCAGCTTCCTCAGCTATTGATGCTGACTGAGGATCTCTTTCTTCAGGAGCTGGCACCCTTTTGGTGTGGCTTACATGAATCCAATTAGGTAGGCCTGCACATTTCACTGCTGTATTTGTAACCAATATAACCTGACAAGGTTCTCCCCACCTGGGTGATAAACACGTTTCTCTGGTGTGATGCTTCACTAACACCCAGTCTCCGGGGTTCAGATCATGTTCTTGTTCAGGCTGCCTGGAAACTGCGTCTTCTCCAACCTGGTGAGAGACAGAACGCACTAGGTCAGCCAATGCTTTGCAATAATCTAGAACCATATCATCAGTTATGTTCAGCAGTTTATTTACAGGTACATGTGCTTGTCTCATTGCTCTTCCCATGATGATTTCATGTGGACTCAATCCTGTATTTCTATCAGGAATGCTTCTGAGTCCCATTAAGACAAGAGGTAATGCATCTTGCCATCCAATGATGTAGATGCACACATTTTTGACAATCTTGATTTTATTGTGCCGTTCATTTGTTCAACCACTCTAGAAGCCTCTGGGCGGTACGCACAGTGCAATTTTTGTTCAATTTTAAATGCTTCACAGATTATTCGAATTACATCATTATTAAAGTGACTTCCTCTATCTGATTCCAAAGTTACTGGGAAACCGAACCGTGGAATGAGTTCTCGTAACAACAGTTTTGCTACTGTTAAGCTGTCATTCCTCCTGGTAGGGTAAGCCTCCACCCACCTTGAAAACAGACACACTATGACAAGTACATATTTCAGCCCTTTACATGGTAGTAACTGAATGAAATCTAACTGCAATCTCACAAATGGACCCTCTGCTTTTCCGATTTTTCCCAGACCAATTACTGTTCTCCTTCCTGGATTATTCATTTGGCAAGTTAAGCACCTCTGGCAAAGACTCTCTGCTGCAACCCTAAACTTTGGATTGTACCAATTTTGTCTAAAAAGTCTAATCATGGCATCTCTCCCTACATGTGTGTCTCCATGATACATTCTGGCCATTTGTGAAATCAGACAATCAGGCATGACTGGTCTGCCATCTGAATAAACCCACACGTCATCATCTGTTCTTCGTGTGCACCCTATTTTTATCCAAACATTCTTTTCACTCTCTTCAGCATCATCCTGCAATCGTCTTACATCATTCCATGTTTCAGGTGTTGAACATAGCATAAGTTGGCAGCTGATTCCCATTCTTTCGACCTTTCTGTTTACTGCCACTTTATTTCTGGCACAGTATTGAGCGATTAGGTCTGCTTATCTGTTACCGGCTACCACCCAGTCATCTCCTGACTGGTGTGCAGCACATTTCACCACTGCCAATTCTTTTGGTGATTGTATTGCCTCCAATAATTCCTTTACAAACTGCCCATTTTTGATTGGGGATCCTGAAGAAGTTATGAAATCCCTCTGCATCCACAGTTGGCCAAAATCATGCACAACCCCGTACCCATATTGACTGTCCGTAAATATGGTTACTTTTAAATTTTTCCCAATTTTGGAGGCTTTGATCAAAGCAATTAATTCAGCTACTTGTGCAGATTTGACTCCTGGTAAATAGGATGCTTCGACTATTCCAGATAGTTCACATACAGCATAGGCTGCACTCAATTTGCCATCTTCATGCCTTAGGCATGAGCCATCTACAAACAGCTCCCTGTCTGCGTTTTTAAGAGGCATTTCCTGAATGTCAGGATGTGGTTTGGTACACAATTCTGTGACTTCCAAACAGTCATGGTCTGTGTCATCCCTGACTTCTTCACAATTTGGATCTGGTAACAATGTTGCAGGATTTACAACTGTGCATCTGGCTATGGTCACATTCTCAGCTCCTAGAATTATTCGCTCATATTTTGTCATCCGACTAGGGGTAAGATGCTGAGTTCTAGTTCTTGTCAACAGAATCACAACTGCATGTGGGACAAACACTTTGACAGGGTGTCCCATTACAATTGCTCAATGCTCATACAGGTAGCAGCTACTGCTTTTAAGCAGCCTGGCAATGCTGCAGCCACTGGGTCCAATGTAGCAGAAAAATATGCTATAGGACGCCTGTCCAGTCCATGTCTTTGGGTTAAGACTGAAAGTGCACAACTTTCTCTCTCGTAGCAGAATAATATAAATTCTTTTGTATAGTCAGGCATGCCCAGGGCAGGTGCCTCACACAAAGCATTTCTTAATTTAACAAATGCACTGGCACTTTCATCATCCCATTCAACTGGATCTTTTGCTTTCTTTTTCGTTAACTGAATTAAAGGCTTCGCTAGTAGTGAAAACCCTACAATCCATTGTCGACAGTATCCTACTATTCCAAGAAACATTCTCACCTCTCTTTGTGTTACTGGCATTTTCATTTGCTTAATTATTTTTATTCTTTCAGATGTTATTCTTCTTTTTCCTCTTTCAATTTGGTGCCCCAAATATTTAACTGCCGTTGTACAAAATTGTAACTTCTCAGGTGACACTTTGTGTCCTTCCTCAGCCAAATGATTAAGTAATGCAATTGAGTCGGCGACACAGTCGTCATGAGTTCTTGATGCTACTAACAAATCGTCTATATACTGCACCAAGACTGAGTTCCTGGGCATTACTAATTTTTCTAGGCATCTTTTCAGTATCTGATTAAAAATGGAGGGACTTTCTGTGTAACCCTGAGGAACACGATTCCACACATAAACATGATTTTCGAATTTGAACGAAAACAAATACTGACTATCTGGATGCAATGGAATTGGAAAAAATGCTTGGCACAAATCAATTACGTTAAACCATTCTGCGTTCCATGGTATTTGGTATAGAATTACTGCAGGATTTGGTACTATAGGACAACAAGGTACCACAATTTTATTAATTTTCCGCAAGTCCTGAACGATTCTATATTTCCCACTAGGCTTTTTCAACCCCATGATTGGCAAATTACAAGGGCTACTCATAACTTCTTTTAATATACCTTGTTTTACCATTCTGCCAATCTCCTCTGTAACTCCTGCTTTCACTTCAGCACTCATTTTATACTGTCTGGTATTTGGGAAAATTGCACCTTCTTTTATGGTTATTTTTACCGGGTCTATATTTGCCATCAGACCTACTTCTTTTCCAGTAAAGTCCCGTACTTTTGAACTCACTGTAGTTTTTAACTCTTCTGGTAATTCATCTTTGGTTATCAAGGAGAACATTTCATCTACTTCCGTACCTTGATTGGCTATCATGAATTTGTAAACATGATCTTCATCCGGGGTCTGTATTGCAACACCATCCGGTGTGCAGTAAATAGTGCAATTCATTTTGCACAGCAAGTCTCTGCCCAATAAATTTACTGGACTAGAATCACACACCACAAATTGGTGCATTTCTCGGAAGTTTCCAATTCTTACTTCCATGGGTTCGATAAGGGGTGTTCTAATCTTTTGATTTGCTACACCTACAACTTGGATAGCTTCTCCAGAGAGAGGGAGGTCTGGGATGTCTGCTGTTATCACAGTAGAACGGGTAGCACCAATGTCCAACAGAAAAGTGATTTCTTTACCTTTTACTTTCCCTTAGACATATGGACCTGTCTGATCTACCGGCAAGGATGCGCCAAGTACGCATTCCTTTTCCCCCTCTCTTAGGCACCGTCATTGATAATCATATGGATTAAAATCATCCTGTAAAACAAACTGTGAAGTTACATATTCATTCTTACCACTTCCTCCTTGATATCCGACGTCTGTACCGTGCTTTGCTCTGCTTACATTACCCTGTATAGGGGCAGGTGGCAACTGACTCTGAGGATTTACACCCTGCTGTGAGTCATTCTGCGTCTGTGGATTTAAATTATGATTTGGGCCATTATTATTTTGAATCTTTTTACATTCGTTCTTCCAATGTCCCAACTTTCCGCATCCATGACAAGGAAATTTCTTCTTAGCCTCTTCTCTACTTATTCGTCCTCTTAATTTCCACCATTCTCTGTGTCACCATTCGTTCCAGATTCTTTTCCCTGACTTTCCGTTGGATTATCTAAATTAATTCCCTGTCGCTCAGCCATTTTCACTTGAGCCCACATCACTTTTTCTTGTAGTTTCTTGTGTCTATCCTCAATGTCATCCCCACAATACTTAGCATATTTCAAAATCTCATCAATAGGCTTTCCCTGCCAGCATAACATGTGTTGCTTGATCATTTGACAAATCTCTGGTTTTAGACCATAAACAAATCAATAGACAAACTGACTCATATTTTTGTCTCCAATATCCTCAAAACCGCTAAACTGTTTGAACACCTGTAATAGACGTTCATAGTAGGCATGTACTGATTCATTTGCTTCTTGTGTGGTTCTGTCTATTTTCACCCAATCTGTTTCTTTGGGTGGTATTTTCCCTTTCAAATAAGTTATTACCTGGTGATACTTTTTCATCACATAATTTGATGGAGCACCTGTCTTTGGATCCCTAGGATACTCTTCACTAGGCCAGTCGATTGTAATTTTACAGTCTGTCCATAAATCGGCAGGTACCAGTATGTCAAACAAACCATCTAGGTCTTTTAACAAAACCTTTGAAATCTTCACAAACCTCTCAATCTGCTTGTACCATTCAATTGGTTTTTCTCTCAATTTTGGGAAATCATTTGTAAAGGACAAAATATCTTGCCTACTCCATGGGGCATGTACATAGCCTCCTCCTGGAACCTCTCGCTTTGGGTACATCTGTTCTACCTTTCCTGCTTCCTTCAATAAATACTCAGATGTCGTTCTATTTGAACGTGCTTCTTCCTTTTTCTTTGTCCATCTAGTTTTCCATTTATCCAATTCTCCCCATTTCTGTAAAACTGTCATTAATTCTTTAACTTGTAATTTTCTACCAGATGTATTCATATTTTCTAAGTCTTTGTCAGTAAATTCTGCTCTGTATGGTCTCTGCAACACCTTCGACTTTCTTATTTCAATTCTCATCTCTGAGGCCAAATCCGTTAACTTTTCATGGAATATTTTTACATTTCTGGTTATGCTCCTACATACGAACAGTAGTTCTTCTTCACTGTAGGTATTTAAACGATCTACTCCTACATTTCCAGCTATCAATTCTTCTAATTCAACTTTTAATTTATAAATGTCCAAGATCTTTGGGGGTGAACTCTGTCTGTCTACTCCTTGTGCCCATCTTTCTAAGTCTTCTGGAGTTACTACTGTTGCACTTTTAGTTCCTGAAGATGTGATTATATTTACATCCTTGGAGCAACCAGGTGTGACTCTTCTGGGGGTACTATTCGCGGATTCTCGAATAGGCAAATCCATGAGTGAAGTCATAGATTCACAATCACTGATATGATCTTCAATTATTTCAGCTTCATTTTTAGGGATATCCATACGCGTGGTCATAACTAGAGGCTTCGGGCAATTTATTTTGTCTCCATATAAAGGGACCACGGGACCAATGGTTACAGGTATAGTCAGAGATTCAGGATGTACATTCAACTGAGTTATTTTCTGTATTAATTCTGTTCTGTTTCTGTCTAAGGCCTCTCTTTCCTTATCCTGAAGTACCCTATTAACTGGTGGATTATGCAGTACTTGAGGTACCAATGGTGTTCTCAAAATTGGTGCACTTGGGGTACATCCACCCAGTCCTTCCTGGTATGGTGGAGGGTTCTTTAGTATTTCTTCCATAAATTCATCTTCGGATTCTCCAAACCCTGTCGTATTTTTAGTCTTTTCTTTGCATTTGCTCCCTAGCTGCTCATCAGCCATAAATACTGGATACAAACCCTCAGAAATCATTGCTCGTCTCCACTGTTTCATCTGACTTTCTCTTGACCCATTCTGGTATCTAGGGAAAAATACCCTATAACTCCTGGGTCTATCACGCTCAAATGCTTCTGTTTCCCATTCCTCTAGGGCTTCGTACTGCGTTAATCTTGGTCTGGGTTCTAATTCATTCATTCTCATTCTTAAATTTTGAAGAATTCTCCCATTGAAAGTACCATTCTCTGGGAAAGCTAATACTCCGTCATCTTTTGTGTATTCTATCCAATTTTCTAACCATACACAAGTATGATAATCCCTATCCATCATCATGAATGAGGCGGGCGTTTTTGCTGGTGGAATGAGAATTCCTTCCCTAGTTTTGATAGGCTTATCCATCTTAAAATAATTCTTAATCTTTTGTAGGAATGACAATTTTCTCTTTTCTCCATACATTTTGGATAAATATCTATTTATTAAATTATATTCTGTAAAACCTAAGAATCTCCTGTCTGGACGTGTTCCTATCAAAGTCGGATCGCTTTTCCACATACAATTTCCACTGTCCACTTATATTTCGACTTCTATTCTTTTAACCAATCAAATTCCAGCTTGCATTTGTCTCAGGGCTAATCCTAGCGCGGCTTTTCTGTGACGTCTATTCACTCTCTCTGATGACCCCTCCTTTACAATCTGCGCTTCTCTGTCCCTCGCTGTGTCGGCCAATCCCAGCGCGACAACTGTGACGTCAGTATTACTCCTAACTACTGACCCCTCCTTTACAAGACTCGTTCTACGCCCGCTGTTTCAGCCAATCCCAGCGCGGCGCTTGTGACGTCAGCTTCTACTCCGGCAGCTGACCCTCCCTTTAAAAAAATCTTACGCAAACTTTAATTCCTCAACACTTTTCATTAAAATTTTAACAACAACATAAAAACATTCGCTATCTTGCCAGTTTCCCTAAATTGAAAAGGATAGATTTTCTCACACTTAGTAAAACCCTTCTGTTTACTAGACCTACACTATGAGCAAAACCCTTCCGTTTACTCTTCACGTAAGCTTCGGAAATACCTGCTACTCCTTCAATGTTACCCTTTCTAGGTGATATAACATCAAAATGTCACCAGCGTATTCCTTTGCTGTCACTCAATACATGCACAGAGTCCCTAACCAGTACTGATAGCCCTGCTTAACTTTTCAGTACTATTTCTGCCTGACAGATAACCTCACTGCAGTATGGCTTCCACTTACCATCCGCTATTCAAATTCCCCGGGGATTTCTAGACAACATAAAACAAAACTTTTAAAACGGATGTTAGTTCATAAAAATAAAATTCTCATTACCCAATTAACAAAGTAAAACCATCCTCTGCTACCAGAAAACTGATCCAGCGGATTACTAGCAACAAGCATTCATACACTAAATACTCACCTGGGCCCATTCATTCGCACTAACTAGTAATCACCGCTGGTGGGAATCAGTTGTACTCTTTATCAATATCCCTGCTACCAATTACCTTTTCTGATTGAAGAGTAATGACTTACCAATGGACCTTTTGATAACTGGGGTTGAAATGAGATTATACAAAACATAATTTTCATTAACCACCTGAAATAATCACTGACTCAGGAAGTTTTTAAAATGTTTATCTAAATTCTTTAGCAGAGTAAATTACAATACACATAATACTTAATCGTATATCAAGGAGGAAGCATTCTATTGTCACCTATTGATCACAAATGACAGTCCCTCAGAAAGGAGAAGATAGAGACAGCAGTACGAACTAAAGATTACGCCTTTATAGTTACCTAAAAAGTGTAATAACCAAACCCCTTGGCCAAGGAGTTGGAAAAAGGGTCCCAAGAAAGGATGAAGACCAAGACCTCCGGATCAGGTTCAGGACAGGATAGATGACCTCTCTACCAATGACGCCTGCGCCGTTCCCCTCTCTGACACTTCGTTCCTCCTCGATTCTTCTGCGTCTTCTTCTAATAGAGTCCGCCGCCCCCACCTCAGGACCTCTTTGGACAGCAGTTCAGTTTGATCGGTTCCCTCTGTGGCAGCATCTGAGCTCTAAGCCTCTGCTCTTTGCGTGTTCTGTGCTCTGGCGCTCATCTGCGCTCTAGCTCTCTCGTCCATCTGCGCTAACTAATTAGCTAATTCTATATCTATTATACCCTTCTACGCCCATGTACCTCCCATTAATGTTTCAAAATTATGGGCCCACTAATTCTGATTGGACAGGGACAGGGGGTTGATCCTCACACCATGTCAATTTAGTTCAATTTTCTTAAGCCCATTGTTTTTAAAATACCGCCCTCTCAATTAATACATTTGCTTTATTTCCCACCCATTTCACAACAATTTTTATTACAAACATATACAAATGTATAATTTTAAAGACATTTCAGTTAAGCTCTGAAGGTGATCAGCGGGTCATGTCCTTGGACATCTTCCAAGTTGACTTCATCGCTTTGCTAGTTTTTCAGAGCGCATGCGCAGGTTACATGGCTCTCGAGCTGCTGTTTAGCCAACCCAGGCCCATTTTACGAACTAATAGAAATCAAAGAAGAAACATATTAAAATCAAAAATAAATGTTTTCACTGTATACCCCCTACTTCTACTCTACTCCCATTTAATTATAAATGTCTATCCCGCATTAGTAGCGTTAGAATACCACATTATTATTTGCAGCAATGCGAAAGCTTTAGCATGTGAGAACATTAAGCGGCCATTTTAGCATACACTGCGCAGAAGCAAAAAGTTTCCCTCCAAGCAAAGAAAGACGTCATACCACGTGACACGGTTGACACATGCACAGTAGAATTCCCGCGTGTTAGCGGCCATTTTGGATTAGACAAGGATTACTTATTAGTGAAAACACATAGGCAAGCATCTTTTAGATAAAAATGTCGTGTTTGCACATTATTAATAATTACATTACAAAGTTTTAGTACAAATTAATTAATACTGTGAGAGGATTGCTTCCGAGCAAGTCTTATTGTGAGTCCTTGCTCCATCAACAAGTTTGGGATTCCCTCCGCAAGTGGAGACCCCATTCCCTTTCGTGGCTGGGCCGGATCGCGGCGGTGGAAATGGTGTTACTGCCCCGGATTCTCTACCTATTCCATACTCTTCCACTGATGCCCCCGTCTGGAGTTATACGGGCCCTGCAGAGGGACATAGAGCGCTTTATCTGGCGGGACCAGAGGGCTCGGTTGCGTCGCGATCTTACATATAGGGACCCAGTGGATGGGGGGGACTAGGCGTTCCCGATCTCTTGGCGTACTGGCGGGCAGCTCAGATGAGAGCTCTGGTGGAGTGGTCACGCCCTGAATCCGAGAAACACTGGTTATTTATGGATAGGTCCCTGGCTGCCCAGCCATTATGGGGAGTCCCTTTTCTTTCACGCAAGGGACGCCCTCGCAGCCTGTACCTCTCGGAGGTAACCCGGCCCACATTGCTGGCTTGGGATAGGACTGCTATCGCCAGGGGGCTCACGACATTCCCATCTCCTATTACGCCCATGGTACAAAATCCAGACTTTTCACCCGGCCTAGACTATAGGGAATTTCACCACTGGACGCAGGAAGCCTGCAGCTCCATAGGACATTTCTTTGACCTTTCCCGGACCGCGCCCTTTCGCTGAGTTCCGTACAGATCACGGACTTCTCGAAATTGAGCGTTACCGGTACCTACAGATCAGACATTGGGTGCTCCACAGGGAGACGAGGGAGGGCGCAGAGAGACTGCTCACACCATTTGAGAAATGGTTAATCACACGGCACAATGATGCACGATTGACATCTGATCTGTATAAATTCACTCGAAACACCTCCGACACTGGGAAATCACCTGGTCAGCTACGCTGGGAGGGGGATTTGGGCAGGGAACTCACACCGAAGGAATGGAGGGATATTTATTACCGGGCCCGCCGCACGGCCCGCAATGTCGCGTCTATCGAAACGGCCACTAAGTTGGCCACCTATTGGTACTTAACTCCGGCGAGGCTTCACAGGGGTAACCCTTCACATAGCCCGCTGTGCTGGCGAGCCTGCGGCTCACCAGGCACCCTTACCCACTTACTTTGGGACTGCCCCGTCCTGGGGACATATTGGCAACAAATCCTGGAAGAGGTCGACTCCCACTTTGATACTCAGATCCCGAGATTCCCGGTGTACATTCTCCTGGGCCTCCCCAATGCCATCACCTTCCCGCTTACGTCTAGGAGAGGCAAACAGATAGCGCTAACCTTAGGTGCGGCAGTCCAAAATGTCCTGACGCACTGGGGTACCACGACAGTCCCTACGCGCCTAGGCTGGCTTCATAAACTATGGTCCATTCTAGGGATGGAGAAGATTTCTCTTTCTTTAATCAACCCCGGGGCTTCCTTTTACGACCTGTGGGCACCCTTCCTCGCGCTATTGACATCAGAATTTACGGAGCTCACCTGTCCCAAATATCTTAGATTGTTAAGATTGGCGGATCCTCCCTCAACGCTTGCCTCCGCTACACCCGTCACTCAGTAACCTATGGGGGATTGGTCATTAGTCCGGCGTACTTTCCTTTATTTTATCGGGTTGGCTTTCCTTTGAGGAGGGGGGAGTGGGGGGATCTGTTTTTCCTTTTCGTTATTTGTTCATGCCTGAAATACATGGCAGCGATAAGCCGGGTTGTAACCCGATGATTGTTGAGCACATTGGCTCGTTCGTTCTCTTCTTGTGTAAAATCAATAAAAGAAATTTAAACCAAAACTGCCATATCTATTTTATGCCAAGCTCTACTAGAGACCTTATTTGCCAATTTAATGGCCGTCTGACTGGATGAGGATAAGTTATAATCAAAGATTATCGCTCGGTGGTCAGACCAGGCGAGAGGGAGAGTTTTAAGGTTAGTAATGGCAGAATTATTCGAGAAAAGTAAATCAAGAGTGTGACCAGCTAGATGAGTAGGGTCATTAACCAATTGTTTCAGACCTGTTTCCGATGTCATTTCTAGGAGGGCTAGGGTATATTTATCAGTAGATGAATCTAATTGAAAATTGACTTCTCCAAGTAAGGTGAAATTATCAGATTGGAGGCCTAATTCCAGCAGCGATTGAAGATTGGACAGAAATTTATTTTTAGGGCCAGGGGGTCAATAGATTAACATTCCGGTGAAAGTCTCCTGATTGAGTATTTGTAATTTAAAAAGAAAGGCCTCACAGTCCGTAGCGGGGATAGCCGAGCAGTGAGTATTTCTCCAAGTACGATGAATTAAAGTGAAAAGATCAAAGCCCGAAGGGACTGCTACTGCAAAATCAGGATCGGTCGCCTCATCACCCAAAGTTTCTGTAATGAAGAGTGTGTCCACTTTAGCATCAATAATAAGATCGGCTATTTCATATTTATGTTTAACCAGTGACCGAGCATTAATAAGAGCAAACTGTAGTGAGGCTGAGAGGAACCAGCAATAAAAGGGTCTAACTTATGCTGTGGATTTAAAATTACTTTCTTGCAGTGCGAGCATAGCGTCTCGCCTGAGTGCACTGTCGAATGAAGGCATAATTGAGTACAAGCACGGCTGTCGGGAGGGCGTAGGGCAAGCAATGCCTCACCTGAATATTGAAGGCATATCTTGTTTCCTCTTGAAGAAAATCCAGGGTCTCTGGCCCTGGGCCCGGTCCAGGCATGGACGGGCGCAGACGGGCTTGACTTTGGCACGTCAGCTGTGTGCCCGCTGCATGGACGCGAGGCAAGCATAATTAAATACCCTCGAAGGGAGGAGTGCATGTCTGGCCTCGGAGCCGGAGCGCAAAGAGAAAACGAGATTGCCCAAAAGAACGGGATTTGCAACTAGGGCCCAGCAACCCCTGTAGTACGCACAGGCTCCCCTATGTCATACTACTACTGGTAAATTAAATTAAAACTAAAACAAAAGTGAAGAAGAAAACCAATAAAGTATTAAAAGCAAGGTTGGTGGTCCCAGCCTATGATGGCGACCACTCTAGCGTAGACATACAAAGTGATGTGAACAACGTGGTTAAAACTAACTTCAGAGGCAGACGTACAACTTTATTCTTGTTTGCCTGGGTCAGGATTAAATTAAGTGAAAGGTCACGGCACAAGTCAAATATCCCTACCTTATTGTTTCGTATTCAACATGTTTCTGCCAACATCACCCTCAATCGGGGTGTACGGGCATTCTTCAGGACCTTGAAAAAATACACTTCTGCTTAAACAAAGTGTAGTCAATGAATTATAGAACTAGGGCTTTAAGTGGGCCGGGTCTGTCCGGGTCTGAGCACCGGCAGTTATTTTCAGGGGGCCTCGAAACGGGTCTCTATGGGGCTCTATTTTCGGGCCTTACAAAGGTAGTCCGTTTTCTTTTTTTTTTCTTGGACTACAGTGAGAGCATGCTTTACTTTGAGATATTTCCCTGCACTGAGGACAGGGGAAGTCTGTCTGCAGCCCCTCCCGGCACCGAGTGATACAGGAATGACAGAAAGTGTGCCCACACTCCACAAACACGGGGTCCGTGAAATATTCCAGACATATGTAGCACGTGGTCTCATCCTTTAGGCTCCGGAGCTGGTTTGCTGCAGCCATGTTCCTGCCCGAGAGGGAGTGGTGAAGTTAAGTTTCGTTTCTCCCTGTTTGTGAAGTGGGAGTGTCTGTCCCTCCTTCCTTACACGCCCTCCCACCTTCACTGGCTGCTGTACCTGCACTGAGAGTGTCTGCAGCAGAGAAGGGACTGTCTGCCTTTAACCTAGGAGAGCATGGAGTGTCTGCAGCGGAGCTGAGATTATCAGTTTACGACCTCGGACTGTTTGTATCTCAGCTGGGAGTGTCAACAGTTTACCTGGGAACATACGAAGCTGTACTGGGGGTGCCTGCAGGTGTGTAGGTCAAGCACCTGAGGCATCTTTTAGGAGCCTCCCAAACGTCCATTGGCCCTCTTCACATTCTGCTGGTGGGGGAGGGGCATGAATCATGATTATGTGTTATGCCACTGGATGTAGGCAGATGGCCCTACAATGTTTGAGCCTGTACTTGGGGTGTCTGCAGGAGACACACGAATGTCCGGGTCTTTACTGGGGGGCGGGGGCGTCTGCATCTTGGGGTGCCGGAGTGTGTGCAGTGAGTGGAAGGGAATGGAACACATTTGTGAAAATGTAACGTTCACCCAAGAGGACACCTTGGCGCTAGGAATAAAACTAACTTAACAGGGAAAACAGAGGCATCAGGAGGTGGGAGCGAGCGCAGCACAGCAAGGAGTGTCTGCCTGTGCGCCGGGAGTGTCTGATTGTTTGCTGTGAGCGCCACCATCATGAGGTCTGCATCAGCTCTGATTAGTGACACCTTTTTACAGTCTTGGCCTTTTACAGTGCTGTACTTGCACGCTAGGATTGAATGGTAAAGCAAAACTACAAGTCCCAGAATGCAAAGCAATGTGCGCTTAAAGGTCAGAACAGGCTGAAAGTGTCATTCTTGGCATGGGGTCTCCTATCAGCTCTGGTTCCTAGTACAAGCCCCTGTAGTGTGAGGGTGTCAGTGTCTGCAGTCTCTGCGCTGTGATCAGAGTGTCTGCCCCTGAGATGGGAGTTGTAGCTGGAAGTATCAGCAGCTTACTTGAAAGAGGCTTCAACTTGAGAATGTGAAACCAGTGAAGCACTTTTAAAGCCACGCCCCAGCCCTAACAGCACCAGGAAGTTACAAGTTATCTTGATTTAGACCACGCCCCTACTTGGATAGGCCACACCCCTTTAAGAGGTTTGCCCCGCCCATTTTAGAGCACCCCCAGTTTTTTTTCCCACTTAAAGTCCTTTATAGAACCACTAAGTGGTCACCGATGGTTCATCAGCAGATCCACTTTGTACTGACCCGCAGGAGTTGGGTGAAGTGTTTAAACTCGAGATGCCCTAGGGTGTGGCTCAGGATGCACTCTATCAAATTGGGAGGCCTGGAGGTGGTTGGACTCCTGAGACCTCCCAATTTGATAGAGTGCATCCTGAGCCCCACGCCAGGACATCTTGAGTTGAAACACTTCACCCGACTGAACCATCGGTGACCATGTCCTTTCACTTCGTGTAATCCTCACCCAGGCAGACAAGAATAACGTTGTACGTCTGCCTCCGTAGTTAGCCTTTTATTTACAATCTTGCATTCAGCTCTCCATGGGAGTTCAAGCTTTTCTTGCTCTCTTTTGTCTCCCGTTTGCCATGATGCTCCCTGTTTCCCTCCTATGCTGCATTCATACTGATTTTAAATTTATAAATAAACTTAATTAAATGGGTAAATTAAAAATGCCCACCATTCATAACTACAGATGTGCACTTGTATCACAATGCATGCACGTGCCACCACTCCTGCGCATGCATCACAATGCATGTGTCACACCACGTGCATTCATAGGCAGGTAATGGGTTTTCTTTAATAGAAGCCAACTGCAAAATTGGTGGGGATGCATGCACATGCATTCAAAATAAAAAGCATTGGCAAATCCATAAGCAAGGCCTCTTAGAGGGGTGACCTACTAGCTTTGGCTAAGGCTGGTTTTATTTCTTGTTTTATTTTGGGTTTTTTATTATAGCTCTTGCACTGTAAATTAATACTAACATGGTTATTTATATCTGTATGGTATTAAAGGGTGCAAAAATACACTGGTGCAAAGAACATAAACACTAGATATTGATGTATAAATCGATCCACATGGCCTATTGACTTGCTTGAATCTCATCAGAGATGTGATGAGTCCCACATAGGCAATATAAAAGATTAGGAAGGAGTGAGATGTGTTGCCTGATAGTAGATGCGTTTAGGAAGCTGAGGAGTGTTTCATCCTGGTCTTAATGTTTGCAACTCCAGGGAGGCTGTGGTCTCTCAAGTTCAATAGGGCTGATGAATTTGATTGCGGCTATGGTGACAAGATCACAGATTTTAGTATTAATGGTGCAGCTGAATCTTTCGGTGGTACTGTGGATGAGGTGATTTTTGACCTCGACTATGAAATCTAGTATAATTTTATTGATCTGGGGAGAATCCCATATTGGAGAATGCAAGTTAGTTAAGTTTAACCACAGTTCTCCAACAAAGGTATGCGCCCCAAATGGAAACAAGACTTCCCCTTCCTTGAATATACTGGGGGCAATCGATATGCTGAATACAAATTGGGAAAGTCATAGGCTTTACTGTGTTTCGTAAAAGGTCTTCTTTATGCGTTTAAAAAAGGAAAATGAAAAGTATTTTAAAAATGGGTCCTATTCACAAAGATAAATTTACAGGATTAGATCAACGTGCAATACTAGCAATGCTTGGTAGGCTTTATTTACAATTATTTTCACCACTACTGGTATGCAGTTTACCATAGACATCACCGTGGCTAAAATTCCTGTTGAATGGTTTGATCATTCTCGGTCTTAGTTTATCTTTCTTGACCTATGTCAAAATATATTACAATATTTATCTATCATCAACAGTGTATATTTGTTACCGAAAATATCCTCTGAAAACGGGTGCATATTGGCTATATCAGTTATACCTGTTTGACTTGGATCCATGTTGGACACTTGCTAACTAGATTCTAGCTATCCATTACTTAATATTAGTACGTCACTACAGTAGCTACGTGTGACATAATTTCCAGCTCTTTAGTGATAACATTTTGGGACAGGGTAGTATCCTGTATATCCCTGTATGTCGGAGCTAGTGTCTGAAATGCTGACAGTGAACGATGCAATAGAATGTTTGTGTGGGGTGTGGAATGCCAACCAGGAGATAGGGAAAGTTGGAGCGAAGATGGAGCCCTGGCAAAATCTACTTGTTGTTACTGTAATGTAAAGGTCAAATATAAATTAAAGATCTTCCCTTCTACCTGAATGGCTTCAGACTCCTGTATGAAGACCCTGCTCTCTAACTTCAACATTTTAGCAATGATTTGTTACTGATTTGCATGAAAACGTAGCAAAATGTTGTTGTCATTTCTGGGCCATTTCTGTCAAAGGAGGAGGCCTTTCATGAGAATGAGGATGTCACTGTGACCATGGAGAACTAGTTGTGAAATCCAGTACAAAGAGTTCAAATACATTTTCCAAGAGTTTGGAACAGCACAGTACCTGCCTATAGCCCAGGCAGACAACTCCCAACTCCTCATCATTATAGAGCCAGAATCTATATGACAGACACTGGCATGAGATGAAAGTTGGAACAAAACAATATCTTAAAGTAACAAACACAATGTATATAACACATCTATCCCCTTAAAGAAATAGACATAAAACCACAAGACGAATAGGCACTACTGATAAGAGAAATAAAAACCCCACACACTTCCAGCTACAAGACAAGACAAAACACAAACCCTACACAAAATCTGCAAATCTACATTTAAGCCTCATGTTGCGATTGGATTGCTTAATCTTTGAAGCCACACTTCCAAACTGGCCCACTCCTTCTGAAATGACACGTGGAGCCTTTTTAATGCCAAACTTATATTTAGCCAATCTTCTAACATTCCAAACTTTGACATCTTGTGTGACCACAATGTTCCTGTTGACCTTGACAGCTCTCATAGCCTTACCAAATCTGGGGTCACCTTTGGCCGAAATCCCAGGCTTGCGAATCCTGACACAATCTACCATCAGAAATTCAGACTCCTTGACTTTCTACTTCGCATCATATGCACGGTTGACCTTCTCCTGTTGCTCTTCAAATCTTAAAGCTGCTTCCTCGTTCACCTTAACCTCATCCTTCCATATCTGCTATCTCTTAAACCACCACAGACACAACTTAGAGACCAGGTCTCTCCTTTTGAGCAGTTTCAAAGGACTAACCTCTTTAGTGGTATGAGGAGTGATGCGGTATGACTACAACTTTTTTCTCAGTTTGTCTTTGCATTTCCCTCCAAAACTACGTGCCCACAAAATACTCTCCTTCAACACATTGTTCAACCTTTCCACCTGTCCATTTCCCTGAGGTTCGTATCATGCAGGTGCTGACATGGCGAATGTTACAGTACCTAAGAAAACGTTCCATCTTCTGTGACCTCAACTGCACACCATTATCAGTGAAAAGGGCTTCAGGGCAGCCCTCTCCAACAAACAGCTCCTTGAAATACTCAATCACCGCTGCATTGGTAACTTGGGAAACAAACTTCACTTTGGGCCATTTATAGTGATAATCCACTAAAACCATGGCAAATCTACACTCGTATTGTAAAGAATTTAAAAGGTCCTCAAAGTCAAAACCTACCTTCTGCCACAGAAACTCCTCGCCATTCCACAGGGCACAAAGGCACCAGTATCACTCTATAATCATCTTCTCACTATTGGCACATACATCACACTCATGTACAACCCTATCCACCACTCGATCAAGACCCGGCCACCAAAATGTAGTTCTCATCAACCTTTTCATAGATGACATTCCCAGATGTCCCTCATGGGCTAAGCACAATATGCAATCCCGCAAACCAGCAGGTGGTATGCACTATCCTTCCTTAATCAACATATCACCTTCCACCTCAATCTCCAGATATCTTCCAATATAGAAATATTTCAGCTGAAATCTTTTTCTTCTTAGGCCACCCATTCTTTACATACTCCACAACACTTTTATATAGCGAATCACCTTCCACAGCAACCTTCCACATTTCTTGATCCACGCCTACAAATTCCCCAAACATCACATCTGTAATGCTGGCTATCACTTCAGTATCATCTGCTCCATCACCATCATCTTTTTTAGCATATGATAATCTGGATAAACAGTCCGCAGTGACATTGCTTTTCCCAGGTGCATGTTCCACTTTGAAATTGTACTCCTTGAGTCTAGACATTAATCTTGCAATGTCTGCCATAGCTTTGCACCCCCCCCAGGAGGTAATATTCCTACAAGCAGCTTGTGATCCATTTTTAAGGTGAAGCGAGAGCCCCAAACATTCTTCCAGAAATGTTCCACTGCCCACCACCATGCCAACAATTCCTTCTCTATCATGGCATATCATCTTTCGGTATCACTCCGGGTGCGAGAATTAAATGCCAAATTCCAGTCCTCATTACCACCCTTCTGTGACAACATACTTCCCACACACTAGCATTCACTGTAATAATGCATTCTTTGTTTACACAAAAGGGTTTCAAAGTTAGTGTCTCCACAACCTCTGATTTGACAAAGTCAAATGCTTGCTACTGTCTTTCTGACCACATAATCTCCACGTTTCTCCTGGCCAGCTCTCTTAATGGTTCTATTTTTGTAGCAAAATCTCTGAATTTGCTAGACTATTCGCATATCCCTGCAAATGAGAGCAACTACTCCTGGTTACCGGTGCAGGTGCATTGATAATAGCACCCACTAACGATTTCTTGGGCACAACCCCTTCTTTTGACAAAGTATGTCCCAGATATTCCACCGAGTCATGGAAAAGCTTACATTTACTCTCTGTCAATGTCAGTCCTTGCCTCCTCAACACCCCACACACTTTCTTTAAATGTTCTAAGTGTTCCTGCCTATTTTTCAAGAAAATCTGAATATCATCTTGGAAGCACTTGATAAAACCTTTCATGCCTTTGAAGATGCAGAACTTAGCCCTCTGGAACACAGATGTCGCCGATACAAGGCCAAACGGCATTCTCCTAAACTGGAACAAACCTTGTGGAGTAATAAATGCAGTCAAACTTTTAGAATCCTCAGTCGGCTCAATTTGATGATAAGCTGACTGTAAATAGAGTGTGGAAAATACAGTTGCAGCCTCCAACATGCTCACCACTTTGTTGATATTTGTCAATGGATGGCAGTCAACCAACCGGAGCAAGGGTAGGACGATTGTTAGTTGACTGCCTACACCTCAATCGGAGCAACGACGTGCTCTGGTTATCTCCGTCATCCTTAGACTATGTAACTAGGGGTCTACAGTACTCCCCAGTACAAGTTTACTAGGGAATTCCTACCGTATCTGGTAATTTTTGTCACAGAACCTTAATACAAGACGGTAGTGCACTTTTTACACTCAGCTTTCTCGGTCCTGATGAAGTGCCATTTGACCCGTTAGGGGCAGACTGGGCACGAAACATGTTGACCATTCACATTTTTGATAGCCCTTTAGGAACATTATTCCCACATAGGGGCACACGCACAGTTTTTAACTAGGCTAGAGCTACCTAATACATTAAAATTTTATCTTACTAGGACTGCTCCTGACCTATTTTACTTATCTCACCCCCCGTGCACTACCCAGCCCCCACACCCGCACGCACCTAACGGCTTCTTCAAAAGATCCCCGATAAAGAGCCCCGATTCCGGGAGCCCGTCAGGCATTGCAGCGCCGGCCTGACGAGGGGCAAACAGCCCAATGATGAAGCATGACACCTCTCGGGGTGTGTGAGGGCATCATGAAGAAAGACCTGTCTTTCCCCCACATCCAGACAGGAACTGCACACTCCCTTTAGACTTGAGTCAACCACAATGCCAGTGTTAAGTGCTCTGAGATCAATGCACAACCTCAAAGTACTATCTGCCTTCCATGCCAAAATAATGGGCAACACCCACTCAGAGGATTCAACTTCTTCAATGATTCCCCACTCAACATCTTATCCAGTATGCCCTTAAAATTCATCCCTCACGTTATACGGTACCCCTCTTAGTTTCTTTTTTACTGGTAGTGCCCCTTGCTTAAGTTTAATTTGGTGAGTATAATCCTCCAATTTGCCTAATTTCTCAGTGAACTCATCAGAAAACTGTGAAGTTAACCACACATAACTATCATGCCCACTAACCACTAATACAGGTTCTTTGTTATGTAGGTTCAGTATAACACCTAGTTTCCACTGATCCCTCCATATTAGAACATTTACTCCTTTTTCCGCTACATACAATTTAATGTGCTGCTCTTCCCTTAAATGCTATAATTACTTCGTTATAACCCTCATATCGATGGCGGATCCATCAAAACTATGGGCCACAATGTCTGACTCCTTCAAATCTTCCTGAATCATGACGTCACCAAACTTGTCTGTCAAGTATTGCTTGGTAATTATTGTCCAAGGCGACCCCGAATCTGCCATGAGCTCCAAATATTTGTTAAGAATCTGAACCATACACTTAGGAGGATTACTAACCTCTCCTTCCTCCCCCATCACCTCATGAGTGTTCATGGATAAAACTATCCCTTTTTGCTTCTCGCAGTTTGTCTCTCTGCCACAAATACCTTTCATACAAGGCATCTCCCTCACACACAAAGCCCTACCCTTGGACGGATACGCACTTCTCTTTTTCTCATGCTTATACACTCCTGCAAAATGTCCCATCCGCCCGCATTTGTTATTCTCCTTCCCAATGGCAGGACATTGAGATGACGAAGCAAAATCACCAAAACTGCCACATCTATAACAAGTAACAGTTTTGTTGTATTTTTTTCCTGCTTGTCCATTTTTATGAATGAAACTATCCCCAACAACACACACTTCATCTGTCACTTTTACACTTTTCACGGTACTATCCTGTACAGTCTCCCATTACCCGTAATTGCTCTTGTATCTTCTTACTTTTTACATTTACAATTATTTGGTCCCTGATCATTTCATCAGTAATATTGCCAAAATTACAGTGCATAAAAAGGGCCCGTAAGCTGTGAGGAAATCATCAAATGATTCTCCCTCACATTGAGCCCTGGTATAGAGCTTGATCCCGTTTAAGGCCATACTGGAACTAGGTTTGAACCTATGTTCCATTCACAATAAAGCTTCTTCAAACGCATTAAGATCTCCCTGAGAGGCAACCTGTGGTAATGTCTTAAAAGTCAGTTGCCCTTCCGACCGTAAGCAATGAAGTAAAATGGTTTTTCTTTCCTTCAGCTCCCATTCTGTCCCCATCAATGGCCTTCATATATGTCAGAAACTCCTCCTTCCATCATGCCCAAGGTATGAGAGAACCACCTTTGTTTTGTAAAAACTTGACAGAGTTCAAACTGTATTGTCGCAACTAGAAATCAAAGGAAATTCAAAAATGAAGTAGTCTCCTTGCACCACGGTCTGTGAGAGCTTAGAAATGCTGCACCGCTGTGGCAGAAATCTTCGCCGGTGTCAATAAAGAGGCATTGAGGCGAAGAGCACCCATCACAGCAGAAATGCAATACTCTAACACACTTGCGTAGCCGTGTGTATGGGCATGCATGCACTCAATAATGCCACTGCTATCCGGTGCAAGCTGCGCGCAATTAAATCCGAAATTAACCTGGGGCATCAGCGTTGGATCAAAATAAAACTGTGTGAATGAAGAGCCATGCGCATCAGCGTTGAAAGTCCTTTGTGCACCCAATACAAGGTAGCGTCTTTAGGATGTTATGGTTGCACGTCAGCGTTGCGTGAGCGTAGCAGTGCGTGAGCGCTTCCTCGTCCTATGCCCAGTGCTTTAAATGGGCCGGTACTCACCGGTACTGAGTACCGGCACTTTTATATTTTCGCCCCTTGAGTACCGGGACCTTTCCTCGTAAAAGGAGAGTACCGGTACTCATGACGGCCCGGTTTTGATGCGGTTAGTGCTGCGCTCCTGAGCTCCATCCTTGGCAGCTCTTTCTGCACGGCCTGCAATGGGTTAAAGCGCCTTTGAAACGGAGCTGAAGCCTGGGCTGCGCTGGTTCAAAAGCGCCAGAAAAGCAGCTGGTCGTCAGTAGAACACAGAGCTGTGTGTGCCTCTCTGGAGTGAAAGGTGGAGTATCGCTGCAGGGTGTCTTTCAGAGGGGGTCGGAAGGTATCCGCGCGAGTGTGGGCCAATTGTTCAGGGCATGCAGCTTGTTAGCACGCCCACTGTTTTAAACGCCCGCAAATCTTCGCCCATCAACAATTTAAATGAAAGGGATTTGCAGGAAACAAAATCCCTGCCCTCTAGATTAAATCAATGCATTCATGCTTTTTTTTTTTTTTAAACTGCAGCACTAGTACTGTTTCGTCAGTGTGCCATTTATTGATCAACATTTGTGTTATAACCACAAACTTAGGTAGTAAGTACTATGTAAATGGTTAGACATTTTTACAATGCATGCATATTTTTTGAGTACAAAGCATAGAAAGGTAAAAAACATAGCCCCGCCCCTTGCCCCGCCCCAAACTCCACCCCCAATCCACTGCTTTTTTTGGGTGAGTACCTGCACTTATTTTTTTCCATTTAAAGCACTGCCTATGCCTTGATTCTCGCTTGCTCTAATTGCTGTCACAAACGGCGTTGCTCCATTGCCGCCACAAATGCTCTACTCTCCATTGCTGCCACGAATGCTCCGCTCCTTGGCAATGCCTCTGTTCTGTTGTTACGGCTGCTTCTCTCAACGTTGCCCAAATGCTTCACTCTACGGCAACGCCTCCCTCCAGTTGCTAAGGGTGTTTTCCTGGCACTGGAATCAGCAAAAGGGAACAAGCTGCATTTCTCCTCAGTTTGAAAAATGCAGTAAGCCATCCTGCAATGTCAAAACACTCAAAATGCAATAAGTAACACAGTACTTAAGGATCAAAGCCTTAACTTCCCCCAGGAATGAAAGTAGCAAATCCTGCCTCAACAAAATAATGATTTGCTGAGTAAAAAGTCCTGAGCCCTTAAAATGGGTTCCAAATATCCGAGAAGACGGCACCACTCCTGTGCTGCATAATAGGTAGAAAGTACTCCTTCTGCTCATCACCAGTGTTAAATCCAGTACAAAGAGTCTAGATAAGTTCTCCAAGTGTTTATTGGAGAATAACACTGTACCTGCCTACAGCCCAGGCAGACAACTCCCCATCATTATAGAGCCAGAATCCAAAGCACAGACACTGGCATGAGATGAAAGTTGAAACAAAACAATTCCTTAAAGTAACAAACTAGTTGAAGGCCAACCACCCACAAATCCACTGGCAAGTGGTCTAAGCTCAGGCTGCTGGGAAGGAGCAGCCCAGTGAGGAGTGCATGGTCTGGCAAGGACAAAAAGCCGGCTCAGGCCAGTTAACTGACATGATGTGTCCCAGTTTGTAGTCCTGAGCTTGAGGGCAATGATATGGAAACAGTGTCATAAGATTTGCACTGTTGAGACACTGCTGTGGAGACAATTGGAAGAGACAGGAAATCTCCTTTACAGTAATCATAACACCGAAATGATCACAAAGCTTCAGGCAGTAATACATTAAATGGTGAGGGTGAAATAAGGAGAAGCGTTGGTAAGTGCACAGTATAATTTCTCCTTTAAGGTGATAGTGGGCCAGACTAGTCCATGCCTTTGGAGGGTCCTGTGTGTGCAGTTGCTGTTAATGTACTGCAATGGTTCTACATCGCTGGAGGGGAGTGAGTCGTGTGACAAGCATGAACCCTGGTGAGCTCATGAGGCCTTACTGAGTTTGAGGAGGACAGTGTTCGGTCTCTAACAGTGCTGGTTAAAAAGCACTCTGCATATTTTATGGTGACCAGTGTTGCTTGGATTAGATTGCCTTAGAGTAAACAGAAGACAAGAGACATTTGGCAAAAACAGTTTGTTTAATTAAACAGTTCGACCTGGAGAACAGTTACAGGCACACGTTCTGAGGACCGTCTCAATTTACATTGGGTTTGTGCTCTTCCTATATACAAAATTACAACAAGTAATGTTAGTTTCCTGCGTACCATATATGGTGAGGAATGTTGGTTGCTGCCTTAGAGTCATAAAGTAATAGTCAAATGCTTACTACAGGTGGGTCTCGACCTTGCGTGGACACTGTGTGGCCAATGGTGAACGTGTCCAGAATGGGGAGTGCGTGATAACTACGTGTGCTAGGTCCTGATTGGCTATGTGTTCCTAACTCATGTGGCATCTGACTTTATGGTGTGTTCAGTAGTGCGCCTACCCCTCTGGCCATGCGTGCTTTATTGGGGAAATGTCCCCTGACCATTGTAATGTCGCTGTGCCTATCTGTGGGATTGACAAAGAGTGTCCTGCCCGAGTGTTTGCCTGCCAGCTAGGCACCCTTCCACCTATGACCCATCAATCAGTAATCCCGGGCCTAGGTCGCTGGGCCTGCCTGACTACATACTTGCATGTCAAGGTAGATGTGGAGTTTAGAACGGGCGATTCTATCAATAAGAATGATAGTTCATTTTATTTGATAAACGCATCGATATCCATATTAACATCAGGATAGAATGACTAGAGAAGATGGTGCAGATACAGCTAGCACTGTGGTTAAGGCGGTGGACAGAGGACTTGTAACTATGCACCACCAGTTAAATGGGGGCATTCTTGTCCAGCGTGAGTCATTTAGTGCAGGAAGAAGACGATGTGGTGTTTTGGAGTTGAGAACCTGAAATTAAAATAAATATAATTATGTGTTGAGGTTAGCATGTATAGGCCGCAAACTAATATTGGCCCTTAAACTGATTGCACTGAAAACGTGGCTTTTTAAAAATTGAACTGTGCACTGCATTCATGTTTTCATAAATACAGTGCTTTTCCTTCATAAAATAATCGAAATGTGCCCTGTTCTGTGTGATGTGGTCATTGCTCTTGCCTGACTAACTAATTGCCTCTACCCTTCTGTATTAATTCCTAATTTTTAATAAACCTTCATGATTGCACTTTGAATCTTCTCTCATGCGGCTTTGCCTATGTGATTTATCTGGGTTTTCTTGAAATATTGTATCTTATGCCTAAGGCTCTCGCCCTTTGGGATTTAAACATCACTCCGATACACTCAGTTGACGCTTATAATGGTGAAAAGCACCAACAGTGGAATAGCAGTGCATTGTGCTAGTGAGAGAGCCTTACCAATGTCTTGGATTCTAGACCTGGGTGTATCAGAGAAGGCGTTGGATATGTAGACTTGGACAGGTAATAAGCTGATGTTTGAATGGGACAGGTCTGGAGATGCTGAAAAAGACTACTCAAGATCTCCTGGTTAATTTAGTTAGAGAAGTAAAACTATCTCCAAGGACAATGGATATAAAAATGAGACTTAGATAGAAAATGAGACTGTGTTGTCCAAGGGTATACTATGTCCTGAAGTGATGGAAACTCAAAACATCAACTGCCTGGCTGTTTTTGAGCTGCAATATTAAAATATAGCATTCAGTTAATTAATCAGCAGGGCTATTTGGCATTCATGGACTTTGTATTATTATATGTGCAGGCCTGAGGGGGAGGAGGAGATCATGCCTGTTTCGTCTGGAAGAGCTATGTGTTGAGGTTCCTTCAGAAGTCCATGAGGAAGTGAGAGGTTTTTAGGTGTTTCAGCAGATTGTTCCAGGTCTCGACTGTGAAGTATGAGAAGGAGCATCGTCTGCATCTGGTCTTCTTGCTGCGAGTGAGATGGGCTCTTGCCTGGGACGCAGATTGAAGGTGTCTGATGGGTAAGCTGGGCTGGTTTTGTGGAGAGCTTTGTAGGCATGGGTGAGTAGCTTCAACTTTCATGTTTCCTGCACAGGGAGCCAGTGGAGACTGTTGAGGTGTGGAGAGATGTATTTATTTCCCGGTATGGTCAGGATGAGTCTGGCAGTGGCATTCTGGGTGGTTTGGAGTCGGCGTAGGACATGGGTTGGGATTCTGATGTAGAGGGAATTTCCGTAATCAATCTACTCTGATAGCCTGGGTGACCATTCATCTGGTGTTTAGGGCGATCCACTTCAAAATCTTACGTAGCATTCGAAGGATGTGGAAGCATGATAAGGAGATGGCGTTTGTCTGCTCATGGAGAGGTTGGTGTCCAGGATGATACTGAGGTTCTTGGCATGGTCCCCAAGGGTAGGTGGGGACCCAAGTTTGGAGGGCCACCAAGAGGAGTCCCAGGGGTAGTGGTTTTTGCCGAAGTTTTTGTCGGTGCTGAGCTGGCGGCAATTGTTTTTTATCCAGGCAGCAACGTTGATCATACTGTTGGTGAAGTTTGCTTTGGCAGTGGTGGTTGAGTCTATAAGGGAGAGAATGAGCTGTGTGTTGTCAGCATAAGATGCTATGTTGATGCGGTGGGCTCTGACGATGGCCGCGAGAGGCTTTATGTATAGGTTGAAGAGTGCTGGGCTAAGAAATGATCCTTGAGAGACTCCACAGATGAGTTTCTTGGGTTCTTAGGTGTAAAGGGGAAGTCTGACTCTTTGAGTTCTGTCTGTGAGGAAGGAGGATATCCACTTGAGAGCCGGTCCGCAGATACCCACATGCTGAAGCTTTCTAATGAGTGTCTTGTGGGAAACTGTATCGAAACCTGCGGAGAGGTTGAGGAGGATGAGTGCAGCCGTTTCTCTTTGCTCAAGGATGCTTCTGATGTCACTGGTGGCCGCAATGAGGGCTGTCACTGTGGTTGGTGCAAAAGCCTGATTGAGAGCTGTCTAGGAGCTGATGGAGTTGTAGGTGGTCTGCAAGATGGCTGTTGAAGGCTTTCTCAATGACTTAAGTTGGAAAAGGCAAGAGAGAGATGAGTCTGTAGCTGCTGAGGGTGTTGGGGCCCACTATTGGTTAATTCATAGGGCAATGACTTCTGCATTTATCCAGCAAGACATTAAGGTGGCAGTGGTTATGGAGATGTTGGTGATGGCAGAGGAGATGATGGTTCTTCTAAGGCTGTTCATGAAGTGGTGGCATGAGTATGAGGGGGCTCCAGAGTGGACGTATTCATCAGGATGGTGGTTTCTTTGTTTGAGAGGGGCTTCTAGTTGCTTAGCTACTGTTTGGTGATGAAGGAGGTGTCCGGCTGGTCGGGGGAGTTTGTATTGGTATGCTGTGGGTCGAATGTGTTATAGATCTTGGCAGACTTTTGTTCAAAGAAGTTTGAGAGATCGTTGCAGCATGCTAGGGATGGGATGATGTGGGATTGGAGAACTCCTTGACAATGGTGAAGAATTCTTTGCCATTGTTGGATTCGAGTTTTAGAGTTGGGGCCTTTTTCTTTGTATTTCATAGTTGTTGGTGGTAGAGGTTGATGGCGGCTTTGTATGTGGATCTTGCAGTGGTGTTTTTGTCGATTCTCCAGTTTCTCTCGTGTTGTTTGCAGTGGCACTTGGACTCTCTGAGATCGTTTGTGTAGCAGTTGGGCCATTTGTTGTTTTTGTAGGTCTTGTTTCTGGTGTGAGCGGTGCGTTTTGCGCAGTCAGCGTGCCATTTACTGAAGAGCTTGGTGTTGAGGTTCCCGGTGTAGTTGGGTCGGTGTTCTGTAGGGTCTTGGTCCAGTTTTCTTTGGATATTTTGCTCCAGTGTTTTGATGGTGCTTTGGGTTTTTCTGGTGGGGGGCTTGGTGGGTGTGTATAGGGTAGAGGGTGTGGCCTGCTGTGTGGGTTGGTCCTTGAATGAGCTGGGTGAGTCTGAGGTTGCTGAGGCTGTCAAGAAGGGCCGTGGAGTTAGGGTCTGTTGTTTCTTCCAGGTGGAAATTGAGGTCCCCAAGGAGGATGTAGTTGATTGATCTGATGGAGAGGGGAGCGATGAAGTCTGAAATGAGGTTGCAGAATTCCATTCAGGGGTCTGGGGGACGGTAGGCGAGGTGTGAGCATTCACCATCGACTCCATATGGAGACTAGTTAACAGTTTGGGGAAGAAGGTGGAGTACCCATATGTGTGTGTTTTGTGTAGATACATGCTGCAGTGTGTGTCCAAGTGTCAGGGATGTGGGGTAGAGTAATACCCTGCTGAGAGAGAAACAATTGTAGTACACTTGTGTGTGAGTTGGTGCGAATAGAAAAAGGAGCAGTACTCAGCTGCTCAGATTGTATGTGGGGGCCACCCTCTGGTATGCAAAGTTGGGGAAGAGTAGTACCCTGTTGTGAGAGGTTGCATGGGGGAGTACCTCAAGGATGCAATGTGGGAGAAGAGAAGGATCATGTCACGAGTTTGGAAGGGGAAGTTTCTCATGGAGTGGAAATGTGGGGAAGTGTAGTGCCCTGTGCTTTTTGGGATGACAGACATATCAGTGTCCTCTGGTACCATTTGTCTTTCTGTACAAATGTAAAGACATGTCAGGGGTGTGGTACAGGAGGCAGAGTGTGTTTGCAATTGTTTTATGGTGTGTTGTATTCACTTCCATATAATCGAGTGTTGTGTTTGAATAGTAGTGTCTGATATCGCTGTAGTGTGTTGTAGGCGAGTACATCATCATCTACGGATGTGGTCTGGAGTCAGTGGTTGTATTGCTGGACTGCTGTAGTGTTTGATTGTTGTATTGTGTCAATAATTATTCAGTATGCGAAAGCTGAATGCTGTCACCATTGTGTTCACAAGACTTCCTGACTTTCTGTGGTACAGTTTCCAGGGGGTGTGGATCTGGGGGGATTGTGTGCTTTCTTTAGCCTGGCACTGTTGGATTGGCTAGCTAGTGTGACTGGGTGAAGGGCATTTTGGCATGCAGGGCTCCACTAAGTGTGTGGTGCAGTGTTTTGTCTTTGTGGGGATGTGTGTGAGGCTTGTGGAGGATGGAGAAGGTGTGAGTTTGTTGTGCTGGTTAGTTTAGCAAAGTGAGGTGGATGCCTGGGGACATTCTGTATGAGAGTAGTTGTGAGAACAGGGTTGGTGTTCAGTTTTGGTCAAGGGAAGTTTGAGTTGAGTTGATAAATGGTTAAACTTTCAATGTTTATTTAGTTTTTTGGCTTGAATGTATAGATTTAGGGATGACATTGAAACCCTTTGTCAAAAGAAGCTGATGGGTTTTGTGCCCTAGCTGTCGTGTGACTGGGTGTCCATGATTCCAAGTCCTGCGCACACAAACGTTGTGTGGCATCATTCTCTGTGTGCAGGCATGTCATGGTAGGAGCCCATGTCCAAACAGGTCACAAGAATTTTGACTTTGATGATTTTGCAATGTTACTCACAAACTAGTGGTTGTCTTGTTTTCCTGTTTGATGAAATTGTCTTTCTGTGTTTGCTGGGTTGGAGAGAATTTAACAGGTTGTTGATGAGTGAATGTGTAAACTAGACACATTGGAGACTGAGTAATTGTGAATAATTGTCCCTGTACTTTATATGCAAGGAAATGGCTGGTCTTTTTTTGTTTTTAAGAAAGGAAACTAAGTAGTATTCCATGTCTCACCATTCTTTGTATGTCTGAGCTGGTGTCAGGAATGCTGACAGTGAATGATGAACTAGAATGTTGGTGTGTGGTCTGCAATGGAAGCCAGGAGATAGGGACAGTTGGAGGGAGGATGGGGCCCTGACAGGACCAACCTGATGTTACTGTAACCTAAGGGCCTAACATGCAATAAAGCATTTATCTCCTACCTGAATGGCTCCAGACTCCCGTATGAAGACTCAGCTGTCTAACTTCATAAGAGAGGTTTATGGAAGGTATAAACATTTTGTTCTGTGATCCAGTTACTTGCAAATGTACATTTCATTTTTGTGATCAGTCCTTCTGAAGACATTGAAAACACGGAGAGATGCCATGGCGCACTGCCCTTACACTGGTAGTGTAGATATTGAACTGTCTTCAAATGGTTTCAGAACAAGTTAGTCTAACCATGTTATTAATATCATAATAAGCTTTGGAGTAGCATTTATATTGAATGGCCTGTCACAATGTTTAAATGCAATGCACTGTATGTATAGCCCTCAAGACTAGAAATCTTTAACATTAGGGTTTAATTTCTTCATTATTAATCCACCACTATTCTTGATAATGTAAATACCAGATTCTGGATATTAACCTAGCACACGGGTACTCATAGTACGGCCCGCGGGCTGCCAGCGGCCCGGCAAGCCTTCATTGGCGGCCCGCGGACCTTGCCTTGCATTTCCTACGCGTAAACAGAGAAGATGGCCGCAGGAGCATACGTTGTGAATACGTATTCAATACGTATGCTCCTGCGGCCATCTTCTCTGTTTACTGCTGGCCTCTGATTGTGCCCGCCTCTGTGACGTCACGCACAGCACCGGCGGGAAGCACAGGGCCTTTAAAAGTCAGCTGTAAGCGCTTTCACAGCTGACTTTTAAAGGGCCTTTTGGGACGCTTCCTGTGTCCGTGGTGCCGACGACGTCCTCTCTCCGCCCGCAGCCTCTTCTCTTCCGCCCGCAGCCTTTTCTCGCCCCGCAGCCTCTTCACTGCCTCAGGACGACCTCTCCTCTCCGCCGGAGCCTCTTCACTACGTGAGTATGTAAGTGAGCCCATGCTGCTACACAAAGGCCAGACACATAGACTGTTTTTATCTAATTTATTTCTTTTACTTATTGTAGCGAGCTGTGATTATCAGCAATTGAGTTTTATAACTACCATGATGTATTGTACTACTTTCCAAGAATGAGGCCACCGTGAATTAGTTGAATACCTATCTGTAGAAAACTGTTCAGCTCGCACTTTATGAAGATCACTTGACACATAAGTGAGTTAAAAATAGGCAATGGATAGTAGTATGCATTCAACCCTGGCACACATGTAAGATGTCTGCTCAAAGTTGCAATAACACAAACATTCAGTGTATGCTTTTTGGTGGATTTGTATCATTTAAGTCACTGGTTATGCCTGGCTGTATTTTTTTATCATTTACTCTTTTGGTAGAAGAGTCTCCAAATTTGTTCCCTGCACCTTGACCTGCCATCAAGCCTTATCCTGAGCCCGCTCTGTCAGTAATCCTCCTCATTCTCCCTACTCTCTTACTGCGCTCTCTGAGATCTGTCATACTTGTGTTTTTGTGGTTTCTCTGTCCATCGGTTGCATCCATACTTGTACATCTTTGAATGCTGTGCCTCCTATCTTTCTTTTCACTTTCTCATCTTTCTTTGATTACCCCCAGACCTCTGTTTGCATATTTCTGATCTTTTTCACACTTCTGTGCTGGAGGTCTCTGTCTGTTTCTCTCAACTGTGTGCCTCTGGTCATGGACCTCTCCACTCTCTCACCCCTGTGCTTGAGGTCTGTCTTCTCTCGCTCTCTTTGCCTCTCGCCTCTGGTCACACACCTCTGTACTTTGATGTCTCGCTCTCTCTCTGGCTCTCTCACACATGTTCCTCAGGTCAAATAACCTCTGTGTCTTTAGTCGATCTCTCACACCTCTGTGGTTGAGGTCTGTCGGTCTGTCTCTCTCTCTTTGCCTCTCACCTGTGTGCCTCTGGTCACAAACTTCTGTGCCTGTAGTCAGTCTCTCACACCTCTGTGTGTGAGGTGAATCTCTCTGGCTCTCTCACTCGTGTGACTCAGGTCGTGGACCTTTGTGCCTTTAGTGCACCTCTCACACCTCTGAGCTTCAGGTTTCTCTCTGTCTCTCTCACCTCTGTAACGTTTTTGAGCACTGTACCTCAGTTATCTCACAATCACTTTCTTACCCCTATGTCTCTGATCTTTTTCTCACACATCTGTTTCTCTCGGCATAATATGGTGGAGATTTCCGCCAGTCTCTTCCTTCCATCTACTTATACTTGTCTGTTTCTTACCTACAGGCCCTTAAGCAGTCATCTCAGTGGCTATGTGTTCTCTTAGTCTTTCATCTTTACTCTTTCTATCTATCTCTCTTACTGTGTTCCAGCTTTTGTCCCTTCTTCCTCTACTTCTCCTCTCCTGTTACACATGTGATTACTACGGCCAGCCGCCTTCTTTCTCTCCTCATTTCCTTCTAATCTTTAATCTTCCCTTTATAGAACAGGCCGGTAGAGGTAGGAGGGAGGGACAGGAACAGGGGCGTTGATTTATCAAAGTGCTAGGGGTAGCGGAAGTGACTTCACATACCCTTTGACATCATATGACCCCTGATTGTTTTCCAGGAAGGCATGCCACATGACCCTAACATCATAACAATTGTCTAGTAATGTTTTGAAACGGTAGTGATTTTCCCCCCCTCTAGCCCCGCCCCCACTGACCCCACCGCCACCGGTGCGGCCCTCGGCCAGAAACCACACTGTAAATTTGGCCCCCGAGAGAAAGTTTGTGAGTACCCATGACCTAGCACAACCAGTGTCCCTCACAGTTATCAAACTTTGCAAAAATATTGATTATGGATCAAACGTCAAGGCCCATGTGAGTCATGAAACATTTGCTTTGTTTGATATTGTATTAGTAACAAGTGTATTTTCTCAGATCAAACCTAGAACCTATCTACAAAAAAATATATGCTGCATTCAACTTTTATCTGAACAGGTATTTGGACCTTTCCGGTGTATTTCCCAATAATGGGGACCAAGGCCTATCAAAGGAAATATTAATGCTTACTAGAAATAAATAGGCATTCAGCACTACCTGCGTCAACTCCTTTCAAGGCTACAATGTCTAAAACGATTAAACAGGCTTCTTTGGTAAGATCGTAGAGTGAGAACAGAATCTCTGGTCCAGCAATGGTTAGCAGTGCATCAGGTGTGTCACTATGAATTTTTCAAAGGTGAGTTATTGTCTTTATAGGTGTAATTTCGTAGTATAATGTGTCAAACCACTGTACATTGATATTTAGCGTTTTGGTGTTACTTAACTGGTACACTGAGTAAGGAATCTCACAACATACAATTTCAAAAGCCCATAAAGACCTTGCTTTTTACTCAGAATTAGTACATAAGGAACTAGGGGGCCTATGTATTAAAACATCGTTTTGTGAGTCCTTAATAGCGATTTTTGCGAATCGCTATTAAGGACTCGCAAATGCAATGTATGTAGGAATCGCAATAATAATTGCGATTCCTACATATTCCTTAATTGCGACTCGCAAATTGCAAATCGCAATTAAGGAATAGCTTCCCATTCATTCCTATGGGCCTACAGGCCCATAGGAATGAATGGGAAGACATTCGCAATTTGCGAGTACCCATTAGGTACTCGCAAATTGCAATGCAATTTAAGGGGTGCAAGGGTGTCAAAAGGACACCCTGTTGCATCCCTGAAATATGTATGTGTGCACATGTAGCGCACATACATGCCCTAAGGGCATGTATGTGCGCCACATGGCACTTTGAAAAATGCAAAAAGTGCATTTTTCAAGGAAATCGCAAATTACCACCAACTTGAAATTGGTGGTAATTTGCGATTTCTTAAGCCAAAATTGCACAACTTAGGTGCTTCCTGCATTGCATTTAAGGAATCGCAATTTGCGATTCCTTAAATGCATTCGCAAAATAGGGAATCGCAAATTTTACGATTCCCTATTTTGCGAGGGCTTTTGGGATGATACATCCCAAAAGGCTTTTCCCGTTCGCAAACGGGCCGATTCTGAGAATCGGCCCGTTTGCGAATTGGAAATGGGCTTGATACATATGCCCCAATATTGTTAAGCAATTCTCTTTCCGTATAGCACTAAGTACCTCATTTCTGATTGAAACTTCTAATCGCAGATTTCTCCCCTTTAGAATATTCCCCAGGCGTAAGACTGGATCCAGATATTGTTTCAGCAGTACCTCCGTGCACTGGTAGGTGGTGCCACGAGGCTCCGCATTGACACTGTTCCAATCCGGAAATGATGTGCAGAGCCAATATAGACACCATTACCGCACGCTAATGTCAGTTCCTTTCTTTCCGCGTCACCAGATGTGATCCGGAGCTACCTTTTGTCTCTTTGAGGCATATTAGTTCAAACAATTTTTCTTTGTGCAAGGAACATGTCGACCTCTGAAAACAGCAGGTTTTAAGCCCCAGTAGGACTGTCGCAAACCAATGTTTGTGACAGGTCCTCATCAGGTCTGCCTGTGGTGCCTGGGGTCAAGCCACGACTGTAAGGCATGCAGTGACTGCACGCCTATGAACCTGAAAGCCATATGAGACTGTGAGGCAAAGTTCTACATTGTCAAGCACCAGAAGACTCCACAACCAGACCAGTCCAAGTCAAAGGGTCAGTCCCAAACCCTTTCCCGGTCCAGAAATTGCAGGAGTCATTCCAGAGGTTCGTCGTTGAAGGGTCGGTCACGGTCCTGAAGTTGCAGAAGGTCAGTTGTCATCATTCTCCAAATCGTCGGGTAAGTTGCTGAAAAAACGCAAAAAATCCAAGAGGGACTCGGCCCCTTCCTTCCACTCACATTCTCTTGAGAAAGCACAAGGACATCACCATGCCTGTAGACCTCGCTGTCAAACTAAGTCGAACTCGAGGCCCGTCCCCCAGCTTGTCCCGGCGCAACCCAAATTTCTTGGACTGTCTGTGATAGCGAGGCAGATCAAAGACTTCTGTGAGGCCATGCTCCGAGTCTTCGGATCTTTACCGACCCCCTCTAGTGTGCCTACAGGCCCCAAGGAATTGAAAGGCTCTCTATCTGGTAGACCGCTGGAGGGTTCACCCTCTGTTCAGTTGGACCCTCCCAAACCACAACTGGGCCTCCCCTGGCTCCTGCATCGATTTTGCCTCCAGTGCCAACCTCCACGCCAGTCCCTGGAGCTACAATGCTGATGCAGATTCCGTCAACGCATGAGGATGAGGTGCCCATTGTGCTCTCTGACTCCAAGTTAGCACTGTTGCAACTTCAACCGATGCTGCACTCACTTTCTGTTGAAGCAACACCTCCCCCACTTAACTTACCACCTCCACATGGAAAAACACATATGTTGCTTTCCTTATTTTGTAGGGATTTGTTGAACGATTGTGATGCAGGTGATGAGATAGGGCAACCATACACAAATAAAATTGATATGAGACCTTCAAGAAGCCAGTGGCCTTGACGCTTCCCGCGAGTGAGGACTCCTCTCACCCCCAAGGCTTGCCATTGTGGAGAGTGCTTCTTACGCAATTGTCATGAGCAGGGCAGCCAAAGTCTTGACATCCAGCTCCCCATCTTTGAGGTTAAAACCAATGTCTTGGTGGTAGTGCTCCTGCTGGGTCAACCCGTAGTAAGCCCCTCCTTCCCTTCAATGACACACTGACAGATGCTCTCTGAGTGGCCGCGACCAAACCTTGCTCAAGACCCCCAGACAATCTGGAAGTTGCGAGATACACTGCCCTGCCCTGGTGACCCTGCATTCTTGTCTGAGCACCCCTCCCCAGAATGCATGGTGGTGCAGCCATCTACCGGTCAGACCACTTCAATACCTTTCTAGCTCCTCCTCCTGATAGGGTGTCCCAAAAAGAGGACACCTTTGGGAAGAGGTTACTTTCTTCAACCAGCTTGGCCGTCAGGTCAGTAAATGCCAGTTGCCTGCTGGGTCACTATTTTCCAAGCTCTTCGGGATTTTGTGGCTCAAGTCCTCCCAGGCATTCTGGAAGTTCTCCAACCAGTCCTAACTCAAGCTATACAGGATGGTCATGATCCGGCCATTTTTACAGGTCGTTGTTCGGATGAGTTATTGCCACCAGTGTCACCATTCACCGACATGCCTGGCTCATACCAGCAACCAATTCAGCCTCAACAGGATGCCCAGCAGATTCGCAGCCAAGGCTGCAGTGCCCACCATGCCTGCGGTCAAGGTCTGTGAGCCACTCATTTGACTGCCTTCCCACCCCACATGCCCTTCTCCCATTTCCCATCAGCGTGCCCTTAGTGAAGCACAGCCACCCAATTGGAGGCAAAATCCAACAATTCTTGCCAGTTTGGCAGACCATAACATCGGAAATGTGTGTCTGCCAAGCCGGCAGATAGTCCAAAACCCTTTCATTGCCTCTCGGCTGCTCCTTCCGCCGTCCCATCAATGACTGATAGAGAACCAACTGTCAATTTTATGGCAGTAAGTGCAAGTCCTTTTGGCCAAAGAGGCTATTGAGAGGGTGCCTGCGCCAGAAGTAGGCCATGGTTGCTGTTCCTGATACTTTTTAGTGTCAAAGAAAGACCAAGGGCTCTATCCTATTTTAAACCTGTGCCTTCTGAATGCCTTCCTCCGTAAGGAAAAATTCAAGATGCTCACACTGGCCCAGATCTTGTCTGCCATCAATCCTAGAGACTGGATGGTGGCATTGGATGTTGTGCAGGCCCATCGGCGCTACCTGCAGTTCGTGGTGGGACAGGAGCATTTTCAGTTCACTGCGCTCCCCTTTGGTCTCACCAGCGCACCTTGAGTGTTCACAAAAGTGAATGCTGTGGTCGCAGCACACCTTTTGAGGTCAGAGGTCCCAGTCTTCCCCTACCTCAATTACTGGTTGTTGAAGAGGAGTTCGGTCCAGGCAGTTGTCAACATCCTCCAGACTACAGGGAACCTCCTGTCATCTTCAGGTTTCACTATGTGCTAAAGTCACATATTACTCCTTCTCTAACACTCTCATACTCCCCTTTCTGGACACGGTTCAGTTTTGTGCCTTTCCCATGGAAAGGAGAATACAGGACATTCAGGCTATGATCGCAATCTTTGATCCCCTGTACTGGATCTTGATGAAGTTGACTAGGAGGCTGCTGGAACTGATGGCCTCCTGCATCCTGCTTGTAAAGCATACCAGGTGGTATATGTGGGCCCTGGATTGGGATTTGAAGTCTCAGTGGGCCCAGTATCAAGGGGACCTCTCCAACCACGTCCAAATTTCGGAGGAGACTGCAAAAGAAATGCAGTGGTGATTATTGAACCACAATTAGGTCAGTGGCACACCCCTCCCCAACCCCACTCAAAGTTCACAATGGTGACTGATGCTTCACTTTTGGGTTTGGGTGGCCACCTGGAAGAGGTGGAGAGTAGAGTCTGTAGTTTCCTGGGGAGGCCCGACTCCATTTCAACCTCTTGGAGCTCCGGGCCATCTTCTTGGTGTTGAAAGCCAAGGACTGGATATGGAGAGTATGGTATCCAGATCTCCTGAGGTTTAGCATCTGTCCTCCGATCAGACTGCCCCTCTAGGAGGACCTGCTGTTGCAGCAACAGGGCAGTGTTCTGCACCTGGGCCATTGCAATGTCCATCTTCATTCATGGAGATTGAGTGGTGACAGTTTGACATTCCTCTGGGGGTGCTTGATATCATCTTGGCAGCCAGGAGTCCCTCAACAAAAACTATATGCCTGTTTACTTTATTTTATTTATTTATTAAAAAAAGTTTTATATAGAGCGGACTAGACCCTAGAAGGGTATCAGTGCGCTTTACAGAAGTTACATCACATAGAAAGCTTGATACAATAGGTACAGAAATGAGAGAAGATAGTAGGGAGAGCATACTTGATGTCAAACATTAGTAGTGGGTCCGGGGGAACTCAAGAGTATGTTAGCCATTGGTCTTTAAAATCAGGTGTAAGTTCTGTTTGGAGAGCAATTTAAGTGTTGGGGTCGGGTAGGAATTTGTTCATTAAAAGCAGTTTGACTTCATTTTTGAAGGAAGGGCTAGAAGGGTTCATTCTGATTTCCGGGGGCAAAGCATTCCAGATTCTAGGTGTTACAAGGTACGGTTACGGGCAACGGCGGACACTGTGACCGCACTCCCCTGCTATGTTCCCTTCGTGTAAGTTTAAACAGTCAATCCAGTTGAGTGTGCACAAACTACTCTAGCACCTGCCGTCGTTGGGTGCTAACTGCGATGCAGATAATGGATAAACCCAAACTTTTTGGAGTGGTGCACCGCTCGATATTAAAAAGGTTGTTAGTCAAATAAGTCAGTAGTTCATATGGTCTTGTTAGAGTTGTCTTAAACAATCCTTTATTTTCATTAGTGTCCAAATACAAAATACCAGCCATGTACATACCATAAAATGTTGGTCCTGGGAAAGACAAAATATGTGTGCAATCTAGGCTGCGTGGGCCTCCTTGATAAGGGCCAGTATGCGGTGAGTCTGTAGGGATAAAGGGAATGTATAAATACCTGGCCTATATTGAAGCAAAAGGAAAGTGTAAAGAAAGGGGGCTCAATCAAAATAATAAGCAAAAGAAGGCCTGTGTGCTGAGCGGGGCAGAGTCAGGGGAAAAAAAGTCATAAGGGAGCCTATGGGTTCTTGACAGTAAAAACAGAACATATGGCTGAGTAAGACTGTAAAAAGGAGAAACTGTCAAGCGGTAAAAGATCTGTGCGCTAGGCGGGGCAATAGTCGAGGTCTGTGGGCAAATGCAGGCACTGGGGAGTCCGAAAAGAAATAATAATAAAAATAAAAAATATAAATAAAATAAATATTTAAAAAAAGCGTGACAGATAAGGGGAGTAAAAAGGGAGTAAAAGATGTGCCAGAGATGTGCCTGGGCGCACATACCGCGACAATATAAGCCTCACGGGTTGGAACGCAAGGTAACCGGTGATAACTTCATGCAGTGAATCGCCTGTGTGCTGGGCAGGGTAGGGTGAAGAACAGGCACTCGAAGAATCGTGAATGTGCCTAGGCGCACGTATATTGAAACACGAAAACATCACAGTCAATTAAAACTAAAGATAATAGCAAGTGGATGAGGAACAGTGCGCTGGGGCGGGAGTCGGGGCATAAAGGCCGGTGCAGGCGCTGGGGGGTCCGGAGCAGAGAAACAGTGGAAAACAGCGTGATAACTGTTGTTAATACAAAAGGCGCCTGGAGTGCTGAGGGTACGTAACGGCATTGGAAATAAACCGGCCGAGCCTCTAAGTGAGAGACTCGGCCGCGAGAAAGCATACCTGAGAGCAGAGTTGGTAGTAAACCGTCCGTTCCGGAAATAAGAATGAGAGACCGGGTGCGCGGGAACTCCAATATATACTGTGTGGGAGAGCAGGGAAAATGCAATACGTGCATTAGTTCACGTAGAAAAGCCAGGAGCAGCGAGGGAAACAAGGTTTCTAAGTAGCTATAGGAGATACGGATGAATCAGTATCTCGGGTGTGAGCAACAAAGTGAGGAGCAGCGTCAGCACAAGAGGGCCCAATGCATATTGCAAAGCGAGGAAGAGCTGCTATTGGCTGACGAGCTTAGTCTACCGAAACGACACTCATACTGTGGCTGTGTAGGAAGGGTCCCCACTTTGGAAATAAGGGAAAAAATGAGGAAAAAAATGAGGAAAAAATTGTAGAGGCCGGAGGCACTGGGAGATTACCTCAGGCAGCAGAAACGGGGGCAAAAGGAAGCCTCAATATGGCTGGGGCAAGACCGATACGCCCAGCACACCTGCTGCCCACAAAGCAAGCCAACGCGCCACTTGCACTGCCCGAATGATGCACAAGACCGGGTCCTCAGAACCACAGATGGCAGCTAACATGCTGCATCGAAATAATTGCTTCATTAGTCGGTGAAACTTAGCTAGATGCCGAGCCTGGCGCTCTACCCAGTGGTGTCACTGAGTTGTTCTTAGCGCATCCGGAGCGGCAGGCTGAACAGAACATTTAAAATATATCAGACAACTATGCCCAGGACGAAAATCGCGACCGGCACTGCAAGCAGCTGATTGCACGTTGCCGCTGAAAAGCAGGGTATAACACCCTCTACCCGGCTGGCTGCAGAGCACTGTCTCGCTCTTGATGACACGAGCCGCGGGCTTTGGTAATGTTTACCGCAGCGGCGTGCCAGCCGGGCCGCCCGCCTCCTTAGAGTCCCATCCTGGCCGAGCCAACATGCGCCGCCCCCCGTCGTGGCCTTTGAACATACCGGCGGTCCTGCGACAAACGGCCGCCCGGTACAATACAAACACTGCTGGACGCCACATGCGTGGAGCTGCGGCGGGCACCCCCTGTCATGGCACCTCAGGAGGGGGGGGGGCAAGATCTGAGGGCCCGTAAACACCCAGTGGTGCCCGATCGAGGTGGGCCCGCGGCCTCCTCTACCATCGGGTAGCCCAAGCCAGGTTACCAGCCAGGAGGAAGCAACCTGGCGCTCGCTGCCCTCGCACCCCCACCAGGCAGCCACAAATTCCGGCGGGCCGAAGCCCTGGAACCGGCACAGACCCACCGAAGTTCCCGACGCATCTGAGCCATCCTCGGGCTCGTCGCAACACGACACCAACCAAATAATGTAGGAACAGTTGCCCGAATACTGTTTCTCCCTCCCGCCCTCCTAAAGATGAGGGTCTGAATGGGCCCTGTTGGGGTCCCACTCGTGGCATGCCCGTCGCCCTAGGCTCAGTGGTGATTAATATCACCCGGCTGCCTCGACCTTGCCATCCGCAATGCCGTTACTGATCAACCGGGGTTGCTGCGGTTCACCGAACCGGGCACCCCGCACTTCCAAAGCCGCCCCAGCGTCCTGAAGCTGGGACGGAAGCAGCCTGACTGTGGTGCCGGGGAGGGCCCTCTCCCTCGCTGCACGGGGCCCTAAACATAGTTCCCCCGCACTTTCCAAAGCCGCCACAGCGGGCAGTGGAGGTGGACCCCCATACACAACACAACGGGCCCACGCGGGCCGTGGCCTTGCTACCGACCCGCCGGATAGAGCAGCCAAACAGGACGCTCAATGCCCCCCCCCAACCGCCAGCCCCTGCGGGCAGTGGCCCTGTGACCGGCCCTCACAAGGGGGGGGGGAGCTATATAACAATATAGAAATCTTCTATAAAGGACGGACGACCGATTCGGTCAACAGGGAGGGAGGAGCGGCGCGGCGACCCCCCCCCCCCCCGGAACGGACCCACGTCTGACTCTCCCCCTCAGGGTAAACTAGCAGTTAAACCCACTGAGCCCACGCTGTGCAGGGTCCCGGCACGCGCCGAGCTAAGAGGTGTTCTGGGCCTTCATCCACCTCTAACCCACTGCGCTGCTAGCTTGCCCCTTGCTGCATCGCCTCTGGAGCTTCCATTGCGCTGGTCCTGGAAGAGGGGGCCGTGCTAAGGAATGGTGAGAGGAGCTAGTAAAGCTCCTTAGTTTACGGCTGTTTGGTCGCCTGCGCGGCATGAGGCCGGGAGGTTTGTACCCCCTTACCCTGCCCCCGTCCCAATCCCTCGCCCACCCGCAGGTACCGACGCCAGCGGACCTCCTGCGGGGGCCGGGGCAAAGGAATTGCAGCTAGGAGGGGTCCCACACCGGCCATGGCCTTACGTGGTGGGACGGGGGTTGGTAACCACACTCACCTCACAACCGGACGCGACCGACCTCAGGACAGCATGTCCAGCAGCACGACCCACCAGACGGCGTGTCCGGGCGCGCGAAAGAGGACGACAAGATGGTGGGGGAGGCCTATATACCCCTCCCCTGTCCTCGCGCCCCCGGACGTGATGCTCGCCTATCGCGCTGCGACAAGGCTTGGGGGACTCCTCCCTGAGTCCCTGCCCCTACGGGGGTGTGGGGTGCCCAGCTGGCACTAGAGGGCTGCCCTCTTTAGTGGCCCCCTGCGGGGGCCTCGGACAGCCGCAGAGTTGGTAGTAAACCGTCCGTTCCAGAAATAAGACTGACAGACCGGGTGCGCGGGAACTCCAATATATACTGTGTGGGAGAGCAGGGAAAATGCAATACGTGCATTAGTGCACGTAGAAAAGCCAGGAGCAGCGAGGGAAACAAGGTTTCTAAGTAGCTATAGGAGATACGGATGAATCCGTATCTCGGGTGTGAGCAACAAAGTGAGGAGCAGCGTCAGCACAAGAGGGCCCAATGCATATTGCAAAGCGAGGAAGAGCTGCTATTGGCTGATGAGCTTAGTCTACCGAAACGACACTCATACTGTGGCTGTGTAGGAAGGGTCCCCACTTTGGAAATAAGGGAAAAAATGAGGAAAAAAATGAGGAAAAAATTGTAGAGGCCGGAGGCACTGGGAGATTACCTCAGGCAGCAGAAACGGGGGCAAAAGGAAGCCCCATGTTCCCTGCAATGTGGCTGGTGAAGCGACAGCATCCACATGTTGCCCGCTTAGTTATGGATGCGATGGGCGAGCCGGTCATGGCGATCTAGAGGATCTGGGGCCCGTGCTGTGAGTAGGTCAAGTATGTCCAGAAGGTGGAGCCAGGGCTAGAGCCATGGTATAGCACTGCGGATGCTGGAGGAAGGTGTGTAAACAGATGACAGACGAACCTGCGGATGGAGGAGGGGAAGGGATAGGCCGGTGACAAGAGGGCCTGAAGGGATGGAGACAGATGGTAGGCGGGCCTAAAAACAAAGGAGAAAGAGTGAGAGTGAGCAAGATAGTCAAATAACCGTAGAGAACAGAAAAACCGCTTGACAGTTTCTCCTTTTTACAGTCTTACTCAGCCATATGTTCTGTTTTTACTGTCAAGAACCCATAGGCTCCCTTATGACTTTTTTTCCCCTGACTCTGCCCCGCTCAACACACAGGCCTTCTTTTGCTTATTATTTTGATTGAGCCCCCTTTCTTTACACTTTCCTTTTGCTTCAATATAGGCCATGTATTTATACATTCCCTTTATCCCTACAGACTCACCGCATACTGGCCCTTATCAAGGAGGCCCAGTCAGCCTAGATTGCACACATATTTTGTCTTTCCCAGGACCAACATTTTATGGTATGTACATGGCTGGTATTTTGTATTTGGACACTAATGAAAATAAAGAATTGTTTAAGACAACTCTAACAAGACCATATGAACTAGTGACTTATTTGACTAACAACCTTTTTAATATCGAGCGGTGCACCACTCCAAAAAGTTCAGATTCTAGGTGTTTTCTATTTCCGAAATTTTTGCGGTTTCGATAGCCAGGTGCTGGTGCTTCTCGACGTTCTGCCACCGCCTGATAGTTCCAGTTTATCGGCTAGATACCTTGGTGTGTTGAAGTGTAAGGCTTTGTCTGTCATACAGGCAATTTTTAGCTGTGATCTTGCCTCAAATGGGAGCCACTTCAGTGCCTTTAGATCAGGGGTGATGTGGTTGTTCTTTTTGGAGCCGGTGACAAGTCTTGCGGCCGTGTTGAGAGAGGCTTTTAGTGGAGCTAGTCTGGATCTCGGCAGACCACATAAGGTTGTATTCCCATAGTCTAATCTGGATATCACTAGAGCTTGCACTGCTGATTTGAGGTCGTTAGGGCAAATTTGTAGTTTGGTGCAGCACACTCTAGATTGACCCCCCTCCAGGCCAAGTTCTCTGACATTCTGTTTGTTTTTTCTTTTGCCCGGAAAGGCTTTGCTTTGGGCACAGTTATAGAGTATATTTAGGCTTTTTCGACTTTTTTACGGTTGCCGGACCAGCCCTCATTGTTTAAACCACTGGTTGTGATGTGTTTTTGAAAGGCCTGCAACACTTGTCCCCCCCCCTCTTTTTTTCATGCCACAGTGGGACCTTTACTTGGTCCTCACATATTTGATGTGTACTCCCTTTGAGCCATTTAAAAGCTGTCCTTTGCAGCTTCTCACCCTCAAGCTGGTGTTCCTTGTCGCCATCAACTCAGCACGGCAAATGTGTGAACTTCAGGTTCTCTGTTACCCCACCGTACACCGCCAGACAAACTGATTCTACCCTGCTGCCATTCTATGTGCTGCCTTATCCCTCTAAAAGGAAGAGAGACTCCATTGCTTGGACCCCAAAAGAGCACTGAGCTTTTACTATGATTTTACCAGAGGACACAGAGTGCACAAGCAGCTCTTCGGGTGGTTTGCTGGAGTGAATAAAAGGCAGACGCAGAAGCGGACCACCTCCTGTTGGGTCATGCTCTGCATTAATATCTGCTAGGCACTAGCCAAGAAGCAGCCTCTGGAATGACTGCCAGCTCATTCCACCAGGGCCAAAGCTGATACCACTGCGTTAGCACATGGAGTCCTTGTCCTGGACAGCTACCAGGCAGCTATGCAGGGGTCACTCCATACGTTCATGAAGAACTACTGTCTGGACAGCCAGGTCCTCTGAAAAGGGCATTTTGCTCGCTCTGGCATACAGAACTTTTTGGTTTCAGTACATCTACAAACCCACCTCCAAATAGGTACTGCTTTGATATATTTTCAAAAGATGAGGAATCTGCAGTTAGAAGTCTCTATCAGAAGTACAAGTTATTTTCCTTTGGTAACACTTTTCTGGTAGAGACTAACCACAAATTCTTCATAGACCCCCACCTCCGCCATCCTCACCGTTCTGTGGTCTGGACTCCAAATCCATTAATAAGATCCTAAGTTTCAGAATCTGCACACTGGTCATTTCCGTAACTGAACAATGTCAGTGCGGATGCGCACGATGCCACCTATGAGTGCACAGAGGTATTGCTGAAAAAGCTCCCTGATCGAGCCTGACGCCTGTGGACTATTCAAAAGGTGAGGAATCTGTGGTTAGATAAAGTCCCTACCAGAAAGAGCATTGCTGAGGATAACTTGTTCATCTGATCCAGCTGATTAAATGCTGCAGCACAGTACTACACTATTTATCTAGCGAGCTGAATTTTTAAATATGTTCCCATGATAGAAAACTATTAACTTGCTAACTAATTATAATAAAAGAAATGTATACATATAGATATATTGTTTAGATGTGTACTTGTGTATTAGCGTTTAATAGTTCTAGTGAAATGTATAGTTACTAGGTGAAATCACCACGTTCAGACTTTCCAGTGGTAAATTTCTGAAGTAGCTATTGTTGTCAACATTGTGCAATGAAAGAGGTAAGTCACTTGGTTGGAGAGCAGCCACTGTGATCTTCCCTCCCCTAGGTGTGGTGGTAGATCTGCACATGAGGTAGTCCCTTGTTACTCTTACGTCTATGGCTTTGGGTCCTCCAGTTTTCTGCAACACACAGGCCATGTCTCCCTACCCGCATCTGATCTGTCCCCGCCGACATCCCAGTTGATTTTTTAAAGATATTTATTCAGCCCCTCCCATGTCCCTCTCCAGTTCCCTCTGTGTTTTCCCCTTGCCTGTTTTGTTATTTGCTGGTGTTCTTGCCCTCTGCTTTTTAACAAACTGCTCCCTAGGAACACAAGTACCCCTTCTCACCCAACCTTTCCACTTGCCGGTTGGAATGGTGGCATTTAAAGTTAATGTTAGGAAAGTGTTGTCTAAAATTCTCTGTGTAGTAATTTCCTGATATATTTGTAAATTATGTCTTGACGCTTTCTCTCTTTCGCTATCAACCTTTTCCAGACTCTTTGCTTTCTCTCTCTTTATTCTTCTTTCTACTATTAATTTCCCTCTATCTCTCTCTCTACTTCTCTCTTACACATCACTTTAAATATGTCATACTTTTCATTTAAAATTAAAATATGTTGCTTAATGGTAAATGTGTGTGATTGCACATGCTGGCTATTGATTCGGACATCTTTGATGAGCTGATACGTCGAATCAACGAGGGAGATATACCAATTCCTAGCTGCTACCTGACTTCACTAGATGCAACTGATGACCTGACTTCACTAGATGCAACCGATGACCTGACTTCACTAGATGCAACCGATGACCTGACTTCACTAGATGAAACTGCTCTGCAACCAGCTGTAGAAACTGTAGGATGTGACCTGTCATCTGAGGATCAACAGAATCATTCCTCTGTAGCTGGAGAAGAGCAGTGGGGCTCTGAGGCTGGAGCTGAAATCACCCCAGAGTCTGCTGAACTTGTCACTGCTCAGCAATCATTGATCAAATCACCAGATGACTCAACTTGCAACGGGTCCATTAATGTCTCAGTTGTTGAACCTGTTGCTGCTCGAAAGTCAGTGATCGTGTCACCAACAGTCTCCATCTGTGTCTTAACAGACGCTGCAAAAGGTACGCACAACAGCTCCTCACCAATGCACTTGTAGATTGTTCTAGTATCAGTTTGTTTGTGTGTGTACAGTTACTCCATCAATATAGTCTGTTTTCCCCATTGTTTGTAGATCAAGAAGTTGAGTCCATTACTCCCAGTTCTGTTGGTACTGGCCATAATCGTTTGAGAAGAACACGCCTCACGAGGAATCTTCAGGACAGCAATGTTTCAGTGGAACGGAGCCCCCCTGATCCATAGATTGAACCTCTTTAGACAACAGTGTAAGTGAAGATGTAACTAATTCCCAAATGTAATAAGAATGTCCACCTGCATGTAGGCAATGGCACCAAAGGCAATTCTACTGCTGTACCAAATTTCTACTCCCCCAGTTGCTGACCCAAATACAACATCCATTAACTCTAAGCATTTACTAAAGTGACAACTGTTAAAGGACATTTGGAAGTTGTTGACGGAAAGCCTCAGATCTCACAGTAGATTCAGAGTGACATTCTCCAAACAACCACACCTAACAATATATAATTGACTAACCCGACACACAGGTACAGACACTCATGTAAAGGTGAGGTCATCTATTCAAAGCAGAACAAAACAGAGATGCATATAACTGGATCTGGATGAAGCAGAAGGTCATGCTGTTCTGCATTAAGACAAAAGTGGGATTATGTTCTCCCTCAAACTGTGGCATTGAACATCGGCAGATCTAACTTTGCTGGCACTGGCATTGGGATAACCATTTGATTTTGTATCTGTGCTGATTTCTGCAAAGCACAATCAACACATTTGAGCTTCTTGAGGCTGTAAGCATTAAGGATAGAGCCGATAGGGATGGGGTTAACAAAAAGAATCCCAGTGACAATAGCTAGAAAGATAGAGTTTTGTCTTTACTGTGCTCTACAATCATAGGTGGTTAGATTCCTTCTGAGATGGCTCCAGAAAATGAATTCAACAGGGCTGCAGCTTCAGATGGAAATAGTCTGCTGCTGAGGGGCACTCATTGGGTGGCATGAATTGGAAGCGGCATTGCCAAAATGGTGCAAAGCTGGCTTTTCAGATAGCTGAGGGAGAATTTGGTAACCAAGAAAGTGGAACATGTTTTTTTTGCTTTTATTGTTTTAAACCTATTTTATTGAGTTATTCATAACACAGCTTATCGATATCATCCCTTCAAAATGTTAGTATATCTTACAAACATCTGAGGGCCATTATATGCAGGAGAACATTTCGAATAATAAGTGAGAACTAATCACCCCCAAAATATACAATACCCTACCCCCTCCCCAGCTAAATCACCCTACCCATCCAAGAGTTGAATATAATTACAGGATACCAACATGACTACGGTTATGCACCACTGTTCCAGATAATGTATGAATGTATGACGAGAGGTATGAGCAAGGTTATCTCTCGTTATCAGGTAATCCATATGGGAATGTATTCACTCAGCCAGGATTTAATTGTTGCCCTGTCCCTCCAGTCCCTGTGATAATAGTGGGGAGGTCCCTGGGGAATTCTCCCCCGAGGCCCGTCGTCTCTCCACTAACACCTCCCAGCCCGATCTGCCTCCATCGTGCCTGTGCCCCTAATGGCCTCCCTCAGTCGAATACCCCACAACCTGCCCATTTTTCCAGTTCTCTATACCAAGAGGAGAATCTAGGACCCCGTGATGATTTCCAGTTTTGGGTGATTTTACGTTTGGCCAGCACAAAGTCCAGGTCCTGGAACTTACTAGTCACTTTATTTTTAGATGTATGGGGGAACCACCCCAATAGAAAGTGACCCGAGGTGCAAGGGATCTAACCCTCTATAATTGTAGCAACTCTACTAGTGACCTACTCCCAGAACCCACCAACCGAGGGGCTAGTCCAACGCATATGCATCAGATTGGCTTTCGAGGCGCTGCACCTAGGACAAGCTGTTCCCTCAACGTGGAACTATCGTGCAGTGCGCTCGGGCGTAAGATATGCCCTTTGGAGGACATAGAAATTAATCTGTTTAAACCAAGCATTGCAGGATATCTTAGGGGCTCCGGCCAATATCCTGGCCCAGGCCCCTAATGTAAGGGGGACACCCAAATCCTCCTCCCAAACAGTTTTCAGTCTTCCAGTGGCCCTTCAGTATCTTCTCTGATGGCTCTGTAGAGGCAAGAGACAGCCTTAAAGGCGCCTGACGAAATAACCATATAGTGACAATAGTGATGTGTAGGGGGTTCTATCATGCCCATGGACCAATGCTTCCTGAGAGTGGTCGTGATCACCCCATGTAGCAGGAAATGGCTCTGCAGTAGATCGTGTTCCAGGCAAAAGTCCTCAAATGTCATCAACGTCCCCTCTCTAAACAAGTCTCCCACCGCAGGAGCTCCCGCCGCCACCCACTCTTCTAGCCACCCCCAGGTACAGCCATGTGGTAATTCACGTGGCATCGCTATGGCCAAATCAGGGGAGTACGAAATTTTCACACCTGTTTTTTGAAGGCATTGATGCCAACATTTTATGATGACTCTGAACTCCTGGGAGTCCCTTGCACTCGGTCGCTGTACTCTAAGCAGTGGCGTAGGAAGGGAGGGGTGGGGGGGTGGGTCCGCCCCGGGCGGAACGAGTTTTGGGGCGGCTCCACCCCTTCCGCTCTTACATGCGGTTGCCGCGGGGGTGGCAAACGCAGAATTTAGCGCCAGCACCCCCGCTCTTCAGCAGGGACCGCCACGGGCGGCAGAGTGTCTAGCTACGCCACTGACTCTAAGTAGCATTTTTTTGAGGGCCCCAAGCTCTGGGACAAATCGTCTCGTGACCGCCCCCCTGGCCGATGGTGTGAAAGCGATTGGACATACCATTGTAGTTGGACTGCCAGGTAATAGGATTCAATGCAAAAATCTCTCCTTCCTTACTCTATGCATTTCGGAATTCAGAACTTGAAGAATCTTGCTCTATTCCAGCGTCAGTATTTCCAGATCATATCAGAGCAAATAAAAGGGGGAAAATTATATTGGAACGAATTAATGAATTAAACGGATTAATTTTAAATGGGAGAACGAGAGGAGATGTGCCAGGCTCATATACCCGAAAAGGTCCAACAGGGTTATCTATATTGGATTATGCCATCAGCAGCTATGAGTTATTTAATAACTTTTGCAGCCTCTCTATAGAGTTTGTTCAAAGTAGTGATCATGCAATACTTCGTCTTGAAATAGACCTCCACCTTCAACCAACTTCCACATGGTCCCTATCATCTGGTAGGGGGGAGGCAATAATTAAACGTAAGCCAGCTCGAATACTGTGGAGCAGCAAGAACCAGAACCATAAGCAAATTTGTAATGAAATCAATAAGACTATGGAGTCCCATATGTATGAACAAACCAACAAGAGAGTTAACCCAATCTCCAGTTTTGAAAGTTTAAAAACATCAATATCTACGATTTTGGAAAATAAACCTCTTCCCAGCAAAGTCAGCCCACTAAGGACATATGACCCGACAATAAATCTTCTGTCTAAGAAACTAAATCAGTTGATTAGGTTACAATATATGAACATCTCTACGGCTAGGAAGGCCGAAATTTCTACCTTGAAGAGAAGGCGAAAAAGGCTGAGCAGGAAAGACAATAGAATAAAAATGGATAGATGTTGGGTGGACCTGCAAGAAGCGGTGCTTTCAAAACATTCTAAAGCCTTTTGGGATATAGTTGCAGAAGCCAGTGGAAATAAAATACCACCGAGAGCTACTCCTGTCCCCCAAAAAGAATGGGCCATTTATTTATCCAAACTATATGAGGAAAATATACCTTCTACTGACATCAGGAAATCCCTATGCGATGGAGACGACAGTGAGATCAACCTGCAGATAAAGCCACCTACTGATCAGCAAATTGCCGTGTACATTAGGAAAGCAAGAGACACAGCAGCAATGGGACCAGACAGGATTTTGGTGAAGGCCATAAAAGAAAATATCGAAGGCTGGAGCAAACTCTTGGCCCCCCTATTTATGTACTGCTATCAGACTGGAAAAATTCCGAACTCATGGAAAGGCAGTATAGTAGTTCCCCTTTTGAAAAAAGGCTCTCGCTACTCTCCGAGCAATTATCACCAGATTGCCCTCCTTGATGCTATAGGAAAAATATTTGCGGTCAGCATTTTGGAACACCTGAACGATTGGGCCAAATCTAGGGGGGTAATACCTATGGTACAAGCAGGTTTTCATCAAAAACATTCAGTAATTGACAATATTGCCACCCTTCAAACTATTATTGACAAATATGTGATTAATAGAGCTCAGGTAGTCTATAGCCTATTTGTAGATTTTTCTACAGCTTTTGACAAAGTAGTCAGGCCTTCTCTGTGGAGGAAATTACTGAAGTTAGGCGTGCCTATAAGTTTGCTAAGAATAATAGTTGCACTTCATACAACCACATGGTGTAAGGTACAAATGGGAGGAGATAAGGGCTTAACCCAAGAGATATCCACGCAAAACGGCCTTAAACAAGGATGTTTACTTGCCCCCTCCTTTTCTCACAATTCCTTTGTGATTTACCAGATTTTTCCCAAGAGATAAATAATTTCCCACCACAATTATCATCACAAAAAATCCACCTTTTAATGTATGCCGATGATGTGGTTTTATTCGATCTAACCCCAATTGGACTGCAGCGCAACATGGAGGCTCTTTTTAATTATACTGAAAGTCACTTTTTAAAAATAAATATTTCCAAAATAAAAATAGTACCATTCAGGGGAAGGAAAAAAGCTATACCTTTTACCTGGACATTAGGAGGAAGAATAGTAGAAATAGCATCTACTTACATCTACTTGGGGAGAGTTTCCTCTCAGTCCACCGGTACTGCCTCGCACTTCCAGCAGACTGAACAAAAAACAGTATCCCACGCAAGTGCTTTAAAAAAGTTTTACTACTCCACTGGGAGGTGACATTTTTCAGCTCTCCTTGAAGTTTATCAAACAAAGATTACCCCGATCCTAAAATATGGCTTAGAGTATATCCCAATAAGCCGTTGGGGTTTTTTAAACCTCAGGGATGAAAAACTCTTGCGCATGCTTACGACTACAAGCCAAGCCACTCCGGTTCAGGCACTTCGACTAGAATTAGGGGTGGTGAGTGCATACGCGAGAGCTATGGCAAATCTTGTAAGATGGGCATATAATATACTGCATGCACCCGACGGTACACTAAGAGCAATTTTACGTCAGGAAACTTTTAAGGCGGACTCAGGAGTATATACTTTTAAGGAAAATTTAGAGTTTGCTCTAGAACACTTTCAATGCTCAGAAAGCCTCTTACAGAGCTGGTCCCCAGAACTTCTAAAGTTCTTTTTGAAAAAATCTACCCCGAGGTTGAGCTTCAAAATGGATAAACTTTACTGTCACCAGTTATCGCACTACAAGGGGTGGCATTAGCTACTGTGGAGTATAAAGAGTGCCCAAAATATTTGAATTTCACACTGGACCATAAGGTCAGGCGGTGCATTCTGATGTTAAGGCTGAGGATACTCCCGTTAAAAGATGTAACAAAAAATTGGGGTGGTAACTTTAATAAAACAGGCAAATGTGACTTATGTAATGGAGGAATCCAAGACGTGGCACATGTTTTATTTGTCTGTCCAAATAGTAGTCTGGTTGAGGCGCGTTCACGATTTTTAAAATCCATCTGTACAAAATATAGTATTCTTAGAAATACGGATTTGATTGAGATCATGAGAAACCCTCCTGATGAATTTGTATGCTATAAAGTTTTTTACTTTTTTAAAGTGTTATTTCCGCTATTTTAGAGATATACAAGCGAAGAACAATAATCAAGTTTGCTTATAAAGTTTTTAAGATACATTGTAATATAAAGTGATTGGTAATTTGTACATCTTATTTTACTACATTGTGGATCTCAGATGAGGTCTAAAACAATAAAAATTTCAATTCGTGGAGGATTCAAAATCCGGGACCACCAGGCCTCCAATCTCTGTTGGGTGTTTCAGTGATGTAAGCGCCACTCTTCTTCAGCCCTGGCCCCATATGAACTCTATAAGGACAGAGTCTGTTTCACGGAACATGCCTTGGGGAATCCAGAGTAGGAGCGTAACAAAGACATAGAAGAGACAGGGCAACGCAACCATTTTAATCAAAGCTATCCCATCACAGACAGCGGAAGGATCTTGCAAAAAGACATATCAGATCTGAGAGCCGATCCCACATTCCCTTCCAGTAAGTCTGTACAATCGTGATATATTGTATCCCCCAGATACGGAAGACACCAGGGTTCCCACATCAAGGCGTCAAGTCCAACAGGGGCCTCACGATTAGGGGTAGCCAGGAATAATTTTGACTTCTGCCAGTTCACCCCAAGTCTGGATAAAGATCCAAAGTTGTCAAGCATGGACCGTGCCCCAGTCAAATCCTCCCTCACATTATGTAGAAAAAGCAAAAGGTAAAAAGTATTACATGGTTTACAAAGCTTTAAATAGGTGGAGGAATTCTTTGAGTTTTTACTGCATTCTTGGACCAGGAGTCACTGCTGTAAAACAAAGGCGGACTAGACCTGATTCCTACACGCCAGTGACAAAAGGATGTGTGCATCCACATTTTCTATATGATGTAAATTATGGAATAAGGTTCTTTTGGAAGGCCCAAATAAGCAACACCAAACTAGTTGAAACAAGGTGATATACATATGCATTTACAATGGAGAAAATGTGCAGGGATTACCTAATAGAGGTGTGAGAAACTGCCTTCATGTGCTGGAAAGGGGACTGGTGGAACAAGGGTCGGAGCTGTACCTAGTTGTGAAAACGAGAGGTTAAGTGACCGTAAGGGCACCTCATGGTAAGTTTCTTTTTCATGAGATCTCAGCCTTCTATGAGGATAAATATCCACATTACTATACCAGATGGGCAAGAAGGGAAATAGAAATATTAAACAAGGTGGAAGAGACGGCCTACCCCTGGTGGATAAACACATTGTTTTTGGGGGGATTCAATAATGATCATAACTGGATTTTTATATAGCACTTCACAATGCACCTATGCTTTTTTTAAATGCTGTAAATAAAAGGATGAATAGATAAAAGTTTGTTAACTTTGATGGTGCTCATCGGAGTAATAGCAACCATTTGGTAGTGTTCACTTTAAAATTAGAAGAGCCACAATAAGGCTTTCGCCCAAATTCAAACAATTTGGAGATGAGCAGGAAGGAATAGATGGTTGAGGATGTTCAAGGCAACCAACATGCCCATAGGACTGGGGCAGCAATATCACCACCATCAGCATGCATTAAAAAGTTGCCCAATGTGGTCACTGCCACATACTCTTTCGCTCTACCAGGACAAAATTCCACATGATAGCGGTAAAGTCAACCATTCCATTCAATTTAACTTTTGACCTGGGTATCGATTTCTTTTCCCAAAAGTTTACTACTATTTCTGTCAATGACCGGGAGACCTATCATGACATGACAGCAGTAATCAATGGAAGCTGCAGTTTCAAGATCATGGCATAGACAGGTTTCGGGTGGCAACCCTGAAACTGGGAGTGTTACATGCCATCTCTAGTAAGGCTTTCTAGCAGTAGCGGCTGCTACTGAACGGGCGTGGGGGGCAGGGGGAGCAGAGGGAGGGAATTAAAAATAAATTTAAAAAAACACATACCTGGATGCGGCCGGACGCCGCCTTTCTTCCGTCCTCTCATCCTCTTCCTGGCTTCTGTGGAAGCAGGTAGCACCCAGGCTTTCCTGAGCCAATCACAAAGCTGCAATGCAATATTGTGATTGGTCTGAGCGGCGTGGTTCAGTGCTCAGACAGGGAATGGGACCCTGGGCAAGTTCTCCACCCAGGCTGTAATGCAGCCTGGGTGGAGAACATGTAAAGTACACATGAATGTTTGGCCAGCCCCAGAGGGCCGGCCAAAGATTCATGCGCACTTAGGAGGGTGCCACCACTCCTCCCCCAGCCTCTAAACAGCCCAGCCCACCCGCCTCACCCCTAAACAACGGAGCCAGTACATTAAAATCAAATTATAATAACATTAAGTTATTATAATTTTATTTTTACGTTTTTAATTGCTCACTTAGGGGCATATTTACAAGCCCCTATCAACACGGGAACGTCACTTTTATGACATTCCTGTGGCGATACGGAGCTTTGCCTGATTTACAAGGCAGCGTTAAGCCACTTAATGTGGCTTAATGCTGCCTTGTCAATAAGGCCCCCGTTCACGCTATGCTTAGTGTGAAAGGGGAGGGCAATGGGTGTTGTATTGGGTGTTCCACTGTAACACCCATTGATTCTGACTCTGCCCCCATTTACAAGGGAGGCATAAATAGGAGGCAGTGCCAGAATTAAGACCAGGGAAAACCTGGTCTTAACCTGGCGCAATAGTAGAAATGTTTAATTTCTCCTCGTTTTTGCTGTTTTCATGTGTGCTGCGTTGTGCAGCACACATAGAAGTTACAAAACGGCATTTAAAGTCCTTCCTGCACATAAACAATTTTCCCCAGCACGCAAACACTTTTGCACTATGGTGCAAGGGTGCCCACATTGGCGCTAGGCTGCTAAGTGTAGCGCCTGTGCAGGGGGGGAATGCAGGGCTGCACCATATTCTTGTAAATATGGTGCAGCCCTGCGTTTCTGAAGTGGCGGAGTGAGGCGTTAAGCCTGGAAGATTAACGCCTCACTCCGCCACTTCCTTTGTAAATATGCCCCCTAGTGAGCAGTGGGACGACGCTCCTCCGCCTTAGCGGAGGAGCTGCCACTGCTTTCTAGTCAAAGGAGTTATAAACTGCTTGATTTGGGGGGGGCTGAATCGAATAGGGAAGGGCGGACTCAGAAAGAGGGGACTAAAGGCTTGTGATTCTGCATCATCAAGTTTAAAAGGTTGTGCAGGATAAAGGCCACAGACATACACAAAATTCCTGCAGGGTGTTTCATAGATCAGTTCCAGCACATGACTTTAAGACATGATACAAAATACCTTCTAGTCAGGCCAAAACACGGAGGGCCTCATAGGCCCTACCGGCACTACTGGGCTCCCGGAACGTCACTTTTTTTACATTCCGGGGGCACAATGTGCCCCTGACATATTTATAAAGCCACGTAAAGCCACGCTATGTGGCTTTTCATGGCCTTATAAATATGTGCCTCTTTCACGCAGAAAACTGTGTGAAAGGGGCGTTCCATGGGTGTTGCTGGGGGCGTTCCCAGCAACATCCATGGCTTTTTGACACTGCCCCGGATTTACGAGAAATCGTAAATCTGAGGGAGCTCCAAAAACATACGCCTCCCCAGGCGAGGTGTAAGGGAGGCACAACAAGGAGAAATGTCTTTATTTTACCTTGTTTTTCCTCTTTCTATGTGTGCTGCATTCTGCAGCACACATAGAAAGAGGAAAAAGCCTCTTGTGATTGTTTTTGTGCCGTAAGGTTTCTCTTTGTGCACAAAAATAATCATCCCCGCAACGCAGGCACCCTTCCACCATGGTGCAAAGGTGCCTATGTTGGTGCACAGCAGCCATTTGTGCATCGGCGCAGGGGTAAAGGAGAAGAATGCACCGTATCTAACAGATACAGCGCATTCCTACCCTTTTCTTTTGCCGTAGGGCAGCACAGTAGCAAGGCCTGCTGCGCTGCCCTACGGCCAAAACCCATAAATGAGGCCCGTGGACTGTGGTTTGCAGCATAAGTTCCTGCACGTTCTGTTGTGGTTGCAACTACAGTAAAAGCTATTTTGTCGAAAGCAATGCGGTACATGTCTCTAGCACTCTGTTGCATGTACCTGCCAAGTTCATGCCCGCAAAAACCTATTTTTATAGAGCATATTCAATATGTGAAGAGCTTCCCAACAGATATAACGATAACAAACTTGACAAAACAAGACCTCTACCTTATCCCAAAACTTTCCTTCGCAACCTACAAAGTCCATCTAAAAAACTTCTAATTCTGAATTGATTTAACTCACTGTCACCACTCACCGACTCGCTGGGTGAAGCCCGACTTCCTGTGTATTTCCCCTCTGAAGGCCTAACTCTCTCCTCCCCTCCATCAATCCAGCTACTCATCATGTTGCCATTGACTATCACTCTCTCCTTTATGCAATACTCCCTGTCCCTTCTCTACCCCAATTATCTTCTTTCATTATATGCTGCAACCATCTGGTTTACCAAAATAGTGGTCCTACACCAGGTTAAATCATATATCTACAAACTGAACTTTCAACCATAATCACAACTTTATATGTTAAGCTGTAACTATGCCAATTCAGGCCCACTGGCAAGAAATTAACTACTTTTGTCAACTCTCAGTAAGGCTCTCCGATGGCCTTTGGGATTATCTCATCTCTATAAAAAACTAAATAAATACAAAGGTAGTAAAGGTAGCAAAGGCTTGGATCTACTAAGTGCATCATAGAAATTGGTGGATGTTTTCGTTCCTCAGAATATTTCTTAGTCAGATGGCCTAGAACCAGGAGTACTTCCCCCTCCTAGTTAGTTTCATATTTTCGTATTAGAACCTCTAGGATAAATTACAGCTCACTGTGTTGGGGAGACAATGAACTCTACCAGAATAGACATTTTTTATGCATCTTTAAAGATGCTAGTGAAAGACCTTAAGAATAACTCTTATTGGAGTTGGAAGTTTCAATGCCGTAGGCTTACAGCAGATAATGTGGGTCTATGCTTGCATCCTTCCTGTGGTGTTCACCCTTAACCCCTTCGCTGCTTGGCCTTTTCCTCCCCTGTGCTAAGCCTTTTTTTGGCTAACTAGGGTAGTTCGCGCTTAGGCCCCTGTAACTTTTTGACCACATAAGGTATCCACACCAAATTTGCGTCCTTTTCTTCCAACATCATGGGGATTCTAAAGGTTCCCAGGGTTTGTGTATTCCCCTGGAGGGGACCCAGAAATTAGCCAAAATACAGCTAAAGTTTTTTTGGGGGGGGAAAAATGGGAAAAAAGTGCTGCAAATGAAAGCGTCTGTTTTTTTCCCTGAAAATGGTATCAACAAAGGGTTTGTGGGGCTGAAATCACCATTTTCCCAGCTTTTAGGGACTGACAGACTTTTGTCAGAAAACCAACATTTTTTACACAGTTTTGGCATTTTACTGGGACATAGCCTATTTTTGCTATTTTTTGTGCTTTCAACCTTCTTCCAGTTAATGGTTGAAATGGGTATGAAAGCAATAATGGATCCTGGAAAGCTATACATTTTAGAAAAGTAGCCAAATTATGGATTCAGCAAGGGGTCATTTGTGTAGATCCTTCAAGGTTTCTTTATAGAAACTAACAGTTGAATATAGGAAAAATTGAAAATTAGTTGAAAAAAACAGCCATTTGTGCCAACGTTTTTACCTGTAACTTCTTCTAATTATGACAGCTGTTTGAAAGCAATATACCGTTACATCCGCTGGACCTTTCTGGTTGATATATAGGACTTGTAGGTTCATCAAGAACCCGACGAACCCAGAGCCAATAACTGAGCAGAGTCTTGCAATGGTTTTTTATTATGTACCGGGTATATAGCAATTAATTTGGGAAAATATATACATGGAAAAATCTGTATGAAAGACACCTATGTATTTCTGAAATTGGAACAAAATATAGAGTTTAGAAACAGTAGATATTTGCACATTTCGGAAATTGTGAGTACCCATACTAGCATGAGAATTATAGGACATTTTTCAAAGTGACTTCTTTTTTACACATTGTCTTTCATTTGGAAGGCAGAAATGCATCGAAAGTCAATAAGTAATAACAGTTGCTCTATGATTTTGTGTTACCCTAAGTCTCCCGATAAAAATGGTACCTCACTTGTGTGGGTAGGCCTAGTGCCCGCGACAGGAAACGTCCCAAAACGCAACGTGGACAAACCACATTTTCACAGTGAAAACTGACCCTTTTTTTGCAAAGTGCCTAGCTGTAGATTTTGAACCCTAGCTCTGCCGGCACCTAGGGAAACCTAGCAAACCTATTCACTTTTGAAAACTAGACACCCAGGGGAATCCATGATGGGGTGACTTGTCTGGCTCTCACCAGGTTCTGTTACCCAGAATCCCTTGCAAACCTCAAAATTTGTAAAACAAAAAACATATTTTCCTCACATTTCTGTGATGGAAAGTTCTGGGATCTGCATGGATCCACAAAATTCCACCCACCCCGCATTTCCCAAAGTCTTCCGAGAAAAATGGTACCTCACTTGTGTGGGTAGGAATTGTGCCCACGACAGGAAACGGGCCAAAACACAACGTGGACACACCACATTTTCTCAGTGAAAACTGACCCTTTTTTTGCAAAGTGCCTAGCTGTAGATTTTGAACCCTAGCTCTGCCGGCACCTAGGGAAACCTAGCAAACCTATACATTTTTGAAAACTAGACATCCAGGGGAATCCAGGACGGGGTGACTTGTCTGGCTCTCACCAGGTTCTGTTACCCAGAATCCCTTGCAAACCTCAAAATTTGTCCAAAAAACACATTTTCCTCACATTTCTGTGGTGGAAAGTTCTGGAATCTGCATAGATCCACAAAATTCCACCCCCCCCGCATTCCCCAAAGTCTTCCGAGAAAAATGGTACCTCACTTGTGTGGGTATCCCTAGTACCCGCGACAGGAAACGTCCCAAAACGCAACGTGGACACACTACATTTTCACAGTGAAAACGGACCCTTTTTTTGCAAAGTGCCTAGCTGTAGGTTTTGAACCCTAGCTCTCCCGGCACCTTTGGAAACCTAGCAAACCTATACATTTTTGAAAACTAGATATCCAGGATGGGTTGACTTGTCTGGCTCTCACCAGGTTCTTTTACCCAGAATCCCTTGCAAACCTCAAAATTTGTCAAAAAAACCACATTTTCCTCACATTTCTGTGGTGGAAAGTTCTGGAATTTGCGTGGATCCACAAAATTCCATGCACCCCGCATTCCCCAAAGTCTTCCGAGAAAAATGGTACCTCACTTGTGTGGGTTAGGCATAGTGCCCGCGACAGGAAACGTCCCAAAACGCAACGTGGACACACCACATTTTCACAGTGAAAACGGAGCCTTTTTTTGCAAAGTGCCTAGCTGTAGATTTTGAACCCTAGCTCTGCCGGCACCTAGGGAAACCTAGCAAACCTATTCATTTTTGAAAACTAGACACCCAGGGGAATCCAGGTTGGGGTGACTTGTCTGGCTCTCACCAGGTTCTGTTACCCAGAATCCCTTGCAAACCTCAAAATTTGTAAAACAAATAACACATTTTCCTCACATTTCTGTGATAGAAAGTTCTGGGATCTGCATGGATCCACAAAATTCCACCCACCTTGCATTTCCCAAAGTCTTCCGAGAAAAATGGTACCTCACTTGTGTGGGTAGGCCTTGTGCCCACGACAGGAAACGGCCCAAAACACAACGTGGACACACCACATTTTCTCAGTGAAAACTGACCCTTTTTTTGCAAAGTGCCTAAATGTAGATTTTGAACCCTAGCTCTGCCGGCACCCAGGGAAACCTAGCAAGCCTATACATTTTTGAAAACTAGATACCCAGGGGAATCCAGGATGGGGTGACTTGTCTGGCTCTCACCAGGTTCTGTTACCCAGAATCCCTTGCAAACCTCAAAATTTGTAAAACAAAAAACACATTTTCCTCACATTTCTGTGGTGGAAAGTTCTGGAATCTGCGTGGATCCACAAAATTCCACCCACCCCGCATTTCCCAAAGTCTTCAGAGAAAAATGGTACCTCACTTGTATGGGTAGGCCTAGTGCAAGCAACAGGAAACGTCCCAAAACGCAACGTGGACACACCACATTTTCACAGTGAAAACTGACCCTTTTTTTGCAAAGTGCCTAGCTGTAGATTTTGAATCCTAGCTCTGCCGGCACCTAGGGAAACCTAGCAAACCTATACATTTTGTAAAACTAGACACCCAGGGGAATCCAGGATGGGGTGACTTGTCTGGCTCTCACCAGGTTCTGTTACCCAGAATCCCTTGCAAACCTCAAAATTTGTTTTAAAAAAAACACATTTTCCTCACATTTCTGTGATGGAAAGTTCTGGAATCTGCGTGGATCCACAAAATTCCACCCACCCCGCATTCCCCAAAGTCTTCCGAGAACAATGGTACCTCACTTGTGTGGGTAGGCCTAGTCCCCGCGACAGGAAACATCCCAAAACACAACGTGGACACACCACATTTTCACAGTGAAAACGGACCATTTTTTTGCAAAGTGCCTAGCTGTAGATTTTGAACCCTAGCTCTGCCGGCACCTAGGGAAACCTAGCAAACCTATACATTTTTGAACACTAGACACCCGGGGGAATCCAGGATGGGGTGACTCGTCTGACTCTCACCAGGTTGTGTTACCCAGAATCCCTTGCAAACCTCAAAATGTGTCCAAAAAAACACATTTTCCTCACATTTCTGTGGTGGAAAGTTCTGGAATCTGTGTGCATCCACAACATTCCACCCACCCCGCATTCCCCAAAATCTACAGCTAGGCACTTTGCAAAAAAAGGGTCAGTTTTCACTGAGAAAATGTGGTGTGTCCACGTTGCGTTTTGGGCCGTTTCCTGTCGCGGGCACAAGGCCTATCCACACAAGTGAGGTACCATTTTTCTCAGAAGACTTTGGGGAATGCGGGGTGGGTGGAATTTTGTGGATCCATGCAGATCCCAGAACTGTCCATCACAGAAATGTGAGGAAAATGTGATTTTTTAACTAAGTTTGAGGTTTGCAAGGGATTCTGGGTAACAGAACCTGGTGAGAGGCACACAAGTCACCCCATCCTGGATTTCCCTTGGTGTCTAATTTTCAAAAATGTACAGGTTTGCTAGGTTTCCCTATGTGCCGGCTGCGCTAGGGCCCAAAATCCACAGGTAGGCACATTGCTAAAAATAAGTCTGTGCCTAGTGGGCTTTCTGCCGCCCTGGGGGAGAATCGGGGGGTCTGTCTGCGATATGCCCCCAAGGGGGCAGAAAGACTGTGTCTATTTTTTGGGGGGTGGGGGCATTGGTATGCCCATTCTGGGCAGCCCCCACCCCCACGCATAAAAAAAGCCAGCGTAATCGCTGGCGCCTAGTGGGCTTTCTGCCCCCCCTGAGGGCAGATCAGGGGCCACTGCCCCATCCAGCCCCCAGGGGGGGCAAAAAGACTGTGGCATTTTTTTGGGGAGGTGTGGGCATTGGCATGCCCATTCTGGGCTGACCTCACCCCTGAATTTTAAAAAATATATATATTTCCTGAGGCCTAGTTTGCTTTCTGCCCCCCCCCCCCCGGGGGGCAGATAAGGGGCTATTGCCCCAATATGCCTCCGAGGAGGGGCAGAAAGACTGTGGTAATTGTTTTTGGGGTGGGGGCATTATCATGCCCATTTTGGTCAGCCCCCACCCCTACATCATAAAATAAAAAAATCCCTGGTGCCTAGTGGGCTTTCTGCCTCCCCCCCCCGGGGGCAGATCAGGGGCTACTGCCCCCATCTGCCCCTGGGGGGAGCAGAAAGACTATTGCATTTTTTGGGGGGAGTGGGGGCATTGGCCTGCCCATCTTGGGCAGCCCCCACCCCTACATCAATAAAAAAAAATCCCTGGTTTCTAATGGGCTTTCTGCCCCTCCTGGGGGGCAGATTGGGGGCTACTGCCCCGTCTGCCCCCTGGGGAGGCAGAAAGACTGACATTTCTCTGGGGGGTGGGGGCATTGCCATGCCCTTTTTGGGTAGCCCCCACCCCAACATCAATAAAAAAAATCCCTGGTTTCTAGTGGGCTTTCTGCCCCCCCCGGGGGGCAGAAATACTGTTATGCCCCAAAAAATATGGGGGGAGCATAGGCCCTTGCCCAAGGGGCCGCTCCCCCCTCACTGGTGCTAGTGGGTGGATCCCTGCTTGGGGTTCGCCCTCCTGGGGTGATCCCCAAGCAGGGATCCACTAGGGAAGGGTACCATTGGAAAGGGGAGATAATCCCCTTTCCAACGATACCTCTCCCATCTGTTTCGGTGCTTGGGGGCTGAGATAGCCCCACAAGCACCGAAACTGAGAAACTGAAACTAAGTTTCAGTTTCGTTTTCGTTGCAATGACGATGGCGCGCCATGCGCGCGATCGTCATTGCAAGGAAATACAAAAATAGGCCTGGGGAGGTTGGGGAAGCTCTTCCCCACCTCCCAAGTAAAAAAAAAAAAGGGAAATCCCTCTGCTGTCCGCAGCAGAGGGATTTTCTGAGCATGTGCTCATGACGGAATGGTTCCGTCATGAGCACAGGAGCACTGGTGCTCAAGACGGAATGGTTCCGTCACCTAAAGGGTTAAAAATGTAATCCCGCATTTTATCATTAATGTAAAAGTACTTAATTCATCACTTATCTTTAGAATATTTGTTGGAAATTGGGTTACTGGTTGAGGGGGGTGAAACCCTACTGAAGCAGCAGCCACAATTTCTGTCAGGATGAAGTCATAAGCAAACCTCAAATTAACCTGTGCTTAACCGTCTGGTAGCTTGCCACAAGGCAGTCAGGCTAAACTTAGAGGCAGTGTGTAAAGTATTTATACAGCACTTCAAACTGAAATAAAGTAAAAATACAACACAAGAAAAATCCCACACCAATTTGCAAACATAGAGTAACATTTTATAAATAATTTGAGACTAACACAACAAAAATTTAATCAGTAGAACTGGAGATATGCAGTTTCAAAGTTTAGGTGAAAATAGTGCCTAGAAGCACAAGCACCAACTGCAGTTATCTGGTCATGCCAGACTGGGACAAAGTCACAAGTTCAGGCCTGATAGAGCTTGGTCTGGATACACGTACCAGGTTATGCCCGCTGAACAAGGTGTCTTAAATCCTGGTTGCAGGGCGTTGCGAGATCCCTCGTCGAGGATATGTCACGCAGCGGAAGTTCCGAGGAGCTGCAAGGTCCTGCACTGTAGATGAGGATGCCGTCGATAAAGGACCTGCGATGCAAAGGCCTGCATCAAGGATGCATCGTGCAGCGGTGGTTCCTATGAGACTGCAGGCTGCGATGTGAAGTCCTGCATCAGGGATGCATTCCGCAGCACCGGTTCCGAAGTAGAGCTGGGAGGGTATGCATCGCGCTGCATCTGTCCAGGTGCTGGGTTCAAGTGGCTGGTGCCTTTTCTGTCAAGAGGCCAGCCAAGTCTCCCTTGGAGTCACTCTGATACTGGGTTGAAGATGCAGGATCAGTCCTTTAACTCAGGCAGCTGGGCAACAGAGTAGCGGTCCTTCTTACAGAGCAGCACTGCAGCCCTTCTGAGTCTTCCACAGGTCTAGAGGTGTACTGAACAGATCAGTCTAAGCGTCCAATATTTATACCTGGTGCCCACTTTGAAGTAGGAGAAGGTTCTCTAGATTTCCATTACCAGAGGTGTTTGGAATTTCCTGTCTCCCTGTCCTGGCCTCAGCTTGTCTGGGTCACAATAGATTAGTGTCAAACCCTTTGTGATTGTGCTAAGGCAGAGCCTTTGTGATGTGCAAGCGTGGTAGGTGATAGCTCCTCTCCCTCATCAAGTCAGAGATGAGCCATCCTGCCAACACCCATGCACTTTTGTCTCCCTGTCTGGGAGCAATACACAAAGGCAAACTGCCAGCTACACGTAATCATATGACCCAGCATACAGACAGTAGACACCAAACGGTTGGGAAAAGAAAATGCCAACTTTCTAAAAGTGCAAACTGTCAAGGGGGTGGTTGATTTGATTGAATTTTACTATAGGACAAGATATTTAATAAACTTGGCCTATGTTTTCATTTCCACAGTTCATTAGTTATGATTATTACAGTCTTATCTAAACATGAAAAGGATAAACACTCTTCTTTTACATGAATCAATTGTGCTACATTAACAAAATCCAAAAATCAAAAACAATGACGTTGTATTCAAACACAAAAATAGTGACATTAATACATGCAAATCAATGTTATGTCTTGAAGACAAGCATAGACACAATTAGTGATGCATTTGTAGACACAAAAGGAAATAAATTATTTTTGAACCAGTCCAAAAATTTCTCTGCCGAAGGGGTTAAATCATGGCTACTCGAGATATGGATGGATTATTGTTCGTACGATTTATTTTCACAATCCATATTGGTGATAGAATTAGTGAAATCCCAGATGGTTCGCGCCAACGCGTTTCGAACCACAGGTGGCTGGGGGTTCTCTTCAGGGCTGTGGGCTGGTAAATGCTTGTGAGTACCTAGAAAAAGAGTAAAAAACGTGAAAAACACTCTGTTAGCTGTAATCTATACTCCCTCTCAATAAAGCTGCCAACGAGCAGCGCTGAGGTGATGGTTACCTTACGTCTTCAAAAGTGATGGAGGGGGCGAGCTGCTCCCAGTGTTTGTTCTGGCATCAATTCAGAAGGCTTCTAAAATAGTCGCCCTGGGACGTTGCAGGATTAGTTTGAAATCCGTAACCAACGGAGAGCGAAACTCGATTAGAAATAGAAACTGAATACATGGCCTGGCAGCTGCATTCATATCAAATTCAGCGCGAGTGAGTCTGTTTTTGGCTTCACAAGTTACGATACGATGACTATATGCCGATTTTTGATGAACCAAAGTACAAATGGTGGCATGAAATCTACTTGAAACATGTAGAATTAGGGGGATAGATAGGCTGGCTCACGTAAAATGTTTCTCTGGTATTGGGGGCTACAAAGCGATTCATGACCCATTTGGCCTGAATGAACTGTCTGAAATAAACAAATTATAATATTTGCTCACTCACACCTAAGGTTGTAGTCTCTGATCTTCCTACAAACTAACTGCATGCACCAGAATACAATGAATCTCTTTTCTCCACTCAACTACTGCAGCTGCCAGGCCATGTATTCAGTTTCTATTTCTAATCGAGTTTCGCTCTCCGTTGGTTACGGATTTCAAACTAATCCTGCAACGTCCCAGGGCGACTATTTTAGAAGCCTTCTGAATTGATGCCTGAACAAGCACTGGGAGCAGCTCGCCCCCTCCATCACTTTTGAAGACGTAAGGTAACCATCACCTCAGCGCTGCTCGTTTGCAGCTTTATTGAGAGGGAATATAGATTACAGCTAACAGTGTTTTTCCGGTTTTTTATTCTTTTTCTAGGACACCTGTCGTTCGAAACGCGTTGGCGCGAAAAATCTGGGATTTCACTAATTCTATCACCAATATGGATTGTGAAAATAAATCGTACGAACAATAATCCATCCATATCAGATGGCATTTGAACCCAGATGCTTGTACCGAAAGGGCTCGGCCTCCCTCGAGTAGTCATGATTTAACCCCTTCAGCAGAGACATTTTTGGACTGGTTCAAAAATAATCTATTTCCTTTTGTGTGTCTACAACTGCATCACTAATTGTGTCTATGCTTGTCTTCAAGACATAACATTGATTTGCATGTATTAATGTCACTATTTTTGTGTTTGAAGACCTAATATCATTGTTTTTGATTTTTGAGTTTTGTTAATGTAGCACAATTGATTCATGTAAAAGAGGAGTGTTTATCCTTTTCATGTTTAGATAAGAATGTAATATTCATCACTAATGAACTGTGGAAATGGAAACATAGGCCAAGTTTATTGAATATCTTGTCCTATAGTAAAAAGCATTCAATCAAATCAACCACCTCCTTGACAGTTTGTTTGCATTTTGCTAGAGGCCCATGGTGGTTGTTTACAAGGGCCCAACCCTTCTAATTTTTGAACTTTCTAAAAGTAGCATTTTCAGAATTGTGACTTAAAATGTGACTTTATCATTAAAGAGGTAGACCTTGCAGTAGAGGAAAACGAGTTTGAGTTTTTCGCTACCAGGACAAGTCAAAGTTAAAAGTCCAACCTTTTTAATGCACTGCACCCTGCCCTATGGGCTGTTTAGGGCTTACCCTACTAATGACTTATACGTGTTAAAAAGGAAGGTTTAGGCATGGGGAAGGATTTGGGGCCAGATGTACAACCCTTACATTTTGCGACTCGCAAATTGCGTCGATTTGCCACTCGCAATTTGCGACTCGCAAAATGCAATGTACAACAGTGTCACAGACACTGTTAGCGATTCCAAATGGGGTCGCAAATTTCATGCCTCATCATGAGGCAAGCGCAATTTGCGACCCCATTGGGAATGGCTAGCACTCCCAGGGATGGTGAACTGCTGGGGTCAGCAGACCACCATGTCTGGGACTGCTTTTTAAATAAAGCAGTTTTTTTTTTTTTAAAATGCAGCCCATTTTCCTTAAAGGAAAACGGGATGCATTTAAGAGAGAAAAATGAAACATTTCAGTTTCATTTTTAAGGTCAGGCACTGGTCTCTGGGACCACTGCCTGCTCTTAAATATTTTCTCACACACTCACAAAGGAGAAGGGGTCCCCTGGGGACCCCTTCCCGTTTGCGAGTGGTTTACCACCTACTTGAAGTAGGTGGTAAACTGCGAGTGTTTTGCGGCCGCAAATGCGGTCGCAAAACAATAATACATGGCAGTGAGTCTCGCTATTAGGAAGGGACGCCCCTTCCTAATAGCGAGAGTCACAAACGCTATTTTGCGAGTCAGTGACTCGCAAAATAGCGTTTGTACATGCCATTACCCTTTTTTTGCGGTCGCAAACGGGCCGATCTCTCGTTTGTGAGTGCAATAAAGGGTCGTACATCTGGCCCTTATTTTGCCAGGTCGAAATGGCAGTTTACAACTGCACACACAGGCTGCAATAGCAGGCCTGAGACATGGTTTACAGGGCTACATAAGTGGGTGGCACAATCAGTGGTACAGGCCTATAATAGCATTCAATTTACAGGCCCTGGGTACATGTAGGACCACTTTACTATGGTCTTACAAATAAATTAAATGTGCCAATTGGATCTAGGCCAATTTTACCATGTTTAAAAAAGAAAGCACATGCACTTTAGAACTGGTTAGCAATGGTAAAGTGCACAGAGTCCTAAGACCAACAAAAAAAGAACAGAAAAAATGGAAGAGTAAGGCAAAGAGTTTAGGGGACGGCCACCCTAAGGCTGACAGGTCTAACAATCTTCATGTCAGTTTCAGCAAATTTAAATGGGCAGCTCAATAACCTGGGTCACTCGCTCTCCCTAATAAAGCAAGGTTAGTCTCTACTTAGTTTCCGCCGATTTGTTGATCGCGAATCCTAGACTGCCCTGAGCACTCCAAAAGGCAACATACCACTGGTTCACATATAGATACATGCTTTGAAAACTTAGAGAGTGGTTTTAAAAACTGATGAACTAGCGAACTACTTTTTATTTATTTTAAAAGGAATTTTATTATAATGTTGCAATTTTATCAACACAGTACAACAATAATGCAAATGCTAATATAATTTCTATTATTAAAATGATGCAGACTCAAAAATAAACAAAAAAGGAGGGGAGACAAGAAAGGATATGGAGAATATAATTACAAATGTGTAAGAGTATTTGTTTTATAGTTTTCTGTACATGAAGACTTTCTGATTTCAATCCAAATTTTTCTTGACAGGAACAGTGGCCAATGTACACATAGATCATGTTCCCAATTTAATTCTATGTCTGACTTATGCCTTTCTGCATCAAATATCTTAAGGATGTTTGTAAATGGTAGATGCTTTTAGATTTGTTTCTTAAACTGTGAGTAAGAATGTATTGTGAGACAAATTAGTATAAGCTTGCAGATGAAGTTTACTGTAAGTAGTTGATATAGAATTGGTTGATAAATTGAATTTGTTTTGAAAAGACGTTGGGGAATCAAAAAGGGATTGTGGTTGTGAAAAAGAAATGATGGGGAGATTTGAAATTAATTGATGAACCCAAAGACAACCTTTCTTTCCCCATGTCTTCTAGAAAAGTATTTTCTTATTAATCTTTATTGATTTATTGAACAATACAGCCAACTTTAGAAATGTTTGTAAGTCAAAAGGAGTAGAGACAGTTCTATATGTCCTACTAGACTACACACATTCATAAAAATTGGAAAATACATACTCTGTGGTTTTTGTGAGAGTTTCAGATATACTTTGAGAGAAGGGAGGTATAAAGTTCCATTCTGAGATCCAGTGAATGGATTGTTATAATAAAAGGGTTTATGATACTTATAAAAAGTTGGAAAATCCACCCCTCCTCCCTGCTTTGGTTGTTTTAATTTCAATGAAGACATGCAAAGCTTCTTGGTATTTCAGAGAAAAGAGGAAAGAATTGAATTAATTCTCTTGAATAACTTAGAAGGGATAGGATATTTAAAGAATGGTAGATAATGTGTATAGTATAAAAGGAACTAGTATCATTTTAAGAGAATTTTAACAGCCCTACCAAGAGAGGTGTCATAAATTTAATGAGACACTGTCCATATTTAATTTGATGGATTCTTGAATCGGTTGGGTGAACCATAAACCTAGATTCTTGATTTTATGAGTGTGCCATAAAAAACTTAATATCTATGAAATCTTGTGTGAAACTATATTGGGGGTAGGATCGGACATTTTTCAGGATTTACTTTATATCCAGAAACCAATGTGCATGAATCAACTTAATTTAAAAAGTCTTCTGATTGAGGAATTGTATTATGTTATTAGCATAAACTGCACTGCTAATTTTAAAATGCTGTTCATGATATTTAAAATCATTGAGATCTCAGTTTTGCCATAACCTGGAAATGAACGTTTCTAATGACAGGTAAAAAAGAAAAGGAGAAAATCTTTTCTTAGACCTCTAGCAAAACTAAAATAAGTAGATATAAAGCCATTAATAAAAATGTCAGCATGAGAGGAGGTGTATAAAAGAGAGATTATAGTAATAATTTTCAGACCAAATCCATATTGTTTGAGAGTTTGAAAAAATGAAAAGGCAATTAACTCTATCAAAGGCTTTTTCAGCATCCAATGTGATTGCCACTATAGGATTTGTACTTTTGCTAGATTTCGATAAAATGTTTAAAAAATAACCCGGTGTTATCAGAGATTTATCTCCCTTTGACAAATTCAAATTGTTCTTTACCAAGTAATTTTGGTAATTCTAGTGGTAGGGCTAGAGACTTAGGAAAAGAGTTTGTAGTCTATACTGACAAGGGAAATAGTTCTAATGTTTTTACAATGTTGGGAGTCTTTACCTTGCTTTGGAATAAAGCAAAATAGTGCATCTGGAAAGGATCCACTAGAATTATCTGACTGTATGAAAGATTAGATAAAGTTGAGACGTTTGGGTATAAGTAGTTGTAAGAAGTGTATGAAGAACTCAGCTTTAAATCCATGAGGACCCGGCGACTCTTCTTGGTGACTACAGAGCTGTTGCTCTGTGGGATAACTTTCTGGAGTGCTTAACTTCTTATAATTTTGAACAAATTAATTTAAGATATTATCATCTTTATGTAAAGTGTTATAATGGAATCAATTTTGTACTCATTTTTTGGGGGGTTATTTTGAGATAATTTGCTAAACATTTACCAGATATATTCTGATCATCAAAGTATCTGTCACTAAAGCTGAGGAGATAAGATGCTGCATTTTCAGTGGATAATTTATTCAAGTGGAATTTTGAATTGATTAGTTCCTGTAGACAATCTTTGGATTTAGAAGTTTCATATTTTTGTCCTAACTGCTGAATATTTTTTGAAACATTTTTAGATTTCTTATTATTTAATCTTTTTTTTATACATAGCAAGTAATAAAACATCTGGCAGTTGCATTGAAAGAATCCCATATATTGTGAGAACAATGCCTTCTGTAGAATTACATTGAAAGAATTAATTAAAAAAGAAGTAAAGGAAGAAATAAAAAGTGTTTAGTAATAACATGTTATTAAATCTCCATTGTTTTGGTCTATTAGATTTAGGCAAAAGATCTAGGTGCACAATAACAGGTGGATGATAAGAGATTAGGATTGAACAGATTTCCCCAAAATTTAAAGTTTGAGACAGACTATGAGAAATGAAAATGTGGTCTTTACTTGAGTGTGATGAACAGGGGGAAAATAGGTAAAGTTTCTTAATGTGGGATTGCAAATCTATTAACACTCTGCTTGCACTGACAAAAAGTTTGTGATTTATTAGGGATAAAAGTGGCCTTGGAACATCTGTCAATAAAAGGATCAACAATTTGATTGCAGTCACTTGTCATTATAAGGTTATCTTCATGGCAATTGATGAGATTTTGAGTAAAAGTATACCTAAATTGCCAATCTGTGTGAGTTGGACTATAAATATTAAAAACGGAAACTGGAATATCATCAATAAGGAATCGGGTGAGTAACCACATTCTTTCAAAGTCTGCATCTTGAGGGCTCAATTGTATATTGATATTTAATGCAAACTGTTATAATTTAATTGTTTTACCATTTCTTGGAGAAAAGAACACTTCACCTACCCAACCTCTTTTTAGTTTTAAGGACTGAGATTCTGTAAGCTGCAACTCTTGTATAAGTGCAATATCCGCATTACGTTTAAGCAAGTGAGACAATGCCCACTGTCTCCTAATGGGTAAATCCCCAATTCAATTCAATATTTTTATTCAAGATTTGGAACTCCTAGGAGGTCCACATAAAATTACGTACATAGTATTATAAATAACAAAACATAATAAGGCTCTTTCCACATACCATCATAAAATTTACCACCGTGGCACGTAAACATTTCGACTTTAAATAGCATTTAACATTTGTAACATAAAGGAAAAGATAACAAACCGTATCCTGTAAGTGCATAGGACATCTAAAAGCTACCCATTCATAGATTTTATAAACCCAAAATTCTAATTCAAATAAAACCATTAAAAATTATTTATCAAGCAAGGAGGAAGCAAAGCCTCTCTTACAATGTACAAATATATAAAAGGAAGTAAAATATCCACCTAATAGCAGCATGGAAGCAGAGTAACTGAAAGTAGCCAGAACTGTGCGAAAGCCAATTCAGTAGCAGCTAAGTTATGTGCAAAATGCATGCAAAGTTTCACTTCGATTAATTTTAAGGAATAACCGTAAGGTCAGGGTGGAACATATACTCAACATATCCCTAATGTGCAAAATGGCAGTAAATAGCAGCTTGGATGTGCAAAATGCAATTTGAAAAACGAAATACTAATCCTTCGTGAGATTTTCTTAAACGAGGAAGTTAACTACCTAAATAGAGAAAATATATATATAACAGATTTAAAATATATACATAAATTCTTTAAAATAGTTAAAAAGTTTTACACATACCGATTCATTTTTTGGACAAAAAAGATAATCTCGGGCTGAAGCTACGTTTTTTACACTGTTCTGTAGAAACATCGGCCTAAGCCAACGATAACGACTCGAGACCAATGCCGGACAGGCAAACAAAACATGATCTAAAGTCTGGATACCCCGATTGCAAAAATTACAAATTTTACCTTTATTCGAATTCTGAGACCAGTTTACTGTTAAATCGTTTAGGGGTAGGAGATTCATGCGACATAAAATTAGCAGGCGCCGGATTCCATGTTCTAGATTCCAAAATACGTATTTTTGTGGGGTTCTCAGTACGTTAGTCCTAACTATTAGTTTTAGTCTTTCCTAAGAATTACAAAATGTAATATTTTTATTAAAACTGATTTTACCACATAAAGTTTTTAGGAGAGATTTAAATCCTAAGGGTGGGAGAGAGAACACTAAATCATCTTGTATACCAAAGATTTTCTGTGCCAATAAAAAATCCTGACAAAAAGAGAAGTTACCTGCCTTCACCTTAAAAATTTCGCGACATAGAAGATCTCTTAGTGTATCCGGTTCACTGTTTTTTAGTTGATATCCCCAACGTAGAACCCGGGATAAGCCTTGAATATAAGAGCCTATCAACCCAAATTCTAATCTAATTGCTGCCGTTGGAATTACTGTGCCAAAATTGCAAATTTTGCGTAATATTTGGCCTTTGGTCTTATTTAAGAAATTCCAGTCCTTAACAGGGATTGATTCAATCGCATAAAGCAAGGTTGGTAGAATTTTTGCCTTAAAAACCGTCAAAAGGTGTAAGAAATGTCTTCTGCCCATAGCCTGGTAGAAAATACGCAGGCCATTGGCATGAGACATTGCCTTACAAGTGCTATGATCAATATGAGGTTTATTCTTTGAACTACCTGTTTAGAGTTTCCCTAAATAGAGGTAAGAATCTACCACCTCCAACTTTTCAGGACCAATTTGCCATTTAAAGTTACAAAAGTTTCGACTTTTAGAACTTTTCATAATTAAAATTTTACTTTTAGAAACATTTATTTTCAAGAAATTATCTACTGTGTATTGCTGTAGTAATGTCAGCTTTCTATTTAGCCCGATAGGGGTTAGGTCCATTATTATAACGTCGTCTGCATATAGAAGACAAGCTAAAGATCGGGAGCCTATCTTAGGTGCGTCTCCACTAATTTGGACGAGACAATCGGGTAGGTCCGCTATATATAAAAAAAATAATAGCGGTGCTAGCAGACAACCTTGTTTCAGGCCATTTTCTGTGGGGATTATGTCAGAGAGACCTTGGTTTCCTCCCATTAGTATCTGGCACCAAGTTTGGGAATGAAGAGCAATAATTAAGGATAACAGAGAAGAGGGCAGACCCATTTTTTGCAACTTTCTCCATAAAAGCGGTCGATCTACCTTATCGAAGGCTGTAGAAAAATCTATAAAAGCCATATATACATTTGATTTACGAGTAGATGTATATTTTTCCTCAATTAGTTTCAACATAAATATATTGTCTAAAGTGGAGTGACTTTTGTGAAAGCCTGCTTGTTCTAAAGGGAGGACCTTCATCTCCGTCACCCATTCAGTAAGATGAATCAGGATACTACGTGCAAATATTTTTCCTACCGCGTCCAGTAGGGCAATTTGCAGATAATTGCCTGGATGTGATCTAGGGCCCTTCTTGTACAGTGGAATTAAAACACTTCCAGACCAAGAGGGTGGGGTCTTCCCCTGAAGGTAACAGGAATTAAATAATGGAGCAAGATAGGTAGCCCACAAAAGTGGCTCTTTTTTAATAACCGTCATTGGGATTTCGTCAGGGCCCATTGCTCCTGAAGATCTCATTTTTCTTATAATTCCGGTCACTTCATTAACTGAGGGTGCGTAGTTGGATACGAAGGCATTTGATTGATCAAATGCAGCGATATACGATTTTAAGGAAATAGGGTTCGCGGAATACAACTCTAATAAGTGAGATTTCCAATCCTCTTCTTTTATTGGTATCGGGAGGAATTTTATTCTAGTCCCGCAGCAATCTGCAATAATTTCCCAATACCTTTTGGAGTTATTTTTAGAGGCTGCCACCTTTAGCTGCATCCAAACACCGTCCTCCTTTATTTGTCTTAGCGAACGTTTCTTCCTCTGTCTTTTTCTCTTTAATAGATTTATTAGATTATTTCTTTCGCTTGAGAATTTCAAAAACTGGGCCCTCACTAATTTATTTATTTCCCTGTTTAAAGTGAGCAATGCATTAAAATGTGGTCTCTTTTTGACGGGAGCACAAATTAATTTGCGGGATTTCGCCAAGTGACCTATATTGACGGAGAAGGAGGCAAGTACATCACATTGTAAAGGATCACCCTCGACCGTTATTAAGCGCTGCTGCTCTCTTATTAGGGTTAATAAATGTGTTTCTAGTTTAACGGTAGCTAGAGTGTTCCAATAAATTCTACCATTTGTTACATTAAACTCTACTGTGTCACCTTTAAAATTCCAGGGATCAACCCTGGCGCAGGTGAAATCGAATTTAAAACAGATCAGCATATGATCACTAAAAACGTTTCCAAGAACTTCCATACATGTGAGTTTGTGAAAAGAATTAGCAGAAACAATCAGATAATCTATAATGGATCTTCCAGTTGGCGCCTTATGAGTATAATTAGCAGGAATATCATTATCTAGCCTTCCGTTAACAATTAAAAGGTCTAGACTTCTCAAACCTTCAAGTAATGAAACTCCTCTTTTATCTGTCCTACTTTTTTCAGGAAATTGAGCAAACGGAATCTTAAGGGCTTCATTTTTTCGGTATTGGAGAATACCCTTATACTATGGGATGAAACTTTAGAATTCAAATCTCCCATCAGTAATATCGACCTACAATCTTCGTTGTCCAAAATGGAGGAAATAAAGAGGAATAGCTCTTTTAAAAGATAAGAATATGCGGCATCGGGGGGCAGGTATGCATTTATAAGTAACATGGAATCTAGGGAAACTTGGTCCTCCTTATGAACTAATTTGATCGCCTGCATTAGGTTAGAGGGATGAGAAATTTCCTTGTATGACCAACTAAGGCTTGTACTTAGTAATATGGCTATACCTCCTTTGGCGTGACCTCTGTTCACAGGTAACGCAGGCCGGCTCAGCACTATGTAATCCTCAGTAGACCAGTTCTTAGAGATCCAGGTCTCTTGTAAACAGATTACATCGGCATTTTGTTCTTTCAATAGTAACAGCTTATTATTGTTATTGCTTAAGCCGGCTGCGTTCCAAGATATCACCTTCAATTCCTTGCTAGGAGGAATTCGCACATTTTAAGCCAGAGGGCCTATTTGAATTTAGAACACCTGCCACCCAGCCCCATTTCTTATCTTCCTCCTCTAGAGGGGGCATATAAGGACTATTTTTCCCTGTGTGGATCAGCACCCTCCTACCTTCTTTACCAAGAAAAACCTGCATAGAACTGTCCTTCTCTAACAACAGTTTGTCACCTGCACTGGTTTCTAAATCAAAAAAAGGGGGCTTTTTTTGAGTCGCTATTTTTCAGGATGACGTTACTTCTGGTATTAAGACATCAATGCCACAACGGCGTAATTTATCGCTGTGGGCCACTATTAAATGGGAAATGGCCTTAGAAGCGAAAGTTACTCTTACTCCCCGAGGGTTGTTATATTTTTGAACCTCAACCAGCACAATATCTTTACTTTCGATCATCCGTAAACCTGAGATCTCTGCAAAGCAACCCAACAAGAAGGACCTATTCATAAAAGGTTCATGATCAAAAATAAACGAAAAGTCCAGACTATAAGAGGCGGGCTGGGAGTTAATATCCATGCTAGGCGCCTCGGAGATGAAATTTTCGAAATTATAAATAGTATTGTTGCCTAAACAGGAAGCAAATAATGTAGCATTAGGATTCAGTGCACTTTGAGCAATGGGAGGAACACATTTATCTAATGTCTCAACTGCTTTAGTAGGGTTACAAGGACCACCTGAGTTTAAAATAAGGGAGCAAGAGCCCAAATGATTAAGTTCAGTTTGTCCATTTTCTATATTTGTAACAGTTACATCTGGCTTTGGAGACATATTAAGGATAGTGGTAGGATCAAAGCATAACTGTTTAGACCTTTTTTTGTTTATCCCCCCAACCTTGACATTTCAAGATGTAATTTTTAAAGCCATATAAAACAGAAAATGGTGATCAGATCAGAATGAACATAATGCAAAGATAACAAACGATATATATACATTGAGAAAATACATGAATTAATAAAGAATTCTATATGTATAGTAAAAAGACAAGGAAAAAAACAGTATGAAAAGAGAGGAAAGGACAGGTAGAAGAAGATGTACATAAAAAATAGAGAATAAAAAGATAGTACATCAAGAGGAAATACAGGAAGAGTAAACCAGAGGAGACATAAAAACATAACTACATATACAACAAAAAGTTGAGAGTGTTGAGGCACATAATGAAGATGACACAGCTGGTTTCCAAGGCAGTGCAGTATGCACCTCCTACTTCCACATCCTACACATGCTGCAAACGATCTTCAAATGGTTGCCTTAGAACACCAGACGGACCATCACACAAGCACTAATCACCAGCAGGCTGGACTACGGCAATACTCTTTACGTTGGAATCTCCAAATAACTCCTACACAGGCTCCAGACCATCCAGAACGCAGCTGCAAGAATCATAGTGGAGCTCCCATGCCACACCCACATCACACCCCACCTCAGGAACCTTCACTGGCTCCCCATTCACAAGCGCAGCCAATCTCACGCACACATGCAAAGCCCTACACAACACAGGACCAGAATACCTGAACAGCCGCATACACTATTACCAACCCACAATACACCTACACTCTGCAACACTCTCACTCACACACATGCCCGGCATCCACAAAAGGAAAACTGGAGGTCGCTCATTCTCCAACATCGCACCTAAGGCATAGAACAACCCCCCTCAACACATCAGAGCCTATTTCTCACTTCTTGAGTTCTGCAAGAAGCTGAAAGCCTGGCTCTTCATATAAGCACCTTAGAACCACACACCTACACACCTTTTCCATGAACTTGGATACCCTCTCAGTGCACTATACAAATCAACATAACAAGGAAGGGATTTGGCGAAGACTTGATGAACAAGAGGTAAGGCAAGCACTGCAACATATACAAGAAGTAAAACGAACATGTAAAGACAATCTGAAATGAGTAGCTTACAACTACAAACTACAATAACTACAAAAGCAATTTGTAGGCAAACTAGGCGTTAAACTCATGAACTATATAAACATTGGAAGTTGAAGCATTTAAGAAAAGTATGTTGAAAAACATACATTAATAAAACAAAAGTCAATATTCAATGGATTTGTAAACTCCAATTTCTTCACTTTCATATTCAAGGATGAAAAAGGCCACATCTTGCAGTAAGAGAATGAAGTGCTAGTCTCATACTTAAGAATTATTTGTGTCTATCAGCAGTAGTTTGGGTGAAGTCATGTGAAAAAAACAAGATATTACCTGTCCAAGATATTTGTTTCTTAACTTTGGTCACTGATATGATTTTAAGGAAGCCTGTGGATTTTAAGAAGGATAGAATAACTCCCCTAGGCTTACTAGTTGAAGAGGCTATGGTAGGTCTGTGTCTTAACCCATGAGTTCTCTGACAATTGAGTGAGGATGTTTCCGGTAGATCTAGGAGTTTAGTTAGAAATGATTAAACACAGAACATTGAGTCAATGCCTCCTGTACGTTCCAGTAAGCCATAAATTTCAAGTTGTTTCTTCTGTTTCAGTTTTCCAATTCTTCGACTTGCTTTTGGAGAAAAGAGATTTCTGAGAGCAGGTGTTCAACTTTAGGTGTACCATCTTGTACTATAGAAACCTTTTGATCTACCTCGAGTATTCTTTCCCCCATTCTGGACCATTTATCAATCAATCAGGAAGTTCGCGACTTGTCACCTGGGGGAGGGGAGGGTCTCCAGGCGCTGGGGTTCTACTGCTCTAGGTTGAAGAGCCAGGTCTTGAGCCTCCTCATGAAATCCGGGAGGGACGGGCAGGTGGAGGCCATTCCAGGGCTTTGTGGCGATGTAGGAGAAGGAACGACCTCTGCAGCAGCTCTGATAGATGCAGGGGGTTTTGGCCAGAGGCGAGGGAGGTAGAGCGGAGCCCTTGCTCTGGTGGGCAGGTGGAACGGCAGGTCGTGGTTGAGGTATGTGGGTCCGATGTTGTGGAGGGCTTTGTAGGCGTGTGTGAGGAGCTTGAAACAGCATCTTTTGTGTACGGGGAGCCAGTGGAGGGATCTGAGGTAGGGTGAGATGCTGGTTCTTCTGGGGAGGTTGAAGATGAGCCTTGCCATGGAGTTCTGGATGGTCTGGAGGCAGTTGAGTAGCATATTGGTGGTGTCGGGATAAAGTGCGTTGCCGTAGTCGAGGTGGCTGGTGACAAGGGCCTGTCTCACTGTTTTCCTGGTGTGAGTGGGGATCCAGCGTAAGATCTTGCGAGCATGCGAAGGGTGTGAAAGCATGAGGTGGAGAAGGCGTTGACTTGCTTTTTCATAGTTTGCTGACTGTCGAGGATGTTTCGGAGGTTTTGTGCGTGGTTCGAGGGTGTGGGTGCTGGGCCGAGGGCAGCAGGCCACCAAGAATCGTTCTAGGGGGAGGGTTTGCATCTAAAAATGAGAACCTCCATCTTGTCAGAGTTGAGCTTCAGGCAGTTGGCCCTCATCCAGTCTGCAATGTCAGACATGGTGTTCTGGAAGTTGGCTCTGGCGGTGTCATTGTTTGTAAAGGAGAGGATGAGCTGAGTGTCATCGGCGTAGGAGATGATGTTGAGTCCATGAGTGCAGGCAATGTTGGCGAGTGGTGTCATGTATGTGTTCGAGAGAGTTGGACTGAAGCCATGTGGATCCCTGCCGATGATGTTCTTGAGGTCGGAGGAGAAGGGAGGAAGGTGGATTCTTTGGGTTCGGTCAGAGAGGAAGGAGGCGATCCAGTTGAAAGCGTTGTGTTGGATTCCTAGGTGGCGAAGTCTAGTGATGAGGGTGTGATGGGAGACGGTGTCAAATGCAATTTATCATCAAACCTTGTATTGATTTCCTCAATGTAGGAATGCAACACTCTGATTTCCTCTAGCAATAACTCCATGGATATAAATGGATGTGTTTTTGCTGAAGAAGGAGAATTGTTAGTCTTTTAGTGGTCGTCTGGGAGATTTGCAGAGGTTTCTACCCACAAGGGAATGAGATGAAGAGGAGTTTATTGAGGATTTGTTTAAAGCTGTAGAAGCAAGTCCTTATTGTTTAGACCTGTCTGGATCATCTATTATGTCAGTAATAACATCAGACTGGTTGCGTGCAAAAAGCTTGATATATGTACAAGTGGAACACATAGAAATGGCCTTCAGTATCCTCGATTTGCCCATAAATGAGGAATGACATGTGAGTTATGAAACAGCAAGATCTTTTGGAAAGCCAAAGTACTTTAACAACTCAAGGCTTACAGCTTAAGAGAGAGTAATTTCCATATTATCAGCAAGGATAAGGAATTCAGGGAACCATCTAACTAAATGTTCCTCGACGAAGCAAAATAATATTAGTTGTGAGAGAAGATGCATTTAAAAATGTGAAAAAGGCAAAAAATACATGTTGTCAAGTTAAAGTAACATTTCATGCAGAGATGCCAAAGTATAATGGAAAAGAGTCATTCCGACACCCTCGAAATAGCGTGTCTCGGATTGAAGAAAGGCTGCGCGACAGTGGGTCACGTTCAAAGCTCAGGAAGTGAAATCATTAAACTGCGCCTGATGCTGACCTGTGTTCTGATATTTTACATCGCCACCTCCACACAGGTACTCGGTGCAACCAACCATGCTTCTTCTCCGGTCACCCGCGGATCCTCAAGCAGGAGTGCCTATCTTCATCGGGCATCAAACCACGCCCCCCACGACCCACTATTAATTACAATGGCAAAAGGGTGTTAGTGTTTTTAAATTATTTTTGTTTTCCAAAAGTACAAAATAGATCACCAGTAAGATGTTAAAAATTTATGCTTTCAGGCTTTTAGTAATGAAAAAATGTATATTTTTAGCTTTTATACTGTGTTGCTTATATTTAATTTTCATTTATTTTCTTTTGAAAAAGTCCATAAACAATAATTCTAAATACGCGTGATCATTTCTGACACATGCTTCATTCTTAAAGAACTTTTCATGTTGCTGTGAAACTTTTTTTTAACTAAGTACAATATGTGCCCTGATAATCCGTAACATGATAAAACCTTGATTTTTTTCTGAAATGTGATTTTTGTCTATTCGATAGCTATAAATAAAAATGTCATGTGTACGCTGAATTGCTAAAGTAAGAAGAGGAGACAACATGGTCATGCAAACAAATATAAATTGCATTTATAGTCCCCTACACTGGCATTTATGATTTACAATCTCACACTTTGATTATCACGAAGAGCATTTGTGAATTTTACAAACCTAAATCCCACTTGCTAAATCAGAAAATCGACCAGGATAGCATATTTTCCATTGTAGTTTAATTAGGGTTATGCATGAAAATGTAAGTAGAGAAAACCCAGAAACGTAAGCCTTAGCGTTAGTGCCAAAAACAGGAGTATATGTGCAAATGTATATTGTCTATATGTCCAGTGTAACCTTCTCTGTGCTTACTTTCAGTTACAAATATGAAATATGTACTTTTTCTACTGGTTCATCCATAATTATTATATTTCCTATTAATCTGTTTGCCCCTCTCCTTGGCTGCAAGCATCAGTGTCTCCACGAACTGGCATCACCCAGCCCCACACTCCCCTGCCCGGCCAACTTGGGCAAGCAACTGGTTCCCTGCTGGCCATTGTCCTCCCATTGTGGACCAAATTCTTGACCAGCTTTTGATGAAGATTGATGAGAAACTCTGGCTCACACCCAAGCAGGCGCGCAACGCCCATTGGGCTCAAAGGGCTTCAGCCCCCCCCTCGTGTGTGGCAGCCCCGGCTGAGACAGCTTCCTGGGCACACACACAGCCGCATCCGAGTACTTCACAGGTCTTTAAAAGACCATTTACTTGTTAATGAGGCTTTGTTGTTCTTTCACGCCTTCTTAGAGCCCCTGCATCTTCACTCTGTCGATTGCTGGAAGAATTAGACCCTCCCTCCCCCCGAAATTTCACTCTAGCTGCGCCTCTGCACCCAAGCAACAAATGACGCAACTGCATTGACCTGTCTGGTGACGTTGGAGGCATTGAGATAACGAAGATCCAGCATTTGGACACAGGGTCTGGAGAGGCAGGGTATGCTGGAACAGAACAAGTCCATCATGCAGAGACAATTCAATTATTATCCACCTTGGTGGGCATGGTTTTTAAGCACACTGGGTATATGCCGGATTTCAAGACTGCCCACCCTATGCCAGCCATGCCCCCTCATCTCTTTGCAAGCAATTGGTTCCATTTAAGGTGAGAGTGAGACCATTCAAATGAAAATCACTGATCTCTTGTGATCTAACCAGAGGGCTCTAAAGAAGTGACTGGTTGGAGACATTGTCTTCAGAGGTCAGGCATTTCACAGCTCCAAAGCAGTCTTGCAAGTGGCCATGCATCATTGGTAAAATAGCCTGGGTTTGACTTGTGCAGACTGAATGTGTCAGCTATGTTAATGGGGAAGCTGGGATGACAAACATCATGTGTGGCAAAACCTAGAAATACCCAGATGCTTGAAGAACTTTATATTTCTGAACTTTCACATGTCGGATTCATCTCCCGGATGAGTTGCAGCAGCAAATTGTTCCTTTTTGTTGGTTGATCTTGTACCACCCTTTATCGTCAAGTGCTGTAATACTGTTGTGAATGTGCTGCTTTATATGAAGAAATATATGACCTGGAAACACGCGTGGCCTGCACACAATTTGTGCTCGATATGCCATGTGTTGTAAAATAAGGCTGTTATGGTGATTTACCAGAGCTGAATATAAAACAAAGCACACAATTTTCTGAACACATTCTACCATACATGCTGGCTCTTGTCTTTTTATTGTGTGCGCCTCAAGTTTGTTTTTTGTTGCAAGTATATTTTACCACATTAGTCTCAAGGACAGAATGAGCATTTCTACGACCTTTATGAAGTGGATTAGGAGGAACATTAGTTTGCTAGAAGTAGGTAAAATGTCCATGGCAGTGAGGACTGTTTTGTAAACGAAGTATGGCCTTTGTAGGTAATCAGTCCAGTAGCCAGTAGTGTACATTATAAGAACAGGTTTATTCAGTCTCTGTTACATCAGTTCTAGGTAACTAGTAAGATGGTAAGTATGCCCCACCGGGAGCAGCAACCTGCTGCTCAGCCCCACTCATTCCAACTGACACTCAGACAAACTAGGCAGATCTTTCTTCACAATTTAAGGAGAGAAGAATATTTTTAGAGTGTGATCTGTATGAATAATTTATATAATGTGATATTTCTTTTGCAATTTAAGGAATGGTTACATATATTTACAGGAGGTGTGGAACAGTATTTGTTTCTACCCTGCGTCCTGTCGTTTTCCTTTTGTTTTTTTCTGAAGCGAGGAGATATGTTGTATCCTGTTAACTCTTAGTTCCATTCTGCTCAGACAGTGTGTATGTGATGTAACAGAATGTTGATGAGTGCCTGGATTGTATGAGTGCTCAGTTGGAATGAGTGGGGCTGAGCAGCTAGATGCTGCTCCCGGTGGGGCATACGTACCATCTTACCAGTAACTGTATCTGAATCTGAATCAACCTGTTCTTATAATCTGCACTACTGGCTACTGGACTAATTACCTACAAATGCCTTACTTCATTTGCAAGAGTGTCGACGTTTGAGAAAAAGAATCACGTGTGAGGAGCTAAGAAACTACATGAGAAACTAAAAGAAGCGAGTTGAAATCTGAAGAGAAGCCTGAGCAATGCCCTGGATGCCCCACCAGTGTCTATTACAACAGACAGCCTACAGAATTGAAGTTTTGGGCGTTTGACCTTAGTGGCTTGAAGTCTGACAGTCTGCAGCCTTGGGCATTTTCACAAGACCTTGGTGCCAACAAGATTGGAGTTGGGGTGTTCAGGATCACACCTTGCAGGACAAAAGAAGTGATGCTCTCCCACCACTGCACACATTGCAGGACAAGGAAATCCCATCCCCGTTGCAACTTTTGTAAAAGAAGTATGGCCTTTGTAGGTAATCAGTCCAGTAGCCAGTAGTGTAGATTATAAGAACATATTTATTCAGTCTCAGTTACATCAGTTCCAGGTAAGTAGTAAGATGGTAAGTATGCCCCACCAGAAGCAGCATCCTGCTGCTCAGCCCCACTCATTCCAACTGACACTCATACAAACCAGGCACTCATGAACATTCTATGACATCACATACACACTGGCTGAGCAGCAGGGAACCATGAGTTAACAGGATACAACAGACTGTAACATCAGTTCAACATCGGTCCTAAACTACAGCGCCTCTTTTCCATTTAGAAGGTCCTATATATGAATGCTGTAATATAAATAATGATTGGTTGCTCACTGACCGGTCAGTAACCTTTCAGGAAGGCTGTTAAGACTTACTTATTCAATGCATCATCCTCTAGCCAACAATCCTCTCTGTCCCAGCACCAATTTTATTGTGTGCAAAGAAAATAGTAAACAATTAACAGTTATATGTAGGGGCAGTGGATGTGACATGGAGTGTGACGTCATGTGTGCCAAGTTCTGTTTAATGTCTGACCAGAGTCCTGAACTTTGAGATCATTCACACACTTGTATTGAATGTGTGATGTCATAGAAGGAGGAGTTTTAGAAGTGATTCTGGTTGGACCTTTCAGTCTGTGATGTCAGAGAAGATGACCATCCGCACTGGTTGAGTAACCACTATCTTTTCATTCTTGAGGACCTCCAATCAAAATCAACAAATCAGCCAATACTAACTGCAGGCACATGGCAAGCCATGGACAAGGGCTAACTCCCCTTGTGGGAGCTCATCCCCTAGCCCATTGTATCTGGGGTGAACAATGTGCTGCCAGTAAGTGGGACAAGCACCTAAGAATACTGAGTTTGATGAAATGTTCCACTAAGTAACATTGTCAGTCGTTACATGACTCTTAATATGGGCATGTTGGTGTCAGGATGTTGACAGGATGGTGTTTGAGGCTCCCTAAAATGTTGTGTGTTTCTATGGTGGGTACGCCACGAGAGACTCGAGCACGGCTCGAGCCAGATGCCTGTGTCTGGCTCGGCCCGAGCTCCTCTCTGACTCCCGGGCACCAAAAAGAGCCACCGGCCGTTTGCAGTACGAAAGGCCATGTCTAACTGAGAAGTAACGCAGTGCCTCCAGTACTTCTCCTACGTTAGATATGGCGCTAACAATACCACTGGCAGCCCTCATGGCAGCACCTTAAACAAGGGCTGCACTGGTTCAGTGCCTTTTAATAAATACTTAATTTGTGAAAAAATAAGTGCTGGGCCCTTGTCCAGAGGCCACTTCAGTTTGCACTACCCATTGCCCCTGCCAGCACTGCCACTGACAGTGCCAACACAACTACTAAGCATCACACTCCTCCAAGTGTGACAATTCAGACTATTCCAGGCCCCCAAAGCTGCAAGAATGGCTTGGGCGGCTGGTATTAGTCATTTTAAGATATATTTAATTAACAAACACCTGTTATTGTGCTTGTCTCTAAGTGAGACAAACAATGCCACCATGAAGCAAACTATAATAAGTGCCTTGCTGACAATTAAGCGCTGGTGCCGAGTACAGGAAGCCACCGGCTCAAATTAAGCACTGCTTTTAATTGGGGTGGAAGCTGGGCTCAGCTATTACAACAGCTCCACAACAGCAGAGTTTGTTCCCGGATACCACACTGCTTGTGATGCTGTGGAAGTTATCACCGAAGGGGTGTGGCTGCAGGGGTTTTCATTACCCTGCACCATACACAGTGGTGGGTGGAGATTTGGATGCCATTGTGTTTATCTATAAATGCAGATTCGTAACACTTAATGGGTGTGGGCGTTATATTCTTAATTTAAGTGTTATCCTTTTAATTTGTGTCCTACTTTGCATGAAATGCTCGTTTGGTTCTATTGCCCTTGCTACTTTAAAATGGTTGCTTTTATGTCTGTCAGTTGGGCTGTTTCCCTTGCGAGCAACACTAGGCTTTCCTGTATACAATAAACCTATTTACCTTCATGTTCGGGCGATTGTCTCTTTATAATGAGTGACTCCGGGCTTCTCGGTGAGTTTCCAGCTGCAGTACCTAATGTTCAGTAGCAAGTAGCACAGGTGCTAGGACTGCCACAAGTCATGTCCTACAAGTGGAGAGCATCTTGGATGTCTTCTGCAATCTTTGGCCTCCTCTACCACATATATTCCTTGCAGATTACCAGCCTCGGGGCCATCATGCAGAGGCCAGAGCGGTGGTTAAGCAGTGAGCCATCACGCATAGACAACATTTTCTCAGAGGTTTCAAGCAGGGGCGGCTCCTCCACTAGGGCAGAGGAGCGTCGCCCCACTGCTTTCTCGCAGTGCGAGAAGCAGAAACAGAAAATGGGAATAACTTTCAGTTATTACCATTTTATGTTTGGTTGCAGGCGGGCGGGTGGGCAGGGCTGGTCTGTGAGCAAGGGAGGAGTGGTGTGCTTACTCCTGCCCTGAGTGCGCAAAGACTGTATGGTTTACTCTCTGGGGCCGTTCAAACCAGTCATGCGCACTCTGCCCTTCTCCATGCAGGCTGCAATGCAGCCTACGTGGAGAACATGGCCTTCCCATAGGCGCCTGGCTGGCACCGTCCCGAGCAATCACAACGCCTGTTCCTGCCGGAGGCAGGAGCAAGAGAGCAGGAGCCGCCGAGAAGATGCAGGACCCGGCCGGCGGAAAGGTAAGATAAAACATTTTAATTATTTTTTTATATATTTTTATTATTAAATTAAACCCCCCGAACACCCTCTCCGTGTCTGCCGCCTTCCCCCCTGCACCCCCCCGGGCTCCATGCCGGCCACGACTGGTTTCATGTAGAGGTTGGCGAACAAGACAAATCAAGGAAAGAGCCGAGTCAGGGTCAGGTTTGAATCTCAGAGCCCAAATACAAGCCGAGCCCGCAAAAAAAAGAAATCAGCATGAAAATCTATACATGTTTTTTTGTAACTCACAGTACCTTGTGCTGAAAATGCGGGTAGAAGAGCGGACGAGCTAATCACTCTCTTTGCAGTTTCATCCTTCCCCCTAATCTCCCTCCTTCACCCTCCCCTCCCACCTCCCCCCTACCCCCTCCCTTCCACCTCTCACCTTCGCACCCTCACAGGCTCTCACCTCAAATTTAATAGCATCTGCTTAAAAACAAAAGCGCCACTCCCAGACCCCGCTGAAATCTCCCCTCCTTTACCCCGTGTGACACCTTCTTATCAAAGGCTGGATCCTTGCCTGCCCTCCTCCCCCCTGAACTCGCCGTGCAGCCATTCTAGTCTTAATTCAAATGCAGTAAAATAAGGTTTTTTGGCACTTTATTGGACACTTTCAGGATCATAGTACAAATCACTGGTGAAAATACATTGTGGGCCCTATTTATCAAGGAGGTTGCGTCTCTTTTTCACTACGCAACGTGGTACATGCATGACGCAACCCCAAATGGAATGTATCAAGCCGCGCAAGGTCTCTTTGCATGACCCTGAGTGGCTTGATTAATCAGGGGTAACGCAAAGCAGCGCACGATACTCTGCCCCAGGGAGGCGTTGCACGGGTGTTCCCACACAACTCCTAAGGATTTTGACGCATTCCCAGATTTACCATTACTGGTAAACCTGGGAATGCGCCAAAATGTTACGCCTTCCCAGGAGAGGCGTAACAAGTAGACAAATCTTTATTTCTCTTCGTTCCTTCCTCTTTCTATGTGTGCTGCATTCTGATTGATAGATGAAAATGCCTCAGGGGATTGTTTTTGTGCAGGAAGATGCCCCTTCCTTCACAAAAACAGTCCTGCATGCAAAACAGGCACCCTTGCACCATGGTTCAAGGGTGCCTGCATTGGCACTAGACTGTCCATTGAGCGACAACGCTGGGAAAAGGCAGGAATGCGCCATATTGTGATAAATATGGTACATGCCTGCCCTTTCCCTGTAATGCAGCACAGCAAGGTGACTTGCTGCATTACTTTTAGATTAATTTGGCACTGTATTTTTAATAAAGTCGAACTGCTCTTTAGCCATAAATGTTGATCCATCTATGGGACAGTTGTCATCATGAAAGTGCTTAAAAAATAGCTTGTCTGTCCCCAAAGCTGTTGTACGTAGTGTTCTCTGTTGCCGACCAGCAGGCACCTCTGACGTTTATTGGCGCCTGTAGGAAATTGGGTTACTGGTTGAGGGGGGTGTAACCCTATTCAAGCAGGAACCACAATTCTTGTCGCGGTGAAACACAAGCTAACCCCAAATTAACCTGGCCCTCTGGTCAGGGGACAATTCTCCATTAGGGCTCTGGGGCTATCATTTCCTTCACATTCCTGTACAAATATTAAATAGATTTATTTATTTAGAGACACAATCGTATCTCTAAACAAATCGATGTATTTAAGTCTGGGCTGTCTGCCCCAGGCTGCCTGCCCTGCCTCGCTCTGAAGCAGGAGATGGAAGCCAGACAGTAAATCAACTTTCTGAACTGTGACGCATGACGCAGGGCTTACTGTTCTAAAGCCCTTCATAATGAATCAATGCATTTGTAGTTTATGGCAGCATCCACTATAGGCCAGTGACATTTTCAGCATCATGGTTTACATCCGTAATGATGGAGGAGTGTCACCCCACAGCCCGTGCCAGCAGAAAATAAATAAAATGATAATAAGAAAATGTCATTATCATTTTATTTATGCTGGCCCCACAATCCAATATGTATAGGGCGGAGCCGGGCCGAGGCAAGGAGGAGGAGTACTGTGCACTCTTAAGTGCGCATGTGTGCTTGATCGGGCGACTTAAGCTGGCCAAACACACATGCCCACTTATGTTTCTCCAACCCCACAGCAGAGTTGGAGAAACAGCACAGGCTCCAATTCACCATCTGAGCGGTAAACGAGGCCGCTCAGACCAATCCTGGTGCTGCTCTCATGTGGGAGCAGCTTCTGGCTTGGGTGTGGAGCATGTGTCCTCAGGGCCCATCCCCTTCCAGCCCGACAGCGATGAGTGAAGCAGCGAGGCGGGAGCAGAGCAGCAGGTAAATCTTTTTTTTCGTATTTTTTATTTCTACCTCCCCTCCCCAACCGACCGCCCTCTCCACCCGCAGCTGCGTTACCACTTTAGGTTGGTGGAAGCCGCCACTGATGGTTTCGGGTGCTGGAGTCTCCGTCCCTACGTGAGAGCACCCACCCATCCATCATTCACAGGCATAGATCCCACCCTTTCTCATTCATCACACGAAGGAGTAGATGCAAGCACGTGTGTTTTGGTGCCTTGTTCTTGGTAATGGTAAGTGTTAGAATGCAAATCTTCCTTATGTATATTGTGCTGAGACCCCTCACCACACTAATATCCCCCACTGTGACACCCCAGGCCCTGTCTGCACGTTGCTGACTCTTAGAAGTGGAGCTGCAGCATTTGTTCCCCCGTGAAATGGATCCAAAAAAAGACGAGCAGGCCAAGGTTCTTGTTCCCTTATGAAGTTGATCCAAATATCTGAGTCAAACGCAAAGTGAGAATCTGTGCTTACAGTAGACAGTTATCTGTTATATGACATTAAAACTGGCCCTCTCTTTATGCCATTAATAACATTAATGCCAAAAACATGGATTGATTTACGAACAATGGGGCATATTCTCAAGAACGTGTGATAACCACCGCAAGTTTAGCTTAACGCAACTTTGCACATCGCAGTCTATCGCGGGAAAACAACGCCGTGTTAACGTAGTATTCCGAACCTGGCGGCACCATGCAATAGCCCCACGATAACGCGTCAAATGACCGTGTTAAAATTAACACGACGCCGCAAAAATGCGAAACACGAATGCAAATAAAGTTGCGATGAGGCCAACCGCAATACAAAAATCAGCGATAACCAGCGACAGGCCGGCAATCCCCACGCATCATGCGGGAAAATGCACTATAAAAGCTGAACAAGAAAAACACACCATAAACAAAATAAACTGCGTAGCAACATGGAGGCACCCGGAACGAGTGCACAGGTCAACGCGAACCCCCCAAGCCCCACAGACCACCAGCAAGGAACCTCGGGGTCAGGGAAGGCCAAGGAGAAGAGGAAGAGGAAGACGGGGTACAGTCCGCATGACAACCGGATCGTCGTCACGGAGGTGACAGAGCACCAACAACAACTGTCCGTCACCTCCACCGTGTCATTGGCAACACAGACGGAAAAAAGGCATTCCATCGTGAATGCAGCCGGAGTGTCGAGGAGGCCAACATGCGCTGGCACGATGTGAAAAGCCAAACCAAGCAGAAACCCGCTGCCAACAGGAAGGCAGCAACGGCGAATGGAGGTGGGAGTCCTGCGCCACAGGAGGAGCTGGAGCAAATGGCGGCCACAGTCATCAGTGTGGAGACGGTGCAAGGAGTCGGGAGTCCGGACACTGCTCGACATGACCTGACACAACAGCAACAGGGTGAGTAACTAACAGGGACTGTGGGGACGGGAACAATGGCACACATGCACAACGACGTGTAGCACACCGCACACCCACAACAACCCTGGGTAATGTCCCTGATCCCCGTGGCACACTGCAGCACACATACAAACATCAAGTAGGCCCCCATCCACCATGTGCCCAAAGGGGTCCCACCCCACACATCACCAATTACACAACACACATGCACCCGTGCGAAACACAGCAAAGATGTGTATGTGAGAGCCACACTGACAATGCAAGTGACACCACATGACGAGCAGCATGGCTGGAGTACAATCACCATGACACTGTGCACGCCACGAGACTGAGGTGGCTGAGTGTGGACCACATCCAGAAAGGAGCAGGTCACACTCTGACACATCCACTGACGTCAACAACACATCTGCAGACAAACAATGCACAAGAGTACAAAAACCGTCCAAGAGCACAAATGACCCAAGTCGACAATATCACAGCACCTCAAAAACACAAAAGCCAAAGGCACACCGCCTCCAAGGGATAAGGGGCAGCAAAATCACAGCTGCAGGTGCGACTCCCACACAATGCAGCACACACACATAGCAATGACAGCACATCCACATGGACGACAATGTGGTACACAGTCCAACACCTACACTGCAGAACAGAGGACACAACTGGGTCCGCCTGTGCGTAGAAAATGGCCAATCACATCTGACATAGCAGGAAACTGTGAGATGTAAATGTACGTGTACAACCTCACCTACGTCATGTAGTCCAAATGTCCACTGTGCCGCATCAAATAGTTCGCCCCTCCCAAACAGTCACAATGTACATTGTCATGCAGTCTGTATGTAAACTTGAACAATGCGGAAACATACATGCCAACACAATGTCAACAAGCATCTCCCCTTCACATTGCAGAGGGACAAACAACATCTCCAGCAGAGCAGACCAGACAACTCTACAATGATGCAGAAGAGGACCTCCACACTTCCGACACCAACGCCCCACAACAGTCCATGGACATCTTAGGCAATCTACCTCCAGGAGCAGGGCAGCACCGCTGCATCGAGGATACCCCACCCCCTGCACAGACAACACAGCTGGACGCACCCACCACCCCGGCTGGCTCCCAGCAGCCCACCGAAGCACACATCCCATTCCAAGGCCAGCTGTCAGACTGCCAGAAGGGGGTGGCCGAACATGTGCGGGTGGGGTACTACCTCATGGAAGCCGAACTAGATCACATACATGGGTGTCTAAGTCCCATAAGGGACCACCTACACTCCCCAACGGAGACCCACACTGCGACAGAGACACATGCCTTTGCACATTTCCAGTACTGAACCACACCCAGAGCCACGGGATAATCATCCACACCCCCACGCTGGACTGGCGTACGCCTGCCCAGTTCACTCCTCTTACGTATTGAGTGGGGAACGACAAAGCTACATGTGCAATGTCTCACCCGCTGCCTGCGGTGACATGGCTGCGTCCTCTGCACACGGCACAATGTAATGTTGTAGGGCCCGGGGCCAAAATGCATACATCATGAGCACACGGACACACTAAGATAGTTCGTTGAACTGGCTACGGGCACGTGCGCTCGACACCTTTATTGGCATGGTCACATGTACAGTGACGCATGTGCTGGATGTGTGTGGGGTGAGTGTAAGCCAGCCCTCATGGAGTCATTGGTGCTGGCAACAACTTGAACAGTGATCACAATTAAAGCGGGAACAGAAAACACCAGCATAACAGAAACAACTGTGAAGCATCATGGTGGTAGCCGGAGAAAGTACAGTGTTCACCCAACATGCAAGCAGAATGGTCCATGATTTGTGGTGCACTGAGTTAGTGGCACCTGAAGAGCTGAGCAGGGAACAAGCTGATGATGGCACCCACGACTGGTGTGAGCAACTCTGATAGTCTGGCAGTAAGACACTTGCGACTCTGGCACCTGTTGTTTGGAGTTGGTCCTGGCGGTGGTGGCGTATGCATCCTGCGGTGATGCGACGTCCGGGCAGGCCAGGACTCGATTTGATGTGTGAGCCCAGGTGGGCCGCAGTTGAGGCCGGAGGCAGCGGACAGCGCAGGGCCACAGACACATGGTCTTGATGACCCCCAGTCCATCGACCCAGAGGCCATCCAATATGCTATCAGACAGGGGCCATGACTTGAGCTGCACAGAGTTAGTGGCCCCGGATGCACTGCTGCCGGCACAGGCACACCGTCACGGGACGGTGACGTGCAGTGAGATAGGGCCACGCGAGGTGAGCGGGTTCTCGTCGAAGGTGAATGTAGCGGAGGTTTGCGGGGGACAGTGGAAGGTGTCCTCCAGGGCATGATGCAGAGGGCAGAAGCCAGCCGGAAGCGGCAAATGGAGGAGTAGAATGCTACAGCCTCGTTTTTGCCACAGAAGTCAGTATCACTGACATGATGATGAAGACAAGCCCCAGTCCATAGACTCAGTCGCCACCAAAGTTCAACCAGAAAGTGTCCATGGATGTCGGGAAACAGACTTAGTGGCACCGGAGCTGAAAGGGGATGCAGTCTGCAATGAGGCCAGTACAATGATATCAAGTCTGCCATAAATGAATCATGACTGAATTCCCAATGTGTGACCTACTCGACCACAGTGTAGGCCGAATGAGTAGTCATCAAGGGCCCACAGACACGTGTGGTTGGGATGCCATGCACATACTTTGTGTCACCACATCGAAGGAAGTATAATGATATAAACTCTGCATTGACATGTGTACTCGGCCATTGTGTAATCAAGACTCAGTTTCAAATGTGTGACCTACTTGACCGCAGTGTAGGCCCGAGGCAGCGGTCAGCAGGGGCCCACAGCCACGTGTCGTTGGCCCGCGGTGCACAGAGTTAGTGACACCAGGGCAGTTGTCCGCAGTGTTCGAACACCTCCGTAACGATGGTCCTTTTCTCCTCCGGACTGAACCGCGTCTTCCTCTTACTCATCTCCTTGCGTACAATGATATGAACTCGACCATGCAGAAATCACGACTCAGTTCCACATGTGTGACCTACTCGACCACAGTGTGGGCCGAAGGCGTAGTCATCAAGGGCCCACAGACACGTGTGGTTGGGATGCTATGCACAGAGTTGGTGGCACCACATCAAAGGGAGTACAGTGATATAAACGCTGCCATAAAGTGTGTACTCTGCCATTGCATAATCAAGACTCAGTTCCAAATGTGTGACCTAGTTGACCATAGTGCAGGCCCGAGGCAGCGGTGGAGTACGTCAACGAAAAAGGAGTAAAGCGGGCCTGTGTCGCGGAGGCCGTGATGGTCTGAGGAGGCTGCGAAGGTCGTGGGCTTCAGGCTTGGAGCTTGTGCCAGCACATGGTGGGCCCTCTTTGACACACGCCGGTGTCGGCAGGTGAGCAGTGAGGCCTGGCTGCGCAGGGGCGGGCATGACGGGTTCGGGGACCAGCGGCCCGGGGTGCAGCAGGCGCATAGGATCGCAGGCCACACCGCTCACGGCGACGGCGTCGGCCTCGTGGCTGGGTGGGAGGCGCCGTCCTGGCAGACACGTTGGGCATTCCGGAAGAGAACCACGCCCAGAGCTACGTGCTTTTTATTCACACCCCTACGCTGGCCTGGTGTACACCGGGCCAGCCCACTCCGCAGACGCTTACAGGGGGGGACGTCACAAGCTACATTTCCGCGAACTTCCCCACTGGCTGGGGTGACATCGTTGCGTCCACTGTCCACTACACTCCAAACACCAGCAGTGCATGTAGACATGGATGTGTCTGTGGTCTGCATACTGCAGTCTGTCCAGCACATCTCCGCCACACTTGGCATTGTGTACATACTCATTCATGGGTCACTTGCCTCCTTCGCACATGCCTGGTTCCCACCTCTCCCCACATTCTGGTATTGTGTGGCTGAGGTGCCATGCCATTGATGGCTCATGTACATGGCTAACCAGGGTTGCCACAGTAAGTTGTGCTGTCGTGTCTGGTGGGTGGGCATGTTGTTTGGCATGTGGTATGTGATTTTGTGACGTGTGCAGTGCCAGAGTTGTGAGTTGCATGTTTGTGGAGTTGAGGTGTGTGGTGTGTTCATTTGGTACTTGCCAACGAGCAGTGCATTCCCATAGGTGCCATCCTGGAAGCGCTGGTTGATGTTGGACTGTCGGAAGATGAAGGGATCATGCACACTGCCTGGGTAGTTGGCTACGACATTGGTGAAGAGTCCCCTGTGGTCCACTATTGCCTGCACGTTGATGGAATTTGTGTGCTTTCTGTTGCGGTAATTGTGTGCGGTGTCGGCAGGGGGCACAAGTAGGACATGTGTGCAGTCGATTGCCCCAACACGTGCGGGAATCCAGCTATCGCGTACAGTCCTTGCTTGGTCTCCAGCTGTTCCTGCGCATTGTGGGGGACTTATAGGTACTGGGGTACCTAGCTGGTGTTGGCATCCAGGACAGGTGTGAGGAACTTGCATGGGGCTGGCTGTGAGACTCCTCCGACTCGGGCGGTTGTTGGTTGGGAGGATACCAGAGGCCAACAGGTGTAGCACAGCCAGCAGCTTTGTCTGCGGTGGGATGGTGGTTGTCCGCTGTGTTGGTACCGTCAGCCTGTGGGCAAAGATGTTCAGGATGCGGTGGATGGTTGTCCTTTTGAGACTGTAGTGGGCATTGACATTGTCTGGTGTTAGGTCTGTGGGGCTGGTGCATTTCCTGAAGGTCCGCTGTCTTTGTCTGCGCTGCCTCTGTGGTGGTCCGGTGGGGGCGGGGAGTCCGGGGGGGGTGGCGGTCCTGGGGGTGGTGGCGGTGGGTGTTGTTGCCCTCTCGGGGTTCCGGGATGCATGGTGAGTGGCTCCATGGCATCTGTTGTTCTTCATGTGTGGCTCTGGGCTGGGCTCCCTTTGATGGTGCAGGTTGTCGTCCGACTTTAAACCAGGTCAGAGCAGGTGTTAATTTCCTGCTGCTAACGCGCCTTATCGCCTGTTTTGTGTTCTTATCGCCGATGTGGCTGGTCGTTGAGAATGTTGAGGTGTGGTGTTGTCGCGGATTTTTGCTCGGGAACACCTACTCTGCATCTCATTAGCGATAGTTGCCGGGGTCATCTGTGGCGATGTTTTTTGCGGATGCTTTCGCAAGTTAACTGGTGGTATCGGCTGTTAACACCAGCTTGTGAATGGGGCGATAAATTTATCGCGACTTTGGCTGCGATAAAGTGCCGATAACTCGGTGATAGCTCCTTGAGAATATGCCCCAATGAGTGTTAAAAATGCTAAGGCAATGCATGTCAGTGATTTAGTTCCTCTTTTATTTCAAGTTTTACTTCATCTTGCCTTCCTAAAGAGTTAGCTATTTAATCATGTTGTGTTTCTTTCTGTATTTTTTTCTGTGAATACTTTGAGCTGTGCAGGTGTTTATGAGGGGTTTGATTGAGAGCTCTGACGCTGAAGCAAAAGCAAAGTGCCTATCAGTGGGTTGGCCTCTCTGCAGCACACACAGAACATTGGTCAAATATTCCAGTTGTAATTGCAATTTTGTGAAAATGTGTGTGAAGGGGGTGCACAGATAGCAAAATATTTACAGGGCAAAAGCAAAAGTAAATAAATTGCTTAAATGTGAGTGAAGTACATTCACGGAAGAGTGAAAAGAGGGTGCTGAAGAGGAAAGAGAGGTGGTTGAAGATGTGTAGATCATTTTTTCAATTTTTTTCTCTGGAGGAGGATCCAGCCTGGACCCCATGTTTGTCCATTAAGCTTGCCCGAGTCGCTCATTACATAAAAGTCATACCAAACTTTTACGTCTCAGCACTTTCAAATGTCACCAGCCGCCACTGCCTCTAGTAGCTTGGTACAAAAGCAGTCAGGCTTAACTTAGTGGCAATGTGTAAATTATTTATGCAGCGCTTCAGACAGTAATAAAGTGAAAGCACAACACAAGAAAAATCCCACACCAATTTAGAAAAATAGAGCAACATTTTTCAAATTATTTGAGACCAATCAACAAAATCCGATCAGTAGAACAGGAGATATGCAATTTTAAAGATTTAAGTAAAAATAGTGCCTAGCAGCTCAAAGCGGCAACTGTGGTTATCTGGTCGCGCTGGACAGGTACAAAGTTCAGGGCAACTGCGATGGAGCACGGGCCGGATACAGGGACCAAGTTAGGCTGATGAACAAAGTACTTTAAATACTGGTTAGGTGCTTTGCGAGATCCCACGTCACATCGGCAGTTCCGAAGAAGCTGCGGGGCTGCGATGCAGAGTCCTGCGTCGTCGTGGAGGATGCCGTCGTTGAGAATGCTGTCGTTGAGGAGCTTTCGATGAGAAGGAGTGCATCGAGGATGCTTCATGCTGCTGTAGATCCAAGTAGAGTCCTGCGTCGTCGTGGAGGATGCCGTCGTTGAGAATGCTGTCGTTGAGGAGCTTTCGATGAGAAGGAGTGCATCGAGGATGCTTCATGCTGCTGTAGATCCAAGTAGACTGTGGGCTGCAATGCGAGGTTCAGCATCAGAGATGTGTTGCGTTGTGTCGGTTCTACTCAAAGGACCACAGCTGGGCTGGTAGAACACCTTTGGTCCCACTTCCAAGGTTCCAGCACTTGGGTGGCACCACTTGGTGAGTGCAAGACTCATAGCAGATAGCATCCAGGTGCTGGGTTCTTTTCTGTTCCTGAGTCTCTGATCAGGAGCGTAGCCAATTAGCCATTGGAGTCACTCTGTTGGTCCTGGATTCAAGATGCAAATGCAGTCGTTCTCACTCAGGCAGCAGGACAACAGAGTAGAAGTTGGTTTTTGCAGAGCAGCCCAGCAGTACTTCTGAGTCTTTGACAGGTCCAGAGGTGTACTGAAAAGTTGGGTTTAAGGGTCCACTATTTCTACTTTGTGCCGACGTTGAAGTAGGAGAAGGTTATGGAGGATTCCACCCTCATAGGTGTTTGGATATTCCTGCCTCCCTGCCCTGGCTCCAGTTTGTCTGGGGGTCACAAAAGACTAGTGTCAAACCCTTTGTGAGAGTGCTGAGTCAGAGCCTTTATGATGTGCAAGTGTGGTAGGTGACAGCTCCTCCTCATCAAGTCAGAGATGGCTTTAACTGTGATCGGTAAGAGGACGTGGGACACTAAATGGAGTGATTCTATATACCACAATTGATGTGGCTATCGATACCCTGAGACATCGATTCGGAGGGCTGATCAGTCCCCAGCAAAATGTCCCGTAATCAGACCTTCGATTTGTTAAACATAGGTTTGTTTTATGTATCTTGGCGTTCCATTGATAGAATATTGACAGTCTTATTGGAATCACGCCATAGAGCGTAGGAGTGTAGGATGGTTTGCCCACGTAATACTCCTGCTAGAATCACACTTTATCAACGTATGTTGACATTAAAAGGTCAGGCCTCCAGTGTGTATGGGAACACCAAAATAAAAAAGAGTCTTTATGCCAGCGAAGACCAGATTGTGTGACGGTCAACAGTGTGCCTCACCTTAATAATAATAGGAAGTTGGCGAAAACTGCATATTTGGTTAGAGAGATAAAGATTGTTGTTGTCCTGAAGAAGGTGGTTCTACAATGTATATCCACTGAAGCGCGTCAACGGTCCCTTGTTGATGTTAAATTTGAGGAACAATGAACTACTGGGAAAATAGGGTTTAGATATTTTTAATGGTTGATTCCTTCAAATTAACAAATATTCTGAATGACAAATATGTATGTCTTGTGTTTTTTTATATCTCTCTTGATATAATGTTTTATTAATGTATGTGCAATATATTTCTCATTAATCATTTTTGATTATATGAATTTTATATAACTGTACAATTGTTTTTAACATGTGTTTTATTAAATAGACTTTATATATTGCCTCTTGGGTCCTTTTAAGACTGGGAGTGATGAATATATGTTAGTGAAAAGAGTGGAGTGTGAGTTATCTGATTGTACATCTCTCCAAGAAATCTTTTTGTTGATACATTGATCCTGTCAACACCTATTCTCATTTGTCTCACTGTCTGAGAGCAAACCACAAAGACCAACTACCAGCCACACCTAGTCATGTGACCCAGGCACCAAATAATTGGGACTAGAAAATGCCAATTTTCTAAAAGTGGCATCTTCAGAATTGTGACTTAAAATCTGACTTTACCATTAAAGAGGGTTTTAAATTACAATTCGTTAGACACCAAACTCAACTATCGCTTGTTAAATGTAATAATTTAACCCAATGTGTTCCTATGGGAGAGTCATGCCTTGCAGTAGTGAAAAACAAATTGTTGGAAAACGAGGCAGTATCTGTGAGGCCTGCACAAATAACATGTCACATTTATCCTTCACGGGAACCAAACACCCTATTGTAGCGCTTGACTCTCAGAGAGTAGCGTTGCAGAGCAGTCTAAGGCTTACTCAAGGGAGGTTGTGTAGGCTAGTAATCGCCATTTACCAGTACGCAGAAATAACACTCAATAATTGATTGTCCAGTCTGTCCTTTGCTTTATAAAAGGAAGAGTACGTTTATTAAACACACACACCACTCAATACTATGCACCAATTTACAAATATACATAAGCTGTTGGAATTACTTTGTGACATTGCGTAACATTTCCACCCCTCCCGCAGGGGGGGTGGGGTCTAGTACCACCACTCCCATGTATGCACATCATCTTGCCCCCTAATGCAGTGGGTTGACATAACCTGGAGCGAGGGCCTTGCCCACTGGCACCATCCCAGTGGCGACCCACCCCATCATCTCAACAAGCATTTAAAATAGGTACACCTGCCCTGGTGACACATAACTCTGACTGAGCATCTCATACTGACCATACAGTATGCACCTCTACATCTTAGTGGGTAACAGTCTGGGTTGTTCTTCACCTAACGCAGTAGCAAGAATACATGTTTGGGCATCACCTAGCATGACAGTACTCGTCATAATTGATAACAGTTAAAATGCATTGCAATTAAAGCCCCTAAAGGCATCACAGTTAAAATCACAGGATTAAGCATATACAGCCAGACACCCTAGAAGGAATGTCCAGCAACATAACCCCACTTTGCTTATGACTTCACCTTACACAGGTACTTCACATTACACATGTGACTTTCAGGTTCTCAAAAAGAAATAACATTGGTAAATGCACTTCTCGTGCAATTGCACCTCCAAGAGATGCCCTTCTCCAGACATCCCCAGCACAGCCCACCATACATTGAGGCAGTCCCTAATGCACCCCTAGCTGTAGAACAAAAGTTCCAGTCCCAGGATGCTGATGACTGTTGGCTGAGCCCTTGAGGGGTTATTTCCACTGAGTCCCCAGAGACTTAGGGGGGGGACTTTTCATCTTCATGCTGGGGGGAGACTGCGTTACTCCTGCAGCTCCCCCTGCACCTTTGCATTCACTTGGCGGTGACCCCATCCTCCTGGGGCCACCACAGGCAGAAAACTATCCGCTTTTCCTTGCAGGCCGGTCCGGGCCTGCAAGGCATTATGGGGCGAAGCACTCCTGGTGCGTGCATATTATAGCAGCGGCTCCCCCGCTGCTCCGGGGAGAGCCGTGATGCACTGCTGGCAGCCTCTCGCCACGTCCAGACTTCGTTGGAGGGCCCGGTCCCACCCGGACCCCCAGGTGAGTTATGGCAGCTCGGGGAGCCCACCCCCGGCTGCTCCGGCTGTTCTTCGGGGGCCCGGTCCCACCCGGGCCCCTCGCACCTCTTTGTCTCCAAGTGTTGGAGAGCCACCTGGGGAGCCCACCCCCGGTGGCTCCCGCCGGCTCCCCGTCCGGCCCGCACCCTCGTGTGGGGCCGCGAGAGCCGGAGTGTCCATTTCGGTCTGCCCGCTCCGGCAGGCAGACACGGAGGCAGCCTCACCTTCGGCGGGTCTTTGGGGGAGTGCGGCGGCACTCCTCCCACCTTCCCGCTGCTGTGGGGAGTGCAGCGGCACTCCCCCCTCCTCCTCCTTCCATTCGGGGACCAGAGATGGGGTCCCAGGCCCGAGGACATCTTCACGGGGAGCGCCGTCGCGCTCCCCGGCTGTTCTTCTTGTGGCAGGGGGGACGCGCCATGACACGCCCCCCTCCACTGCACCGACACCATCAGGGCCCAGAGTTGGGATCCCGGGCCCCCGAGATCTTCACGGGGAGCGCGACGGCGCTCCCCGGCTTCATGTTTGGCGGGGCCTGGAGTTGGGGTCCCGGGCCCCCAGAGACCTGTTCAATGGGTGCGCAATGGCACTCCCCTCCCTCCGGTGTCTTTGGGGGCCAGGGTGGGCTCCTGGCACCCCGGTTGGGGCAATTTTCACGGGGAGCATGATGGCGCTCCCTGACTGGACTTTGGCGATTCGGGCCCGGAGTTGGGATACCACGCCCCTCTCTCCATTCCCCGGGGGGCGCGACGGCACTCCCCGGTCTCCGTTCTCTTCGGGGCCAGGGTGGGCTCCTGGCACCCGGCGTGGCAATTTTTCATGGGGAGCGCGATGGCGCTCCCCGACTTTTCTTCTAGTGGGGGCAGCCCCCGGGACCTGACCCACCCCGGGGGCATATTTGAGACCGGCGGCAGAGCCCCACGCGCTTCGTCGTCGATCTTCTCAGAGGTTAAAGGTCGCCTACCTTCTGGGGGGCATATCTCAGCCCCCAGGGGACCGATCTTCTCCATTGTGGCCTCTTCTTGCTCCTACTGGCGTGCCCCAGCAACTGGGAGCACTTTCCTTCGCCCTCCTGGTCTTAAGGAGGATGACCTCAGCAGGGAGCTGTCTTCACTGGCTCCCTGCGCCAGCCTTTCACCTGGCTCTCCTCCTGGGCCTCTCCTCTCCTTGCGCAGAGGCCCAGGCTTCTGCTCACTGGTCCTGGACTCCCCTTTTTGCGCAAGTCAGGGTCCTGGGCCAGTCTGGAGGTTCTTCCTTCCAACTGCCCATGGCGCCAGGCTCCAGCACCAGTCTTCTTCAGCCGACCACACCCCAGAGAGAGCTCCTCTTCCTGTGCAAGACCTTTTAAAAGCATTTGGAGGGGGCTGGCAGGAAGTCTCTGCTTGCCCTATCCAGCAGCGACACATCACCTCTCTGCCCCTGCTCCCTCCTTCCGGCCCAGTCCTCTGGGTTAGTTCAAAATGGTGTCGTCCAGTGGTCTCATGCCACATGGTCTCTGAAAAGCCCCCTCCCCCCTTTCTGCCTTCTCTCCAGAGCAGCTTGGTGCCTGGCACCAGGTGACAGCTGCTGATGGATAACCGGGTAGCTCCACCCATCTTCTCTCCCTTTTGGAGAGGAGGCCTTAGCCCTTGGAATGCTTGTTGTGAAGGGCTAGGCCTCTGATGCTACAGCTTGGGGAGGAAGGTCATTAATCCAGCCTGGCAGGGTCAGCCCCAGCCAGGCTCTGGTTATGAGCTGAGTCAGAGGAATATGACATTTCTGGATGACCCAAAAGCAGTACAGATATGACTTTGGACTCTGCAGAATAGTACTTCTCACCTAAGTTACAGTGGACTTTAGTGCGTGTCTGGAATTTGTAGGCCCTAGGGAAGTGAAACTATCCCATGTGATCCCCATCCTCATAGGAGAATAATGAAGTGGTCTTTCAGTGAAAACAGTAAAGCACACTGACTTTCCCTTACATGTTTCTTCCCATTGTATAAAGCCTATTCCATGTCACCACCCAGCTCTGCATAATTTCTGCCACACCATTCAATCTGTAACTGCTCCTGGGCTGCGCACGCCAGGAATCTCCCCTGCGCAGCCCCTACACGTGTGCACACGCATGTACTCACGTGTCTGCATGTAACCAGCCCGGTGCCCCTTACTCCGGCTGCAGCGCAGCGGCCTACTCTCACCAGGGGGACACCGGTAAAATCCACATGGAGTCTTTTTCATCATGAGTTCACTGTGGGTGAGTCCCAACTTATGAGGCTCTCCCACAGTAAAAGCTCAACAAATAGGTGTTCAAAAAGCTAAAAATCCGGGCGGCTCAGATGGTCAGAACCACCTTCTAACACAAATGTAATATGTTTTTACTCCCAAGACATGTAAAAGCTAAAAGTTTGTGTCCAGCTTTTTAATTCCACTGCACCCTTCCCTGTTGCTGTAAAGGGCGTGCCCTAGGGGTGACTCATAGATAATAAAAAGGAAGGTTTAGGCCTGGCAAAAGGTTTATTTTGCCAGGTCGAAATGGCTAAAACTTCACACACAGACTGCAATGGTAGGCCTGAGACATGTTTAAAAGACTACTTAAGTTGTGTGACACAATAATTTTTATTTTATTTTATTTATGTGTTTTATAGAGCGCGAACTTGACCCGTTAGGGTATCAGAGCGCTTTACAGGAGAGCAAAGCAATATACAGACAGGCTTAGAATCAACCAATAACAGATCGAGTAGTAGGGGGGCAGGGTGCCGGATATATAAGGGAAAGAAGGGCACGTATTTACAGTTTACATAACCAAATACTCAAGACGAGATGACATATTTACAGATTACGTTTACAATTGTTCAAGACAAGGCCCCAAGTTTCTGATGGGGTGACTAGGTAGTCCGAAGGGAGGCAGTGGACGGCCATAGATCAGGGCCATAGTGGTGGTTGAGGCAACATTTAAACGAGAAATTTACCCATAAGGAAGGTTTTGGCATCCTTTTTGAAGCGAGTTAGAGAGGGGATTCTTCTGATGTCGGGTGGGAGAGAGTTCCATATTCTTGGAGCAGCCCCAGAGAAGGCCCGATTGTAAGTTATTTTTTTCTCGAAAGCGTGCAGGTTGGAGCAAGAGGTTTCTGGCAGATCGGGAGTTTCTGATTCCTCCGGAGATCACAAGTTTCTGTGCCAGATATGCAGGGGAGTTAGAGTATAAAGCTTTGTGCGTGATGCATGCTAGCTTGAGCTGTATTCTAGCCTCTAGGGGAAGCCAGTTGAGAGCTTTCAGGTGTGGGGAAATATGATCGTATTTCCTTGCGCCGGTAAGTAGTCTGGCGGCCGCATTGAGGCAGGCTTTAAGAGGTGCCAGGGAGATCTTGGGTAAACCTGAGAGGGTAGATCAGCCATATTCCAGTCTAGAGATAACAAGTGCTTGGACTGCCATTTTTAGGTCGGGAGCATCGAGGAAGGGTTTCAATTTCCTAAGGTAGCTCAGTTGGAATCTGGCTGTTTTGGCCATCGAGTTGATGTGGTCCCGCATGTTCAGGTTTCTGTCGAGGGTAATTCCCAGGGATTTGGCCGAGTCCACAATGGTCGGTGGCTTTGAGGCTGTGATAGCCTTAATCCATGATTGAATCTCAAGGTTGGTATTGGGAGGGGAAACCAGGAGAAATTCTGTTTTCTTTACATTGAGTTTGAGTTGATTGGATGCGAGCCATTGGACGGTGAGTTTCAGGGCTTCGTTCAGGGAGAGAATCTCTTCGAGAGATGAGGTTTTGATGTAGATCTGAGTGTCATCAGCGTACATATGATAGGAGATATTAGCAGCGCGTAATACTTCGGTAAGCGGTTCCAGGTAAAGGTTGAAAAGGGTGGGGGACAGGGTTGATCCTTGAGGGACTCCAACCGTGACCGGGGATGGTGACGATAGGTTGCCGTTGATTAGGAATCTCTGTGACCGGTTTTGGAGGAAGGACCTAAACCATTCTAGAACAGTGCCATCGAATCCCATCCTGAGTTTGAGGCTTTCGAGTAGTTTTTCATGGTTGACCGTGTCGAAGGCCGAGGATAGGTCCAGGAGAATTAGGAGACAGGTTTTGCCTTGGTCAAGGGCTTGGAGGGCATCATCCACGATGTGGAGCATGGTGGTTTTGGTGCTGTGCCCTGGTCTAAATCCGGATTGGAAGTCATCGAGCAGGTGGAAGTTGTTGATGTGTTGACTTAGCTGCTGTTGCACACATTTCTCCAGCACTTTGGCTAAGATGGGGATGTTGGAGATGGGTCTGAAGTTGTTGGGGGAGGCTGGATCCAGCGACGGCTTTTTCAGAATGGGGAGGACTTGGCCGGCTTTTAGGGAGTCAGGCATCGTTCCCTGCTGAAGGGAGGTGTTGATTATTGTAGTCCAACTAGGAATAATGGATTGGGCGACGGCAGCTAGGCAGTTGGCAGGGAGCGGGTCATTAAAATGGTTGTTCAGGTTTAAGGTAGATAGGATTTTAGAGATGGAGTCTTCGTCATAGTCTTTGAAGACAGACCAGTGAGCATGATTTTTGGGAGGAGCCTGTGGGTGCGTCGTGGTGGGAGGAGGCGGGTCAGGAAGGGGTTGAGGGTGTGTGATGGAGCTGAGTTTGTTTCCGAGGGCTGAGATTTTGTCAGTGAAGAAAGAGGAGAATTCCTCTGAGGATATAAGAGACTTGGGGGTTTCTTTCGATGTTTTGGCCAGTTTATTAGATTGGTGTTTGACCAGTTCGAAGAGCTTGTGGGGTCTGTTCTTGGCTTTCTCTAGTTCAGTTCTGAAGAAGTCTTTTTTTGAATTGAGTATGTTCCTGTTGTAGACATTTCTGGCCTGGCGGAGGAGTTTTAGATGTGCGGCAGAGGGGTGCTGCCTCCAGGATCTTTCAGCTTGCCGGAGGGCTCTCCTCTCATTATTAAGGGATCCCGTGAACCAGGGGTTTCTGTCTTTGATTTGGGTTCTTTTCAGTTTTAGTGGGGCTAGATCATCCAGGATGTTCGATATAGTCGCAGAGTAGTGATCGTTGAGGCCACTGACTGTTGTGATATGCGAAGGGGGGGGGTCGGATTTGCAGCGAGCCTCAAGTTCACTGCGGTCCAGGTTCTTGGTGTCTCTGATCCAGCGTTTAGGAATCGCCGGTTGCGGTGCTCTTGTCTTGTGGGTGCCAGGTAGATGGAAGGTGATGGCATGATGGTCAGACCAGTCGCATGGGTCAATAGAGATAAGCTTGACTGTTGATTCTTTGGAGATGATCCAGTCAAGATTGGCCCCTTTTGAATGAGTTGGTAGTGAGCAGGCTTGGGTCAGGGCTTGATCAGCCAGGAGGTCTTTGATGGCGTTGACATGTGAATCCTTGGGATCATTCCAGTGCAAGTTAAAATCACCTAGGAAAATATCTTTGGCATTGGTGGGAATCTTAGCTGTGATGATTTCCATGAGGTGGTCGGTGAAGGAGTCGTTCATGCCTGGGGGGTGGTAAAAGATGTGCAGGTTGCACAGTTGGGTGGAGTTGCTGCAAACAGCGAGGGTAACATAACATAACGTGTATGTGTAAAGACATAACATAATGTGTATTTGTAAAGCACACGTTCACCCAAGGTTATCTTGATGCTGAATAACAGATGTTTATTGTCAATGAGTGCTGCAGGCCCCTTAGTGACATTAAATTTACAGGCAATGGGTGCATGTAGTTCCACTTTACTAGGGTCTTACAAGTAAAATAAATGTGCCAATTGGATGTAAGCCAATTTCACCATGTTTAGAGGAGAGAGCACAAGCTCTTTAGCACTGGTTAGTGGTGGTAAAGTGTGCAGAGTCCTAAAAGCAAACAAAAATGGTTTCAGGAGGGTGAAGGCAAAAAGTGTGTGGACGACCCTGCAGATAGGGCCAAGTTCAACAGTACCACATTCTGTATTATTCAGAAAGTTGACTGCCAACAGAGTACGCATTCACAAGTGCTTGTCCCACATTTCCTAGGGTTTTAATCACAGAATGTAACATCCTCAGTCCCTTCAAGATGGTCTCCAGTTCACTCTAGGGGTGCTGTACATTATATGGATTTGGAGGTCAATTTTGCTCCCCCACCTTCTGCAGGGGCAGCTGTGACTTCTCCTGTTCCGTCAATTTCCCATGGTTAGTAGTGTATCTCATCACAAATTACGCTGAGAATTCCGCCCCTATTAGAGCTCGCAGCACATAGGAGGGGAGATTTGCCAATTCCCTAAAGCAGAGGTCCCCTGCAGCCTCACATATCAGCAGGTGCTGTTGTGGTAGTACTCCAGCACAGAGTAGCTGAAGAATGCTCATTCAGTACCTTGTAGATCACCTGTGACTCCAGATCAATGTTGTACAAATAAATCGATCCAAGGCACAAGAAGGCCAGCATCACTTCAAAAGTACCATCCGAGCACCCCCAACCCTGCTCACCGCCCTAGCCATCCATTATGTTTTTGTATATTTATCAGACAGGGATCATTACAGCAGCTCTAGCGCACCTTTTAAAGTGTTTTCTTCTTATATGCTCTGTTTAAAATATGTACTGATAAGGTGGAAAATACCTGCGTGCTACTCTGTCCCTTCCTTCAATCTCTCTCTGTGTTTGTTGTTTTTACGTTATTATGTAGGACAAAGTTGACTCAAAAGTATTGGAGCCTTTAACATGAGCACGAGGAGATTAACTGATTTGCTCAGAATCACAGAATGTTGAGAAGACGCCGAGACTCGAACGTGATCCTCAGTTCCAAAAGGCAGCCTTGGCCATACGGCCGCATTACCTCCCCCTCAGTGTTGGTGTCTTTAGAGTTATAGCACAATCCTGATTTTCACAGCCTGTGAAAAGTGACATTGTGTTAAACCTCCCAGAAGCACCAACACGGAAGCTTAGTTCATTAGGCAGACGTGCCAACAGGCACTGTGTTCGTGCTGGTGTTTTTAACATTGGTGGTTTTCACAGCCTACAAAAAAACAACTTAGGGGCATATCATCAAGGCGGCGTTAATGAATTATCGCCACTTTAGCGTCCGTTTTCGGACGAAAAGCGGCGATAATTCTATCGCCTAATCAACAAGGACACGCTAGCGCGTGATTCCTGCATTAGCGTCCGTTTTCTGCACGCCTCCCATCGCATCGCTAATGAGATGCAAAGGGGGCGTGCCTGTGAAAACAACATGGGGAAATATCGCTAACCCAGGTATCGCCATATCAACAACGTGGGTTAGCGATATTTTCAATCGCGTTAAGTATGCTTTAACGCAGGAATTTAACGTCTGCTAAATTCCTGACTAAGGCATACCTAACATGGGGGTGGATTGTGTGGCTAAGACCACAGGCCCTATCACCAAGGATATCGCCGTTTTCCATGGGACATCGCTGGAAAACCAGCGATGTTCCATGGAAAACATCGCTATCACTGGAAAATTATCGCCTTTGCGCTAAGCGTTGTTAATACAGCGCTAGCATGGCGATAATTTCCAGCGATAGCCGGCGATAGGATTCCTCTCGCTAACAGCGGCCAGCGATAATTATCGCTGCCGCTTGATAATATGCCCCTTAGTGTTGAAATTCTAAAACACCAGCACGGACACATTGTCTATTGGTCAGAAATGCCAATAGACAATGTTTTCGAGGGAGGGGCTGGGCTCAGATCGTGTTCGGCTCGAGGGTCCATGAGGAACCTGAGCGGAGCCAGAGCCGGACAAGTTGGAGCTTTCAAGGGCTCGCCCACCTCTAGTTCCAAATAACACAGTACCGGATCTTTCCAATTCTGTGTTAGAGAGAGTATGCACAGCAACCGAGGGTTGATTCTATCACCCGGATATTTCCATCTGTGCATGCAGTGTTGTTCTGGGGTGTAGAGTGATAGTGTATAGTGTGTAAGGGATGTCAGTAGAGATGAGAGAGGTGTGAGTTTGTGTGGGGGTGTTGTATATATTGATTTTACTGTTTTTAGTTAGCTGTTATCATACAAGCCTTGAGACTAATTGCACTATATGTACAGCATTACTATTTAATCAATGATGACAGCCATATCTATGTAAAATATTTTGAAAATAAATGTAATGATGTTATTTAAAATGTGAAACATAAAGAAAAAATGTAAAAATATAATAAAAGATGAAATAGTAATTAATCTTTTCGTGTGGAGAAGAATATTTTCTAAGCCCCAGAGTTGAGTTCAGCTGAGCCGTTGCAAAAGAAATTTAGGTCCAGAGGGAATATACTTTTGCATGTTTAGAGAGAGTACGCTACTGTGGGGCATATTTACAATCCCCTATTGCCACCACAACGTCAGGGGCTTCGCCTTATTTACAAGGCAGCGTTATGCCACTTAACGTGGCTTAACGCTGCCTTGTAAATAAGGCCCCCTTTCACGCTGTACTTAGCGTGAAAGGGGAGGGTAATGGGTGTTGCTTTGGGCGTTCCACCGCAACACCAATTGATTTTGACGCTGCCCCCTATTTACAAGTGTGGCGTAAATAGGAGGCAGAGCCAAAATTAAGACCAGGGAAAACCTGATCTTACCCTGGCGAAACGAGGAAAAATGCTTTTCTTCTCCTCGTTTTGCTGTTTTCATGTGTGCTGCCTTGCGCTGCACACATAGAAACAGCAAATTGCCATTGATTGTTTACGTGCAGGAAGGTGACCCTTCCTGCACATAAACAATCCCCAAAAAAATGACGTTTTCCAACTTCTATGTGTGCTGCATTGAGCAGCACACATAGAAGTTTCAAAACGCCATGAATTATTGTTTATGTGCAGGAGGGAGACCTTCCTGCACATAAACAATTATTTCCCCCAACGCAGACACCCTTGCACTATGGTGCAAGGGTGCCTGCTAGGCAGCTGAACTCAGCGATAGGGGAAACGCAGGGGTGCACGGTATTCTTGTGAATACAGCGCATCCCTGCGTTTTCAGAATGGAGAAGGGTGGTGTTAGCAATGTTTGCTTAACACCACGCTTCTCTATTCTGTTGTAAATATGCCCCTGAGTGTGCTAAGAGACAGCAGCCGTAACCAGACAAAAGAAAAGAAGCATTAACAAATGCATTATGTTTCGCCTACATGATTAACAATAAGTTTATCTTTTTGTAAGTTTTAGCTTGGTGAGCAAAAATCAAATGCTGCCAACAACGCTCACCATCAATATCGTATCCCTTTAATACATTTAAGCAAAGCGTATTTTTTGTGCAAGACTGATAGACAGACACGTAGATCTATAAAAGCTGGGACATTCATGGTGCTGCCGCTTCGGGGGCTGCTTAAAAGAACGCCGCCTTTGCAGACAGCAAAGCAGAAAAGAGGGAAGATCGACTCTACGGTATTTACTTCTGGGTCTGAGCTCAAGCACCTGACTCTGCTGTGATATGAAGCAGTGGAAAGACGGAACACATGCACTCGTATGATTGGTGAGCATGCCCTGATAGAAATGAATCTAATGTGTCGCTCCATGCAAGGAACTCGGCATATAAAACGATGTTGCGATGGAGCATCTGTTTTGTGTGCACAAGAAACTTGCGCGTGTCAAGGAAACATCACTGTGTGTTGGAAAATGAAACCCAGTGTACAGGACAGCAAAATAAAGTCTAAATGTTTGTGGTGATATCGGGGAAATCAACAGTAAAAACTGGCCTGCCGTACATAAAACAGGGCCACAAACATCCCAAAACTGCCCCACACCCTAATCTATCACACCAGCTCTTCTGGCAGCTGCGAGGTTGCCGTATAGGCCAGTCCGACCCTTCACACAAGATGACATACACTGCTGACTTGTATGCATTGCTGTGCACAGCAGCTCTCAGGATTACATGTGATGTGCATACAGGTGGGAAACAAACAGGGTACCTCTCAAAAGTGAACACGTAGGCAGGAAGGCAAATACTGCACATGAAAACGGACTGCACCTGACATTTCTCAAATGCATGTATGTACCTGGTGAAAAGTAGTGCATTTCTCTAAACTTCCTGGCTGTAAGTATACACAGGAAGGTTATACAGGACATGGGGTGTAATATAACGCAGATAGGGAGCGCTGAGAAAGAAAGTCCGAGACAGGTGGTAGAGAAGTGATAAAGAAAACTATGAGAAGAATGTGCAGGGGCGGCTCCCCGGTTAATGCGGAGGAGTGTCCCCCACTAAGAAAATGCCCCCATGGATGGAAAAATAAAATAGTAATACATTACCATTTTATTTTACAAAACCTCGTCCCGAGCCAGCAGAAAGAAGAGAATGGGCTGGGCACTTTAAGTTTAAAGTGCGCATGTCTCTTTGGCCGGCCGCCTTGCAACGGCCAGTCAGACATGCGCAGCTTAAACCTCTCTAACCCAGCTGTCCTAGACAGCTGGGTTAGAGACAGCAAAGGGCTCCACTGTCCTCGTGAGTGCCGATGGAGACCGCTCCCTCCAGTCCTGGCACTGCTTTCATGCTGCATGAAAGCAGTGCCAGGATTGGTTATTGCAGTTTGCTGGTCCCGTTTTGGAGCTTACTTGCCTGCCTGGAGAAGACCCAAGCGAGTAGGACGTCGCGCCAGGATTGAAGGTAAGTGTAATAATTTTTAAATTTATTTATAACTTTTATTTTTTTCCGTCCTGCCTCACCTGTCGTGTAGTTCCTATAAGACCTATATAGGATCTGCGGGCTTAGACAACATACACTGCGGGACTGGTGTCCAGACTGATTCCAGACACCCCCACGGGTATGTTGGCCTGTGTACCAGCTAGCTCGCAATGCTACTATAACCTCCTCTTACCAAGGAGGGAATAGTTATTGGCAACTATCGAACATGACAACCCTGATCCCTCAGGACCGTGGAAACAGTAACTTACTTTTCACTCAGTCACTCGTGCTCACTTGTCTCAGAGAGATACAAAGAATAAACGGTTGGGACGTTTTCAATAAGTATTTATTGAACAGTCGTTATTCTAGCGTAAAATAAATGCACTGAAATCACCAGTAGACAGTAGCATAGATAAATGAGTAGTAGCACTAAGAAAGAAAACAGATGGTAGGTTTCTACCATTTTGCTAAAACCATAGATATAGGCGAGTATATAAAATACATGGCAATAAAATGCGTACTCCTACGATGCACCCTAACTAGATGTACCTAAGTGTACCTAGCATGTGAGTAGGTGTAAAGCCAAGAATCCCTCTAGGACAAAGCCAACCCCATTACCTGATGTGAGACTGTGGGACCCCGTTCTGGTCTCGAGCTGAACACCCCGCGAGGGATGTCAGACCACTGCGAGCTGGAGTATCTGCATGCAGGAACCTCAGTGTCTAGCGTCAGTGTGTCGGCATGGAAGTCGTGATCTCTTCTTCCTATCTCAGCAAGATGTGGTGTTTATATACCCTAAGGTATCCCCAGGGGTTCTACCTTGCTGTGCCAGAGTCGGACTTAGGATGACATCGGGAATGAACTTTATACACAGTTATTATGCAGGAGATGATGGTCCTGCTGTGATTCCAAGAAACTCAGAATCCTCATGCATAATTTATGAGGCCAGTGTCCAGGGAAAAACCCTACGTACTTATGTATAGTATTGTAACTGGGTAAAAGGCCAGTCCTCCAAATCCGTTATGTATGCAGTATAGGAGAGAATGTAGGTGAAGGGTTATGATGATACCTAGACCTATATCGGGGTACCCATATGAAATATAACACCCACTCCTCATCCGACTGGACGACATTACTAAATTCTAGCATACCATCAAGGCGTCTAGAGGTTTGTTTGCAACAAATAATAAAAACATTTTTAAGAGAAGTTAAAAAGCGTTAAAAAACCCTTTAAAAAGTGTTCTACAAAAAAAAAAGAAATTCAAGTAGTGGCTCTAAAGTGTCCTTTTATATAGTCCGAACAACTACAAGCATCCGAAAGCCATGCAGGTCAAAAGGTTTCAATTTGGAATTTCGAAAAAAGGTAAAAGCCAAATCTTTCCAGCTTGCGACATGCCAAATATTTATGTGTCCTTGCTGGTAGACGCAACATTGCTGCTGTCTGCATGTCAGAATGTCAATTGAGCACAGATGATCTTCCCTACTGCCTGCAGCAGATGCCGGGGCAGCCTGTGCCATATCCAAGGCCTGAGTGTTGGAGGAGCCGGTGTCCATACCAACAGGAGCAGAAACTACCTGTGGTGGCTCTAAGAATGCTGCCAACAACATTGGAATGCGCTGAGGACACTGCAGAACATGGGCCGTTATCGGGTCCAGTAAAGCATCAACCTCTGGTGGCGCAACCGATGGAAGTGTCAGACAGAGGTCCAACACGCATTCTTCTCCGCAGAACAGGCATCGGAGAACAGGTAGGACACAGTCCAACCAGACTGGTCTAAACGACAGGAACCAAGAGGCACTCAGTTCTCGTAGGCGAGGTGTGCCCAGATATTGTACCATGCGATCACGGTATTTGCGCTCCAGGAGAGCTGTTGCTACTTCCTTGGTGGTTGGTGCATCCATTGCGCAGCAGAAAGGTAACAATCAGGATTCCTGCTATTAGAAACAGGATCAGCGGAAGCCCTCCAAAAATGCTTTTAAAGAAGGAGTGTATAAAGTTTGGTATAACTCCGAGGACCGTCTGAAAGGTGCTTAACAGTCCGAAACCTATGGTCTTAAATAGGTGTACAATACCCGTCGTATCAGACATGTTAAAGATACGACTTACCATTTCTGTGAAATGGAAAGGGCAGTTTATATGTATAAGTGCCTGTATCTCAGCCGAGGACCTTGCGATCTGGAGATCAAAAGTCTCCCGGGCGGAGGTTAAGGGCACGGTTCATTGTAAAAGCATGGCTTTCATTCTGCTCAGAGTATCAAACCGTATAAAGGAAACATTTAGCGAAGGCCATAACGGCGCCTCCCTGACTGTATGTGTTGGTGGAAACAAAACTTGCATACAGCAAGTAACCCTGGAGCTCACGGTGACTAGATATGCGATGCCCGGAAGCATCCCACAACAACCTTGATCATTCAGCATCAAGTAACTCCCATTCGAGAGAAGCCTGAATACCGGATTAATCACAGCTGCCGGGGTACCCCTCAAGTGACAGGACAGGTTCGCCACAGACCCATTACAAGCCCCGTGTAGCATAATATCCAGGCATATGAGAGATCCACTTAAAGCGTTCTCGCAGTTAGTTCCGCTTAGAAACACTTCCAGATCCCCACTCCTGCATCAAAATCTGTATGGTAAATCCCAGGATTCCCTGATGAATTCCTTACCCATCTTTTCATATCTGCCTGCCTGTTGTTGTTCTAGGCAATATTGAAACTGGAAAGTTTATATGGCCGTGGACTAACCATTCTGTGGACGGTGACTCAGCCACAATAAAGGGTAACCTATCCAGTTTCTCAATACGCAGCATTGTATATTTTGCTCCCCTCTGTGCCATTTTCATCTGTTTTCCTGTCAGATTGTATGCAGAAAATAATGACGTAACGTTGATAAAACGCCAAGGCACATAACCGGCACGCAATGACTCCAGCGTCCAGCTTAACAAAACAATAGAACGTAGCTGCGACTGTCCGTGTTGCAATATGGACAAATCCTGTTCTATTACATCGGTAGCAGAAGATACAATGTTGCCCAGTGAATATATCCTGGATGTTAATGTAGTCATACCATTATCAACTACGGCTAACGCCTTTTCTATGTTAACTCTATCTATTTCCCTTAATCTCTCTGCAGCTCCTTGTTGGGAGATTTTCCAAATTTAGTTATAGACAGCATACAAAAAGCGCTTCTGACGTGGTTTTCTAGGACCTAATAAAAAATCCTGTAGGTCCACATCCTCTGTGAGTAAGGACAAGTGTTGTTTTACCTGGGGTAGTGTTGAGGTTTTTAGCCAATCAAGGCACAACTTCCCAACACTGTATGATGTCACTACCCCTGGAAGTTCTTGTTGTACATAACGTGGGTCTGGTCTGTGGATACTAAACCCTTCGGTGGTACCCCTGAATCTTTCTAGACATCTGTTTGTGTCAGTAGGCCAAACCAACCATCCCTTCCAATTGGGGTCTGATCTATTGTATTGCAATATGTTATCCAACTTAGCCCCTCTTTCTGATGTAAAATTGCCCTCGGTGTTTAAAGGTGTTGGAATTTGAGGTGTGTTCAAGTCCTTATTCTTGGCTAATCCAAGGCAGGAAGTCTGTTGCACAGTGTCATTCAGAAAAATCATCTGCTGCGGAATGAGGCATGCTCTAAATAGTGCTTCTGTTCCCTGGACTTGCCAGTCCCTAGAACCCCAGATTGATTTCAGGTCTGCAGTGTCCATCCATAAGTCAAAACCTTGTTCAAACAGCTGGGTGATAAAGGAAGCAGAGTAAATCTGTTTGGTGTTAGTTAACATATTTTTCTGTGCAGATATTGGTGCAACCTTATAGTAGTACGAGGTTGGGTCAGAAGTGTTAAACCCTGAAAAATACGAGAATTTCTGTGCAAATGTTTTTGAACTACTTTTCGGTGGTGTATGGCAATGTTCCCACTGGTGGTATGTGAAAACATTCCTGGGTTTGCTAGATTTATGCAAGAAATGATGACCATAATGTTGGTAACAATACATTTTGTCAAAATCTGATCTATCCTCTAACATTTCAGTGCTAGAAAATGCAGCAGATTGTTCTAAATCAGACAATAAGTTATTAACAGTTTCAAAATCCCAATCATCAGAAAATGTACTGGAGGTAATGATATCGTTTAATGAAATTTTAAATAAATGTGGAATTTTTAAAAGCTCTGTCGGTCCAAATATATCAAAATTTACTTTGTCCCACACTATACCATCCGGTATAGGAACTGCTGAAATGTTCACGAAGGACCAGTCTCTTTGTTCACAATGAGATGAAACATGAGGATTTAAAATTAAGTTTACTTTTGACGTTGCAGAGCTCTGTTGAAGATAAGTTCCATTGATGAGCAAGTGGAAGGTTATTACTAATCCTAACCAGAAAAGAAAAAATAAGATACCGGTGATTATCCAAAGTTCTAGCCAAGGTGATACTAAATAAGTTTTCCTAAGAAAGTTAAAAAGTCTTTGATCAGTTGCTTACGAGAAATTTTGGCTGGCGTTGTTTCAGGTTCACTTGGTTCACTTGGATCCAATGAAAAGGTATCGAAGTCGATGAAATAGCCAGATGCAGTTCGATCTATCTTTGGTAGCTCAGCAGGTTTTGTTGAACTTGTGGATTGCTCTTGCTCTTGTTGAGGCATGTTGACGAAGACATCTTTGTTAGCTTGAATTGAAATTTGTCTTTCACCTTGATTTTGAGAGTTTGTGTCAAGGGGAACTAGTTCCATTGCATTGTTATCGATTCCGTTGCTTTATAAACGTGACTCTTCAAATGTTATGAATCTTTCTGTTTGTACTTCCTGTGTTGTAGCGAGAGGAGGACGTCGGCTACTCAGGAGCCCATGAGGCCTACTATTTAGCATCGGCCACATAGTGTGGTTTGATCAGATCGATTGAGACGAATCTCTTTTCCTTTCCGGCAACAGGCGGTAGAAGTACAGTTCTTGATCCTTCAACGGCCAGGGCAGGTTTTTTAAACAAATGGAGGTGCACTAAACACAATACAAAAGTCCAAATTATTTTCTTTCTTTTCGTCCTTTATTTCAAACTTGACAAAGGTGCACAAAGACAGCCAACGCGTTTCGTTCCTTAAAACCACAACAGTTTTTGGAACTTCATCAGGGCTTAGCCAATAACGAAACAGTGAGCTCAAATCTTACGTCAAGGTAATGACGCTGAGTGCTTCATAAAACACAAAGATCTTCTGACACCGCTTGATAACTGGCCTAAACTAATGAATAATTCAAGCACATGAAAAATTTATAGTGCTTATGAGAAAAGTTGTCCCAGACTTCGGTTTATAATAACACCTAATGAACAATACAAGCACTTGAGATAATAACAAGTGCTGATGGAAACGGTTGTCCCCGAAATTGGTTATAATAATACCTTCAGTAATGCAATGCCTGGTAACATTGCAATTACTCCATATTTTTTTCCAAATTCAACAGTCAGTGTTTAAGTCAGCATCAAGTAATGCAGCCACCCTAATACGTGGTCATGTCTTCATTCTCGAACGGCCAGGACAGGTACAGGTTTTCAATAGGATGGCCCGAATTCTTTCTTGTCCACAATCTTTTCTCTGACAAGATCCCCAACTTTAGGGATCCAGGCAGGTCTTGCCTTGGCTGACTTGACTTCCCCAGTGGCGCTTTTCTTTATCTCGACGTTACTTAAGGAGGCTCTGGAATCATTCAGATCCTGTAAAACAGCCAAACGTTTATTGATGTCAAATGGTTTTTCATCCGCCACTGTGCCTTCACAATCGAGATCAGGTACCCACATTCTTGTCCCAAACAGGACCTCATAAGGAGTTGCACCTCCCAGAGAGCTTCTTGGCTGGTTGTTAAGGGCCCGCTGGACCCCATATAGGTGATTGACCCAACTACCACCCATGCCTAATACCCTAGCTGTTAAAGATTGCTTTAAGTCCCGGTTTTTCCTCTCCACAACCGAATTTCTCTCGGGATGGTACAGAGAGGAGTACCGCAATGCTACACCCAAACTTCCCATGGCTTCCTTGTAAGCCCTAGAGCTGAATGCGGGGCTACGGTCAGAATGTAATATGCCAACTGCGTATGTCCCTGAAGACTCGCAAATCTTTTATAACAGTTCGGGCGTCAGCCGAGCGCTGAGGCCATACCCATAAGAATCTTGAACAGGAATCCACTGCAACCATAATATACTTGTAAGCCCCATCAGATTGTAAGGGGCCAGGTAAATGCACGCGAGCGGTCTGTCTGATATTAATAATGGTGTCTGCGCTGGACGTGCTACGGTGGACCCTTTTATCTGTTGACAGATATCGCACTTTAAGACGAAGTCTTTGGTCTGCTTTGTTAACCTTGGCCACCGATAGCGTTGTTTCAGTAAAGAAACTGTTGCCATAAATCCTGCGTGCGCAGAACCCAGACCCTCGTGTGCAGCCAAGATTAAACCTAACATGCGATCCATGTTTGGTATTACTCTATCCCCCACTCCAGGAACCTGAGCAAATGGAACGTTGTTTGCATCTAACTTGTAGGAGTACTTGAGTGGAAAATCTTTAGGTAGGGCTTTGCTGTTGTTGCGTGAAGCAATCACAGCTACCATTGTGCTACCGTCTACCCTAGTTTTTGAACGGGTGATTGCAGCGACGGACACAGTGCGTACTGCCCCCTTTGCGGCTTCATCAGCCAATGAATTCCCTTCAACGTGAACGCCATCACGTTGGTGACTCAGTGTGTGTATCACGTGAGCCCTTGGTAGTTCGTTCTTTAACTCTGCTACCTGTTCCCATAGTTTCCTATGTTTGATTGTGCCACCTTTTGAATCTCGGAACCCATTTTGTCCCCAATAGTGGATATATTCGTTATATGACTGGACACAGTAAAAGGAATCACACACTATCAGTGTGAGGAATTCTGGATCCGTATTTATCAGTGCCAGTAATAGTGCTTTTAATTCTGCCAACTGAGCTGTGCAGTCTCCAAGAGACTGCGTTTTTGTACAGCTCGGGCGGAACTTGTCTTCCTGCATCCTACCTTTTACAATAGCGCATGCTGCACTGTATTGTTGCTTACTCCCTATGGCCGGTTGAGCAGATCCGTCAGTATAAATAATGGATTCACACCTCTCTAGAGGCATTATTTCATTAGGTAGAGGATATTCTTGTTCATATTGCAGGAATGCTTGTGTTTTTAAACTAGGGTCATATCTGTATTCTACATCTGTTGTAGTGAGAGAATTAGCCCATTGTATCCATCTCGGATGTAACGCTTTTGCATTTGGGACACTAGCCTTTGTGGCAGCCTCTAAGGCCGGTACCGGGGTCACAACAATTATTTGTTTCCCCTGAGCCAGTGCTCTTTCTCTCACTACAGCAGTCTGTACTGCTGTCAGAATTTTTTCTGTAGGAGCAAAACGCATTTCAGCGTTGGTGTACAAATGCCATTTATATTCAATTGGTACTGTTTCACCTTCATTAAATGTTAAGTAAGTGTACCCAGATTGACCTGCGACTACGCGGATCACCAGGTTGCGTACCTTTACGCGTATCTGTAAGTGTTTTGATGATATCATATCAGCCTGTAGGGAACGAAGCATATTCGTGTGTTCCTGTGTCCATTGTCTAAGTGAAAAGTTAGGTCTTATTAACTCGTAGAAACGTTTTACTCTCTCTGCGTAATCCAAAATGTATGTTCTGCCAAAATTCAAAAATCCCAGTATGGACTGTACATTTGTTAATGATTTTGGAGGTTGTAGCAGTGCGCACTTTTCTAAAAAGTGGGCTGCCAGGCTTTTGCCTTCACTTGAAAGCTCATATCCCAAAAATAGGACATTGAGGTGGGCTATCTTTGATTTTTTAAAGTTAAATTTGTAGCCCTCAGAGGCGAAACCCAAAATAATGGTGCTTACCCTGGTCAAGTGTTCCTCTAAGTCATCATCCGTCAGATAAATATCATCTACATAGGATAATGCTTCTTCATCCAAATTCTGTAGTAACTCTGTTACCCTCCTTGAGAATAACCCCGGGCTATTCTTATACCCTTGGGGGAGTCTACAAAATTGACGCTGGGATCCTAGCGCTGAGAAGGCTGTCAAATATCTGCTTTCAGGCGCTATGTTTTGGCAGGAAAATCCATTTGAGATATCTAATGTTGTTTTGTATTTTTTCCGCACAATGTTATTCATTAATGCGGCACTATGTGCATTCTGAACTGCAAATGTTTTTGTGCATTTAAGTGTCTGTAGTCTAAAACTAGACGTTTTGAATTGTCGGGTTTCATTACGGGAAACAAAGGATTATTCATTCATGAGGTGCATGGTTCAATTACACCTTGGTATTCAAGTTGATCTAAGATCTCCCTGACCTGTTTTTTAGCTTCCTGTTTTATGGGATACTGTCTTTGTGGAGTTGAGTTTGTTTTTATTGGAATAATGTGGTGGGGTGACTCTTCATCCCATCCTACGTGGTTGCGGTATAATGCTGGAGCAAGGGCTACCGCCCACTCCTGCGTGTATGTATGCCTTATGTGTGCGGGGACTAGTGTGGAGAAAACTGGAAAAATTACAGTTTCCCCCTTTGGGCATTCCATAACAATAGTAGGCGGCCAATCTCTTTCCGCTAGTAGGATGTCATAGCCAGAAGTCAAGTTCTCCCAGAAGAGCCCCTTAACTTGTCTCGGCTTATTTCATGTAACTTGTGTGGGACACTCACCCTAGTATCAGGTGTTTCCACCGTGATATACTCACTCACCTCCGCTGACACCAGAAATTCTATCAGGTTCCGGTGAGCTATTGTTACTTCTGCCGTGCTGTCTAGCATCATCAGAGCCCATTCCCCGTTCAGTAGCTGAGTCCTCAGAATTCTGGGCATGTCTTACTTTGAGACCTGCTACCTTCTTCTTTTTAAATTGAGGTTTTGCTTTAGGTTTTTCTTCTTTCTTTGAAGCGTAGTCTGAAGTGCGTTACTTGTCTCTGGACTTTGTACGCTCTTCTTGTCTTTGATCTGACCGTCCTTCCCTCTCGGAGTTTTTGGATGAACCCTGAGAGGAACGAGTATCAGTATCCTGATACCTGTCAGGTTTTTTAATGTTATCTCTATTTCTAAGATTATATCTCCTTTCTGGGGGCTCCTGCTGAGGAGACCTTCCCCTGGAGTGAGATCTGTTTTTTGTTGTTTATTAATGTCCCATTTCTTCTTAGAAGAAACTGGTGTTTGCTTTGCCTGTTCTTTATCTGAACTCCCCATTAGTTGGGGTTTTAAGGTCTAGCTCCCAGACTGTCTCTACCTAACTCTGCATAAGCAGTTTCAATTATTTTAGGTAGTTCTGTCTCCTGTTGTAATGGAGTGAACTCTCTCAGGCGTTGGCGTATTGCCACTGATGCTGCTTCTCCTTTAATATTTGCCAATATTATCGCAGATACCTGGGCAAAGTTATTTAACAACTTCATCCCCAAGTTTAGAGCAGGCTCTGCTCCATACTCATTCTGTATTTGTCTTAATACATCTGGCATTACCGCTAAAGAAGGGATACCATGAGTCCTGGTATATATTGCAGCGAAGACTGTGCCCCAAGAGGTACAATCCTCTATAGAGGGAGCTATCCCCATTGGCAAGCAAATAGTAAGTATTCTATGCTTTTCCTTAGGACCAGTGTGTGGAAACACCGCCTCTAGTTTTGTGATTTTTTGTGCTATCCAGAAGGGCATTTGTTCACGTTTTGTGGGCATTTTACCCATCACTGCGTGCAGTGTCTGTGGTGTGATTTTTGTTGTAGGAGCTTGGACTGGTCCTGGTTGTGTAGCCGATGTGGGCTGAAGGGTGTTGTTCTCAACACAAACAGTGTCATTGTTGGAAAGTGGATTATTGGTAGGGGCAAATATAGGTCTGCCACTGGCAATAAGGCCACTAACACATGATAGGACTCAGCATAGGTCTTAGAAAATTATTCCCATGCTCAACCCTTGGTAGCTTGGCTGAGAGCAGGCAGGCTTAACTTCAAAGACAGGTATGTAAAGCATTTAAAAACACCAATTCAGTAAATAATTAAGACACAATGCATAATAAAAATCCAACACCAATTTATAAAAATAGGATATATGTTTATCTTTAAAATGACACCAATTAGACAAAAACCCAATGTAGGGAACCAGAGATATGAATTTTTAAAGATGTATCACTTTATAGCACTTAGAACCATGTAGCACCATATTTGGATATCTGGTCGTGATAGACCGGCTCAAAGTCAAAGTTTCAGGCCGACCGCGATGGAGCCCTGAGCGGCTACCCCTCGCGGTAGGTCCCGGTCACAGTTTTTACCTTCGGACTTAGAAACCTTTCTGGAGCTTTTTCTCGCGGGGTCCCTCGATGCTCTTCCCCAGGCCGGATTCGGTGAGGGTTCGCCGGCCTCGGATTTCTTCTACTCCCGGTCAAACTCTTGAAGTCGGACCAACGGAGCTTTTAGTGGGACGTACCTGGATGGCTTGGCCGGCTCGCGGTTGAAGGCAGGCGGCTTGGCTGACCAGGTTGAGTCGGTCCCCCTATGGACCTTTTTTTCAAAGTTGCTCCAAAGTTCTCCAAACTCCTGGAACTTCTTCCTGAAGTTCCCCAAGGGGTCCCAAAGTGTCTCAAACTCACACCAAGGGTCTGGAAGCTCCAAGATGGTCCTTGAAAGTTGAGGACTTCAGTTCCCACAATCCACTTGGACAAAACCCTTACAAATCCACTGGTAGTTCTCTAGGTTGAGGATCCTTGGTGGTGATGTTCCAGGTGAGCTCTGTTAACCTGTAGCTTGCAGGGAGTCCACTCTTTAGTTCTTTTACAGAAAGGTAATCCACAGGGCTGTAGTTTCAGCTGGTGCAGTCTTCAGAGGGCAGGCCTTAGAATTTGCACCCCAACTTCTCAGCATGGCAATGTCTTGCTTTCTTAAGTTCCAAGCAGCAGATCTGAGGGGCTCTGCCCTTCTCAGATACTTATTCCAAGTTCTCTGGGTCAAGCAGGAGGTCACTCCTGACCAATGGGAGCAGGGCAACTCCCCAAGTATATTACCACATCCTGTAGAGTGTGGCATTATTTTGTCCCAGAGTGCACCAAATCTTCCAAATTCATAATGGCTGTTTTTCCAGCAGGGAGGTAAGAGCTGGCTAAACACACCCCTAGGATGGCTACTTTCCATAGACTCTCCCCCTTGCATCTGCTCATACCTTCCTTAAGCCTAGCATCTGGCTGAGGTGAAAAGTTTAGAGTTGTAAATGACACTGGTTTCTTCCCTCCTCTTTGAAGATCATGGTTTACGACTCCTCCCCCTGCCCTGGCATTACTGTGTAGCAGCACACTGCCCTCCCAGCAGAGCTGGTTAACCCCAGGGGCTCTTTATCACCTCTTCAAGGCAGCCTGGCTAATCCACTTAACTCTGACCAATCAGGACAGACCACTGGAAGGCTGAATCTAGACTTACAAAAAAGAAAGTCATAACTTCTTGTCTGTACATTTTAGGAGAAATTCAACAATATGATATTGTTGGATTTATCACAACCATTCTGGGAAGTCTTTGAATGGAAGTTCTATCATTCTCCTATCAGGAGTTAATAGTTAATAATTTCTTGCCATGTTAACCTATGTGGCATGGGATTTGCAATGGGACAAATGACTTGGGCCATTTTTCCAGCACTAGGGCTAATAAAAACATATTTTATAAGTACTTTGCTTATATCTACAGGACCCCCACTCTATGGGACTACTAAGGGAGACTTTAGGGGCTCTGAATCTGTAGAAATATTGCAGATCCTCCCTCCACAGTGCTCCTAGCATCAAAGTCGAATTTGGGCAGGACTTTACCACAATGCGGGGAGTGAAATGTGAAATTTCACTTAACCCAGGGCATATAAAACTCATTTTATAAGTGTCCACCTTATAAATACCTGACCCCCCACCCCTGGAACACCTAGGGGAGACCCTGGGGGTTCCTAATATGCCAAAACATTGTAGGTTATCCATTTGTAAGTGCCCCAAACACCAAAGTCGAGTTTGGGCACAATTTACTTTTTAAATGCAGTCATGGAACCCAGGGCTGCTTTTAAACTGACCTCAGGCTCCAGCAGTGCACACATGCAAGTGCAGAAAAGGCTGCTGGCCTCCTAACTGACATGCCCTACTATATACTAGGGACTGATAGGCAGTTTCAATCCCCCTGCCCTATTATGTACTAGGGTCTTATAGGGTAGGTCATGCCAATCACAGGGGTACCCCAACCCATAGTGTACCCTAGTGTATGTAGGTGTTTTCACTGTATTCTAAGTGTTTTCAGCATAGCACTGGCCCTGGGCCTGGTTAGGCAGAGCCCAGGGTCAGTCAGAGTCAGCTACCACCAGTACCAGTAAGCAGAAAGTTGGGGAGTGCCCAGGACACAGGGTGACTTTGCAACAGTCATGTTTCTGTAAAGTCTTATTAATTCTTTATGCTGTACAAGTAAGTCTCCTTCTGGCATAGTGTCAATGTCAGGATGTGGTGTGTATGCCGCTAAAACTGGCCATGTTGCTCCGTCTCTTCAGAGCGGACCGAGTCTTACTCTATTTCTTGTATGGGGGAGGGCGCCTTTAAACCAGTAGAGGTGTTCTTCGTAAGTGAGTGGAATTTCAATGTCCTCATATGGACTGTACTCATTTGGTATTTCATCTTCTACATAGTAGTGAAATGTTCTAGTTTGTGCATTCACCTGCGGGAATTTAATCCATTGATAGAATACCTCTGTTCTATATGATTTGTGTGCCTCAATCACGAAAGTCACTTGCCCCCCCCCCCTAATTGTAACACCATATGCTACTAATTTTAGGGTGACGGGATTTTTAACATTATCTGCAATATATATTGCATCGGCATCGTCTTCTTCGGCTGAGAAGTTTAGTGCATTCCCTTCATCGACGTCTCTCTGTTCAGTCATTATTTTTAGAAAGGAGAGCTTTTCAAGGGAACTGAGATAAGGTGTTATGCACAATTAAGAACACTGTATCCTTCAAGCTTGATTAAACCAACAGCTGATACATAGGAATTTTCCTATCAGCTGCGGCGGATTTGTTTCCTCCCACTTCAGACGTCTCTGGGGAAAATGTGAGTAGGGGTCTCTGAGAAAAGCACGACTGAACTACTCAGATTTGACTGTTAAATAAGTGCCATTACCAACGTTGGTGGCGCCATGTCGTGTAGTTCCTATAAGACCTATATAGGATCTGCGCGTTTAGACAACATACACTGCGGGACTGGTGTCCAGACTGATTCCAAACACCCCCACCGGGTATATTGGCCTGTGTACCAGCTAGCTCGCAATGCCACTATAACCTCCTCTTACCAAGGAGGGAATAGTTCTTGGCAACTATCGAACATGACAACCCTGATCCCTCAGGACCGTGGAAACAGTAACTTACTTTTCACTCAGTCACTCGTGCTCACTTGTTCTCAGAGAGATACACAGAATAAACGGAACACATGCACTCGTATGATTGGTGAGCATGCCCTGATAGAAATGAATCTAATGTGTCGCTCCATGCAAGGAACTCGGCATATAAAACGATGTTGCGATGGAGCATCTGTTTTGTGTGCACAAGAAACTTGCGCGTGTCAAGGAAACATCACTGTGTGTTGGAAAATGAAACCCAGTGTACAGGACAGCAAAATAAAGTCTAAATGTTTGTGGTGATATCGGGGAAATCAACAGTAAAAACTGGCCTGCCGTACATAAAACAGGGCCACAAACATCCCAAAACTGCCCCACACCCTAATCTATCACACCAGCTCTTCTGGCAGCTGCGAGGTTGCCGTATAGGCCAGTCCGACCCTTCACACAAGATGACATACACTGCTGACTTGTATGCATTGCTGTGCACAGCAGCTCTCAGGATTACATGTGATGTGCATACAGGTGGGAAACAAACAGGGTACCTCTCAAAAGTGAACACGTAGGCAGGAAGGCAAATACTGCACATGAAAACGGACTGCACCTGACATTTCTCAAATGCATGTATGTACCTGGTGAAAAGTAGTGCATTTCTCTAAACTTCCTGGCTGTAAGTATACACAGGAAGGTTATACAGGACATGGGGTGTAATATAACGCAGATAGGGAGCGCTGAGAAAGAAAGTCCGAGACAGGTGGTAGAGAAGTGATAAAGAAAACTATGAGAAGAATGTGCAGGGGCGGCTCCCCGGTTAATGCGGAGGAGTGTCCCCCCACTAAGAAAATGCCCCCATGGATGGAAAAATAAAATAGTAATACATTACCATTTTATTTTACAAAACCTCGTCCCGAGCCAGCAGAAAGAAGAGAATGGGCTGGGCACTTTAAGTTTAAAGTGCGCATGTCTCTTTGGCCGGCCGCCTTGCAACGGCCAGTCAGACATGCGCAGCTTAAACCTCTCTAACCCAGCTGTCCTAGACAGCTGGGTTAGAGACAGCAAAGGGCTCCACTGTCCTCGTGAGTGCCGATGGAGACCGCTCCCTCCAGTCCTGGCACTGCTTTCATGCTGCATGAAAGCAGTGCCAGGATTGGTTATTGCAGTTTGCTGGTCCCGTTTTGGAGCTTACTTGCCTGCCTGGAGAAGACCCAAGCGAGTAGGACGTCGCGCCAGGATTGAAGGTAAGTGTAATAATTTTTAAATTTATTTATAACTTTTATTTTTTTCCGTCCTGCCTCACCTGTCGTGGTAGTTCCTATAAGACCTATATAGGATCTGCGGGCTTAGACAACATACACTGCGGGACTGGTGTCCAGACTGATTCCAGACACCCCCACGGGTATGTTGGCCTGTGTACCAGCTAGCTCGCAATGCTACTATAACCTCCTCTTACCAAGGAGGGAATAGTTATTGGCAACTATCGAACATGACAACCCTGATCCCTCAGGACCGTGGAAACAGTAACTTACTTTTCACTCAGTCACTCGTGCTCACTTGTCTCAGAGAGATACAAAGAATAAACGGTTGGGACGTTTTCAATAAGTATTTATTGAACAGTCGTTATTCTAGCGTAAAATAAATGCACTGAAATCACCAGTAGACAGTAGCATATATAAATGAGTAGTAGCACTAAGAAAGAAAACAGATGGTAGGTTTCTACCATTTTGCTAAAACCATAAATATAGGCAAGTATATAAAATACATGGCAATAAAATGCATACTCCTACGATGCACCCTAACTAGATGTACCTAAGTGTACCTAGCATGTGAGTAGGTGTAAAGCCAAGGATCCCTCTAGGACAAAGCCAACCCCTGCTGTGAGACTGAGGGACCCCGTTCTGGTCTCGAGCTGAACACCCCGCGAGGGATGTCAGACCACTGCGAGCTGGAGTATCTGCATGCAGGAACCTCAGCGTCTAGCGTCAGTGTGTCGGCATGGAAGTCGTTATCTCCTCTTCATCTCAGCAAGATGTGGTGTTTATATACCCTAAGGTATCCCCAGGGGTTCTACCTTGCTGTGCCAGTGTCGGACTTAGTATGATGTCGGGAATTAACTTTATACACAGTTATTATGCAGGAGATGATGGTACTGCTGTGATTCCAAGAAACTAAGAATCCTCATGCATAATTTATGAGGCCAGTGTCCAGGGAAAAACCCTACGTACTTATGTGTAGTATTGTAACTGGGTAAAAGGTCAGTTCTCCAAATCCGTTATGTATGTAGTATAGGAGAGAATGTAGGTGAAGGGTTATGATGATACCTAGACTTATATGAAATATAACACACCACCCTCCTTACATGCCAGCCGCCACTGCCTGTCAGTCTTCCACTGTCTTCCACTGAGTGCCTCCATCATCTTCAGGACCCACTGTGGCACTTACAAGCTAGTAGCCAGCTCACCACACTAGCTGGCAAGAATAATTCACCATTTTAGAAGTGTCAATGCAACATGTGTAGTAGCTACATCACCAGGGTTTGGTACTCAAAATATTGCTGCCTGAATATCTTCTGACAAGAATATTGTATCCTAAATATTGTTTATAAAACTATTTCACATATGCAGTTAATAATAAAAAATCTACAGCCAATTGAATAATATGTTTTAAAGGTTTTTAGGCCACAATATTTATGTCAGACAATATTTTTGTTAATGATATTCAGACACACAGCTATCTCCAGCTTTGAAAACGAAATGTACATAAAGAAAAAGGCCAGAATATAAACCTGCTCAGTTATTCATTCAAGGGGGCAGATTTACAAGCCCCTTGCCCTGCCAGTGCGTCACTTTTTGTGACACACCGGCAGCGCATTTTTCTGCCCCATATTTACAAGGACAGGAAAAGCCACCCTGAGTTTATTATCATAAAAAAATGTTTTTCGGCGCCCTTTCCCCTGCTTTGTGTTTTAATATCACTGCAAAAAAGATAAGCCAACTAAAGCGGGTATTAGAGAACATACGCCACAGGTATTTTATACTAATGTAAATGATATAATTTAATAGCAAAATGTGCCATATACATTCATCAAAGGAAGCATTCTAGAAAAGTTTAATTTGCCTAAGCACCACAGTTCTGGAAATATTTGCCAATTTCAAACTGCATTTTGCATTCGGTAAGTGTGATCTGTTAGTTTTGCCAAGTCTGGCTTTAACTCAACCGTGTTGCATTGTTGGACTTGTAGTTTTGGCTTCCCTTGGTAGGCCCACCCCTCCTAGCCCAAATGGGAGCAGTGCTGCAGTACGCTAAAACATTGGAACTGAATGCAAGCTGTCCACGGCATGTGTCCGCTGGGCTTCAGTTTCCATTCCAGGAGGGGAGCCAGCCAAACTCGGGGTCTGACAAGTCGTCTGCAGCAGCTTACGATGAGCTGCGAGGCTGGATAGGAAATTCCTGAAAAGGCTTTGGCAAAAACTGAGCGTGCAGCCATTTTTAGGTCTCGCGTGGCGTTGCAGCGCAAAAGCGCTGCTCGCCTCGCCGAGATTTATTGTGAATGAGGAGTTTCAGTAGAGGGCTTGAAGCCCTGCCCCTCATTTCCATTGGCTGGCGTCACCGTTTATGCTAAACGGTGGCCTGCCATTGGAAATGAGGGTTTTTGGTTGACGCCCTTTGGCCTCCGAGCCGGACTGGCTTGCCTGCTTTGCTGCTGTCGCAAAGCACTTTCTTATCTTTATGGGGCCATGTGTTTCTAATTAGAAACACATGGCCCCATAAAGACAAGAGATCCCCATGCTCCGGCTGCAGCGCGGTCCTCTTTCACTTTCGGGACCGCGCTTGTTCCAGAGGCGTAATATCATGCTGATATTTTTTCCAAAGAGCGAACAGGTAAAGCCGTGCTCATTTACATCTACATTAGTCCGTTATTCGGCTGCCCATATTTTAATTTTTAGTTAGGAAATAAAAGCATTTTTATTTCACTATAGTAGCAAACCAGCTACAAAAAAGCAACACAACCAGGCGTCTATTTATACTTGTCAACTTCCGCAATCGTAATACGATGTATGTTAACTCGGTTCTTTTTTTATTTTTGGCAAATGCATTGCAGCTTTTATGCACTTGGCTCGTTATCCTTACAAAAGAGCACGTCCCTAAAGAGCGCGCCAGCATCTGACTTTTACGTCACGCTTGACGCGGTGCCCTCTAAAAGGAGAGTACTGTGGCTTTAAGGCAGGGAGTGTCTAGGGTTCCGACATAACATAAGCGTTGGCTCGGGAACTGTACAGATTCAAAACAAACACTGACCCTCAGCTGATAAATATCTAAATTCGATTTCTAAATACTGTTTCCAATACGGCAATACCTAGCGCACAATATTTCACACACGCAATTGGAATTATTTGGTCTATTCTAGTATGCATCGATTAATTAAATATGAACTAATGGCTGTGAGCGTGAGCAATAGGAAAACGTGAACGTTAAATCGGTCGTCCGTTTAATATAAATCTGGTTTATTAGTCTGACTCCGCACAGCCCTTTTAAAGGCTTCTTAAAACACAATTTGTTTCAGAGACATCTATATTCTGTTTAGTATCTTCTTCCGGGCGTGGTTCTTTTTCAAAAATTAAAATACTTATATTTTTTAACTTACGCTATCTCCTATGGCCTGGCGGGGCAAAGAAATTAAACCTATTTTATTATTGTAGCCGACAGGGTCTATTTTCGCAGATTCAGCTGAAACGCGTGTGTGTAATAAAACCCCGTGCTACTGTGATATCCTTTCAGGGGCACGGAATATTCGTAGATTTACGGCAAGGTAGAATTAAAAAAATATATTTGTAAACAGCCCATCAACAAAGTGTGAAAATTAAGATAGTGCCGCGCTTGGCTAACGCTGGAAAGACACGTCTATTTTATGCACGAATAAATGTGCAAATTCCCGCTGTCGCTGCACCACTGCCTTTTTTCCGTTTTTGCTCCAAAGGCCTTAATATTGCTAACGTAAAGAACATAAACCAACATTTCTCACATTAAGTACGAGGAATAAAAGCGGTCTAAACTAAACAGCACGAAAAATAATCTTTTAATTGCTGCCTTGTTTGCAAGAGGTAGGTACGTTTATTCTCACAATTTCATTTACACGGCTGCCTTTGACGAGCTCCTACGCGCGCGCTGTCGTCCGTTTCCTACCGTACCTTGGGCCTTTTTGCCTGTTAAACAGGTCGTTTGCGACGCTAGTCTTATTTTTGTGTCAACGGAGCCGGCAGCTATCTCTGCACGCCGTGTGCATAGCTGTGCCCGAATCAGTAGCGCACACGGTCGGGTGAAAGTGGCTGCCGGACAGAAGGGGGTGCGTGAACCCCCTCACTTGGAGAGAGTTGTGGTAGAGAGTCGTTGCCTTCTGCTGGCCCCCGGGAGAGCGGTGGTGGGGAGGGATGGTACTTGCACTGCACTATGTTTGTGCACAGTGATTGGCATTACACAGGGGAGATAGTACGGAGAGGTGTGCTCTTTTGTGGTGGTTGATGGTGTGAGTTCTCTTGTTTTGGTCGATTGCACGGGGGTAGTGCGTTAAGGGAAGTTTAGCTGAAGATGGTTGTAGTGAATTGCGGTTGGTGGTGGCCGTGGTCCTGTTTTGATAGATTGGCGCTGAGCGCAGATAGGGAGATAACATGGTGTGGTCCTGGAAGCGTTGGTGGATACCAGGTGCAGTTGATGATGGTTGCAGTAAACTGTGGTGGATGACGTGGCTAGGTCGGTCATGAGAGACAGGCATTGGGTTGATCTGTTTTGGAGGATGTTGGATGACGGTGGATAGAGTTGTGGTGGAGAGAAGGTGCCATGTTGCAGGATCTGATGAAAGGTTGTGATGGAGCGAGGGAGCGCGGGTGGATTTCTCCTGCTTGATAGACAGGTGTCGCATAGTGTAAGGAGAGGGGTGGTTTCTCTGTGTGGGACGCAGAGGCTGATGGTGGAGAGGCTCACCTTTTTTGGAGAAATGTGGCCGAGGGCAGAGACCAAAAGATAAGTTGTGGTCGGTGGAGCGTGCTGGATTGTGCTGGTAATGGGCGATAACATGGATGTTGTGGGTAGTGGTGTGGACAGTGGTGGTGGAAGCAAAGAGGTGGTGGGTCCCTAAATGTTTAGTGGGAGAAGATTTGATGAGCCCGAGAGGATTCCATGTGCGTCTTGTTCGTGGACAGTACATGGGGGTGGGGAATCAGGGTGGTAGCTTGTTCTATTTGTTACTGTTAGGGTAGAGAGAAAGGATTGTTTGTTGCTCTGGAGAGGTGGTGGGAGAGAATCGACGTTGAATTCCCATGTGTTGATTGGTGGTGGCTAGAGATGTGGGAGGGGAAAGGAGGACAGGTAGGTGGTACACCTGGTATGGTTGATGCTTGTAGAGGTTACAAAGTATGAGCAGAGCGCTGTTGGATAGATGTTGGGGAGGCAGGTCACAGTGGGTACCCTGTGTTTTTTTTCTTTTCTTTTTCTAGTAATAACTAGCTGCGGGCAATGGGAGTGGTTACATACACTATGCTGATTTAAAGGGCTAAGATTGGAAATAATGTGGTTAGTTTCCTCCATTAGTTGACTGGTGTTATGTGGGCAGATATATTCGTGGATTCTCCCTGTTGGTAGTGGCAGCGGCAGGGAGCGATTAAAGTGAGTTGAGTTCCTTTGCCTATGTTGAGTGTGGCTGGGAGATGTTGTCCCCTCTGCTACATGGCCATGATTGGTAGTGAGTGGTGATGGCAAGTCCCTTGTGCTGCTTGTCAATAGTGAACAGTGGAAGACTTTGTGGCCTGCGAGCTGGATAATTGTGGTTGGTGGTGGGAAGAAATGGTTGTTGTTTAATTAGCCAGTCACAGTGTCTTCTCCTCTGTTTAGTGGTAGTGGTGTTTTCCCGTATGTGGGTGGCAGTGGGCGGGCGCTGCAAGCGTGTAATGCTTTGTTGATGGTGTGGTTAGCAGTGAAGTTCACATTGTTGGTCGGATGTAGTTAGCAGTGGACTCCTGTTTGGCAGAATTAGACAACGTGTCCCCCTGTGTCAGTTGAGAGCTGTGGATAGAAAGGGTGGTGGTTACTGTCCCTCCATGTTAAAGAACAGTAGATGTTTCAGCACCCAGGCTAATGTGCTGCATAGCTAAATACATATAAGGTTCCAAAGGCTTGACCGATTGCATTGCAAATGCTTGTTCTTAATGTGATGGTCGCTTGCCTCGTGCAGACAAACAAACTTTCCCTTTCGCCAGAAGTTATAAGGAATTGTAATTAGCTTTTGTGATTATTTAAATAAACATTTACCCCGCATCCAAGACCTTCCAGGGCAGGACGCCATCTGCTCATAGGGAAAAGACGGTTATGCAGCAGGCTGGCACCTCATAAAGGCAGGCAGGGCTGTGATCTAGTCAGTCACGCTAGGCCAGTTCCTCAGAAAGACTGTCAGCCTTGGGGCAGAGGCTTGACTTTGAAAGGCTGGCAGGGCCTTGAAGAAGTAAGTCACAGGTCCGTGGCATTGAAAAGGCAGAAGATTCTGGAAGGAGTCAGTTAATCAGAGGAGAGCAGGTCGCGGTTCATTTATATTTGCTTAGAAAATCCCCCTGGTTTGAGTCTCAGCGTCGGTTCTCTTTGTGGTAACAAAAAAGTAGATCGGAACTAATACAATGAAATAAACAATAGTGTGCAGATTGGAATCAATTCAATTAAATAAATAATGTGAATTGCAAGGGAATCACAATGAAAAACGACAGATATTTATGAGCGTGTTTGCAAGTAAGCGACCTGAGAGGGCTTGGTGTAACTTATAGAGCTGCCGACTTTGGGACTCGGGAACCAGTTCGAGTCTTGGCTTGAGCTCTCCCATGTGTACAAAAAAATGTGGATCGCAACTAATAAAATTAAATAAATAATGGCTTGCAGATTTGAATCAATAAAGTTACGTAATGCAAATTGTAACTAAATTAAAAATGACGCTGGTTAGGAAGAAATTCCCAATGCCCGCATTAAAGAACAGACGGGCAGGAAATAAAAGAAGGAGTCCCCTAAGGAACATATACATATTATTATTATTATTAAGCATTTATATAGCGCATAGCTACCCTCAGGCATCCCAGCGCTAGCAATCAGGCAGACGACCAGTAGGAATTTATGGGGCTGTTTGTGGGAAGAGCCAGGTAATTAAATTGTAGTTGGCCGGTGCTCCTGAAGGAAAAATGGAAGTGAGGTATCGGGAGCACCAACCAATGAGGAGCCAGCAAATAAGACTGATGCAGGATTCAACCAACTGTATGCAGCAGGCGGGATTACACTACCTACGGTGATTACATGAGGTCTTGCAGACAGCGCTGATTTTATAGTCCTGATTTAGCAGTGAGAGGGGCCTATAAGAATCACAGCGTGAAGAAGGTTTGCATGGTTTAAGGATCAAAGTTATGACAGCCTCTCGCATCGTAGGGGGAGCGATCTGTTCGCTAGAGATTCTGCATAAACCTCCAGTAGTTGAGGGACTAGCAATGGCTTGAGTGCCTTAAAAAAGACGCCAGATAGCCTGTCAGTACCAGGAGCACGGGCTCCGCTGTGGTCATCGATTGCTTGAGAGATCTCCTCGACCGTGATAGGAGACGCCAAGAATGCGTCATCGGGGGGGGGGGGAGCGGGTGGTATAGAGATGGATGTAATATGAGAGAAAGGTGGTGATGATTAAGGTTAGTGCTCAATGTGCCGTCTTCCATCTGGACCTGTGTGATAAAGGAAGACTGATATTTAAGACGCAACAGTCTGGGCAGTGTACACCCGGTCTTTCACCCTCTCCATAGACCCGTGACCGTGCATATTTGCCAAGGTAATTGGCCTCACGAGCAGCGAGTTCCTGGAACTCTGTAACAAGTTTCACCCTTTGATGTAATGGAGGCAGGGGATTTCCCAGCAAAACCCGTGTGTCAAGGTCCTCCAATTCCCTCTCCACAACCTCAAGATCTCGACGGATGGAGCGGAGAACCCCAAACTGTTTAGCGATACAAGTCCCCCGAATCCACACGTTAAACGCTTCCCAGAGCATGGCATAACTGGACACCGAACCAGTGTTCAGCTGAAAAAATTCCACTATGGCGTCCCTGACCTCACTTCTAAATACGCTGTCATGCAAAGCTTCAGCCGGGAAGCGCCAGGTCACACAGGTTTTCATGGCGTTGGGAAAGGAGAGGGTCAAAAGTACCAGTGAATGATCCGAAAGAGTGCGGGGAAGATGATCAATGGTGAGGGTAGCCAATGCAAGGTTGGAGGTGAGATACCAATGATCTATATGGGACCATGTCCCATGCAGGGACGAATAAAAGGAAAAATCTTTACTTAGGGGATTGCAGGTGTGCCACACATCCACCAGAAGAAAGGATCGCAGCAAAGTAGTTAGTGCCTGCACAGAGTGGGGTTTGGTGATCAGTCCAGTGCCAGTTGTGTCCTGAGTCGGATTCAATGTGAGGTTAAAGTTCCCACCCATTAAAATGGTGTCAATGTCCAATTGGGAAATGTGCATAGCTATACTAAGGAAAAAGTCTGGCACGTCTATATTAGGAGCATAAATGTTCACTAAGAGTATAGCCTCCATCCCCAGGGTACCGGCCACTAACAGATAGTGGCCCTCGGGGTCCGCAACTACTTAATGTGCTTGAAATGTTATTGCTCTGTGAATGAGAATACATACCCCCCTTGAGTAGGAACTATAGGGCCACATGCATCAAGGAAAAAACCGGTCGCAAACGGGCAGATTCTCAGAATCTGCCCCTTTGCGACAAGTATTTTTGCCTTTGGGGCATGTGTGTGCGCAACATGTGTTCACATATCAATTTCAGGGGTGCAACAGGGTGTCCTTTTGGCACCGTTGCACCTTGAAATTGCATGCGCAATTTGCGAGTACCTATTGGGTACTCGCAAATTGCGCATTTCAATTTCTATTGATTCCTATGGGCCTCTAGGCCCATAGGAATGAATGGGCAGCAATTCCTTAATTGCGACACGCAATTTGCGAGTCGCAATTAAGAAATGTTTAGGAATCGCTATTTTTTTAGGGATTCCTACATGCATAGGCATTTGCGATTCCTTATTAGCGAATCCTTATTTTTCGCTAATTAGGAATCGCAAATGACATTTTTGATGCATGTGCCAGATAGTTCGCAAAGAAACGATTGTCGCCCCAATTAGATGCAAACTGATTGAGAGATTTCAGGGCGTAGTAAGTTTCCTGCAAAAACGCCACTTGGACACCATGCCGGCCAAGGTAGGATAGTATCTGTCGCCCTTTTCGGGGGCTGGACAGTACTCGCACATTCCATGATATACATTTCAACCCTCCTGCCTCAGGACTTCTAGCTGGTGGTGCCATTAAAATTGTGGATACATGCATGTGCGCAGAACAGAGCACAGAAGGGCCACAAGATGGCCTTTAGCATAATCAATGCCCTGTGTAAAACCGTCATCAAGCATATAACATGTAACCATCCATTACCCCCAACCCCCCACCCACATCAGATAACAGCCCAACCAGTATCCGGTGAATCCCAACATTTCCCCATCAACAGTAGGAGATCTCCTTGGAGGGAGGCAACACTCAAATTCAAAAATACTTTATTTAGACATGAAGTCTGTCAAAGTGCCTAAAATTACAAATAAAATCGAAATAGTAGCTGTTATCACAAATTTTTCCTAAGTTTCCATAATTTAACAAGCAATTCATGATTAATCCACAGTATTCCTCACTGGTAAAAAAAAATGGTTAAAATACAATTCAATAGACGACTAACAACTTAATAAAAATAGCTATGATAAAAGAGAGAAGCAGTACTATTTGTCTGTTTAAAGCTGATTAATTTTTAAGACTACTGGTATTCAGAAATACCCCCCTTCTTCATTTTGGAGTTCTGAAGTTCTTTTTAGTTTCTTCTCTGCGCACCCTAAAAATGTTACCAGTTTTGTAATCACTTGCGGCTGCTCATTACCAGTTTTGTAATTACTTGCGGCTGCTCATGAGCGCAGAACAGAGCACAGAAGGGCCACAAGATGGCCTTTAGCATAATCAATGCCCTGTGTAAAACCGTCATGAAGCATATAACATGTTACCATCCATTACCCCCAACCTCTCACCCACATCAGATAACAACCCAACCAGTATCCGGTGAATCCCAACATTTCCCCATCAACAGTAGGAGATCTCCTTGGAGGGAGGCATCACTCAAAGGAGACCACTGGCAGCACTCATAAATCCGTATTTGTAAAGCGCGAACTACTCACCCTTACGGGTCTCAAGGCGCTGGGGGCCGTCGTGGAAATTAAGTGAGCTATTGCCCAGAGTCACATGGTGCTGAGCTGAGCTGCCGCCGGGGCCGGGGATCGAACCGTGAGCCCTGTGCTCCGAAGTCAGCTGCCCTGGCCGCTGCACCACACCTCTCCACTCATGGGTTTGATGCAAGAATATATTGCCTAATGTAGCGAAATGGCTAACATAAAAAGGGAAAGAAAAATAATATAGTGCATGACCAAGTCTTATATAGCTAGAGAGTCTGAGTAACAACCACCGATCCGTTTGTTTGTAGAAAGGGGGTAATCCGTCAAGAATTTTGAGAAGCAAAGAACAGCATGGTAGTACAATGCATAAATGATCGCTTCATGGCTCAGGATTCACGGGTCCGCGGAGACAAAACGTGGAGAGCCAGTCATTCCACCACCAGTGGGGGAAGCAGCGCCCGGTCGATGCTGTTTCCAGAAATTGGTCGCTTCAGTAGGCGAGTCAAAAACATGAATTTTACCATTCAGATGGATCCTCAATCGCGTCGGGTAAAGTATTGCATTGCGGACGCCTGCTTTCTGTAATGTTTGTTTTATATCCAGAAATTTTTGGCCAGCCTCTTGAACCAAGGGGATAAGGTCGGGATAGAAGGCGAGCACTATGTCTTGATATTGAATGGATTCTCTATCCCAGGCCAGGCGAAGGGCGACATCACGATAATGGTAGTTGAGGAGCCAAGCGATGATCAAACGTGGGGGAGCCCCAGGAGCAGACCTAGGGGCTAACGAGCTATGAGCACGCTCCACTGCAAATGTAGGTGAGAAAGCGTCGCTCCCAAACAGCTCTTTCAGCAGGCGTTCCACGTACTCACTCATGGAGCCTGTATTGGTGGATTCCGCCACTCCGGCTATGCGAATATTATTCCAGCGCGACCGCGGCTCCAAATCCTCAGCCTTGGCGGCGACCATTTTGAGGAGTCGCTCTGTGCACTCCAACCGTTTGGCAAGCACGGGTTGTGTATCCTCTAGCTCTGATATTCGGTGCTCAGCCGCCTTAATGCGTGTCCCATGTTGGTCTATGTACCCCCGCATATCCTCAAATTGAGTAGCCAGGGTATCAAAACGTGCATTGATGGCATTTAAATCCAGCTCGAAGCTCTGCCATAATGGCCGCAGCCCCATCTGGTGGGGAGGGCTCCGATGCTAAAAGATGTTTTTCCCGCGACTGGAGACACGCGGAGGTGGTGGTGTTCCACAAACCGGGCCGACCCCCTGACCTACACGCCTCATATCGCCCTATCTCGTTGCTGAACGTGGAGGCAAAAATCTTGGCCAATCGCCTTCGGTCCTATATCGCCACCCTGGTACATCCGGATCAGGCTGGATTTATGCCCCAAAGAGCGACTCGTCACAATATTCGTAGAGCACATGTTGCTATCGCAGCTGTTCAGGAGTCGGGTGAACAAGCAGCATTGTTATTGGCAGACACGGATAGGGCATTCGATTTCCTTAGCTGGGTGTATTTATTTGCGCTGTTGCGCCGTCTGAATCTTGGCCCACGTTTCCTGTCCTACCTGACCTTGCTCTACACTGACCTAACTGCTTCAGTGCGCATTGCGGGTTCTACGTCCTCCACATGTTTCACTTCCTCCACATTTTCTATTGGGCGGGGCACCAGGCAGGGCTGCCCCCTGTCACCATATTTGTTTGCTTTGGCTATGGTACCCCTGGCTGCTTGGGTGCGAATGGATGCACAGGTGACAGGGTTTGAATGGGCGCATGGATTGTCGGACCGTATTGCGCTGTACGCAGACGACGTGCTATTCTTTCTTACTAATGTTAATAGGACAGGGCCCTGGCTGCTCCGTATTATGCGCATCTTCAGGGAGTCGTCGGGATTATATATGAACCCCCGAAAGTCCATTCTGTGGGTCCTGGGGGATACCGCGGACCTGGGCTCCTGGGCTTCAACGATTCAGGTGGCCACCGGGAGCATGAAGTATTTGGGGGTATTCTTGTCAGACTCGCCTGGTGTGTCTTGGGGCAGAAACCTTGCCCCAGTATGGGAACGTGTCCGGGAGGATTTTAAGACCTGGTCCCATATGCCCTTTTCTATTTATGGTAGATCGGCCATTTTTAAGATGGTCTCGCTCCCCCGTTTACTATATCACTTGCAGAATCACCCTTATCCGATTCCTCCCAGGTGGTTCCGGCAGGTTAATGCGGCCTTGGGGCAGTTTTTAAGGGCAGGAGGGGTAGCTAGAGTTGCGCTCCATACGTGCTTCCGGTCTACGTACTGCGGGGGGCTGGCGACATCCGACATCCAGTCATATTATATGGCCTCGCATCTGCTGGTGTTAAATGAGTGGTGGTACGGGGATAGGGCAGACCCTGCTTATGCAGTTGAGTGGCGGTGTATGGGGGATTTTACTTTGCATACTATATTGTATTCGGCACCGCTACGCAACTCCTTGCCGTCCGCTATGAGGGTCATATTCCAGATATGGAGGCAGGCTCTTCGGAAGATGGGGTGGTGGAATAGGCTGACAAGGGAGACCCCCCTCTGGAATAATGGGCGACTGCCACAATTGGCTACTCTGTCTGGGTTTTGTGGCTTGGACAGTATTGGCATTTCTACTCTGGGGGATGTAATGCGGGTACCAGCTCTGAAGTCCTTTCAGGATCTCCAGCGGGACTTTCAGATGCCAAAAACCCAATTTTATAGATATCTTCAGTTCCGGAATGCTATCTCCCCTAGTTTGGAGGGGTTAGAGTCACTTGCCGAGTTTAGCCCAATTGAGGCGAAGGTATTTATGGGGGATCTCCAGGACCTAGGATATCCAAAATGTATCAATCCCTAGTTACACATAGCTCCTCTACACTTCAGAAGCTTAGAGAGACCTGGGAAGGTGATGTAGGCCCACTGGAAGAGGAGGACTGGACTGAGGCACTGGCCTCTCCGCGGGGGCTGCAATAGCGGTGCGCCTGCGTCTTATCCAGTTCAAATACCTTCACCGGGTATATTTCACTAGGGTTAGATTGTGGAGGGCGGGATTGGTGGCCTCCCCTGTGTGCCTTAGGTGCGAACGGGAGGAGGGAACTCTGATGAATACGATCTGGCATTGCTCTGCTCTGGCTCGAATTTGGAGGGGTGTCATGGCTTGCCTCTCGGAAGTATTGGGTTGGGATCTTCCCCGCTCACCGAAGCTGGTACTCTTACATATTATGGAAGGGGTGGGGGGCAATATATACAAACATCATCTTATGGTACTGGGATTTACCCTGGCCAAGAGAGACATTGCTAAGTCATGGCAGGCGCCGACAGCGCCCTCCTTGACTGCGTGGAAGAATGGCTTGGACTTTTGCATGGGTTTGGAGATCCCAATTTTTACAGCAAGGGGGTGACCGCAAAAGCATTTTAAAATTTGGAAGCGATGGGCGGACTATCGTGGCCTATATTTGGAACCAGTTTCTCTGGCAGGGCTATCTGAGTTAGCTTAAGTTCCTACTTGGTGCGAGGTACAGTTCTAGGTGCAATAATGTGCTACATCTCTTTTGGTGGGTGCCTTTACTGGTGTGCTGTTCTTGGGAAGACTTTATTGTGACGGAGGGGGATTGTTTTGTTATGTTTTTTTTTCTTTTGTTGTTTTCTTTCATTTGGATTGCTTTCCATTTCTCCTTGATATTGTTATTGTAAAAGTCAAATTCATGCTGATGTAAGTTTATTATGCAGATGTTTCTGGGGTACAGAGCTCTGCTTCATATGTGCTGTTTGACAAATACATTTTGTTAAAATAAAAAATAAAAAGATGTTTTTGTTCTGAAAAAGCACACATTTCCATAGTAGTCCCTAGCACTACGCCTCTGAAACTACTTTGTGTGTTGATGTGCTCTCTGTAAAAGGGCAGAATGATGTCATTCACATTGATATTAGCAAATCGCTGGCCTATTGTTCCATGATGCATGGTGTAGTGGGCAGAATAAATGTGAATGCCAAAATAACAGATCAATTGGATAAAGTGGGCTGGCAGAAAGCCCATATAAGTACATATAATTTTCGTAAAAGGTCAAAAGGTCTCTGCTAACGCCAGACCTATCACAAACATTGACAAATCCAATAGGTCTGGTGCTGACCATCAGCCTTTTGGCCTCTCAATTCTTGTTTTGTGTTGTCAAAGTTTTTGTAAAACTTTATTGTTGGGGGAGCTGCCAGGCACTCACCATTATAAAATAAAACATTAGCTAAAAGCAAAACATTTTTTTTTATTTCAAAAAGCACACCTTGCCATAGTAGTCCCTGGAACAAAGGGAACTACGTTGTGTGCTAATGTACTCCATGTGAAACAGCAAGACTGAAGTTAGCAAAAGGCTGAAATGGGCTGACTCACGGCCCATGCTGTAATCGTTGGGGAGCAGAAGAAAAATGTGAATGACACAACAACTGACGAATGGATGAAGAATGATGGCTGAAAGACCACTACAAGTATGTATTATGTACATATAATTTTCCTAAAATGAAAAGGTCTTGCCTTATGCCAGACATAACAAGCACTAGCAAAGCCAATATGTCTCACCTATGTGAGAGCCATTGCTTTCTGTCTTTTAGCTATGTTGTACAGTAGCATGGCTGCTTTTCAGTATGGCTAAAAGTTAGTGGCCTGGTATAGAGGAGAGTAGAGTGGTGTGATGTGGAATGGCATGGGGTAGAGAGGTGTAGAATAAAGTGGAGTGGCGTAGGGTAGTACCCCTGCGCGTCGGAAGGTGGCGTCGTGCGGCTCCGCGTCCGTCGTAGGCGTCGTGATCGCCGGGATGACGTCGCGGCAGCTACTTAGACGCCGCATTCGCACGCTGACGTCAGTTCTGTACACGACTTTCCGCGCAAGGAACGCAGAGCCATGCAAGATACTGACCACTGGTGCATTGAAACTAGGGCCCTGAAAGGGATGACCTTAACCCTAGAAATCAGTTCGCAGAACGGGGAGGATGGGTGGGGCGGTAAGGAATCTATCACTACTAATGTTTCTTACAGATATATCGTTACCGAAGGTAAGTAACTTGTTCATCTGAAAGAAACACGAAGTGATAGATTCCTTACCTTAGAATAGATACCCCAGCAATACCAACCCCGGTGGTGGGTCTGCGAACCAAGATCACACCAGAAAGTCACGGAGAACAGAACTGCCAAAGAAGCCGTCTCTCCGGACTTGGCTGTCAAGGCAATAATGCTTAGTAAAAGTGTACAGTGAGGCCCACGTGGCTGCCTGACAGATGTCTTGCAGGGGGACACCACGTCCCAATGCAGTAGTAGCTGCTGTTGCCCTGGTAGAATGGGCGCGCAGCCCCACCGGAGGCTACTTTTTAGCTAGAGAATAGCAGGCTTTTATACACAAGACAACACAGTGGGAGATAGTCCTCTTGTGTACAGCCCGGCCTTTCTTGGCGCCTACGTAGCCAACAAAGAGCTGGTCATCCACCCGGAACTGTTGTGTGCGGTTGAGGTAAAATGAGATCGCACGTTTTGTGTCCAGACGGTGGAGCCTCTCTTCTTCTCTGGAAGGGTGCGGAGGCGGAAAGAAAGTGGGGAAGGTGATAGTTTGCCCGATATGGAAGGCAGTAACAACCTTTGGCAAAAAGGATGGACGTGTGCGTAGCACAACCTTGTCCGGATGAACAGACAGAAAAGGAGGTTTACATGAAAGAGCCTGGAGCTCACTCACGCGCCTAGCAAAGGTGATGGCAACCAGGAAAGCAGTCTTCAAGGTTAATAAACGAAGAGGACAGTTGTGAAGTGGCTCAAAGGGAGCGCACATCAAATAAGTAAGAACCAGATTCAAGTCCCACTGTGGCATCACAAACGGAATAGGAGGGAAAAGGTGAGTAATGCCTTTGAGAAATCTATTTACAACAGGGGACTTGAAAAGAGAGGGCTGATCAGGTAGCCTGAGAAAGGCTGAAATTGCAGAAAGGTAGCCCTTGATAGTGCCCAGAGCAGAGCCCTGCTGGGCTAAAGAGAGAAGGAACAGTAGGACCTCAGAAAGAGGGGCAGAAAGGGGATCCACAGCCTTTGCTGTGCACCATGCCACAAATTTGTTCCACCTGCAGGCGTATACCGATTTAGTGGAGGGACGCCTGGCTGCCAGAATGACATCACAGACTTCGGGAGGCAAGTGAAATGGAATCAACTGTCGCCGCTCAATCTCCACGCAAGGAGGTGGAGGCTGGACAGGTTCAGGTGGAGGACCGTCCCCTGCTGCTGCGACAGAAGATCCTCCCGAAGAGGCAGTCGGATCGGGGGATCCACGCTCATACTGAGTAGCTCGGGATACCAAACTCTTCGAGCCCAGTCCGGAGCCACAAGAATGACTTGGGCCCGGTCACGTCTGATCTTCTTCAGCACTTTGGGTAGAAGTGGTATAGGCGGAAAGGCGTACAATAGACCGCAACTCCACTCGCGACGAAAAGCGTCGCTGAGCGAGTACCGCCTTGGAAATTCCAACACGCAGAACTGCTGACATTGCGCGTTCTCTTCGGTGGCGAATAGATCTAACCAAGGCTCTCCCCACTGTTGAAAGAGACCTTGCGCCACGTCCGAGTGAAGACGCCATTCGTGATCCATCATGCACCTGCGGCTGAGTTCGTCCGCCCTGGCGTTCAGTGAACCTGCCAGGTGTTGAACCATCAGGGAAATGCCCTGATGTTCCAGCCATGTCCAGAGGTGCAGAGCCTCCTGACATAGGGTCCACGACCCCACCCCGCCCTGTTTGTTGCAGTACCACATGGCGGTGGTGTTGTCTGTGAACACCTGCACTACTCTCCCCTTGACAGAGGGAAGGAATGCTTTGAGTGCAAGTAGGATCGCCCAGAATGTTGATATGGAGCTTGGACTCCGCCGGAGACCAGAGGCCTCTGATCTCCGCCTCTCCCATGTGGCCGCCCCATCCCAGGAGGTACGCGTCCGTCACCACTGGGTGCTCCGGTTGGGGAAGGGAGAGGGATCTGCCGCTGACCCAATGCTGGTTCATGAGCCACCACTGCAACTGTCTTGCAGTGCCCTCCGAGATCTGCACGTAATCGGACAGATTCCCCTGATGCTGCGCCCACTGGAACTTCAGGTCCCACTGCAGAGCCCGCATATGCCATCTGGCATGATTGATCAGCAGGATGCAGGAGGCCATGAGGCCCAACAGCCTCAAGGTCATCCTGACCGAAACCCAGGACAAGGGCTGAAAGATTGGAATCATAGCCCAAATATCCCGGACTCGCTGTTTGGGAGGATAGACCCAAAACTGCGCTGTGTCCAGAACTGCTCCGATGAAGAGGAGCTCCTGAGAGGGAATCAGGTGCGACTTCGGCACGTTGATGGAGAACCCCAGCAAATGCAGGAGGTCGGCCGTAGTCTGGAGGTGGGAGACGACTGCCTGGGGCGAGCCCGCCTTCAACAACCTGTCGTCGAGATAGGGGAAGACTGAAACCCCTGATCTGCGCAGATGAGCTGCGACCACCGCCATCACTTTCGTGAACACCCGAGGGGCGCTGGTAAGGCCGAAGGGAAGCACGGTGAACTGAAAATGCTCGTGGCCTACCGTGAACCGCAGGTAATGCCTGTGGGCCGGCAGGACGGGGAAATGAAAGTAAGCGTCCTGCAAGTCCAACGCTACCATCCAGTCTTGTGGGTCTAGGGCAGACAAGGCCTGAGTAAGTGTGAGCATCTTGAACTTCTCCTTTCGGAGGAAGAGATTGACGTTCCGAAGATCCAAGATAGGACGCAGGCCCTTGCCCTTCTTTGGAATCAGAAAGTAGTGGGAATAACAACCAAACCTACTTCTGGCGTTGGAACGCGCTCTATGGCCCCCTTGGCCAAGAGGGCCACAACTTCCTGCTGGAGAAGTGCCAAGTGATCCCCCGATATGCTGTGGTATTGAGGTGGCATGGCTGGAGGGGTAGTCTCGAAGGGGAGGGAGTAGCACCTGTCCGATGTGATGGTGCGCCAGTGGGGGAGGTGATGGCGAAGCCTTCCACCCACTGGCGTTTGGTGGGCCTGAAAGGTTGGACTAGGAAGGTTTGGAGGCAGTGGTGCTTGGGGTGGTGGTGGTGGTGGACTGACCCGCCCGCTGGCCCCCTGAACCGCCGCGGCGGTTCCCACGTCCGCGACGCGCGTGGACTGTTGCACCGGCCTGTGGCTCTGTTGCGAACGTGGTGGGTTGCCCCTTCCGCGAGCACGAAAGGAGCGAAAGGCAGAAGGCTGAGGAGGCCGTGTGGCCGAAAGGCCCAAGGACTTGGCCGTAGCCCGTGAGATCCTTAAATCTCTCCAAAGCACTGTCTGCCTTGTTGCCAAAGAGGCGAATGCCATCAAAGGGCATGTCCATCAAAGTGTTTTGGACATCCCCCGAGAAGCCAGTTGTTCTCAGGCAGGCGTGGCGGTGGAGCGCCACTGTCGTGGAAATCGCCCTGCCCAGCGAGTCGGTGGTGTCAAGGCCACAACGGATCGTGAACTTGGCTGCATCTCTCCCCTAAGCAATAGCCTGGGAGAGTAGTGTCTGAGCCTCCTCCGGACACTGAGGCAGCACCTGCGCCACCGTATCCCACAGAGAGTGAGAATAACGGCCCAAGAGGCATGCGGTGTTCACCGACCGCAGCCCTAAACTGGCGGAAGAAAAAACCTTCTTCCCAAATTGTTCCCGCCTCTTGGATTCCCTGTCCTGGGGTGCAGTAGGGAATGCGCTTGGGGAAGCGGAGGCTTGGACAACCAAGCTCTCAGGGGTGGGGTGTTGGGAGAGGAAGATGGGGTCGCCCGGGGCCCGGCGATGGCGTCGGGCCACGTTCCTGTCCACAGGAGCCCCTGTGTTGGGACTGGACCAAGAGCCCAAAAGAACGTCCGAAAGTACGTCATTAAAGGGCAGCAGTGGTTCCGCAGAGGTAACTGCTGGCTGAAGCACTTCTGTCAGGAGGTTAGTCCTGACAGCCACAGTAGGTAGCTCGAGGTGGAGAGCCCCGGCTGCCCTACGCAACACCTCAGAAAAAGAAGCACCCTCCTCCGTAGCCACGGTAGGAGGAGACAGCATGCCAAGGTCTGGAGAGGTGTCCAGACCACTGGCATCCCCCAACTCCTCTGACCAGTCTGGGTCATACTCGCATTGAGCAGCGAGAGGGTCCTCCGACCCCTCCCAGTCCTCCCCTTCCTCCTCATGCTGTTGTACAGGCCTAAAAGGAGGAGGATGGAGATAGGGAAACAGATTCCCAAACGGCGTCGGAATCGGCGTCGGTCGACACCGTTCAGGCACCGTCTCCACTTCGGGGCTGAAACCGGGAACGACGTCGTCCGGCGTGCCGGTCGACGCGAAACATGGTGCCGGTGGGGTCGACGTCGGTGGAGGTGTCACGAGGTCAACCGGCATCGACCGGGATCCACGACGGGATCCACGGGAGTCGTGCGGTGCCGAGGCCAGAGCCGACGGTGACGCCGGGGCCGGAGCCGCCGGCGCCAAAGGGCGAGGACTCCCAGTTGGGCCCGTGGGGCCCGAAGGCGCCCCAGAGGGGCCCGATGGCCCAAATAGGCGAGCCATAGTGGCCAGGAATTCCTGCACCTGGGCCGGAGTCACCGATGAACCCGGGAAGGGTGGGTAGGTCACCGGCGACTGCGTAGGCTCCGCCGGAGCAGCGGGGGTGGCACCACCTGCACCCTCAGCCAAGTCGCGCGACTGGCGAGGGGAAGTCGGGGAACGATGACGTTTCTTTGACTTCTTTTGGCGCTTCGCCTTACCTGACCCCGAGTGCGAAGACTTCGATTCGGACGACTTCCGATGGTGGTGGCTCCGCGACTGGTCCCTCGACCTCCGTCTGGACCGGGACTTTCACGGCGCGGAGCCGACTGCCGGGCTTCAAGCAGCTTTCGGGACCGCTCCCGCAAAGACTTCGGAGCCATGGACCGGCAGTCGGGGCACGACTTGGGGTCATGGTCACGCCCCAGGTAGAAGAGACACACGCGGTGTGGGTCCGTCACCGACATCATCCGATGACAGTCCTCGCAAGACTTAAACCCGGGCATCCCTAACTGCACCAGGAGTCGTATCGACTTGAAAAGGTGAGACAAAAAATCTCAAAAAACTCAGTCAAAAAAGACTAGGGGTACCGCTCTCACCGGATCTGCGCTTGCTGGCGCGGAAAAAGAAAGAACTGAAGTGAGCGCGCAAGGGCGGCGTCTAAGTAGCTGCCGTGACGTCATCCCGGCGATCACGATTCCTACGACGGACGCGGAGCCGCACAACACCACCTTCCGACGCGCAGGGGTACTGCTGACGAAAACTTTCCGGATCCAGACTGACGCCTGGGGATATTCTAAGGTAAGGAATCTATCACTACGTGTTTCTTTCAGATATTTAATCTACACACTAAAAGTGACTCAAGTCAATGTTTCCCTTCTTGTTGTTTAATAACAAAATTGTACTTATACTGCAGGCCGATTCATTGCATTTTTTTATATGGAATCTGGACTCACTCGGTACACTACAGACTGAGATGGACACCATGATGATGATGACCACATACTATACTCTCCGCAGTCAGTCAGTAGGATCGGAGATGATTGATGGAATAACTGGGGGCGTTTCATGAAGTGGCATAAAAGGTAAACAAGTCAACAACAACCACAGCAGACCTACATGTCTGTGTAGTGGTGGAGTCGAGTGTAGCGGTATGACTGATAGCGGTGCATTGATTTAGTTACTTAATTTGGAAAATGCTATGTTGCTGTATATGTGTGCTCTGTCTGGCTCAGTCAAAATCTAAGCTAAGTGGAGGTTGGGTGGGTGCCATGGGCCTGCTCTGTCTTGTTGTTGTTGTAGCCTGGTTAATGCTGGAAACAGAGTAGACATGATTTAGCCATGCCGCCTCTGAAAGTGTTCTTGTTGCACCCCTCCTTAATTTATGCATTTTAACTTTACTTTTCTCCTTGATTTTTTATATCCCTTTTGTTTTTCCATCTACACTTACAGGCCGGCCTTTACCCTGTGGTATACTGGGAAAAACAACTCACCCTTACCTTACCAATCCGCATCCGCCAGGCAGGCAGTGGCACCCAAGACTGACGGATGGAGCGTCCATGGAAGGGAGGACCAAGAGAAATACCGAGATGCAACTTCCCAATTTGACCAGGAAAATAACATACAGTAACTTAGTATCATACATCATCTTTTAATTAATTTGATTCATTTTTTCTCTTCAATCATTACGACTGTGTGTTGTTGTTTATTATGTTTGCTCTTAGTCTTTGCTTATATCCCTACAGCTATTTTTTAATTTTCTTTGCTAGCTTTAAAAGGAAGCCCGGTACAACAGAACATAAATAAAATGTATGTAATTTGGGTCTGTCTGAGGGTAGACATGCAAGGCAATTGCATAATAATAATAATTAATAATATACTGCTCCCCTATACTGTCTACTAGTCTGCTTAGTACTACTTATCATTAACCACATCATGCATGCATTTCCTTTTTCTCCCTTAACAGATTTATGAATATGATGGTCGTCTGCCAAGATTGTGTGTTGTCCATGTGTAGTGTACGTCTTTGTCAAACCTTTCCCTCAAATACCCCTTCCCAACCATTCATCAAACCCTAACCCTCTTCCCCCGGGCTGTGTGATTTATTGAGGTGTGACTAAATTAAATTTACACCAATAATTGATCACACACTTGCTGGGGCGGATGTGGTGAAAGCAAGTAAGCAACACTAATTCAAGGCAGGGCGAGGATCTTCTTCTGCTCTAAGTATATATAAATATAACAAAAGCAATAGGAGGGCAGTAGGGGTATATAGGTTGCGCACGGTGATGCTACTATGTATTAGAGAACAATAATATCAACTTTGTCTGTGATAGTGCTCCAAGGAATTTGAGCAACGACTGCCCCTCGTTGTTTACAGAGTGCAGACAAGTCCACACTCAAATAGCAAAAACAAATAAAGTCCTGAGCCACATTCACAGAAAAACATAATCAGTCCAAGTCATAGTCTTCTTAATCCGTTTTCATGGTGGTTTATTCAATTTTCATATATGTCCAAATACAGAATGCTTTACTCCTTCAACATCACAGGTAGCCACAAATTGAGCCAACACGTGTTTCGTCTACAGGCACATAACCTCAGACTTCATCAGGGCTACAACAGACAAATGCACAAATTACTAATGGATATAAATACCATAAACAAGACCATCACCAACTGGGTGCGTAAAAGAAAAAAACACCAAGTGAAAAAATCCATCATAAACACCAATATAGTGAAAGCCAGACAGGTTAGACCTTAACTACAGTAATGACGAAGAGAAAAAATGGGATCTCAACATCCTTGAACACCCTAAGGTGTAATCCAATTGTGAGCAATTGTGTATAGAAACCAAGAGGAGAGAGAAAACAGATAAAAAAGGGGGAAGAAAAGATGTCCATTGGAAAAAAGGGATAATATCATATATCCAGAATCCCAGAAAGACAGGAAAAATAAGTATATATAATCCAAAAAGGACTAAAATGACAAAAAAAAAAAAAACTAATAGAAAGCTCACCCCAAAACTCAAGTATCCAGCGCAGAATCAATGTAAACGGTAATCACAAAATCAGCCACACATCAGCAATGCTGACATCTCAAGTACAAAAGAAACAATTGATGGACCGAATGCTGGACAATGCAAACATTCACCCCCAGTCACAAGGATCTGGGATAAATCCATCATTCTTTTGCTCACCACACCACCCCAGTTTGGACCCATATGCAAATCAGTCTTGACCCTGTTCCTTGTGGGAGCAGTCCAGCCCGAACTGCCAAGCCAGGTCCTCCCTGGACCGGAAACAAGCATCCTGGGACCAGTTTCAGGGCATCACCCTTCATCAGCCAGGCTAGCTTGAATCAGTGGTGTAGTGAGCACGGGACCCACGTCTGGGCATACCCTTCCCACTTAGGGCGACAAATGCAAAAGAAATAATTGATGGACGGAATGCTGGACAATGCAAACATTCACCCCCAGTCACAAGGATCTGGGTTAAATCCATCATTCTTTTGCTCACCACACCACCCCAGTTTGGACCCAGCCATATTAAACAAATTGTTATTCATGTAGTCAAAAAATTCTTTTAAATCCTGCTCACTCCCCGTCCAAATAAGTAGGCAGTCGTCGATGTACCTGCCATAGTACACTATATATTCATGCCACCTTGCTCAATGTTCAAACAACTCCACCGGTCTTTTAGATAAAAAGTGTTCAAGTGCTAGTAGGCCTTGGTCATGTTTGATGTTAGTATACAGTTGTTTGAACATTCGGAAATGTTGATTACGATGTCTCAAATGATTTTAGAACATAAAGTCTTTTTATTTAAACGTGACTGGTTTCAACAATGCTGTGGAGTAGCGATGGGCTCCAGGATTGCGCCGTCTTTTGCCTGTCTTTTTATGGGGAGGTTTGAGGCGGCGCACATCTGGGGCCCTTCAGGAGCAAGGTGGCATGAATATATAGTGTACTATGGCAGGTACATCAACGACTGCCTACTTATCTGGACGGGGAGTGAGCAGGATTTAAAAGAATTTTTTGACTACATGAATAACAATTTGTTTAATATGTCGTTCACCATGACATCAAGCAAAGAAAAAATGGTCTTTCTAGATGTAGAACTGTTTGTTGCCAATGACAAGATCAACTGCAAACTACACAGAAAGAGCACGTCTTGTAACTCAGTGCTGCACGCTACTAGTGCACACCCTAGAGTTCAAGTCAATGCTATTCCCTACGGAGAATTCTATAGGGCGCGCAAAAATTGTAGCAATGATGAGGATTTTGTCAATTGTGCAAATAATATTGAAATGAGGTTCCTGTCCCGGGGATATGATATTCTAGCATAGTATGCAAAGCCAGGAAAAGAGCGTTGAAATTACCAAGGAGTGATACACTGAAAACAAAAAGCAAGTGTGAAACCAACTCAACTCCTTTGGTGAAAATGGTTACCAATTATCATCCTTGGTCACAGAAGATTTATAATATCTTAAAAAAACATTGGTACCTGTTAACATCTGACCCTAATTTAAGCTCTCATGTTACTATGAATCCCGGTATTATTTACCGGAAAGGTCGAACATTGCGCAACATTGTCAGCCCCAGCTATCCAAAATCAAAATCTGGAGAATTGACCTGGTTGCACACACTTAATATGGGCTCATATAAGTGTGGTAATTGCAGTATGTGCAAATTAGCACTACATGGTAAATTGGAATTTGAATACAATGGTTCTATCAAATATCAGATTAAACAACATATAGATTGTTCTACTAAATTTGTGGTATATGTTATCATATGCAAGTGCAAGAAAATCTACATCGGGAGCACTATACGATGCCTTAAAGATCGCATAGCAGAACACTTTAGAGCACTACGTAACCAGGATGCTAGGTACCCTATAGTGACACATGCCCTCGAATGTATGGATCAAAAAACTAAGCTGTCTTTTACCTTCCATGGTATTCAGGCGATACCATATGATAGTAGAGGAGGTAATAGAGAACTAAAAGTGCGACAATGTGAAGCCCGATGGATCCTTAAATTACATGCAGTAGAAATGGGTATCAACATTGATTCAGAACTGCAATATTTCCTGGGAACATGAAATTGCAGTGACCCTGGTGTAGATACATGTTTTTATTTGTAATACCTACTGTACATACTAATGTGGTATATATGCCTGTAATCCCAGGGTTCGATTTCACATGTTTAATGAAACTTGCTGCTTATGATCGGTGGAATGTTTTGTGTCTCCCTATGAGTCAATTTCTATACTTTAGATTCATAGGAGAAGTTAAGTATAAAGTTGGTTCCGAGAATATGTAATGCCGTACTTAATAAGAAGAAGTGTGGTTGACCTTCTATATCTTTGAATGTTTGTCATTAGGCTAAAATTGTACACGATTTATTTAATATACACTGTACATATTCATGCTTAGTGAACTTGTGACATAGTGGGGAACTTCGGCTGGATCCCTAATAAGTTAATGTGTATATTTGGAACATTGATATGTTTTGTTAGTGCCTGTTGAATTAATGTTTGTATCTGCTTCAAATATCCAAGTGATCTTTATCACTCCCTCCTTGCCTTGGCAATGAATATTGCATTTCCCTAAAAATTTGAACTGGGACATAACTGTTGTGGCTTTGGCTATATGAATATCTCCCTTTTGTTCCTACCCTGTTTAAAACACAATTTTTATTCCTGCTTTGCACAATTTCTAGCTTTTTTTCACGTAACAGGGGACCACTCTGAGTATTCTATCTAATCGCTGTCTGAATGCGAAGTTATGATCTTTCCATATCTTCTTACAGCATCATGATAGCTGTAATTTATTGATTGGTCATTCTGTATGCTTGTGTCAGCTCACCACTAAACTCTAATTATTGCCTGTGGGGCAACTGGAATGTTGGGTTGTGTAAGATTTGAAATTGCAATAGGAAGTATAGCACGATTGATAGGAAACTTTGTATTTTGTTGAATGAATCTGGCCTGAAGTTATTCACTTGTGAAGGTAATCTTATGCGTTAAATTGTTAGTATATTTTCACACGACTTGTCTTAGAAAAATATATGATTACCCTTCTATTATTTCTTAATTTTGTATGGTTCGTGTTTACTTATTTTTTGCTTATAGTATTGCCGTTTTTGAAATATTACTTAAGGATCCCCTTTTTATCAACTCCAATATGGCGCTTAAACTTGCCACTTGGAGGTTGATTCTATTGACTAGCCCGTTTTCGATGTTTATTATCGGTATTCAGCACAAAAAGCCTATCCCAAAATGGCGCTTACGTTATACGCCGAAATCCGAACACGGAAAGGAGTACTCTCCGCTTCGTTCTGCCGATACTTCAGGTATGTTGTGCAGTGTAATATTGGTCTTAAAATTTAGTGTATCACTCACTCTTCATTAGTTAACCGCTTCGCCGCGATCGGAATTCCGCCCAGGTGCTGGACATTCCGATCGCGGGTGTGGTCGTGACGAGCTCAGCTCGTCATGCGCACAGCGCGACCGCGCAGCATGACGAGCTGAGCTCGTCATGAGCATCGAAGGGGTTAAACTAGTACGGCGCGTGTTGATCTTGCGCTTTATTTTCCCGTCTTTTACTGATCACGGGTACTTTGCTGATGGCTCTCGGGGCTTGGGCGCTTTGTTCATGCGCTGTTATTTGTGCTTTACTTTCCCGTTTTTTTACTGAGTATGGGCCTTTTACTGATGGCCCTCTGGGCTTGGGGGCCCTGTTTATGTGCTGCTACTTGGGACTTTATACGATATGCGGTATAACAGCGTTTACTAAATTAGTAGATCTTTGACAGACTTGTCAGTAGTCAGTTAACACAGTGCTTGCCCATTTCGCCCTTTACTATTCTGATTTTTGTTTGCACTAAAGGGCACTGTATTTATGGCTCGTGGGGATAGGACTGCTTGGTGAGGAATTGCTATTGATAATTATGGGCTCTATTATTACTGAAGTGTTTTACGAACTAAGATCGGTACACTTTGTATTAGTATAATTTACTCTATTTTCCTGTATAGATCGTCCACTGCATTTCTCAAGACTGTGTTTTTCCTCTTATTTGGAGGTTGCATTGAAGCACTGAACAATTGCATTTAATAGTGGTGAGTTCTTCATCATACTTCTTGAATGCTTTTAATTATTTATCGTTCTCTCAGAATTTTTTCTTGAAATTAATCTTAATATATAAATTTATACTTGTGGGTCAGATTTTAGGATTTTGCCGTACTTGAGATGTCAGCATTACTGATGTGTGGCTGATTTTGTGATTACCGTTTACATTGTTTCTGCGCTGGATACTTGAGTTTTGGGGTGAGCTTTCTATTAGTTTTTTTTTTTTTTTTGTCTTTTTAGTCCTTTTTGGATTATATATACTTATTTTTCCTGTCTTTCTGGGATTCTGGATATACGATATTATCCCTTTTTTCCAATAGACATCTTTTCTTCCCCCTTTTTTATATGTTTTCTCTCTCCTCTTGGTTTCTATACACAATTGCTCACGATTGGATTACACCTTAGGGTGTTCAAGGATGTTGAGATCCCATTTTTTCTCTTCGTCATTACTGTAGTTAAGGTCTAACCTGTCTGGCTTTCACTATATTGGTGTTTATGATGGATTTTTTCACTTGGTGTTTTTTTCTTTTATGCACCCAGTTGGTGATGGTCTTGTTTATGGTATTTATATCCATTAGTAATTTGTGCATTTGTCTGTTGTAGCCCTGATGAAGTCTGAGGTTATGTGCCTGTAGACGAAACACGTGTTGGCTCAATTTTTGGCTACCTGTGATGTTGAAGGAGTGAAGCATACTGTATTTGGACATGTATGAAAATTGAATAAACCACCATGAAAACGGATTAAGAAGACTATGACTTGGACTGATTACGTTTTTCTGTGAATGTGGCTCAGGACTTTATTTGTTTTTTTATATATAAATATATATATTATCGGCCACACTGGCAACTGATTAGATTGCCCAGTGCCCACCCAAGCTCAGTAGTATTCGCTATTTTCTTTTTTTTTCCAGAGGAACATAATTATATTAACCCATTATTAATTATTAATTGCCATCATGGATTTATCATCCTTCCAGCACTAAAGGTTACGCTTGTCCACCTCATAGGTCAAGTCCACTACTTCAGTTTGTTGTAACTTGTACTAGGCTATCCCTGCCACCATTATGTTTTATTTTACTTTAGCATTGCTTAATATCAATATCATTCATCATCACTTTCTTCTTGTTTGGCAGTCTTCTTCTTGTGTACTTACTACTTACTGTACTTCTACTACTCGTTCCCTAGTCTCCCTCAGGTGACTGACTTGTCTCATTTTCTTTTTTTGCAAATGCAACTGTCCACTACTGCTACCACCACCCACCATGGCACCTTAGGAAACCAAACCATCACCATGCAGCCATTGCTTCGCCTAAACATCAATCACAGGTAAGGGAAGAAGTGTGGGGGAGTCAATAATGTATATACTATGGAAATTAATTAATTCACACACCCACATCCTTCCGAGTACATACTACAAAGGGTGTTTTAGTTGCAGAATGCATAGACTAGGAGGAGAGACTGACAGAATTAGGACAAGTGAGGGTACTGCATCTATCTGTCGGTGTGTTACACTATTAGCAGATTTTAAAAACTGTCTGCGGCCCTGCAGCAAAAGGAGGAAACAAAAACAAACAAGGTGACGTAAAAGTGTAACCCCCCCCCCATAAAAGATTTGCATCATATGTATTGGAAAACTATAAATTTATTACCTTAACAAATATAAACTAGAAGAAAAACCTACAACACCTGACCCACCCCTCTCCCTAACCCCAACCAATGTCCAGTAAATTAAATAAATGTCCATGTCCACGTTCAAGAAAAAGTAAACCCCAAGGTTCCCCAACTAGTCCCAACATCCCACCCACAAAAAAAAGATTAAAAAGGGGCAAGAGTCAAAGACTGAGGTTGGTGATGATGATGACGTCTAGCGGCGGGGGTGCCGGCTAGTTCTCAGGACCTCCTCCAGCTTGGCCTCCAGGCGCGCCACCCTGAGGAGCACGCAGCGCCAAAAGTTCCTGCAGGAACAACAGGGGTGGGCAGCAGTAGATGTTGGTGATGGGCGGCGGGTGGCTGCCAGAATACGGCGCCATACCACCGGATGCACGGGGGGCTGGCTGGGCCCCGGGGCATTGGAGGAAGAAGCTACAGCTGCCACCTCCTCCTCCTCCTCCGCCAGGACAACCAGCCGGCGATATTCATCCCGGATGGCCTCCAGCTTCCTTTGCCAGGCCCTGGCCGCCAACTCCTGCCTAGTGGTTTGGGAAGGAGTAGCTATATCAAGAAAGGAAAAAAAAGAGAATTGTAACCAATACTCTTAGCAAAACAGTAACACAAAATTAAATTCCACACATAAAAATTATAGTGGCACAGTAGTAGTAGCAGTACTAGCAGCTGTCGTATCCTCCTCTCCTCCTCACTTCCCTTCCTCTGCCCCTAAGATTTGGATGTGATGATTATACTTTCAGGCACTAAGTATGGAATAGAGAAGAAGTATTCTTTTTCTCTCTCTTGTTTAGCACAATTAATCTTGTAGGCATGCCAGCTCAGTCAGCTTGTGCCCTGGCCTAGACAGACATACACTTGTCGCAGACTCATGTACTTTATTACTGTCTACATGTGAGGCAGCTGTACTACACAATTATATATTTCCATTATGGCCATACTCTGTAGTGTTAAATCAATGGCAAATGCTCAGACTATTTCACTTTCACCCTGACTGCACTACTGCAATAAGGCACATGATGATGGTTAATGATCACATGCATATGGATGATGAGAAACGGCGGCACGACATCATGTCACTCACGTGATGATGATGATGACATACTGAGTGATTTGTAAGTACTAGTTACCATGCAGCCGATAGGCCACACATGGCTGACACAGGGAGGGGACAGGAGCGGAAGTGGGCCTCGGAGTCGGAGGGAGGCGATTATGGGTAGGGCAAATAATAGTCATGCACAATATATATGTTGTGCTTGCAAACTACTGTGAGTCAAGGGAGTATTCCATTCTGACATACAAGTACAACCTCAAACCTTTGAATCAAACACCTTGCAAAAAAAACAGTCCTTGTTCTTTCCAGGGCTTGTTTTTTCATTTACATTCAGTGCATTGGTCTTCTAGCATTATTATTATTTTATTCTTAATCTTCTTCACCCTTGGCTTTGGTACTCTGGCACGGTTTAATTTTCTTTTACATTCTCTTCATCCAGTCTGACTCTGTTTTCACCTACTATATGATACCATCCAGGCATTCATCCATCCATCCAAACATGGCTATCATAAACCGGCTTTCACCGACAACAACATACATTTAGATATAACAAACCACCACCCATGCATCCTTGCTTGCCTCAGAGTTTGACCCCTCAAACCCCCCCGGAGGATTCCTTTCACCCATACAGTTTCACCCACCCAGACAGGCATCCTTTCTGCTTTCTCTTTCACCCATCCTTCAACTACCCAAGCATCCTATTCCTATCATCTTCATCCGCCACATATGCATCCCGGGGCCCCTTCCTTCACCCACGCATCCTTCTCTGCCAGTCATACATGTCATCTAACTGTTTGTCTTCGTCATAAAACTGTCTTTGCTGAGTTGAAGATAGAATATGCCATTAGTTACTCAACCCCCGCCACTAATGCTAATGTTTAAGTAAAGGCCAGGGTGTCTTCTTCAACTGTTCAGTGTTCACAACAACTTAGCCTCAGCAGAAGTACAGTGTACTAGTACTGAGTGTACACCCTTGCAGCAAGTGTATTCATCATTCTGAATAAGTAAGGAATATGACTTACCACCACCCTCCACTGCTGCTGGCTCACCCCTGTGGCTGCTGCATCCGCACCCTCCGGAGTGGCATGGTGGCCCTCACCGCTGGCCCCGGCACTGGTGGTCGGTACGCCTGGAGAAAAAAAATCCCTTTTTTTTAGATGCCAGATACGCCTCCCCTATTTATTTTTTTCATTAGCAAGATTGAAAATACATAATTAATAATACATATACACCACACACATCACTATCTACAATTCGGATACTAGAGTACAGTAGACAGTATGTCCTATCAAAAATAACTAAATAATATCCGGTTGGGCAGTTTGTTGGTGGCAATTTTTGAAAAGCCTCTCAAGAAGAGGGCAACCCTTAGGACTGGACTCAGTGACTAGAGCTATTGGTGCATCTCATTTTTTGAAAAGAAGAAAGAGAGGCCAACTGGGCGGACATGAGGTCTCTCTTAGTTGGAAAATAATGGTGCCGTCCTCCTACTCCAGTCCTCATACTTCCTTTCAGCCATGGTGCACGGTAACAGTTGTTCAGTGTTCACCATCAATTGCTGCTACTAAAAAAAGTACGAGGCCTGGATTAGAAAGAGTAAAATACACCACTTTGGGGGGTCCTGCTCCTGTCCAATGTGAGTCACCACCATTACTGATTAAGCATGATGAGACAGTAAAAGAAACGAAAGCCTTCTCATCTCACAATTCACAAACCTGCGGATATACCTTACTTGTCTTGGGCATTCAATCTGCAGTCTGCACAGCACATTAGTGCTACTAGTAGTAGTAAGGAGTCCTTACTAGTATTAGTAGTAGCCTATGACTAATGGGTTCTCTGAGTCTTACAGTACCACTACTAGGCAATCCACATAAGGGGAGAGAGAAAGCTCAGTGAAACCCAGAAAAAAGCAAGCTACAGACAGTCTAAGACAGAGTCAGAGCAGAGGTTAGTCAGATGTAGTTTGATTTGATGTAAAAATAAAAACAGACACTAGAAGAAACAATGTTAGTAGTAGTACTTAGTAGTAGGTAATGGAGAAAAAACAAGATTTTAGAAACAGATAGATTGAAGAGGATTTTGGAAAAATTAAAATTAGGAAATGGAAATAATAGTGCGGTAAAAGTTAGGGAAATGTTAATATATTACAACACCAGGAGGACTTACTGGGGCCAGCAGCAGAGCCATCTGCGCCTGAGGCCGCTTCCTGCTGCTCCTGGGAGGCCCCTCCAGCTCCCGCACCCGCCGCACTGCCAGCTGCCCCAGTCTTCTTCTTGCCCCTGGATGCTGATCATGTAAAGAGACAAAAAATGATTTGTGTTAAATATATAAATATAATTGCTCTAAAAATATTTTTAGACAGGAAACGGCAATTGCAATAACATTGACCTATGCTAAATCAATCAGATCAACTTATTCGACTAGTAGTGTATCGATGCAGTCGAGTACCATCCGATCATTATTATTCCACAGTTCAATTCCGATTCCTGAATCCTAAACATACCTAGCCCACCTATTCCTGACTTTGGAATGAATTGCAAAAAATTATATTTGCTTCTAAGTTCAGATCTCATTCCTAATCATCTCTCAGTCTCAACTCCAACAACCCCCTTTGACGGGCCAATTACTAAGTCTGCATTTATTCTTCTTAATGCATAGATGGACGCATGCATATTGCATACACCATATTGGTTGGTTGCTATTCCACTCACTATAAGAACTACAAAAGGTTCTATTAGGACTGAAGTCATGTGAGAGGACGCGTCATGAGTCACGACGCAGGCCGCTAAATTACCAAATAATACTAACTAACTAACTAACTACTACCACTATCTTAGTGACAGGAGACAGGACAGCCTGACAGGACAAAGGAAAGGACTGGAGTCTTTCCTATGTGGATTACCTACCTAACTTAAATTCTCTAACCTCCCTTACATAACCAGCCCAAGTGAGTGCAAAGTTGCAAACAAGTACGATTAGTTAGTAGCGCTGAGCACCTGTCTGGAAGTAACAATCACATAATATAAGATTTTTAAACATAGGTTACCTGCATGTAAGCAGCAGCAGCATGTTAGCTATTTGCGAAAAAAATTATATTCGCAATAACACAGAACAGAAGAACACAAAATAGTAATATAAATAGCTACTCACCAAGCCCCGGGACCTCAACACCAAGCACGTCCAGCAGGTCATGCTCCCGGTCCAGGTTATCGGACCAACGGTGCGTCAATTGGTTATGGGTGCGCCGGACCCCAGAGCAGCAAACCACTGCCCGGCGCACCCTTGCCCACCGCCGGTAATGCTCCCGGAGCCCGTACCCGGACCCAGGCCTGCCGCCTGCTGCCAGGGTTAAGGGGAGGTGGCGCTGGATAAAAAAAAAACAGTGCAGCCACCTCCGCCTCACTGAATATGGCCCGTGCCTGCACCCCTTGTGGGCGCCGCCTTCCGCAAGGAAGGCGGTCGCGGCTCACACTCGAGCCCTCCTCTTAGTCTTCCCCTGGCCCTTTGCCATGGTTCTGGGTCGGCAGGGGGGCGGAAAAGAAAAGGTAGGAACTAAGAAAGTAAGTAAAAGAAATGAAAAAAGCAAGTAATAGAAAAAGAGTGAAAAACGCAGTAAAAAACACACAAAAAGTAGGAAAAACCCCAAAATATACAATCAGGAATAGAGAGGGATAGATAATAAATAAAAAGATTAAAAAAAAGTTTCTAGAAACAAAGGATTGAAAAGATATAGGGAGGATAGAAAAACAGGCCCAGAACCATAGCAAAAAGTGAAAAACAAGATGGCAGCGCCCATTGGCGACCGCGTGGTGAAGTTCGCGCGATATTTCCCCCCCGAGCACGCAAAAAGCATCCCCGAACACGCAATACGCATTCCCGAACAGGAAAAACGCATCGCGAACGGGTGGAACAAGCAACTCTGCGTGCTCGCGGAAATTCGCGTAGCTCGCAGAGTTTTTTTGCGGCTTCGCGGAATTCCACGTAGCGCGACTACACGAACTCCACCCAGGGTTAGTTAGCACAGCTGAGTGGTCAGCGTGTAACCCTGTACTTGCCAATGGGGCAACCAAGTCTTTCTACAGTACAAATGACAGTATCGGGTTTTTACTGCCAGAATATGTGAAATACATGTTCTGCCCCTGAAATATGTTGAGCCCTGACTTATGGATCGGAAAACCTGCCAAAGGGGTGACTTACACATATGGCAGAGGCAGATTTGGCTTTGCCATTGCTTTTAATGGCAAAGTCGGGCTAGCAGTTTAAAACTGCTCTTCCAGTCTGCAATGGTAGACTGGGAGACTCGTTTTATCTGTGTCACACCCAGGGTGACACAGCCAGTGCTGCAGTTCCTGGGGTGACTCTCTAGCTTACATGCCCTGGGTACCATATACTATGGACTTACAGGTAAGTTAGCCTATACCAATTGGGTATAACCAATGCAACATACTCGTTTTGGGCTGATAAACTAACCCTTATCTCTGGTCGGTCTTATCATATAAGTCGAAGACCCTGGAAAGGTCCCCTGCATTGACATGGTCAGTCGTAGGTCTGTGTTCCACTGCAAAGTCCATACCCTATAGGGAAATGGACCACCCCAACAACTTGGGGTTCTCTCCTCTCATCTGCATCAGCCATCTGAGAGGCCTGTGGTAGGTTGGAGCTCTGAAGTGAGTCCAAAACAGCTCCTTGAGGGTCCAAACCACATCAAAGGCTTCCCTCTCAATTGTACTCCAACGCTGCTCTCTGGGGAGGAGGGGCCTGCTAATGAAGGCAACTGGTTGGTCCTGACCCAAATCATTCACTTGTAACAACACTGCCCCAATCCCCTTTTCAGAGGCATCTGTTTGAACAATGAATTCCTTACTGACACCAGGTGCTTTCAGGACAGGTGCTGAGCACAGAGCATTTTTTGAGGTTGTCAGTCCAGATAACTTTTCTGGGTTGCTTCTTGGAGGTAAGTTCAATGAGTAGAGCCACTATGCTACCATAACCTTTCACAAACTTCCTGTAGCACCCAGCCAGGCCAAGAAAGGCTCTGATTTGGGTCTGAGTCTTAGAAGCTTTCCAAGACAGAACTGTCTGGATCTTGGGTTGAAGAGGTTGTACATGGCCTCCACCAAATTGGTGGATCATCTACAAAACAGAACCTTGCCCGATCTGGTAGATACTGCCTTTGATTGTCAGGCCGGCTTGCTGCAGGGCCAAAAGCTCTTTTTTGAGGTGGAACAGGTGATCCTCTTAGGTGGAACTAAATACAGCTATATCATCAATCAATCAATCAGGGAATTGTAAGCGCGCTACTCACCCGTGAGGGTCTCAAGACGCAGAGGGGGGGGGTCCGCAGATCTGTTTAGCTGAAGAGCCAGGTCTTGAGGGTCTTCCTGAAGGTGTTCAGGGAGGGGGCGCGTCTGATGTCTGCCGGTAGCTCGTTCCAGGTCTTGGCTGCAATGTGAGAGAAGGATCTTCCGCCTGCTCTGGCTCTGTGGATGCGCGGGGTTTCGGCCAGTGCGAGGTTGGAAGATCGGAGGTTTCTTTTGGGTACGTGGAAGTTGATTCTGTCGTTGAGGTATTTGGGTCCGTTGTTGTGTAGGCATTTGTAGGCGTGAGTGAGGATTTTGAAAGTGACTCTTTTCTCCACGGGGAGCCAGTGAGGACTTCGTAGGTGTTGGCTGATGTGTTCGTGTCGGGGGATGCCGAGGACGAGTCTGGTGGCGGTGTTCTGTACTGTCTGGAGTTTGCGGAGTAGGGACTTGTTGATGCCGGCGTAGAGTGCGTTTCCATAGTCCAGTCTGTTGGTGATGAGTGCGTGGGTGACTGTCTTCCTTGACTCAGGGGGGATCCACTTGAAGGTCTTGCGGAGGATGCGGAGGGTGTTGAAGCTGCTGGAGGTGACGGCGTTGACCTGTCGGTTCATGGAGAGTGATGAATCGTGTACGATGCCGAGGTTCTTGGCGTGGTCTGAGGGGGTAGGTGGGCTTCCAAGGGAGGTCGGCCACCAGGTGCTGTCCCATGCAGAAGGGATGGTACCGAGGACGAGGACTTCTGTCTTCTCGGCATTGAGCTTCAGGCAGCTGTTGGTCATCCAGACTGCGACGTCTTGCATTCCTTTCTGGAAGTTGAGTTTGGCAGTGGTGGGGTCTTTGGTGAGGGAGAGGATGAGCTGGGTGTCGTCGGCGTAGGATACGATGTTGAGGCCGTGTTGTCGGTCGATGGCTGCGAGGGGGGCATGTAAATGTTGAAGAGGGTGGGGCTCAGTGATGAACCCTGTGGGACTCCGCAGGTGATTTTCGTGGGGTCGGAGAGGAAGGGTGGGAGTCTGATCCTTTGGCTTCTTCCGGTGAGGAATGATCGGATCCAGTCCAGGGCTGTTCCTTGTATGCCTGCGTCGTGTAGTCTGACGACTAGTGTGCGATGGGAGACGGTGTCGAAGGCCGCTGATAGGTCGAGTAGGATGAGGGCTGCGGAGTGGCCTTGGTCCAGGAGGGTGCGGATGTCATCTGTGGCGGCGAGTAGGGCGGTCTCTGTGCTGTGGTTGCTTCGGAATTCAGATTGGGACGGGTCGAGGACGGCGTTCTCTTCAATGAATCGTGTCAGTTTCCTGTTGACTGTTTTCTCTGCAACTTTGGCTGCGAAGGGGAGGAGCGAGATGGGCCGATAGTTCTTGAGGTCGGTGGGGTCAGCTGTGGGCTTCTTGAGCAGGGGTCTGACTTCTGCGCGCTTCCAGTCATCTGGGAAGGTGCCTGTTTTGAAGGTGGTGTTGATGGTGCGTTGTAGTTTGGGTGCGATGGCGGCCACGGCTCTGTGGTAGATGTGAGGGGGCAGGGGTCGGTGGGGGCCCCCGAGTGGATGCTTTTCATGGTCGAGGCGGTGTCTTCGGCCGTGATCGGTGTCCAGTTGGACATGGTGGGCTGGCTGGTGTTTCTGGGGGCGGGGGGCCGTCTGTGGCGCCTGGTGGATGGTCGATGAAGTTGTCGTAGAGGTTTTTGATCTTGAGGTGGAAATAGGTTCCAAGCTTGTCGCAGAGGTCTTGGGATGGGGTGATGTCTGTGGCTTCGCTGCGTGGGTTGGTGAATTCTTGAATGACACTGAAAAGTTCCTTGGAGTTGGTGGAGTTGGCCAGGATTTTGTTGTGGATGAAGTTCCTTTTGGTGGCTCTGATCTGGTTGTGGTAGTCCGTCATGGCGTCCTTGTAGGTGGTGTGGTTTTGGTTGTCTTGGTGTTTCTCCAGTTCTTCTCCAGGCGCCTGCAGGTGCGTCTGGCTTCTTGGAGAGCGGTTGTGAACCAGGCGGCTTTCTTGGGCGTTGTCTGTTGGGGTTGCGTAGAGGGCGAGCTCATCTGCGCAGTTGGAGATCCAGGTGTGGAGTTCTCTGGCTGGGTTGTTTGCGCTGTTTGCGTCGGGTGCCCAGGTGTGGTTATCTCGGCTGAGGGTGGAGTTAAGTTGCTCATCGGTAACCTTGCTCCAGTTCCTTCGTGGTGGGCGTGGGGCTGGTTTGGGTGCCTTGGGTTTGTTGATGGCGAAGTGTACACAGTGGTGGTCGGTCCATGGCGGCTGCGTTGTGTGGCTGAAATGGACGCTGTTTCCTGCCGCGAAGATGGGGTCGAGGGTGTGTCCTGCTCTGTGGGTCGGTGTGTTGACGAGTTGTTTAAGTCCGATGCTGGCGAGGTTGTCACGAAGGATAGTGGAGTTGGGTTCACTGGGGTTGTCGAGGTGGAAGTTCAGGTCTCCAATGAGTATGTAGTTTGTTGAGGCGATCGCGTGGGGTGCGATGAAGTCGGTGATGGTGGTGGCAAAGGGTGTTCGGGGGCCGGGGTGTCTGTAGACGAGGTTCCTCGGAGTGTGGCTTTGGGGGTGGTCTGGATCTTGAAGTGCAGGTGTTCGGCGGAGGGAAGGTTTCGCTGGAGGTGGTGAGGCGGAGGGTGCTCTTGTGGGCGATGGCGAGGCCCCCTCCTGGGTGGTTGGGGCGGTCTTTCCTCTGGATCTTGTATCCGTCTGGGATGGCGGTGCTGATGTCGGGGGCGGAGGATGCGTTGGTCCAGGTCTCTGTGAAGAAGGCGATGTCGGGCGAAAGAGAGTCGAGTAGGTTCCAGATTTCCATGGCGTGTTTGTGTACGGAGCGTACATTGAAGAGGATGCATTTTAGGGTGTCGCCGGTGCTGGCGTCGGCGGTGTTGGAGGCCGGGGTGGCGGTGAGGGTCTGGCGGCAGTGGAGGCAGGAGAACTGGCCATGGGTCGTGTTCGGCGAGGCCTGTTGGCATTCTCTAAGTCTTCCAGGGTTAAGTGCGAGGAGGGTGGTGGTGTTGTAGCAATGGGTAGTGGGAGGTCCAGGGTTCCTGGCGCTGGCCGCGGTCGGGTCGCGGACGGGCGCAGACGGGCTTGCCTTTGGTGCGCCTTCGGCACGCCAGCGGCGCGACCATGCAGCGACTGCCATTAAGTAGGGGAGGTGGGAGGGAGGAGAGGCTGGGAGGCGGGAGCAGGGGAATTCCGGGGGGGAATTCCGGGGGGAAATTCCGAAGGGGAAATTCCGGGGGGAAATTCCGGGGGGGAGGGGCCGCAGGGGCAGCAGCGGCAAAAGGAACAGGCAGGCACGAGAAAATAAAAACAGTGGTGGAATTAGAGCAAGACACAGATGGACACAATAACAGTGGCACAACAGGGAAAAAATTAAGAAAGAGAAAAAAAAAAAGCGGCTGAGAAGGTTACGGTGGTTGGAGGCAGTCTGGTCCCAGTTGGAGCGGGCAGCAGCCTCGAACCTCCCAAGGAGGAGGTCGGGGTCTGGAGGCAAGAAGACGGCACAGCGGAGCAGTGGGGAGAGAGTGGACCTAGACCGAGGGTCGGAGGTCTTACTCCTCATCAAGATAAGTTGCACTGAAAAGTTCCAGACCTGAAAGTACTAGATTCACCAACCAATGGAAGGTGTCAGGTGCATTTTTCCACCCAAAGGGCATCACTTTAAATTGAAAGTTGCCTTCAGGTGTGGAAAATGCAGTCCTCTCCTTAACTCCTGGGCGAGGGCTATCTGCCAGTAACCTGATGTCAGGTCAAATAGGCTCAGATATTTAGCTGCCCCCAACCTATCAATGAGCTCATCAGCTCTTAGTATGGGATGTGCATCAGTCTTAGTGACTCTATTTAGGGGTTTGTAGTCTACGCAGAACCTCATCTCAGGTTTCCCTCCTTTGGGCTTGGACTCCAGAACCCCTGGGCTGGTCCATGGACTACTAGAGGGTTCTATCACCCCTAGCTCCAACATCTTGGCTACTTTAGCCGTAAAACTGACCCTGTCCTGGTCAGACAGTCTTCATATCACCGGTGTCCACATCATGGGTACGCCATGTTGTGAGACCCGGAGTCAAGAAAAGCAGTCCAGTAAACTGCATCAATAATTTATCGTTGCTGTTCTGTTAAGGTGAGAACTGCTCCTTCCTTACTTCCATCTTGGGCATTAGAGGCTAAAAGGTCAGGGAGAGGTTCACTCTCTTCTTCCTGCCCTCCATATATCACCATCAACATGTTGAGGTCTGCCCTGTTCTGGTGCAACTTAACCCTGTTCACATGTATGACCCAGTGAGGGCTCCTGGGGGTACCCAAGTCTACCAAGTAGGTAGATTCCATGTTCTTCTCTGTGATTAGTTAAAGCCCAGTCCACTTGTTTTCGCAGTGCTCTGGGTGCACAGGCTCCAAGACCCACACCAACTCTCCTGACTGGTACTCAACCACGGAGGATGTTTGGTGATGCCAGTGCTTTACAAGCTCCTGGCTGGCCATCAGGATTTTATTTGCCTTCTGCATGAACTCAGCAATGCTGGAGCGAAGGCCAAGCACATAGTCCACAATATCATGCTTTGGTTCCTTGAGGGGTCTCTCTCAACCATCTCTAACCAGGTTTGTCAGGTGTAGTGGACACCTTAAAGGGTGTCCAAAGAGTACCTCAAAGGAACTAAAGCCAACTCCATTTTGGGGACCTTCCTGTAAAAAGATAGAAGGTATGGGAGAAGGACATCCCATCTCTTCCTGAGTTTTGCAGATAACCGTAGGACCATGGCTTTCCTGGTCTTGTTGAATCTTTCAACTAGGCCATTACCTTGGGGATCGTGGGGAGTGGTGAACTTGTAAGCACGCCACACTCATCCCACATAGCCTTTAGATAGGCAGACATAAAATGTGTGCCTCTATATTAAATCATCTATTTAGGGAACATAACCCTGGTGAAGATTCCAAGGAGGGCTCTAGTCGCTGCACGGGCAGTAACTGACCTAAGAGGAATAGATTCTGGATACTTGGTGGCATGGTCCACTACCACTAGGATAAATCTATTTCCTGAGGCTGTTGCGGGTGTAGGGGACCAACAATGTCAATCCCCACCCTCTCAAACTGAGTCTCCACCACTGGAAGTGGTATCAGGGGAGCCTTTGGTTTGCCCATTGCCTTGTCACTGGCCTGGCAGGTGATACAGGAAATGGCAAAACCATCCTTGACCTTCTCAGATATCTGTGAACAATAAAAGTGATTGACCAGCCTCTCCTAGGACTCAGCCGATGTAAACAGGCTGCACCTGCGCATGCAGCCAGTACTGGAAGAACTCACCACGCTGCCCACTATGATGGGTGACTTATTAATGGATTTAAAACAAACCACAAGCTGTGGTAAGGTCGCCACTCCCGGTCAACAAAGTCCTCATCATGGACCTTCCGACATAGGTTCATCACTAGATCAACCGGAGGTTCAAGGGACGGAGAGTAGGACCAACCAAGTCCAAGACACAATTGAGTCAAAGAAGCCTATTAACACTCAACAACCACCCTCCTCTGCAACTGAACAGGTGACATCAAAAAGCAACCCTTAACTCAATCAGGAAAGGAAGACCCCGCAAAAAGAACAGCGGAACCCAGCTCAAACCCGCCGCAAGGAAAGAAGGAAAGACAGAAACAGAAATGATGAAATTACTGAGTATTTTCGAGCAGATACCACATCCAGAACCTCCCTATGGGAGCTGCAGGAAGACAACACAATGGACATGCACACAGAGACAGCAGAGGTAGAGGTGGGCCTTACAGGCAGAGTCTCAGACATGGATGATGAAATGGTCCCCTCTCCAGGGGGCGTCGTCCCAGGACAGAGGTCTCCACAAACTGCAACCATGATTGCGGACACCCAAGCACTCCTTCTCAGGGAAGTAGAGGCCACTTGATTGGGTGATGTCAATCCACCTGCCAACTCAGCAGCTGAGGGGCTCCCAAGAGCTATTCAACCAATAGCCACAGTCTTAGCCCCTCCAAACATTCCAAACAGGGAATTACATACCAGGGCCCATTCAAGTCTGCAAGCCCAGCAACTTAGCATCTCGCAAGCATGCTCTAAATCCTCTCCCAATGAAGAGTCTGATACAAATGTTACAATCTTTTTACCAGAATACAAATTACAAGGGAGATAACGCATATTAAACAGGGGGGACATTTTATGCCTATGAGCGATTCAAAGCATGGAGCATTTAAAATCATCAGATCTGGTCGCCATTGAATTTATTCAAACTGGAAGCCCATCAGGAAACAAAGTAACTAAGGCCACATGGACAACTGCAGAGATAGCCAGGAAGATTCTGAGTGAACAAATATTATTAAAAAACTGGGGAATAATACTGACACCTCATTACACTCCTGGATATCCGCAACCTCTGCTAGCCACGAAGCAGCCCAAGTCGGGCCCACAGATTCCTAAAACCACTTTCTTGATACTCAAAGGGGTGAGGAGCACATCCCCATGTTGGAAGAGCCAGGCAAAACCTTCAATGTAGCTCAAATGTACAAACAAATGCTTTTGCACAAGTATCAGTACCCTAGACCATGTCCTTAGGTTCTTTTGTCTATATTGGCACGAGGTGTCACTCCATAGGGGAAAGCGGTATGTCTCTTTTGTAGATCTGCGCACAGCATTCAACCTTGTTCCCAGAGTACTGGAAAACCTGGATATTCCCCCCTCCCTATTGAACATTTTAGTGAGACTCCAGGTGGGAAATAAGGCTCAGGTCCAATGGGGTACAGCTGGACAGCTTAGTGATCCCTTTAGGGTGGTTCAAGGAGTCAGACAGGGCTGTGTTTTACCACCTACCCTTTTTCCTTGTATATTAATGGGGTGATTGACACTCTGAGTAAGGAGGGGTGTGATGCACCAAGCCACAGGGGAAGGAGAGTTCCGGTCCTCCTCTTTGCCAATGATACTTTATTAATCTCTAAGGCACCGCAGGGCCTACAGCTGCTCTTGGGCAATTTTCTTCATTCTGGGCTGAAAGGGGCCTCGAGTTAAACGGTACCAAAACAAAATGCATGTTTTTCTCTAGGGCCAGATATTTTCATTGTAGTAGGCATATTTTGGTGGAAAACATGCCCAGCAATCGTGTGTACTCTTTCCATTATTTAGGCGTACGTTTGACACCTACCTGAGCTGGGCACCGCAGATTGAAGAGGCCCAATTGATGCTTAACCAACAGTCTGTAAATCTGGTGAAGGTTCACCGCACAACTTCTTCCAGTTGGGTGGCCCCTGTCCGGTAGATTTAGAACATCAAAGTTATTGGGTTTGTGTTGTATGGTGCTAAATTATGGGGCTCTTCAAACCATAATAGCCTTGCTATAGCTGAGCATAGGTTTATGAGGTCTATCGTCTCACTCCCAATGAGTATGCCTCTCGTCCCCCTGTACCTAGACCTTACCCAGAGGAAGCTATTGCATAAAATTGAATGTCGAATGTTATTGTTTTGGTATCATTTGTGGTTCATTGCCGATCTTGAACCCTATCATGAAGGAGTCAGAGATCTGATGACCCATCCAGGTGTAGTTAAAATCCCCTGGTCTCAAGTTATTAAAACTCTCTTACAGAGGTTGTGGCTAAATGTTTACTGGCTTTTCCCGGAGCAATTGTGACATTTATCTAGAGAAAAGATTAAAAATCTTGATTGGGAAGCAGCAGCTATGGATATAGTGACCAATAGTACAGGCAGCCTCACATTTTCTTTTATTGATTTTGAAACATCTATGAGTTTTGAGGTATCAATCGATGAAATCGAACCTTCTCTTGCACGCAAACTATATCTGCAGTTTAGATATGGTATCCTCCCGGTCAAATCCTTCATTTCTAAGTGGTCTGCAGGGAGTGAGGGTGGTGATGATCAATGTCCTGCATGTGCGGGGGGGAGAGATCATTAGAACACCTATTGCTCTTTTGCCCCAGTACAGTAGTTTGCGAGCAAAGTGGATTGTTCTACTGTCAAGAATCTTGGTACTAGGAGATAGCAGGTTGCTTTAAGAATTTGGAGTACCAGTACATCCAGGCTCCACGTTTTCGGTGTGGCAAAATTTCTCATGGCAACCTGGATAAGGCGCTCCAAGTGCCTGTAAGATGTGGTAGCCGCCTCTCGAGCAGCTATAATAGGGATGTAACCAGTGGAGTGTTTTGCAAATTGCAAATGTGTTTAGCCTATGAACTGCTTTACTTTGTCTCAATAATTGTATCTGTTTTATGATAGCAGTTGGACTGTTTTTTATCTATTTTGCACATTGTAAATTGTGTTATATTTTTCTACTTTGTTGATCCGTGTGATCGAAATAAAGTATTTTGACTGGCTGACTGGTACAAACAAATGGCGTATCAGCTCAGGACTGGAGTTGGTTTTCACTTACAATAAATGGAGTAAATAGCATCCCATGACAAAGCTCAGAAGCCATAATAAAACCCACTGATCAAATCAAGCTCACCATGCATTTGTTCTTGGAACATTAATGGCTTAGGAAACAAAACAACAGTATTTACAGTATAACAACAGGAAACATATTACTCTTTTTACAAGCAGTCAATATTATCCTATTGCAGGAAACCTGGCTTGAACAACCATTCCACATGCAGGACTTTGAGGGTTACCACGTCCTGGCCTGCAAAGGAGCCAGATTTGACCATCCGAAGGGAAGCATGTCACCTCAACAACAAGCATCAGCACTGTCAAGGAACTGAAGCTGAAGTCAACAGAAAAAATGTAACTAAAAGCTATCAGAACAAAGGTTCATTTTGAGGAAACAGAATGAGGACAGTGAATATAAATGCATATTTGCATCCCAAAGGCAGGGCAAAGGGTTCGGTGCTACTGATCAGGCTTTTGGGAGAAGAACAACCCCCTAACTTCATTCTATCAGGGGATTTTATTCAACATCTACTGGGCACATTAGCGGTTGTAGAACTAATGGTTGCCCAATCATCGAAATGGGACATTCCACAGCAAGGGAAAACACAACGGGTAAGCAAAACAAAACAGGCAAGCAGTTTTTGAGAGTGCTGGAGCATCTCAGCTTTCGGGCATTAAAGGATTAGAGGATAACCCCCCTGGAGCAACATTCCATTCCACGACATCCATCTCAACACTGGACTACACTTTTATCACTCTGTCATTGTACCACAAAGTCTCTTCATACCAACTGGTCGAGGAAGAATCCTGCGATCACGTTCCACAGATGATCGCGTTCAAATAGAGCCTTGCAGCCGCTCCTTATCCGACTGAAGAACCAAGTTCTGTATACACCATGAACAATAAAAGGATTAAATGTAGCATCACTTCCATAGACAGACTCTTGGGGTCTGCGATGGACATTCTACAAGGACAGCAACACAGGTCAACAAAACCCTTTAGTCACATGGGAGGCCTTCACGAAAGCGCTAGGAGACACATTCGCCACCACAACGAAGGGAAGGTACACACACAGCAAGGGGACCATCAGGACCATCTTACTCTTCCGCAATTAGAGCAAGTAAAGTCACTCAAGAGAGTCATAAATTAAACTCTTTGGTAACTCAGTTGGAACCAGTGTGACAACAACTCCCAACAAGAGTTGAGACGGAATAAACCATCATTAAAAAGGCTAACCTGGACATTTAAAAGGGATGGAGAAGATTTGCTTTGGGCAAAGCTCCTTTTTGATAAAAAAAGGAAATGACCATGCACGGTTCTGGTGTAAAGTAAATATGTTACAACGTCCCACCCACCAAGGAATTAGCTCTCATTTGACTGAAGAAGCTTGAGCAAAGTTCCAGTATGAACACTTCAGTCACCTTGAGGAGGTGCAAAGTTATGCAAGTGCACTAGAGGAAATCTTACCTGACTCTTCTAACAAAACACCTAAAAAGGTAGCTGAAAAGGTAGTCCATGGCCAACGACTGCCCCCAGGATCCGGCCACGGATTCCTTTATAATAACTAGACAGCTAATAAAGAGACAGATAACCACAGGGAGACGGGAGGGGGCTCTGGGCCCCAATGGGATTCCACTTGCACTGTTAAAGCAGGACACCAGTTACTGGTCAGAGAAACTGGAGCCGGTATTCCAGCAGATAACAGAGGACGCCATAATCCTGGGTTCATGGAGAGGGTCCATAATTTTACCGATCCACAAACACAGCAGTAAGAACAGAGCAAAAAACGGCTTGTGGCGCTTATCGACAATGAGGCCAAATACTTTGCCAGCACCATTTTAGAGGAGTTAACATCGTGGGCCTCAGTTGACCATATCATCCTGCTAAACCAGTCCAGATTTTGCAAACACATGGGAACGACAACTAACAATCTGGCCCTTTCCTTACTAATAGACGGGGCTAAAGGTGCCAAGTTACCCTTGTACTTCTACTTTATCGACATCCGGGCCGCATTTGACCACATTGATCATGGCAAACTAGGGACAAAACTGGTCAAACGGAACATTCCATCTTTCCTCCTAAAGTTACTCATTCTGTTACAGACAGACACTAAGGTGTGGGTTAAGCTAGGAATGGGTACGCACCTCTCAAGACGTAAACCAACTACCAAAGAGCTGAAGCAGGGGTGCGTCCTCGCCCCATATCTATTCAACTTCATTATATCGGATTTAACAACAAAACTGGACAGCTGCAATTCCCACATCCCGAAGCTGGGCGGAATAGCCCTCTTCATTCTACTCTACACAGACGACCTGGTGCTAATAAGCCGCATTCGGTCGGTTTGCAGCATTTCCTCGACGCCACCCATGCCTATTCGATAGAAAATAGCTTAAAGATCAATTTTGAAAAACAAAAACAATATATGTGAACAGCACGAAAAGAAAAGTATCAAGCTGGTATATCGCCTCTCAACGTTTAGAGTCTGCATCAGAATATAAATACTTAGGAATCATTTAATATAAAAAGGGATCATTCAAATCCCAGAAAGAGGCTGTGAAGAGGAAGGGCAATGCCCTAGCCATGGCATTAACAAATCTAAAGAAGGAAGTGACCAGTCCTATTCTAACATCGCTGCTCCAAGCAATACCAGCAAAATTGATTCCGACAATAACTCTACGGGTGTGAGCCGCTACCTGGAAAGGACACATCAACGCTGGATGGGATTATGGTCGGAGCCTACAGAATGATCTTTGGACTTCCCAAATATACCTTCGCAGCTCAGATAAGGCTGGAGTTTGGGCTTCAGAAACAATCTCTTGCCAGGAGGGGTGCGTATATTAACAGCTGGCATAAAATTAAGAACTCAGAACCAAACACACTAAACACACATGTTATGGCTGGAACTGTTGACTAGAAGCAGTTCGCCTGCCCAGGCCTAACTCAAGGAATCAGTAACTCAACTTAGCCTACAGAACCCCTGGGAATCATCTTCAACCCAAACCAGCTTCAAAAAGGTGGTAAATAAAACCATCAAACTTGTCTCACTGATCTAGAACAAGGCAGCAGTGACAGGCGGAGCCCACGGCTGGCTTGTGCTGCATAGCTACGATAAAGCAATACCCCAACCCTATTTCCATACGGGGTTCTCCAACTTAGTAAAAGAAATATTCCTGCGATATTGACTGGGCTACCTTCGCTTTTACACCAACCACTCTGGAAAAGCAACTCTGCCATAACTGACTGCCGGCTGTGTGGAAAGGGGAAAGAAGATATGGTGCACTTGGTATGTACTTGTAAGAAACTACTGCCAGAGCGAAGAGCAATGTTACGCCCACTTTTTATCAAAGAGGAATTAGTTCTTGCAGGCAGGTGGTATTGGCCTACTTGTCACCAGCGGATCTACAGATGAACTGTCGTTTTGCAAGATTCCTTATCAAGGCAGAAAAGAACTAAAGGCAATACATGGCAGCGACATACGAGGATGAAGAAGAAACTGCTGCACACCAGCATAAATAAGACTTATAATGAGAATGTCTGCACACAAGGAATAAGGAAAAACGTCTCTGCATTCCTTTCTATCTATCCTTCTTCTTTTCATTGTCGCATATAAGACATTTTAATCCATATTGTATTGACATTGTCATTTTCACGCACATCTAGATCATTGAACAGTGGAACTGTTACTATTTTGCACATAGGAAATCTTAATCCATATTGTAATGACATTGTCATCTTTTACGCACACCCTGATCATTGAACAGTTTTATTTTGAACATAAGAAATTTTACCTCCTATTGCAATGACATCTTAAATTTCTTTATGCACAACCTGATCATTGAACCGTGGAATTGTATTATTTGTCGGTGTATCGCTGTGGCTTAATAATGCAAAGGTTTTAATTAACCATGCAAATAAATAAACTTAACTTCCCTACTCAAAGTCAACCACAACCCTAGGGTGTGACTTTGTGACATTGTCAACATTGACAATATCGTGCACTTCTTCTGGTAGGATCTGGTCTGGGGAAACCAGTTTGGCCATCACCATGGTTACAGTGGCACCTGTATCCCTCAGGGCCTTCACCTAGACCTCATTGACTTTTGGCCACTGTTGGTATTTCTTCATACTTGGAGGCCAGTGAGGCAAAGGTTCAATGGTTTCCCCATCCATGGACACTAAGTTATACTCTATGTACCATTGTGATCGCCAGGGGCAATCTCTCACCCCATCCCTACACAAGTCAACCCTTGAAATGTTCACTAGTGGGTGCTTTCTTTGCGCAGGATGAATCCCTCCTCTTGAGTCCTGGCAAATTGCAGTCAAAACACACCCCACCCTTTGAGGAATCAAACTTCTTTCCCAGGTACCCCCTCCCCTTAGAACGAGATGTGGCTCTGGGATCCTCCCTTTGGCATCTTACGGGAACTCTTTGGAGCTGTCCATCTTTTTATCTTTATCTCCTTCTTTGCCATGAAGTGGGGGGGGAGGGGTGGGGAGGGAGCTGGCCACTTTTCTTTTAGCCACCTCACTGGGACTTCTTAGGGACCATGGTACAAACCCACTCATCAACTGTCGTGCCTAATTTCCTGGGGCTAGACAGCTTAGAGTCCAACAGATGCTGGTGCAACCTCTCTGAATGACAATTTGTTAAAATGTGCTCCTTGACAATGAAATTGTAGAGCCCTTCAAATATGGGCCTTTAATCCAACCATCTAGTGCCTTAACTGAAGTGTCAACAAATTCAATCCAGGTCTGTGCTCTCCTCTTATATGTTGTCCTAAGCTTCTGTCTATACTCTTCAGGGGTTAAACCAAAGAGTTCTACAAGTGCTGCATTCATGTATGGGTAGGACTCAGCTATCTCATCCTCATGTGAAAGCAGTCTGTCCCTACCAACTACTGGTACTAACTCCGATAGTAATGTTCCCCAGTGATATGTACACCTTTCCTCATTCTGAGAGTTCGCTCATATGAGGCCAGCCGCTTGTCTATGGCATCCCCAGGACATAACTAGGGACAATCCCTTTGGGTAACTTGACATCCTGGGCACCCCTGTCCCACCCTCCAATTTCACATCTGCTGCCACCATCTTCTCTGGGCTGTAGGCCCAACCTAGCTCTTTTTTCTTCAACGGCCTTTCAGCCAGAGCTATGCCCACCTCCTCCAAGTCCAAAGCTGCCATGTCCTCCCGAAGAGACCTCTAATAGTTTAAGAGCCTGCTCTGGAAGTCACCTGTGGCCTTTTGTAAGGAGGTGGGATTCCATCTGATCCACTGGCTCCACCAATGACACATTATCGTCTTGCACATTGCCTTGGGTAATTCATTCTCCAGGCATAGAGTTATTCTGTGGGCCTCCTCCCAAACTTTGAGGGCCCTGATCAACTCATTTTTCCTAGCTTTGGCCCCTATGTTGATCTTTCTATCTCTACAAAGTGACCTCAACTAATCTCTTTTGAGGGACGATATGTTTTCCAGGTGGAGCTCCACGCTTCCTTGCTGAAAAAGTGGTTCCTGAAACTTTTTCAAAACTTTTCAACTTGCAGGAAACTCTTCTCTGCTCCTTGAAAAGGTTTAGCTATCCTTTTGAAAACAATCCTTTGGAGTCAACACAACTCAGAAAATTCTTAGGAGGCACAGGAGCCTTTCTAGGTGTCCACCTCGGCAGATTCTCAATTGTCTCAAGACTTCAACAACTGAATGGTACTGCTAAATACAAGTTTTAGATCGCACTGCTAGGCACTAGTGTGTGGAAATGGAGTGTATTATATGGTGTGGTTGTGGGTTGGTAACACACTTACCAACCCCTTTTAAACCAGTAGGTTTCATTTGTTAAACCCTCTAGCTCAACCCTGGGTAGCTTTGGCTCTGAGCAGCAAGGTGTACATAAAGGGACAGGTGTAACACATTTAAACAGCACCAAAACAATTGAGGAAGAAATTCACAAGACACTCAAGAAATCCAACACCAATTTATAAAATTAGGTTATATTTTTATGAATTTTAGGCACCACAACAAAAAAGATCCACCGGAGGGTATCGAAGATATAGAAATTACAAGGTGTAGTAAATCAGCCCATTTCGCACAAACCGAAAACAAGTATTGGCAAATTCACCAAATTTGACACTCAGAAACTTTTCAGCACAAACTTGGGCTAGTTTTATTGCAGTCTCTTAGAGCCACATTAGGCGACCAACTCCAGTACTGAGCCAGTCAGGGGAACCAGCTAGCTCTCAGAAACAGTTACCTTGGTCAGGGAAGCAGTCTTCAGTCAGTTCCAGGCACTTTTATCCCTTTGCTATAGGTACCTATGGATATGGTCCTTATGCAAGAGATACAGGATGTTGAAGATGCTCAAGGGTGCTGTAGATGCGATGCAGTTGCCAGGGTCTTCCTGCGACTACTCCTCAGTCCACTGAGGGTAATGAGGCAGTCCTGGTCACGTGGTCAACGTCCCTCAAAGTCCTCTTGGTCCTGGTAGAAGTCCAGTTGACACTGAGCTACCAGTTGCTCGGTATTACGGTCACAGTCAAATCCTTCCCTGGGTGATAACTTGTCTTCTGGGTAACCAAGCTGCACTTCAGTGACTCTCCCAGGTCTAGCGGACGTGGGTGCAACTTCGAGCATTGGGTCCTGGTCTCTAGTGCTGCACGGCGACAGTTGGCATCAGTATAAAGATTCTGGGTTCCCAACTTGCCCGAGAAGGCTTCTTCAGCTGTTGTGGCCCTGTGCTGCGAACATGTCAGCCAACCGACCCTTGGAGTCTATTGCTTCTGCTGGGTCCCGGAGATGACTTCTCCACGAGCAGGACATAGCAGACACAGTTCCTTCTTCTTTGCTATCAACCAGGTTCGCGATCTGAGTTCTTGGGGTCAGGGGGTGCCCTATTTATGCTCACAAAGTGCCCTCAGGGTAGACGTGGTCAGTAGCCAATAGGCTACTAGTTCCCTCCCTTCTGATCACCACTTCCTGGGAAGTGTGGCATCGGGCTATCTCTGGAGGCACCTTTATGCCCACTCCCAATATGGCAAAAACCCTCTTTCGGCGTCCAGAGTTCCCCACCAAACCCAGAGGTGTGGCTACCAAGGAGGCTACACGATCCTGAGAAATCGGTTCAGCAACTGGTTTCCCCTTCCCTGTCTTAAATGCCAGCCTGCCACCATAGACAATGGAGCAGCCCCTCTCCCAAGTGTTCCCAATTTGCCTGTCAAATGCAGCTCCATTTTGGCCCAACACCCGGGAAGTAACATCTATCTCCAGTGCAGGATTGTATTGTCTCCTTTCCTGGGACTCGTTAGCATGTCTCCCCAGGAGGGCAGAAAGCTGTCTTATGGACAGGCTTCTTGTGCAACCGTTAAGGGCATAGGAGTCTAAAGGCAACAAAGTGGCAATTTTGAGAAAGTTGGACACTACAATTTGTTACATTAATTTTGACTTGAAAATCAAGTCTAACTTAATGTAACAAGTTGTTTGATACCTTGGAGCATCAACCTTGTTCGCACTGTTCATGAGATAGCACAGCTGAGGGGGTCAGCGTACTGTACTTGCCAATGGGGCGACCAAGTCTTTCCACAGTACAAATGACAGTTTCACATTTTTACCACCAGAACATGTAAAATATATGTTCTGCCCATGAAATATGTTGCACCCTGCCTTAGGGGTTGGAAGGCCTGCCATTGGGGTGACTTAAATAAATTGCAGAGGGAGGTTTGGATTTGATATTGCTTTAAATGGCAAGGTCAGCATAGCAGTTTAAAACTGCTCTTCCAGTTGGCAATAGCGGACTGGGAGACTCGTTTTACCTGTGTCACTCCCAGGGTGACACAACTAGTGTTGCAATCCCGGGGGCGACTCTCTAACTTGCATGCCCTGGGTACCATATACGAGGGTCCTACAGGTAAGTTAGTCTATTCCAATTGGGTATAACCAATGCAACATACATGTGTTGGGGTCAAGGCACTAGCACTGAGGTCTGGTTAGCAGACCTCAGTCGACTCTCTGAGTCAAAAAAACAGCTGCATCAGTCCAAATACTTGGGGGTGACGATACAAAAAGATGCATTTCCTCACAACTAGCAGCCTAGGCTGAGAACTGCCCTTGAAAATTATCCGCTGGAAGTGAAGTACATAGCTGAATATTTAGAGAGCAAGACCATGTCTAGGATATCGCACACTGATTAACTTCCCAGACCTTCTAGCCAGATGATGATGATGATGGACAGAAGTTCAAATGGCGATAAAATTCCTCGCAATACCCTCTAATTTGCGACTTACTCAGTTCAAATATTTTCTACACCTCTACTTCTTCCACCACAACTTTGAAAAATGAGGCACGCCCATGATCCACAGTGCCTTAGAGGTAAAATCTCTGTGGGCATCTACTTGCACGGAGTTTGGGAATGCGCTGTTTTAGCCACATACTGGGAGAAAGAAGCACATGTCTTGGGAGGAGCAGTGGGGTGAAGGGTACCGATGGACACCAGATTGGTATTGCTGAGATTTATGGATGACTGGGGTGGCCTGTCAAGCCAGAATCTTTGCAGGACTAGGCCTGTTGATAGCCAAGAGAGACATTGCCAAGCATTGGCACTTAGTGGACGCCCTCTCACTGGGGGAATTGGACAATGGATATGAACAGTTGTGCTACGTTGGAAGAAACAGTGTACAGAGCAAGGGGTTGTCTTAAGCATCCCAAATTTTGGACAGGTGGTGGGAATACTCTCAAGACGACAATGTTTGCGACTCGAATAACTGACAATGGTGCAATAATTATGCACCTGCGTGTTCTCACGGGTCTGCTGATGTTGGTCGCTTGGATTAGTAATAATTTTAACTTTTGTGAAACTGTAAAATGGTATTGTCCTGTGCTGTTAATGTTTAGAACCAATAAAATGAGTTTTTAAAAAATTCAGTTGTATTTTTCTTTTTCTTTATTTTGAAATAATGTAGCCATAGGAAACTGGAAAAAGGAAGACCTGTGTCTACCCAAAAGCTAAAACTGTAATTTTTGACATTTAGAGTCAGATTTACTAAAATTTGATGCAACGCAGCAAAAAAACTTGCTGTACTGCATCAAATGGAGAGAGCAGAAATGCACCCTATTTACTAAGATATGGATCATTCCTGCTCAATCTCTCTGTGCTGGCGCACTGGGTGGTGCCTAGCAGCAATGCAGCCACCATCGCGCCATGTTGCAAGGGTACCTGTGTCGCAGACAGGCTTGTTTTTGTGCAGGAAGGCATACCTTCCTCTAGAAAAACAATCTTCAGAGGCATTTTCCTCTTTATATGTGTGTTGCAGAATGCTGCACACGTAGAAAGAGGAAATAACAATGAGAAATAAACACGTTTCTCCTTGTTATGCCTCTGTTGGGATGGTTTAGCATTTTGACACATTCCCAGGTTTACTATCCTTAGTAAATCTGGGAATGCACCAAAATTGTTAGGTGGATGAGTGGAAATGCCCACATTCCACCTTTGGATCGCCTTCCCAACTCAGAATAAAGCAAGGTAGCAATCTGCAGTGCTTTGCGTTTCCCTGGATTTACTAAGGCACACAGGTAGCTTTGCATGGCTTAAGCACTTAAGCCCTTGTGTTGCCTTGCATGATGCAAGGGCTTAGTAAATCTGGACCAACAAGTATCCCATGCTCTGAGGCACTAGGAAGTGTCTACTGTCAGGAAAGTTAACATCATCGAAACAGCGCCAAATCACAGGCGATGACTCTGATAGAACAAAACTCACAGACTCCAGGAATGCTCACTCCTACTTTGACTTGAAGTTGAATTTGTTGACTGGCAGCCACCAGTCAGATTAGCTCATGAATTGGTTCCATGCTATGAATAGGATCTGCCAAAAGCTTAAGTCATCCAGAGTCACCACTAGCATGGCAGCGGTTCAGCAGACTGGCTGAGGCTCTTCCCATTTACAAGGCACAGACACAAAACATAGTGCCTGATCATTGTCCCTGCCTGACCCTGGTGCAGAGTGTTGTCTACAGTTCTTTTCATGCTCCTCATTTTTCTTTGTCTTTATGGGCTCACTCTGATTACTCAGTTATAACTAAATGTTCCCCACTTCAAATATAGGGTTTGCCATTCCTGACGGCACTTAGTATCCCCTACTTCAATCTCATGGTTCTCTCCATACGTCAGATCAATCAATCAATCATACAGTACTTGTAGAGCGCGGCTTATCGCATGTGAGGGTATCCCATCGCTGAGCTGCGGGTTTCAGTCAGAGCCAGGTTTTGAGCTTTCTGCTGAAGACTGTCAGTGAGGATGATGTTCAGAGGGGTAGAGGGAGGGTGTTCCAGGACTTGGCAGCGAGGTGGGAGAAGGAGCATCGTCCGGTGAAGCAGTGGCAAATGTGTGGTGTCTGTGCGAGGGTGAGGTGGGCAGAGCGGGGGTTTCTGGAAGGTTGGTGGAAGTTCAAGAGGTGGTTCATGAATGCAGGTCCTTGGTCATGAAGGGCTTTATAGGCATGGGTCAGAACTTTGAAAAGGCATCTTTCCTGGATGGGGAGCCAGCAGAGGACTCTCAGGAGCTGGGTGATGTGTGTCCTTTTTGGCAGGTTGAGGCTCAGTTTGGCTGCTGTTTTCTGTATCGTCTGAAGTCTTCTAATGAGTTCACTGGTAATGCCTGCATAGAGTGCATTGCCACAGTCCAAACGGCTGGTGATGAGGGCATGTGTCACTGCTTTTCTGGTGCTGATGGGGAGCCATTTGAAGATTCTGCAGAGCATGCGGAGAGTGTGGAAGCAGGTTGAGGAGACGGCGTTGACCTGTCGTTTCATGGAGAGTTTGCTGTCCAGAAGGATACCAAGGTTGCAGGCATGGTCTTTGGGTGTGAGTGTGGGTCCGAGTTCCGATGGCCACCAGGAGTCGTTCCAGAGGGAGGTGTGGCTGCCAAAAATCAGCGCTTCGGTTTTGTCCGTGTTGAGCTTCAGGCAGTTGTCCTTCGCCCAGGCTGAGATGTTCTTCATGCAGTCGTGGAAGTTGGATTTCATGGTGGTGGAGTCTGCTGAGAGCAAGAGGACAAGCTGGGGGTCGTCGACATAGGAGATGATGTTGATGTTGTGGGTTCTGACAATAAGTGCTATCAGTTTCATGTAAATATTGAAGATGGTTGGACTGAGTCACCACCCTTCAGGGGCGTCGCAGATGGTGCGCTTGGGTTGTGAGGTGAAGGGAGGGAGGCAGATTCTCTGGGTGCGCCCCGTGAGGAATGATGCCATCCATCTGAGAGAATCCTCTGATTCTGATCTGGTGTAGACATTTGATGAGTGTGTGGTGGGAGACAGTGTTGAAGGCTGCAGAGAGATCGAGAAGGATCAGGGTGGCCAATTCTTCCCTGTCGAGTAGGGAGCGTATGTTGTCTGTCGTGGCGATCAAGGCCGTCTCGGTGCTGTGGTTGGCTCTGAATCCTGATTGAGGGTCCAGCAGGTTGTTTCTCTCCAGGTGCTCGGTGAGTTGGAGTTTGCTGGTCTTCTCCAGTACTTTGGCGGGAAACGGGAGTAGCGAGATGGGGCGGTAGTTCAGTTCTGGAGATCACTGAGGTCTGTGGAGGGTTTCTTGAGGAGTGGTCTGACTGAGTGTTTCCAGGCGTCTGGAAAGATGGCTGTGGCAATGGAGGTGTTGAGGATAGTGGTGAACGGGTGGCTGATCTAGTCACTTCCAAGGTTGAAAAGTCGATGTGGGCATGAGTCGGAGGGTGCTCCCAAGTGGATGGAGTTCAATAAGGCAGTAGAGTTTGGTGTGCTGACCTGTTCCCATGTGGTGAGAGGGTGGTCGGTGGCAGCCTTCGTGGGAGTGGGGAGGCTGGAGAGATCAGTGGGCTGGGTTTCAAAGTTCCTGTATATGGTGGCTATCTTGTTGTGGAAGTGGTCTGCGAGAGCGTCGCAGAGTTCCTGTGAGGAGGGAATTGAGTTTTCGGTGGTTGATGGGCAGGTGAACTCTCTGATGATGATGACGAGTTCCTTGGTCTGGTTGGTGCTGGCCTCGATACGGTTTGCCAGGGCCTTCTTTTTTGAGTAGGTGGTGGTAGTTGTTGAGGGCGGACTTGAAGGTGGCTTGATCTGTGTCATGTCTGCTGGCGCACCATTTTCTTTCTTGTTGTTTGCATCTGCAATTCACCGTGCTGAGTTCTAGGGTGTACCAGCTGGCTTGTTTGGTGGGTCTGTGCGTTTTGGCTGGTCTGGTGGGGGCAAGTTGCTCTGCAGGACTGGTGATCCATGCATTGAAGTTCTCTCCTGCCCGATTCAGGATGGTGGAGACGTCCAGCTAGCTGAGTGCTGAGGGAGTCAGTCCACTGGTGCTGTGTGACTTTGGGCCAGCTGCGGAAGGGGTAGCTTTGGTGGTTGGGGAGGGTGCGAGGTGGACCAGCGATGGTGAAATGTACGATGAAATGGGCAGACCAGGTGAGTGGTGTGCCTATATCGGACTCTGTTGCTGGATATGAAGATAGGGTCCAGCGTGTGTCCTGCTCTGTGCGTGGGGTCTGGGCCTAGCTGCGTGAGGCCGATGTTGTCCATTCGTTCCAGGAGATTGGTGGTGTTGATGTCTGTGGGGTCATCGAGGTGGAAGTTGAGATCTCCCAGGAAGACGTAGTGTTCGGATTCAATGGCGAGCGGGTTGATGAATTCTGTGATGGTGTCACTGAGGCCTGTTCGTGGTCCATGGGGTCTGTATGCGAGGGTGGATTTGTGGTCAGTGTGGAGTTGGAAGTTCAGATGTTCCATGATTGGCATGGTGCCATCTTCGGTGGTGGTGCAGGTGATTGATTCCTTGTATATGATGGCGATGCCACCTCCGTGTCTGTCTGTTCAGTCTCAGTGTTTCATTTTGTAGCCGTAGGGTGTTGCGGTGGTGATGTCAGGGGTCGACGCCGGGGTGAGTCAGGTCTCTGTGATGAAGGTCACGTCAAGGGCGAGGGTGGAGATGGTGTCCAGATTTCGGTTGTGTGTTTACAGAGTGATCTGACGTTGATCAGGAGACATCGAAGTGGTTCCGGGGAGGTATTAGCCGGCGGTGAGGGCATGGCGTGGGTTTCTGCAAGGGTGGTCGGCCCTGGGATGGAGGTAAACTTGCAGCGGAGGCAGATGAATGGTCCCATTGTGGAGCAAGCGATGCACACCAACAGTTGTTGTTGCGTCTGGGGTCCTGGGAGAGGCGCAGAATAGGCGGGCGACGGGAAGTGAGTGGCGGGAATTGGGAGTGGAAAAAAACAACATGTGGGCAACCCTGGGAGCAGGAACCTGAAGGGGAGGCTGCACTGAGGGCTGGCAGAAACAGGTTTGCTCTCTGGTAGCCTGGCAGCAGCAGCAGTGGTACCAGTCAGTGGCACAAGTGGGGTGGGATAGCGAGCAAATATCAATAAAGGTGTGCTGCGGCCTCCATTAAGTGGGTCCTGGGAGGGAGGCTGGGGATCTGGGCGGCAGGAAGCGGGTGGCGGGAAACAGGAGCGGGAAAAAACGGCTAGCGGGACCCTGGGGGAAGGAACCTGAAGAAGAGGCTATGCTGAAGGCTCGAAGAACCAGGCTTGCTAATGGAGTAGTCTGGTGTCAGAGGACAGAAAACCCAGCTGCACACTACCATGCTGCACTTTGTTCATAGTCTGTTTTATCATAAACCTCTGATTTGCTTCTGTGGTCACTGGCATCATCGGCACATAACCATAACCTTTGGCCGCCGGCGACCTGGCACATGCTTGCAAGGTTTGATTCACATATCAAGTCTGGTCATATAAAAGTGGTAATGCAGACAAATCATTCCCTGTCCATAATCTACAGTTTTGTCTAGCCTGCCTCCTGAGGCAGAAAGCCTTTGTACACTTAAAACAATGTCTAGTTCCAAACCTACATATAACTGAGCATCTATAGGGTCAATCTATCTATAGGGACAATCCCCAAAAATGTTTAAGAGCAACTTACTTGCTTGAGGTCCCGCAGAACTGACTGCTTTCATAGGAAGAATGACTATTGCTTGGCTTGATCACTTCTAAGGCAGACTTTGCAAAGACCCAGAGAGTATGTCAGCACTGGGGGCCTAGTGCCTCCTTCCACAGAAGACAAGTAAATGCCCATCAGTCTCAGAAGGACCTTGTGTCCCTAGAGGAGGAAACTGAAAAACAGAAGAGGAACATGTAGAAAGCTGTCCGTAACTCTTGTGATTCTGGGCCAGCAAGTAGAAGGTGGGCACAGAGGGGAGTTATCTAAGCTTGATGAGGTGGGGCATGGGTTCCTAAACCATGAGGCTAAAGAAATGGATGATTACAGGCTCGAGTAATCTCAGGCCTTAGAATAAGAAGCATCAAGATATCACTAGCCTTTGAAGAAGCTCAGCAGTATCCGAATGGGTTACACAGTGCCCAGGCGAGGAAACTGTGACTAGGCCTCTTTTCTGAGAGGAGGGACGGTATCCCTTAGTATATATCCCCTGTGTGGGCTCTGGTCTCAAGACGGCTCACAGACAGGCACTTACTAGTCTCCTGTATATGAAAGCAAGGTGTCCTGTTACTACAGAGGAAGTGGGGAGCCTTAGCCAAAGTACCGAAGTATGAGTAAGCGAGCCCAAAGACTGGCCATGGGTGCCGTATACCTTAAATGTGGCACATTCCTGCCCTTTCCCAGTGACGCAGTGCAACGCAGCTAGGTGACTTGCTGCGCTGCATTGCGCCACTTTTTCATAGCGCACAATGGGCTGCTTAGCACCAACACAGGCACCCTTGCATTATGGTGCAAGAGTGCCGCGTGGCATGCAGGATTATTTTTGTGGAGGAAGTGACACCTTCTTGCACAAAAACAGTCTTGAGAGGCATATTCCTCTTTCTATGTCTGCTACAGATGCAGCACACATAGAAAGAGGAAGTAACGAGGAGAAATAAATGTATTTCTTCTCGTTATGCCTCTCCTGGTGAGGCATATCTTTTTGGTGCATTCCCAGGTTTACAAGGTCTTGTAAATCTGGGAATGAGTCAAAAACCATGGGATTTGCATGGGAACAACATGCAATGGCCATAGAATGCCTTCCTAGGGCAGAGTAATGTAATGCAGCGATATGCGCTGCGTTGCGTTACTCCAAATTTTTGGAGCCAGTCAAAGCCACACAAAGTGGCTTTGCATGGCTTCAAAAATCTGACTTAGAGGTTTGCGTCACGCATGTACCACGTTGCGTAGTGCGAACGTGACACAACCCTTTCATAAATATGCCCCTTAGTGTCAGCACCCACACACACTCTTGACCCTATAAACCGAGATCCATCATCTTCTACTGGCATATAGTTATATGAGAATTAACTACACAGGACCATGTAGACAAGGCTCTCAAAGGACCGAATGTTGTTAAAAATAAAAGGACTAAATAGTTATATTAAACGCAAGAAAGTGCTGGCATACCTGCCAACTTAGGAAGTCGAACGTGACCCTACTGCAGGACACCCACCTATGTGTTAAAGAATCATCAAGCTGCGGAGACACTGAGTGGGGAAAATTATCTATGCAGCGGACCACAGTACAAGAAAGGGGCTCTGCTATATTGATCCATAGGCATGTGGTCATGCGTATAAGCAAGCGCTGGATGGATCATGGCAGGGGCTGCGCCTTCGCAAAACTTAAAATGTAATCTTCTCGTATCATAGTAGAAAGTATCTGTGCTCCTAATGAACCTAGGGGCATATTTACAAGCCCCTTTGCAACACTGTCGCACCACGCAACATGGTGCAAGAGCGACAACTTCAAAATTAGATTTATGAAGCCACTCAGGGCCACCTTGCGTGGCCCTGACTGGCTTCATAAATCTCAAGTAATGTAACGCAGCGCCAAATCATTTTGTTGTATTACTCTGTGCCAGGGAGGCGTTTTCATGGACGCTGTGTGGGTTTCCCATGCAATATCCATGCAATTTGACGCGATCCTAGATTTACCCAAAGTGGTAGACCTGGGATGGCGCCAAAAACCTACATCTCCCCAGGTGAGGCGTAACAAGGAGAAATATCTTTATTTCTCCTAGCTTTTTCCTCTTTCTATTTGTGCTGCAGAATGCAGCATACAAAGAAAGGGTAAGACGTCTCATGGGATTGTTTTTATGCAGGAAGGCGCCCCTTCCTGCACAAAAAACAATCCTCCTTATAAAACAGGTACCCTTGCTCCATGGTGCAAGGGTGCCTGTGTTGGCACTAGGTAGGCAGAAGGGTGCCAGGGCAAGGGAAAAGGCAGGAATGTGCCGTATTGACTTAAGTATGGCGCATTCCTGCCCTTTCCCGGTCACGCAGTGCAACGAGGTGACTTGCTGCGCTGCACTGCGTGAGTTGGCCATAAATTTGGCCCCTAATGTTATACAGTTCCTACAAATATATTAGGACTGTGTATTAGGTCAACAAAACCTAATACTGAGAGGGGACGATAACATCACTCAAGATCTTATTTTGGACCGTACCGGTACACTGGAAACAGGCTGAAATAATGACAGGATGGAATAACTAGATATACTGAGGGATTATAACCTTTTAAAAATGTTGTCTAAAATCTGCTTTTGATATAGATTAGAGGTCAATTTAAGTGAGTTATGGACATTATTATGGGATATAGGGTGGTTCTCCTTAGAGAGACCTTCCTGACAGCAGCCTTCGCTGGCCTATCTAACATCTTTGGTCTAAAAATAATGTCTGGCTAAAAATCTAGGGTTCTTGTTCTTGGCTGAGGCATCCGTCTAATCGCAGAAAAATGCCATAGTGAAAATTGTTTTTCACTAAATCAATAGACTTAAACCTGCCTTCAGTTTAGTTTCTCAAAGATCGGAGCACTGGTAATAGGTGCTGCAGTTAATGTACAACTTGATTACACCAATGCACTCTGCACCAGCCCTTCAAAAACCTTCGTACACAGCTCCAGCGAGCCCAGGACGCTACCGGACATTTTCAGACCATGATCCTGATTCACAAAGGTATTTTTTTACTCAAAATATAGGTTTGGAGATAAAAATTGTTGGATTTACGCCTGCTAATTATTCACAAAAATATCCCTGCAGTTCTATTTACACCGGACAATTATACACCACGGCTGTACACTTAGTAGGTGTAAATTCCACAGAAGGGCTGGAAAGAGGATGTAAAGGTGTAATTTGCCTTGTGAGTTTATGAATGCCCACAAGCATTTCAGTTTGTAGGTAAATCAACAAGGAGATCTCACACACTGGAAATGGTGGGATGTGTATCTGCAACTTTATTCTCAGTCCAAGTGATTTCATTGACAAGTCGTTCTATACAGCTTCCAAAAGTCAGGTGTTTTATTGGTATTGCATTCCAAGTGATCACATAAGGCCTACTTACAAGTTCGGCAGTCCATGGGACCGCCGAACCCATCGTGGCAGTCCCTGCCGTATTACAACTACGGCGGTGCGACTGCCACAGGACTGCTGCAACTGCGGGGCTCCCTGGACCTACGGCAGTGGAGCAGTGTTGTGAGGCTGTAATATGCTGGAGGTGCCGATGCGGCACCGCCACAATATTACGAGTTTCTTCACTGCAACCATTTTCATGGCGGTGAGGAAAATAAGGGCACCCTACACGGCCCCCTGTTGCCTCTGTGCATGGGGGTGCATTCAGGAGGGCACATGGTGTGCCCCCCTGTATTTTTGCACCCCCTGTGCCTGCACGAACAGAAATGCACAACATTGTGCATTTCTGTACGTGCAGGAACAGGCTGCGGCACTCCTATGGCGGAGTCTTTATAAGGCATTCCTAAGAGCCTTAGAAAGGCACCACCGTGGGACCGCCGCCACAGGACCACCTGCCAGGATTACAACTCATAATCCAGCGGGCGGTCTGGGAGCCGGGCACTGGGGTGGCGGCCCGCTCCAAGATCGCCAAACCTGTAGTCAGGCCCATAGTAAATGCAAGTGGGCAGCCAACACATGTTTCGTCTCTATATGTGACTTTTTAAAGGCTTCGTTATATATACTGAAGAAAGAAGTGTTGTCAAGCGTCTAGAGGAACATCACTCTGGAGTTGAGAAGAGTGCGGTACTCGTGTCAGCCTGAATGTGCAGGCTGGAATCCTCTAGGGCAGAAATATGGGTGTGATTCTGTAAAAAAGGCAGGAATAATTACTATTCTGTAGTACAAAGTAATGCTCTTGATAATTGCTGCTATTTCAGTACGGCATTCGAGGTCTTGTTAATATGTACTCAAGAGTACCCACAGGAGGGGGTCATGATAAGCCCCTCTGCCAAGATGCTGGTAAATTCTAGAGAGTTTACCGGCATTCAGGCGCAGGCTCTCACTTCAGTTAGGGCATTTACATTTCCCAAGCAGAACTGTACTGTGCCTACCAGTGGCGGCTCCTCCGCTAAGCGTTTCCCCACTGCTCTGCGACCAGTGCAAAAAGGAAAACTAAAACGATAATAACTAAAGTTATTGTTTTAATTTTCCTACCTGCCGGGTGCGGTGCGGGGCGGGTGAGCCAGACTGGCCAGTGAAGGGGGCAGGGGGAGAAGCGTAAAGCACACTCTAAAGTGGGCATGATGGTTTGGCCCACCCAAGAGGGCCGGTCACACCGTCATGCGCACTTTGCATCTTCCCAACTAGTTGCATTACACAGCTTGGTGAGGAACATGCAAAGCCTCCAAGCCCCTGTCTGAGAACCGATCCAAGCGCTCAAACCAATCACAACGCTGCTTAAGGCCGCGTTGTGATTGGACAGGGGATTCTGGGAGGCTGGGAGCTTCCTGTTGCGGCAAGGAGGAGACGGAGCAGAGGCGGCAGCATCCGGCGGCTCCCAGGTAAGTCAGTTTAATTTTATTTTTTGTATTCTCCCCTCCCCTCTGCTCTCTCAGCCCCCACGCTTAGTAGTGGTCGCTACTGGTGCCTAAAATTCCATACTGGGAAAGGCAAACACCTGAAGAAGTCGCATGCAGTAGCGGTGCTACTAAGCGCGGGTGGTGGGGCGGGGGGGCAGAAAGGGGAATACAAAAAATAAAATTAAACTAACTTACCTGGTTACTGCCGCCTCTGCTCCATCTCCTCCGTGCTGCAACAGGAAGCTCCCAGCCTCCCAGAATCCCCTGTCCAATCACAACACTGCCTTAAGCAGCGTTGTGATAGGTCTGAGTGCCCTGGATCGGCGCTCAGACAGGGGCTTGAAGGCTTTGCATGTTCCTCACCAGGCTGTGTAATGCAGCCTGGTGGGGAAGATGCAAAGTGCGCATGACGGTTTGACCGGCCCTCTTGGGCTGGCTATAGCATCATGTCCGCTTTAGAGTGTGCTTTACACTCCTCCTCCTGTCCCCTGCACTGGCCAGCCCAGTCCACCTGCCCCACCCCGCACCCGAGCAGGAAGGGAAACTAAAACGATAATTAAAATTAGTTATTATCGTTTTAGTTTTCCTTTATACGCTGCTCGCAGAGCAGTGGGGCGACGCTCCTCCACCTAAGCGGAGGAGCCACTGCTGGTCACATGAATGACTTTCCTGGACTAGCCTGGAAACCTGCGACTGGCGCAGCTGTTCAGGCTTACTTCGGGAATGATTTGTGAATTGAAAACAAGTATAAAAGTATGTTCAACGGAGGTATACATTTTCAAACATACATTTATACTTTTTTAAGTGAATCAGCCCTGCCATATATCTTTTCTGCCCATAGATTTTTGCCTCGGTTTACATCGCTTATCTCATAGCATTTCACATCTCATGTCTGGATTCTCTAAGTCTTATGCAGCAAAGGCAAGATTGTACTAAGAGTCACCTGCTAAAATCTAATCTCACGGGGAGGCTGCTCTCCTTCGGTGCAGAGTCCTATGTTGTAGAATTTAATATCCTTAATATTAAGCCCACACCCCCAATACTGAGCTTCAGGCAAAAGCTTCTGCATTACTCGTTTGGTTAGATTGGGATAAAATCAGCGCCAAGTTCACTTACTGTGAAGGGCGCTTTAAAAATTCTGTTAAACAATCAGTCGTCAATTCATGAAAACTAACAAAAGCAAAGTTAGGGAGTGTTTATTCTAAAATATATAACACAAATCTTTAAGACATTATGGGAAAAAGGTATTATGATATTGGATTGGTCTTCTTCACGAATACATGTATAGGCTGAAGACCATGGAGCGGCAGTTCATGAAGAACATCAGCAGGAGCATCACTTCTTCAGCCGGGGCATCACTTCTTCAGCCGGGGCATCACTTCTTCAGCAGGGGCATCACTTCTCCTGGCCAGATACTCTTGAGTGTTGATGTCCAAACTGGAGACAGAGGTTGTGATCATCGCTCCGCAAATTAATTACATGAGTTGGTGTCAATCACTAATGGTGAAGGCCACTAGCACTGAGGTCCAGACTCGAGATGGAAACAACTCTCCTTCCTCAAGTTTATCATGTTGAGGACTGCATGCATCATTTCCTCCGCCAGAACCAGGTGCTGGTGGTGATGTGGCTTCTGCAGAGCCATTACTGCTGGTTAGAATAGGAAGGGATTGGTGTGGTGTGTTGTCTTAGTGAGACGGTCATTGCTTTTGGCCACTATGAAAGAAGGGCTATTGGGAGTCCATTCACTTCCACAGGACATCCTCTGGCGCATGGTTGATGAAGATAAACGTCAAGTCTGTCACTTTCTCTTCCAGGGGAACTCATCGCCAGTGTCAATGACAGAAAGGGCTATGAGTAACTGTCCAGTGTAATACGCTCCCATGATGATAAGCCTGGAGTGGGACACTGGGAAGCAGAACTTGTCCACAGCCAGAGTACAGTCTGAGACCATAAAAACCACAGAGCCCACTGCCGCAGAGATGCGTGCCCATGAACGGTTGTAGGATGACAGGCGGACACGAGACAAGGCTCTCCAGCCCATGGTGCCAATCAGGGCCGCATAGCCTGCCACCATGAAGATGAATTCATCTTTCAGGTAGGGGAACAGGAAGGCATAGAAGGATCCACTCAAGAGGAGAAGGAGAAGGAAAACTCGCAGGTTGAGGGGCCGCAGGCCGAAGGCAAAGGTGTAGAAGAGGTGAGCCAGCCCGAACATGACCATCCCTGAAAAGCAAATGACACACAGGTAAGAGGGGAGGCTCTGTCTTGACTGTTAGCAGGATCCCCTTCTCCAACTATGTAAGTTAAAGGAGTGGGCATTTCAGCAGAGTTCACATTCATGACACTCTCATATTTCTTCGCACACCACAATCACTGTAATCTCACAAGGTCCTGCAAATTATTGAACTACAAAAATTCCGCAGGTTCGTGACACAAGTCCCTGCAACTCCTGCAGTGCAGGATGCCCGAACCCTTCAAGGGGGGTCCATTCAGCTCAGTGCCAATGAATTTCTGTGAGATATGGAAGAATTCCTGGGCCCCTCGTCACATACTGTGTAGGGCGTCATTTTGCGTAACACCACTGGCTTTCTGAAAAACTTGGCTTTCATTGCTGAAATTTGGACCAGCCAGTTCTAGAATTCAAGCCTGACTCTATAAGTGAGGGTCTTCTTTGGACTAGTATCTTGCCCTTAAATGGACGGTTCAACTGTTGAAAGGCATTTAACACTTTTTTAATAATCAGTGATTTGCTTCTTTCACCATGCTACCCCAACAGAGTCTTAGTAAGACATAGTATGTTGTATCAGTGCTCTTATTGCACTTGATCAATGTTTTTATTTTACCAGAATGCAAATGATTTGATGCCCTTCTCCTTGTAGGGTGGTAAGGGAGCTCCAGATGTGACTTCATGTGGCCACTCATCTGGCCGCCTGATAAAACCTTACCGGTGATGCCCTTTCAGAGTATAAGCAAGTATTGTGAAAACCCAGTTTTCCAATAGGACTATGGGAAAGTAAAACTGTATAATTGTTCCACTGTAGATAACTGGATTAAATTGTGTAAATTAATATAATTCACGTTTTTGATATAGTGTGCAATACCCAGACACCCAAAGGGGCAGAAATGATTTAACAATAGCAGTTTGTGTCCTAAACAAATGCAATAACATAACACAACATAAATGATTAATGATTGCACTTAAAACGGCAACAATTAATAGCAAAGGAGATACCAATTATATCCTATGAGAAATTAGAAAAAAACTTCAAAACTATGTAATATGCCCAAACTCCCAAAAAACAGCAAAACATTATACATGCATAATCAGACTCCATTCCGAGGACCACAAGGCAGACCAGGGCTACAGGGCATCAACTGTGAGGGTTGAGGTCGTATACCACTATTGTCCTGCGGTCCCTCCTACTATGGCTCCGCAAACAGGGCCAAGTATACCCTTTCCACACTCTCAGGGTAGTAAGGGCAAGCAGTCAATGGCTTCTCAGCGAGATCATGTGGGAGGACAAGAGCTCAGAACTCAATAGTCAATCACCAGACACAATGATATATTGTCTAGCCCAGTGCTCACATATTAGTTAACAGAAAGTGTTTTAATCATACATCGAAAAGAAATTCTGCACATCCCAAAGATGACTAATTTACAAGGTTGAAATCTCCCTATGAGATCTAGTAACAAGCTATTACCTTCTATAGTGGCCCACTTCACCTACACCCCCTCTCTCTGGAATGATCGCCCCAAGCAAGGTTGACTTAGGCAAAGATACGAGTATGGCATACATTAGACAAAGGTGTAGATCACTATTATAGCCTTAGAGAGCCCGACATAGCAGGCTCTACCGGCCATTAAAGGCCCACTCCAACGTTAAACAAGGGAGCAGGCTTTTAATGACCGGTAGCGCCCGCTACGGAGGGCTCTAAGGCTATTAGAACATTCCGCCCCTAGAAGACAGAATGTTCTAATTTGTAAAACAATGGCCTCATGGAGCCTGAGGGAGTTGAAACCCCTCGGGCTCTGTGAGGCCTTTGTTTACAGTAACAGCTGTGAAAGAAAAACATTGGAATGATGATACTCTGGGCTTCTACCAGCTATTAGAAGCCCGGAGCACTCCATTGTCTTCAACGGAGCACTCAACATTCCAATGTTCTAATAATTGTTTAGGTCAGTTCAATAGTCTCTCAGGCCTAACATGTTTAGATTGGCAAAGGTTAGCATTCTAGCAGCAAACTTTCTCTTTGTACATACTAGGTCCAGTCTCTTAAGACGTGCAGGCATAGCCCCAAGTTACCTGTTCAAACGATGTGGTGAATCAGCAATATGGTCTGGTGCGGTCAACGACTTTGCACCCCCTCGGGCATCAGTGTCAACAACGAGAGATGGGTGTTAGGTACATCCCAGAACCACTGGGTTGAATAGCGCATTTTACTGTCAAGTCAGCGGCTGTAGCCTCTAGGACCACGGCAAATGGGCATTCATCTTTGGCAGATGCAGCCTCTGAGGCTGATGCAATCGGACTCTCATCTGCAACAGATGTAGCCTTTGGGGTTGATGCAGAAGCATGCTCATCTTCGGCAGTGGTGGCCCCAGCCATTGGTCTTCTACAGTTGTGGGCTCCAGGCTGATGCAGCAGCTGCTCAAGAAAGTGCACTCTTAGTGGCAGCACAATGGCTTCAAGGTCTGCAGCAGAAAAGGCGGGCAGCACAATTATGATTTGGTGAACAATTTCTTACCTCTTCATGACAAGAACTGCACAAGGAGTCCAGGGGACCTCTCAAACTGTGACCCAGTACCGGCTTCAATCCCTATCTGAAGTCATCTACTTTTAGTTGTTCTACACCCCAGGAACACACTAGGCTTCTCCTACTGGACAGTCTGTCCTCCTGAAAGGGGTGGCGTAGTGGGCAAAAGAACAATTGATTTAACCCAGATCTCTTGACTGGGGGTGAATGTTTGATTTACTCAGCATTCCGTCCATCATTTGTTGCTGTAGCACTTTTCACCCTAAGTGGGATGGGTATGCCCAGACATGGGTCCCTTGCTCATTGTCCCACTGGATTCAAGCTAGCCTGACTGATGAGGGGTGAAACCCCGAAACCGGTCCCAGGATGCTTGTTTCCGGTCCAGTGAGGACACGGCTTGGCAGTTTGGGCTGGACTGTTCCCATGAGGAGCAGGGTCAAGACTGATTTGCATATGACTGGGTCCAAACTGGGGTGGCGTAGTGAGCAAAAGAATGTTGGATTTAATCCAGATCTGTTGACTGGGGGGTGAATGTTTGATTTACTCAGCATTCCGTCCATCATTTCTTGTTGTAGCACTCCTGCAAGGGCAGGCACTCTCCTTACCTACCTGAACAGACATGCAGGGTTCTAGGTACTTAGGCAGACACTCAGCTTCTCCAGCAAGTGGCAGACTTTAGGTGATATCCTCTCACTTCTGTGAGACTGGCTGTCTGGCAGAAGCCATCCATGGTCACACAGCAGTCCTTTGAGTAATTGGCAGAGCACTCCCTTCCTTAGTTAAGAAGAACGTGGAACTGGGACAAAGTGGGGTGGCTTGGATCACACTTTTATTCTCATCTTGTAGATAGGGGATGTGGATCCACTGTCTGAAGTCTCAGAACCAGTTTGGGTTGATTGTCTTTCAAATGTCATTTTCTGTCTGCTCCTCAAACATAGTTTTTGTACAATATGAGGACTCTCACACCAGTTATCAATGGTGCAGGCTCCAAGCAGAAGTATCTAAAAGACAGGCACAACTGAGTGTAAGATCTCTGCACCTGGCTGCCATCAGCCTTCCTCAAGCAGTAACAGACAAAAGGGCATGAATGACCTAGAAACTTCCTCACCTTGAACAACAGAAATGCAGTGTCATCCCTCACCCCTACCATCTACCAAATGATAGAGCAGAAAGAGCTAATCAGGAGCGCCATGATACCAAGGTCCTCGCTGAATTTCTAGGTATCCATGTCTCCATCCTCTCTCACTTCAGTGTCTGGACCAACACTCCCAGCCACAACAGTAAAATCCCTGCCTGGAGAAGCTGTATTCATCCTTCATAAGCTATGGGTCAGGCAAAATGGATCCCACTGGTCCCAGTGCTCAGACTCTCTCAACCACATATTCCTACTACCACACGTCACACACATATATAATGCATACACGCACAGGGCATGCACATGGAACATCAGAGTACAGTCTGGAGTTCACATACAAAGTAAAACTTTACACAAGAAGGACAGTAGACGGCACTCTTTTCTGACACAGAGAAAAGGTTCTGGCCATACATTAGATACACAAAAACTGTACTCCGTTCTCGCCATTTTAAGTGACAACCAAAGGCATGGATATTAGTCCTTTACTTGAAATAATGGCGTATTTTTGATACGCCTTGAGGTTACTGATCAGGTTCTGGACCTCACATTACCAGGGACAGGCCTCTGGACACACGCTGGATTAGTATGACGGTTGGCCAAACAAAAAATCAAGATGTCAGCTTCACATGCAGTCAAGAACTTAGGGCAGGGGTAAATCTGTTCACAATGGAGCAGACATTCCTGTCCTAACACACTTCCCCTCAAAAACTAGACTATCCAAAACCTTACTTCACTGTTGGAGACATCTGGGTCAAGATGTAGAACCCTTACATTTTGCGACTCCCAAATTGCGTCGCTTTGCGACTCGCAAAATGCAATGTACAACAGTGTCACAGACACTGTTAGCGATTCCCAATGGGGTTGCAAATTGCACGCCTCATCAATATTCATGAGGCAAGCGCAATTTGCGACCCCATTGGGAATGGCTAGAACTCCCAGGGATGGTGGCCTGCTGGGGTCAGCAGACCACCATGTCTGGGACTGCCTATAAAATAAAGCAGTTTTTTTTTCAAATGCAGCCCATTTTCCTTGAAGGAAAACGGGATGCATTTAAAAAAGAAAACCAAAACTTTTCAGTTTAACTTTTTAAGGGCAGGCAGTGGTCCCAGGAACCACTGCCTGCTCTTAAAAAATATTTTCTCACACACTCACAAAGGGAAAGGGTCCCCTAGGGATCCCTTCCCCAGTGGTTTACCACCTACTTGAAATAGGTGGTAAACTGCAAGTGTTTAGCGGCCGCAAATGCGGTCACAAAACAATAGTACATGGCAGTGAGTCCCGCTATTAGGAAGGGACCCCCCTTCCTAATAGCGAGAGTCGCAAAATAGCATTTGTGCATGCCATTACCCTTTTTTGCAGTAGCAAACGGGCCAATCGCCCGTTTGCGAGCGCCAAAAAGGGTCGTACATCTGGCCCTATGTCATTAAACTGGCAAAACCAGCAGGAAAGTCCATCTTTATTCGAGTGTTACATTCTGGCTTTGTGCTCCACAATAAAATCAAAGCTCTGTAATGTGAGAAGCCCTCTCAACATTTTGGGATTTTCACCCTTCATTGTTATCAGCCACTTGAGAGGCTTGTGATCTGTCTGGACCACAAACTTGGTACCAAACAATTAAGGCTGGAACTTACTAACATTCCACTCTATCACAAAGCATTCTCTTTCGTTGGCGGCCCAGTTCTGTTCTCTATGAAGCAGTTTTAACGGATAAATACACGGTCCACACTTATCATCAAGTTGAGCTCCAACTGCTCCAACTCTCTTGTCAGAAATTTCAGTCATTACAAAGAAGGCCTTATTGTAGTCAGGTGCTTTTAACACAGGAGAACTGCATAGCACTGTCTTCAGGTACTCCAAGGCATTCTGACACTCACTATGTAATGCAATCACTTTCTTAGGCTACTTCTTAAATGTCATGGCTGTCAAGGGCACATCTACGGGCCAAAAAATCCTGTAATAGACAGTGAGTCCTAAAAAGTCTCTCACTCCAACACAGACTGGACCTTAGCATCCAATGGGTGGATCTACTCATTGCCCACCTGATGTTCAAGGTAGCATGTTGAGGACTGCCCCACCTGGCACCTGTCTTGACGATCAGTTTCGTTCCCTGTACCCAGATCAACACTTGTTCTAGGTGCTTCGCTTTCTTGTGGTGCTTCCAGGTGCTGATAGTCCTCCCATAAATTGTTATAGATAGCACCATTGTCAAGGTAGGCCATACAGAACTCCTGCAGCCCTGACAGAACATAGTTTTGTAGGTGCTGAAAAGTGGCAGAAGCATTATTTAGCCTAGAAAGACATGTCCATAAAATGGTGCAAGTCTTCTTCTTAGTACTTGTTGCTTATGCAATCTGCCAATACTCACTGGTTAGACGAAATGTACTCAAAAAGCAAACAACATCCAGTAGCTCTTGAGCTGTGGGAATGGAGTGTACATCCATCGTGCATTGAGGTGCTATTTTGTGCATTGTTAATGTGTTGATCTATTATTGCATTGTTTTTTTTATATTTTGTTGGTATGTGGCTGTCTTTTATCGTATTGTTGTCATGCTTGAGTTGCTGTCTTCTGTTGTGCGTTGTTATTGTGTGTCCTACCCACTCCCGTGACAGCTTACCCCAGATTTCCATTATCAAAGTCCTTCTCAATGAATCTGCTTCTCTGAAGACCAGATATACGTAGGGATTTTGATTTATTAATTTCATCTATGTTTATTTACTTTGCCTTAAAACCATGTGCAGCCAATTAAAACATATGTAAGCACAGTTGCACATTCATGAAGCATTTACACGTACATACATGGAAGTGCTTTTACACACCTAGGGCCAGATTTACTAACATTTGACGCAACACAACATAGCAAGACAACTTGCTGCAGTGTGTCAAATGGAGCGAGCAGGAATGCCCCATATTTACCAAGATATGGCACATTCCTTTACCTCCAAATCCAAAGAAATCATCTGTGGAATACCCAAAGGATCCTCGCCCAGCTCCACCCTCTTCAACACTTATACGACATCTCTGGCCAGCATCGCCAAAACCCACGGACTCAACATCATATCCTACATCGATGAAACACAACTCATACTCTCCCTCGCTGAAGACACCACCAACATCAAGACCAGCTTCCGCAACTGCATGACAGGTGTTGCCAACTGGATGAAGGACAACTGCCTGAAACTCAACACGGACAAGACAGAGGTACTGATTTTCAGAAACAAAAGCTCCCCTTGGGAAGCATCCTGGTGGCCCCTAGAACTCGGATCTACTCCTACCCCCCCTTACCATGCTAGGAACCTAGGCATCATTCTGGATAACAAGCTAGCCAAGACAACTCAGGCTAACTCTATCTCCTCCTCCTGCTTTTTCATACTCTGCATGCTTCGTAAGATATTCAAATGACTAGCCCAAAGCTCAAGACACACCACCACCCAGGCCCTCTTCTCCAGCCGACTGGACTACAGCAATACTCTCTAAACAGGGATCGCAACTCACCTCCCCAAGGACTACAGATCATAAAGAACACCACAACCAGACTCATCCTGGATCTCCCTAGACAAACCCACATCACCCCCTACCTCAGGGAACTCCACTGGCTCCCTGTACAGAAAAGAGGCCAGTTCAAGCTCCTGACCCATGCAGTCAAGGTCCTACACAACTGCGGACCGGCCTACTTGAACCACCGCCTGAACTTTCATCAGCCCAGCAGTCACTACCACTCCATGCCCCTTTCTCTAACCTTCACCCCCCACAATCGAAGTAGCAGATGTGGAGGTCGCTCCTTCTCCTACCTAGCAGCGAAGACATGGCACAAGCTACCCTTTCATCTACGGACCTCCCCATCTCTTCCAGAGTTCCGAAAGTACCTGAAGGCCTGGCAATTTGGCTATTCAACTGGACCCTGCCAGTGCCTGGATACCCTCACGGGTGACAAGTAACATTCTACAAATCTACTGATTGATTGATTGATTCCTGCTCTCTCTGCGCTGTAGCACTGTATGCAGCCTAGCGCCAACACAGGCACCCTTGCGCCATGGTGCATGAGTGCCTGCAGTACAGGTAGGATAGCTTTTGTGCAGGAATGGATACCTTCCTGCACAAAAACAATTCCCAGAGGCATTTTCCTATTTCTATGTGTGCTGCAGAATGCAGCACACGTAGAAAGAGGAAATAACAAGGAGAAATTAAAAAAATTCTCCTGGTTATGCCTCTGTTGGGATGGTGTAGCATTTTGACACATTACCATATTTTCTAATATTTTCTACTCTTAGTAAATCTGGGAATGCGCCAAAATCCCTGGGTGGATGCATGGGAATGCCCATGTCCACTCATGGAACACCTTCCCAATGCAGAGTAATGAAAGACATTTGCTTTTCCTTGTGTTACTCTGGATTTACTAAGTCAAGCAGCGCCATGCAAAGTGGCTTTGCATGGCTTAGTAGATATCACTTAAGCCCTTGAGTTGTCTTGTGTGATGCAATAGCAATGCAAGGGCTTAGTAAATCTGGGCCTCAGTCTGTTTAAGATGTAGCATGTACACCTAAGAGGCTTACCATGGAGAAACAAAGAGGGCCAGATCAGGCAGGCATCCCCCAGGGCAGAGAACAACAACCCAAGGAAGATCATTCGGGCATACGTGGTGAAGACTCCAAGACTGGCAGCATGAGCACCAATGAAAAAGCACAGGCTCAGAATGGGCAGGCACTTGATGAGGGCGCTGAACCAGCCAGGCTCAGTGAGTGGTAGCCACAGGACGAAGTAGATACAGGTGGTCTTCAGGAAAGGCAAGAGTTTCGGGACGACATTCCACACCTGTAGGGAAAACAAAAACAGACTGCGACTCACTATGACATCTCATATAGCAAGCATTCTTTTGACAATATATAAAGTATTATCTTTGCATTTCCCAGTGTATCTTTTGCTACCTGGACAAACTATAATGTTAACTTTATGCGACTCCAGTATTTCTATCCAATGGCAATTCCCCTTACTGAGTTGTGGGTTTACTGCCACTTATTGGATGGGGCATAAACAGCTTCAGAGAATGTTGGGTAGTCCCTTAAAACCCCTTTTCTAGGATGGAATGAGGAATATAAGTAAGAATGTAATTCACTGCATTGCACGGAAGATAGTGATGGAGCAGGGAAAATAATTTTTTTTTAACCCCTAACGAATTTTATAAATAATTAATAAAATGTTCGTTTAAAAGTATTAATCAACACTGTATGTGTGGGAAAGGTAACATGCCAATGTGTGTGCTAAATAATCTATTAATGGATGTCCGTGTGTCTAATTATAACGTAAAAATAAATGCGTACTAATAAAAAATAAATGCATGTTTTTGTGCTTCATAGAAATAAAACGTGTCGTTGCAAAAACAATAGTGATGGTAAGTAAGGAACAGCTTAAATGTTGCTTTCTGCTAGGTAATAACTAATTGGGGTACGTAGATGACGGGAGGGAAACGAAAAGGCTATTTTTCTCTATTTTAATTATGTTTTGTTTGCCTCAAATTAGTGCTTCTAAAGTATAACCGAGTGGCGATATAAAATGGCCGCCAGTGGGAAGATGTGCGCAGGCGCAAGGGGACATGTGACACGGGATGAAGTCGGAGAAAAACTAACCTCGTGATGTTGCTGAGAGGCTAGGATGCGAGAAATGGTCAAGGCTGATGTGACCTAATTGAACTGATAGTGTGCCGTGGTGATCAGCAGAAGACCCGTGGGAAACCAGTTTAAGAGAAAGGACAATGACTGCGGAGTTCTCGAATGTATCGAAAGAAGTTACAAATGTACTGATCGAAGCGGATGGAAACATGTCTTGAGCGTATGGGAAAGGAAATGATCCAAGGACCATTGGATCCAAGAGAACTTGATTAAAAGAATGAATAAGATGACATGCATGGACCAATGAAAGAAAAGCGTGTTATTAATGTTGCAACAATTAGTTAGCAAAGTTAGAATTAGGGTATAAGAGGGCCTACTCTTAGTGGGAGGGGGTCAGTCGCTGTCACAGTCAGGAGCGGAGTTGGAGAGTCGTGTTGGTGTTGGTGGCTTCCAGTGCTGGGTGGTCCTGATCGATCCCTTACTGAGCGGGAGATGCTGAAAGACTGTTAGATGAGACGGGTTGCAGGTAGCTGATGCTGACGAGCTGAAGTTGCTGTTGCTGTCTTAATTTTCCAGTTGAGTATGAGAATCAGGTTATTTCTAATTCTTAAACTTAGGTTAGAAATCATTAGGCTAAATTAGAAAGGTAGGCAGGTAATTAGGGTTTTGGCTTCATGACAAAAATTTCCTTTCTGCAATAAATTGATTATGCTTAATAAATATTTGAATTTAAGAATGAATAATTGAATAAAGTTTAAATTCTTTCTCATGCTTTTAAAAATTATATAAAATTTAAGATTCTTTAAACCAAAATGACTCAGTGGTTATTTTCCTAAATGATTGTGACATCAGTAATTGGTTATTGTGATTCAGCTGGTCTTAATCACTATGAACTAATTTCTTACATGAATGATTCATCGACAAAACAATGAGCAGGAATATCTTAAGAAATAACTAAAAGAAAGCGACAAGTTAAGGTAATAAGATATCCCGGCTCCTTCCAGCGGTACATAAATGGTGTTCTCCATTTAGTTCTCATGCTTCTCCTAGGAGTACAGAATTTCATAAAGGTGTAAAGGAAATCCAGAGTGTGTGCGTGTGTGTTAGGCGATGTTTATGGGCCCCATCGTCATGTGGATGTGAGAAAATATAGTTTGCCCCTGGATGACCTATAAGTGACCTGGGAGGAGAATAGTTTTTATTGTACGCGCTGCATCAGATTTCTTGGTAGCAGAGTTATGGTTTTCTATAGATTAGTTTAGTGATTATTGTTTATTGATTATTGATTATTTTTGATGACTAACACTATATGTTGAGTCGCGTTATGTTATATGTGAGTTTTCACGCTTCTGGGATGTAGGAAGTGGAACACGTGTGGCAAGAGAAGTCACATGGAATTTGGTACATGGTCTGATTCATTTTGGTAATAACGCAGGTTGTGTTATGTTAGGGATTTTCTGTACGAAAAGTGTGTAATTGAAATAGCAAATCACGTTTACTTGTGAAACTTTGGCCTTAATTCTCAGGAGCCTAGTCTCCACATGTGTCTTATCCCCAGAGAAACGAGTAAATTGTTTGTTTGAAAGAAGGGTAAGGTAGAGGGAAGTGCTACTTTATCGGCGAGAGTAAATAATTCTGTGGTAAGGTAGAGGTAAGCGCTGCCTACTGGAAATACAGGATTCTTGTGTAAAAGGACAAAGCTGTCACTTTTGTTTAGCGAATCAGACTATGGAATTGTTTTAATTGTTGTAACTAACGAAGAAAACAGCGAAAAGAAAAAAAATTGCCGATAAATTTTGTAAAGGAGGGGTAAAAGAGCAGAAGTGACGTGGAACAGTGCCGCGCTAGGATTGGATAGTGCGCTAGTCACGTGAACACAGAGCAGGAGTGACGTAGAAAAGTGCCGCGCTAGGATTGGTTGGTTCACGGACGGAGAAAATTGTTCTGATTGGTACGTTAGTGTGAGTCGCGCTGTAAATTGGTCGAAGTTCCGTACACAGAACAGCGTTAGTGTAAAGAGAAAACAAATAGAAAACATGCCGTATTACGAGTATGAAAGGGAGAGAACGTCATGGACGACGAAATTGAAGAATTTCTTTAAGAAAGACAAAAAGGTTGTGACTAGAGAGGGACAAGTAATTCCTCCGCCGAAATCAGCAGCTTCACATATGATGCTGAAATATGGATATCATACGTGCATATGGTTGGAAAATTGGGCAAAATATACGAAGAATGATGGTGCTTTAGCTTTCCCTGAGAATGGTTCATTTAGTGTAGCGGTTTTGCGAAATTTGCGAGAAAAAATGTGTAAATTGGAACCTAGACCTAGACCAACACAGTTTGAGGCTTTGACGGAATGGGAAGATGAGATGTATGAACGAGAGAGATTCAGAGGAATGAGAGATCATGAGTTTATGCCTGGAAGATTGTGGGGAGTAAATCATGAGGACAGAATAAAACGATGGAGATGTGCTAACATGACAGGAGGTTTGTTTCCAGCTTTTACAGTTGAGGAAGGGACTAAGAAAAAGCGGACTGAGAAAAAGAAACATATAGAGAGAGAAAAGTATATGCATGAGAGCGAAACGGATGACGAGTTGCTGGAAGATATTTTAAATAGAAATCCACCTCCGTATCAGCAGAGTTCTACAGTGGTGACACCAAATGCGCCGCTAATAGAGACTATGCGAAATAAAAGCCCGGAAAAGAGAATTGAAGTAAATAGGTCACAAGAACAAATGAGAACTTCTCAAAATGAAGGAATAGAAAGCGACAATGCAAGCGAATTAGCAAGGACCACAAAAGAACTAACTGAGAAGATTAGAGAATTAACGAAAAATATGGAAGCAGTTACTGTGCCTGTAACAATAGGTCCAGTAATACCCGTTTTTGAGAATCAGAAAATTGATGAACGATCTTTGGTAATTCCCATGAGTTCACAATTTCAGAGAGAAAAAGAAAGGATGGAACAAAGTGCAAGTACAAGTAATTTGGCTAGTACTTACAGACCAAGTCCACCTACAAATTTGACGGTAAATGAGTGCAATGGTAGGAAAATGCATATGGTAACAGAATCTGCAACAGAAACCCCTGAAAAGAGTGGTAATTGGATAGAACTAAATAATACACCCATAGGTCCGACTCCTGATGAGTTAAATGAGTGGATGAAGGCATTTAAAATAAAAGAACCAGAAGAAAAACCATTAGATGTAATTAGGTTAAAAATCGATATGGAAGAATTAATTCTAGGAACAATTGGTACCGAAAAGATAAAAAATTACCAGGATGATGAAATAATGTTTCTGTGCAAAAGTATTACATGGAGGGCAAAGAATTTACATGACAAACTAGAAGAAGTAGCCAGTGAGATTGGAATAGACTTTGCGAAAGTGAAAACGTTGCAGAAACCATACAGAGTAGACTTTTGTGAAAAGGATATTGAAAATTTGAACACGGCAGGAAGGCTGACACAGATAAAGGAGTTAATTGTGTTGTTGAGAAAATGGGGTGATGTGGACAGATGGAAGGTTAGATGGACAAAGAAGAATGAGAAAACTACAGACAAAGGTTCATTGGCCTTTATGATAACTGAAAAAGAATCTGTTGCCAAAGAATACCCCATGAGAGAAACTCCAGGTGGTAGTTACGTGCATGTTCCCTGGACTAGGCAGGACATACTGTCATTTACCAATGACTTTCCAAAGTTAAGAGAGAAGCCAGTTGAGTGGTACCGACAAGTAGAGAGGTTTGTAAAAGTCTCAAAAGTGTTGTGGATAGATTTAGATGGATTGTTTGACATAGTGGTACCAACAGATTTGTGGTCAGAATGTAAGATTACAGTTGACTGGCCAACTACAGAATATCCAAGAGATCCTAAGACAGGAGCTCCAGGTCCTGATGTGATGAAGAAGTACGATAAGGTGATTACCTTTTTGAAGAATAAGATTCCTCCTAAAGAGACAGATTGGGTAAAAATAGATAGAACTACACAGGAAAGTAAGGAGTCTGTACATGCATATTATGAGCGATTGTTATTGGTTTTCAAGCAGTATAGTGGTTATGAAGAATTGAGTGAAAAAGACATGAGTCATTTTGTATACCGATTTGTGTTTGGCCTGAAACAAGAAATAAGTGATATGATTAAGCAACACATGATAAACTGGCAGAATGGAAGTGTAGATGAGGTGCTGAGGTATGCTAAGTATTGTAGTGATGAAATAGAGAGTAAACAGCGTAAGTTGAAAGAGAAGGCAATGTGGGCACAGGTGAAGGTGGCAGAAAAACAAGAAGCTCAATTGGACAATAATAATGGAAATGAAACAGGACAGAATAAAATGCGACCGAACATAGGTAAAGGAAAGGGTCAAGTGAGTCTAGAAGAGGCAAAGAAGAAATGGCCATGTCATAATTGCGGAAAATTAGGGCATTGGAGAAACGAGTGTAAGTTCCCACCTAAACCTAATCCGGAACATCAATCATTAACTCCACAGGTGCAGAATGAGGTAGTTGTTCAACAAAGTCAGGTGCCGCAACCACCACTTCCCAACACTGTTAACCAGCAAAGATACAGTACAGAAACAGGATTCTACGGAGGAGAGCAGGTAACACAGTTGCCGCGAGCAGCTAACATTTCTCAGTATTGGTTGCGTCAGAGTGAGGATGACCCGGATGAAAGATTCTGACGGTGCCCAGGAGAGGGGAAAGAGTGCGTGCTTGGCGCAACTCTAGAGGTAGATCAGTCTGGTCCCTTTGTGGATGGAGAAGTGAATGGTGCAAATGTAACATTCCTTGTCGATACTGGAGCTACCCGTTCTACTGTTAGATCAGTGGAAATTCCAAACCTTCCTCTCTCAGGTGAATACATCCAAGTAGTAGGAGTAGCCAATCAGCAGATTAAAACCCCACTTACTGAATTGGTGGAAGTAAAAATTGGTTCTTTTAGTAAAATGCATAAATTTGTAGTGTGCGATTGTAGTCCTGTAAATCTTTTGGGTCGTGACCTCTTGTGCAAGATGAATTGCACAATTTATTGTACGCCAGATGGAATTGGATTTCAGACTTCAGATGAAGATGTTTTGTATAAAGTAACTTTGATGAATCAGGAACCTGAAACGAATGGTTTGTTTCCTGCATTTGATGCAGAAAAACTTCCAGAAGAACTAAAAAGTGCAGTAAAAGAAAGTGTGTGGGATTTTACAGGAGAAGACATTGGATTAATGAAAGAAGTTGATCCCGTAAAAGTGACAGTAAAAGAAGGGACAACTTACCCGAATACGCCACAGTACAAATTAACTCCAGAAATAATTGAAGGAATAACTCCTGTGATAAATAAAATGATTGAACAGGGAATTCTAAAAGAAATCATGAGCAGTCCATGTAATTCACCTATTATGGGACTGAAAAAGCCAAATGGAACATATAGAATAGTACAGGATTTGAGAAAGATCAACAAAATAGTTGTGCCCTGTTGTCCAATAGTGCCAAACCCTGCAGTAATTCTATATCAAATTCCACATGAAGCTGAGTGGTACACTGTGATAGATTTGTGTCACGCATTTTTCTCTATTCCTTTGCATCCAGATAGCCAGCCATTATTTGCGTTCCGGTTTGGAGAGCGTATTTTGGCATGGTGCCGAATTCCTCAGGGGTATACAGAAAGCCCCTCAATCTTTAATCAGATTCTAAAGAAATCTCTGGAAGATTTGAAAATGCCAGAAAAATCAGTGATGGTGCAGTATATCGATGACCTGTTGGTGGCATCGAAAACCAAAGAAGCATGTGTAAGTGATACAATTGCTTTACTGAACCATCTAGAGAAAAGAGGACATAAAGTGTCTCCTTCAAAATTACAGTTTTGTCAGAAAGAAGTCCAGTATTTAGGGCATAAAATTGAGAAAGGAGTGCGAAAGATAGCGACAGAAAGAGTAAGAATGATTCAAGGAATGAGAGCACCAATGACTCAAAGAGAGGTAAGAATGTTTTTGGGAATGGTTGGATATTGTCGACAGTGGATAAGTGGTTTCTCTTTGATTGCAAAACCATTACAAAAATTGACCAAGAAAGATGTAAAAGACCCTTTTGAGTTAAACAAAGAAGAAATGAAATCTTTCAAAGAATTGAAAAAGAAACTGTGTGAGGCACCTGCATTAGGCATGCCTGATTATGAGAAGGATTTTGAGTTGTACTGCAGTGAAAGAGATGGATGTGCGTTTTCAGTACTGGTACAAAAACATGGAACGACAAAAAGACCAATTGCTTATTTTTCAGCTGTTTTAGATCCTATAGCAAAAGCATTGCCTGGATGTCTGAAAGCAGTTGCTGCTACTTGTGTAAGTCTGGAACAAAGTGAAGGTATAGTGATGGGGTATCCACTGAGAGTATATGTTCCCCACTCAGTAGAAATTCTTTTGACAAGAACAAAAACACAGTACATGACACATAGTCGGCTGACTAAGTACGAAAAAGTCATCTTGAGTGCTGAAAATGTGACCATAGATAGATGCATGAATGTAAATCCTTCAACATCATTGCCAGATGAGGAAAATATAATTGAACAGGACGAAGTAGATCATGATTGTCTGAACGTGCTGGAATATTGCACGAAACCAAGAGCTGACATAAAAGATGAACCGTTAAAGGAATCTGATTATGTCATGTTTGTGGATGGCTCATGCTTGAGAACAAAAGAAGGAGTTTTAAGCGCAGCTTACGCAGTGTGCACAGTGGCAACTGTGATGGAAGCGTCTTGTCTGAAAGGAATAAGGTCTGCACAAGTTGCGGAACTGATTGCTTTGATTCAAGCATGTAAATTAGGAAGAAATGTACGAGTCACGATTGTGACCGATAGCCAATATGGTTTCGGCATCGTACATGACTTCGGTCAGATTTGGTCACAAAGAGGATTTTTGACATCTGCAGGAACACCTATCAGAAATGGAGATTTTGTTAAAAAGCTGCTTGAGGCGATACAGTTGCCTAAACAAATAGCTGTAGTGAAGTGCAAAGCGCATAAGAAAAACGAAGATTACATAGCCGTTGGCAATAATTATGCTGATGAGATCGCTAAATATTGTGCAGAGAACATGGTGTCCATGAACAAAAATAGAGAAAGGGAGCATGTCTCTTGTCCTTTGCTTTTTACTAATACTGTCGAGACATGGGATGAAGTAAGGCAGTTACAAGAAACTGCAAGAGATGAGGAAAAAGATTACTGGATAAAAGCAGGATGTAGAAGACAGGAAAATAATGGTGTGTGGGTATACAGAGATGAAAGACCAGTTATGCCTGATAGCATGATTGCAGACATGGCACGGATGTACCATGGACAAGCTCATATTGGGAGAGATGCAATGATCAGACTTTTTAGACAAACCTGGTATAACCCAAAATTCAGAGCCATTGCTGAAAGTCTTTGTCAAAGATGTCTTATTTGTCAGCAGTTTAACCCAGGAAGAAAAACAGTAGTGAGTCTAGGAACAATAGGACGAGAAGGAGGTCCATTCACTAGGATGCAGTTGGACTTTATAGAGATGCCCCTAGTAACAGACTAAGATATGTTCTAGTGGTCGTCTGTTTGTTCTCTCGTTGGGTGGAGGCATACCCCACGAGAAGGAATGATGGAACAACAGTGGCAAAACTTATGCTGCGAGAGTTCATTCCAAGGTATGGTTTTCCAGTCACGGTTGAGACAGATAGAGGAACACATTTTCAAAATGAGTTGATCCAATTGATTTGTGAAGCATTGAGTATTAAACAAAAACTACATTGTGCTTACAGACCAGAGGCTTCTGGGGTAGTGGAGCAGATTAATGGAACAATTAAAAACAGATTAGGAAAAATGTGTCAAGCTACAGGACTCAAATGGCCAGATGCACTGCCTCTTGTTCTGATGACCATCAGAAGCATCCCTGAAAAGAAAACTGGACTCAGTCCTCATGAGATGATCATGGGACGAGCAATGAGACAAGCACACGTACCTGTCAACAAGTTATTAACTATAACTGATGATCTAGTACTGGATTATTGCAAGGGACTGGCTGATGTGGTGCGTTCTGTGTTTCATCAGGTTGGACCGGATGCGACCACTCTTGAAAGAAAACCAGCCCACGACTTGAATCCAGGAGACTGGGTCCGTATAAAAATCCACAGGAGAAGAAACTGTCTAGTTCCTCGCTGGGACGAACCACGACAGGTAATCCTAGTAACAACGACTGCAGTCAAGTGTGCAGGAGTGAAGAACTGGGTCCATGCCAGCCACACAATCAGAGTTCAAGAACCTACTGATCGACATGTGAGTCGACGTCTGGAAGTGTGGGATAAAAGTTTAACAGCTGGGACAACAAGGATAAGAGAAAGGGTGCCAGAACTTGAAGATCGACCTGAAAGTCGACATCTGGAAACCCCAACGGCAAACACCTCTAAAGAAGAAGAAGAAGAAGAAGAAGAAAAATTCAGAAGTTCCAGAACCTGAAGATCGACCTGTAAGTCGACATCTGGAAATATCTGACACAAATTCAGAATCTGATGATTCAGTTGCAAACTGTGAAGAATTCCGAAGGAGAACTTGGGGTTATAAACCAATTAGAGAAGAAACTGAGCAAGAAATTGAGTTAGATGAACAACCAAGTACAAGTTATGGTGGAAATCCTTCAGAAATAATATTAATAGATGAAGTAGGGAAAGAAGTACACAAAAAGTTAGAAAATCGAGAAGAACCCCGAGGAGCAATAGGGACAGATAGAGAAACAGAAGAACAGGGAAATTTAGAAGCAGAAAGGGAGGAAAACACCAAATCGGAAGAACACCGAGGAGGGACAGTAATAAGGGAAAACAAGAAGGAGAAGACAGATCCACCAGTAGGAGATGACGAGATCATAAGTTTCAAAATAAGAGACAATAGTGAAACAGTTGAAACAGAAACTGAAGAAAGTGGAGAAGAGGAAAAGGCAAAAACTGAATCAAGAAAAAGAAATTGGAAATCAGAAAGAGAAGAAAGAGAAGGTGAAGCCAAAAGGCCAAGAAAAGGAGATAATTGGCCCAACAGCTATATAAGAAAATTGAGATATAGAATAATAAGAGCGGGAGACGAAAGTGCTGAACAAGTGAATGAAGTAACAAGTCAAAAGGGACAAGAAAAACCCAGTGGAAAAAGATTACAAAAGTCCAAAAGGACAAAGAAAGTGAATGCAAAGTATAAGTCACCTGAGTGGCTGTATATTGCACTGACAGATTACAAAGAAGAAGAAAACACTCACGAGAACCAGAGACTGAGAAGTCGAATGGGAAAAGGTGAGATGCAACAAACTTAAAGTGAAGACTTATAGTGCTTCTGCCGGACATGACAATTTTACTGGATGTGACAAATCACCGGATGTGACAACGAAAGAATTCTGGAGAGAATTAAAAGAAAGTACCAAGCAAAGACTTTTTGAAAGCAGAGTGGCATCTAAGTCATTTCTGAGGTGTAGTGACACAATTTTCTGAAACTTAACAAATAGAAAAAAAAGAAAAATGGAAAATACTAGGGATAGAAGAGATAAATGTGAGTTTATAAAAAGATGGTGCAAAATGTGCTGTTTTTGTACAGGGTTATTAATGACCATATGGATAGTTTTAGCAATCACAATTCCTATTAGTTTAGCTGTGATAGAAGCAAAGAATGATACTAAACCAGAAAAAGAAACTAATATTAAAGAACCAGTTATTTTAAGAAGTAGTGCAGAGTTACATAAGGATAAGTCAGTAACAGACTTTTCTAAAAATGTTTTTACAAAATTGTTGTACGAATATGTAGAGACAATGGATGTGAGAGATTGTTATGTTTGTATGCAGTTGCCTGCATCAGTGTCAGAAGGTGTGACTTATCATCACCTACCTCTAACTTATGGAATAACATGTAGTGTAATAGCAAGTTTATTTTATAAAACAGGTAGATTAGAATCTTATTATACTGACATAGATAAAATTTTTGCAAACATTCCAGTAGTACCAGAACTTAACAAAGTAAAACCAGCAAAGGTTTTAGGAGAATTCTTTCTAGAACATAGAAAATTAACCTTAGAAGAAATAGTTAGTAACAACCTTACCTGTGAGTTAAAGAAAGAAGAAAAGGTATTTTTAGAAATGGTTGAAGAAAGAAGAATGAAATTTCAAAAAGAAGCAATAAAAGAGGAAGGAACACATCTATGGACGTTTGAGGAAGGAAATCATGAAGGGAAAAAGATAAATGCAGCAATGACATTAGATTGGCCGCAAACAGGAAAGTTGTGTATTAGGAGAAATAAGACAGTCTATGACAATTACTTTGTAGGTTCCAGTATCTGCCATGACAATTATCAAATTTTGGGAGGTTGGGGATTCAAAGGTGGAAAAGATCCAATATTTCCAGGTATCTATTATATTTGTGGGAATAGAGCTTATTACAGGTTACCGGACCATTGGTATGGAACTTGCTATGTAGGCCTGGTCTTTCCAAAAATCTTTCACATGGATAGAGAAGAAAAGGGAACATACAAGATGATTAATAGTTTTACACGTAGAAAGAGGGAAAGTTTTTCAGAAATTGTAGGTGATATTTTTGGAGCATTAATACCAGCAGTGGGAATATCTTTGAATGCATTTAAAATTCGGAAGTTATCCACAGTAGTAGATCGTTTGTCTACAGATACTGCGGGAGGGTTCTTAATGGTAAATACCGAAATGGTTGCCATGAGAGCTATGGTGATGCAAAATCGGCTTGCCCTTGATATTCTTTTGGCAAAAGAGGGTGGAGTCTGTGGAATGTTGAAAGTCCAACATTGTTGTACTTACATTCCTGATAAAAGTGAAAATATACAGAAGTATATTACAAATATTACAAATTTGCACAAAGAACTAGTTCCACTGGAGGTTGAAAGTGTTTTGGGAAAACTTGGTAGAGGGTTTTCTTCAGTAGCAAATTGGTTGACCAGAATGAGTAGACTAATGATAGGGAAAGTTATAATAATAGCAACTGTAGCAATATTATTAGCCATGGTGTTGAAAATAGTAATAACGTGTATAAAAAGAAAAGTAAGACAAAATAAGATGAAAAGAAATAACAGAATAATGAAAGAAAGAGAGAGAGAAATGGGTGAAATTGAGTTGGAGAAAATGAAAGAAAGCATGTATAAGGAGACAAAAAGGCAAGATGAAGAAGAAACAGATGTGTAAATAACAGAAAGCAAAGGATAAAAGACATGCTGCCTGAAAAGAAGTATAACTTGGGTTTTATGTGGTGATTTAAAAATCACCAAAGGGGGAGTTGATGGAGCAGGGAAAATAATTTTTTTTAACCCCTAACGAATTTTATAAATAATTAATAAAATGTTCGTTTAAATGTATTAATCAACACTGTATGTGTGGGAAAGGTAACATGCCAATGTGTGTGCTAAATAATCTATTAATGGATGTCCGTGTGTCTAATTATAACGTAAAAATAAATGCGTACTAATAAAAAATAAATGCATGTTTTTGTGCTTCATAGAAATAAAACGTGTCGTTGCAAAAACAATAGTGATGGTAAGTAAGGAACAGCTTAAATGTTGCTTTCTGCTAGGTAATAACTAATTGGGGTACGTAGATGACGGGAGGGAAACGAAAAGGCTATTTTTCTCTATTTTAATTATGTTTTGTTTGCCTCAAATTAGTGCTTCTAAAGTATAACCGAGTGGCGATATAAAATGGCCGCCAGTGGGAAGATGTGCGCAGGCGCAAGGGGACATGTGACACGGGATGAAGTCGGAGAAAAACTAACCTCGTGATGTTGCTGAGAGGCTAGGATGCGAGAAATGGTCAAGGCTGATGTGACCTAATTGAACTGATAGTGTGCCGTGGTGATCAGCAGAAGACCCGTGGGAAACCAGTTTAAGAGAAAGGACAATGACTGCGGAGTTCTCGAATGTATCGAAAGAAGTTACAAATGTACTGATCGAAGCGGATGGAAACATGTCTTGAGCGTATGGGAAAGGAAATGATCCAAGGACCATTGGATCCAAGAGAACTTGATTAAAAGAATGAATAAGATGACATGCATGGACCAATGAAAGAAAAGCGTGTTATTAATGTTGCAACAATTAGTTAGCAAAGTTAGAATTAGGGTATAAGAGGGCCTACTCTTAGTGGGAGGGGGTCAGTCGCTGTCACAGTCAGGAGCGGAGTTGGAGAGTCGTGTTGGTGTTGGTGGCTTCCAGTGCTGGGTGGTCCTGATCGATCCCTTACTGAGCGGGAGATGCTGAAAGACTGTTAGATGAGACGGGTTGCAGGTAGCTGATGCTGACGAGCTGAAGTTGCTGTTGCTGTCTTAATTTTCCAGTTGAGTATGAGAATCAGGTTATTTCTAATTCTTAAACTTAGGTTAGAAATCATTAGGCTAAATTAGAAAGGTAGGCAGGTAATTAGGGTTTTGGCTTCATGACAAAAATTTCCTTTCTGCAATAAATTGATTATGCTTAATAAATATTTGAATTTAAGAATGAATAATTGAATAAAGTTTAAATTCTTTCTCATGCTTTTAAAAATTATATAAAATTTAAGATTCTTTAAACCAAAATGACTCAGTGGTTATTTTCCTAAATGATTGTGACATCAGTAATTGGTTATTGTGATTCAGCTGGTCTTAATCACTATGAACTAATTTCTTACATGAATTATTCATCGACAAAACAATGAGCAGGAATATCTTAAGAAATAACTAAAAGAAAGCGACAAGTTAAGGTAATAAGATATCCCGGCTCCTTCCAGCGGTACATAAATGGTGTTCTCCATTTAGTTCTCATGCTTCTCCTAGGAGTACAGAATTTCATAAAGGTGTAAAGGAAATCCAGAGGTGTGCGTGTGTTAGGCGATGTTTATGGGCCCCATCGTCATGTGGATGTGAGAAAATATAGTTTGCCCCTGGATGACCTATAAGTGACCTGGGAGGAGAATAGTTTTTATTGTACGCGCTGCATCAATAGCACAACTTGTAGAGTCATACTCAAATGGGCTTTCAATGTCTGAAAATGGGTATAAATGTTGGATCATATGTAGTGTCCTCCAAAAAAAATAGCCATACCTAGTGGCTCTCCCTGCTGTGTTAGCAGTTCAGGAACAACATATTAGTACCAATTATAACTCCCTCCAAATGAGCACAGGCACTATTGACATGTTTGCAATTCACAACATTGGTACAAATTGCACTTACACCGGGTAGAAGCATATGAGGACTGTCGTTTGGGGGGAGAAGCAAGGTCCACTCAGACCTTCTGGAATTGTCATAACACAAACATAACCATGTAAGGAACACCTTCACACAGCCTTAGCGGTCTATACACCATCCTGGACTTAGGATAGTGAAGCAGGATGGCATTGGATTTCCCATGGTTAGAAGTGCTATAGTAGGTCTGATAAGCAGTGGGAAGGGGGTGAGGGAATATAAAGTGACAGTCCATGGGGGTTGCAGAGAGGGACTAAGGTGTTGCAGTGATGGTGTCCTGTTCTGGACATTTGCTGACTTTTGCCAAGTCCTGTTCTTTGGGTCTCCACTTCTCCTTTCAAGCTCTTGCTTCTAACCACAACCAAAATCAGAGAATTGAAGGATCCAAAACAAGTACTCACAGGCGACTACAGCATGTCTACGAACTACAACACCTCCAATAAAAATAAGCATTGGGAAAGCCAATAGGTTTGCCCCTGGCAAGCATGCAATTTTTCATCTGTTCACTTTCTACAAACATATGTAATAGGCAAACAAAAAACTAAAAAAATGACCCATGTGCAAAAATAAATTTAAAAAAACATGAAATAAAAGCTGTGGTGGTGTGAGAAAGCAAAATATGAATGAACACACCTGACAAAAACCAATATATATATATATATATATATATATATATATATATATATATATATACACACACACACCCTTCTTATAGATATATATAGACGTGTTTTTATAATGATTTGCTTGACGAGACATGTAGTACATCTTATGCATAAACCTTTCCTTACTGGCTGCCTGACCATCTAATAACAAGAAAGCAGATTTTGCTGTCAGACACCCTGTAGTACATTCTAATCTTGACTATTCCAATGAGTTCAGGAGTTTTAACCCCTCAGCCTTCGTTTCCTGCTTCCCAATGTCTTCGGAGAATGATTATGTACATTTATGCATCACTAGGATCGCTAAAATGTATTTGCTAGGCAAAATGACCACAGTCTAAATCTTGCACTTTTATAACTATTGGATAAATTGCCCTTGCTACAGGGTGACCAGGGATTTTTGGCCTTTTTATTGAACCTTATTTTTGTTGGCTGTAGAACTCTGGGCACTTTACCCCTGCTATCCAGTGTTAGTGTGCCTGTGCTCTCCCTGTTGCAAATGTTAAACTTGGTATACATTTGATTAGCACATTAATGTGCTTGTAAGTCCCTAGTATATGGCACTAACTGTACAAAGAGCATGCAAAATAAATGATACTAGGATCCTACAGCACTCATTGTGCCATCTACTAAAGAAGCACTGTGAAAACGTGTCCACGCCGGGCAAAACAAACCTTTTGCAGATCTAAACCTTCAGTTTTGAAACTTATAAGTAACCCCTAAGGCAGGCCCTAAATGCCCGTAGGGCGGGGCGCATGGTATTTAAATATTAGGACATGTATATTTAATGTTTTACATGTCCTGGCACTGAAAAACCTCTTGAGACATTTTTCGCTATGGCAAGGCTGGCCCTCCCACAGATTATCACTAGCTTACACTATTAACTTTAAAAATGGCAAAATACAGTTTAAGAGTAGCTAGGAAAAGCGTTCAAAGACTCATTTTAATAGTAATTTAAAATCCGACTTAATGAACAAGTCGAATTTTTTATTACCATTTTGGAAATGACACTTTTAGAAAGTTGTCTTTTTCATTCCTACTAAAACCAAAAGGCTTTCCTGACAGTGTCCAGCTGTCACCTAACCCCTGATGGCTCACCTGTGGTGAGATGTGTATTGCTTCCAGACAGTGGACAAAGGACCCTGAGAGTAGGGAAGGCGACTCCTCCTATGAAAGGATGACCTAGGGGCTGTGCTCAGCCCCTTTCTGAGTTTCAAAGGATGCCTCCCCTGTCACTGGCAGATGGAGCTCACACTTAAGCCTGCTTCCCCATTTGTCTCTCTAGTTAGGCTGGCATTAAACCAAGTGGGGTAAAGGAACCAACCATAATTTGTTGTGTAGTTCCTAAAAATACATAGGATCTGCGTGTTTGTTGGACAACATATACTAAGGGATTGGTGTCTAGACTGATTCCGGACACCCCCCATAGGATATGTCAGCCTATAGACCAGCTAGCTCACAGTGCCACTATAAGCCCCTGAACCCTACCAAGGAGCGAATAGTTTCTGGCAACCATTGAACATGACAACCCTTGACCCTTCAGGGATCGTGGAAACAGTACAGTACTTTTCGCTCAGTCAATCGTGCTCGCTTAGTCTCAGAGACATACACAGAATAAACGCTGGGGACGTTTACAATAAGCATTTATTGAACCAGCGTCATTCTAGTATAAAACATGTTTGCTGCGACAAGCAATAAACAGAAGCAAATGTAAGAGATTAAAAGCACCAACAGAGTAAACAGTTGATACATTTCTACCATGGTGCTAAGCAACGAATATATGCAGGCATATATAAAAAGAGTAATCTTAGCTTACTCCTACTATGCGTACCCTACCTGAGTGTACCTCAATGTACCAAGCATGTATGTGGGTGTTAAGCCAAGAATCCCCTAGGAAAGATCCAACCCCATTACCTGATGGAGGAGAATGAAGGACTCCATCTTGGTCACGAGTTGGACACCCCGCAAGGAATGTCAGACCGCTGCATGGTGAAGCCTCAGCGTGCAGGAACCTCAGTGTCAGTGTCAGCATTGAAGTGTCTCCTCTAGTTACCTAGTGAAGGTGCGGTTCTTTTATACCAAAAAGGTAGCCTCTGGGGTTCAACCACAATCGATATGTTGTGAGTACGATTATGTAGATGAGCCTAAATCAATAATTGTAACTATGCAAAGTAGCTCTGTCGCCCAAGGATGAAGATAGCGCTGACCTTTGTACAGAGTATGTTAATCCTGTTATGTACGTCATGTGCAGGGGATTAAGAAATGATGCTAAGAATCCTCATGCATAATAAATGAGGCTAGTTTCAAGGAAACCAATCGACATTTATTCAGCACCTAACTGGGTAAAAGGTCAGTGCTAGAACCGTTATGCAGAGCAAGGTAGGACAAATGTAGGTAAAAGGTCATTTTGCTACTTAGGCCTAGGTTAGGAAACATAACACCCACTCCTCATCTGAAGGTCGACAAGGCCAACTAATACTAAAATAAGCCTTTTAAAAAGCATAAAAAACATTGTCATAAAACCAGTGTCTAGAAAACCTCTAAAAACATGTTATATGTAAAAAACGGAAAAAAGATGCTATTCAAATTCAAAAGCTATACAAGTCCACTAAAGAATCAATATATGATTAGAGTGACTGAGCACATCGAAAGCCATAGTGTTCAGTGAGAGCAGAGGAAAAATACAATAAAACTATGTTTCTCATTCCAATTTGGCTTATTTTGGAAAAAAGGCCGAATTGTTCCCATCATACGGAGAGTCAAATGTTTATGTGTCCTGTGTGGGAGACGTAACATCACTGTTGCTCGCATTCGCAGACGACGGTCCCTGTAACACCTCTTGAATCAGGTCAATGGAGCAAAGGTGATCTTCTCCGCTTCCCACAGCAACCGCTGAGGAAGCACTCAACACCTGTGAGCCTGTTGTAGAGCCGTTGTCCATTCCGCCAGGAGCTGAAGCATCCCATGGAGGCTCTAAGAATGCCGTCATCATCATGGGAATACGCTGAGGACACCGATACATGTGGGCCTTTAAGGGGTCCAGTAGTACATCTATGTCTGGTGGTGCAACCAATGGAAGGGTCAGACACAAGTCCAACACCCATTCGTATCCGCATAATAGGCAGCGGATCACAGGCAAGATGCAGTCAAACCAAACTGGTCTGAATGATAGGAACCAATGCTCGATTAGCTCCCGAAGCCGAGGTGTGCCCAGATAAAGCACCATGCGTTCACGACAACGTCGCACCAGCATTGCTTTTTCCATCTCTCGATGAACTGGAACGTCCATTGCGAAGCAGGAAAGCTAAAACCAGGATGCCCACTACAAGTAGTAGGACCAGCGGAAGCCCTCCAAAAACGTTTCCCAATTCGGAGTGTATGAATGCTGGCATGACTTCGAAGATTGTCTGAAGGTGCCCAACAGTCCCGAACCTATACCTTTAAATAGGTCCACGATCCCCCTCGCATCAGACATGTTAAAGATACGACGAACCAATGAAGCTGGAAGTTCGTATACACTAGTGCCTGTATCTCAGATGAAGACCTTGCAACCTGGAGATCAAACGTTTCTCGGGCTGAGGTTAAGGCCACTTCTTCCTGAAAAAGCATGGCTTTCAGCCTGCTCAGAGAATCAAACCGTATAAAGCAAACATTCAATGAAGGCCATAGCGTTGCCTCCCGAACTGTGTGGGCCGGTGGAAACAATACTTGCATACAAGTAACCCTGGAACTTACTGTGACCAGATATGCGATGCCCGGGACCATCCCACAACAGCCTTGATTATACAGCATCGAATAGCTCCCATTCAAGAGCAGCTCGAACACCGGGTGAATCAGAGCAACCGGGGAACCCTTCAAGTAACAGGACAAGTTTGCAACCGAACCATTACAGGCCCCATGAAGCGAAATGTCCTTGCAAACTAAGGACCCACTTAAAGCACTTTCACAGTTTGAACCGCTGAGAAAAACTTCAGTGTCCCTATTCCTGCATCTAAATCTGTACGCTAATTCCCAGTACTCGGGTATGTACCCTTCTCCTAGTGCTTCATATCTGCCTACCTAATAGTATTTGAGACAGTATTGAAATTGGAATGTCACGACTGGCAGTGTAATATAGCCATGGATTAACCATTCTGTGGAAGGTGACTCAGCCACGGTGAAAGGTAATTGGTCCAATTTTTCAATGTGCAACATGGTATATTTTGCATCTCTGCGTGCCATAACCATCTGTCTTTCCATTAGGTTGTATACAGAGAACAGAGTAACGCCAGGGCACGTGGCCAGAACGCAATGATTGTACCATCCAGCTTAATAATATAATGGACCGCAATTGCGATTGTCCATGTTGTAGAATAGACCATTATATCTATTGCAGAAGACACAATGTTGCCCAGTGAATACATTCTGGATGATAGTATGGTCATACTATTGTCGACCACAGTTAAAGCCTTTTCAACGTTAACCCTATCTATTTCACGTAGTCTCTCAGCAGCCTCCTGTTGAGAGATTTTCCATAGCTCATTGTAAATAGCATACAAGAAGCGCTTTTGACGTGGCTTCTGGGGACCTAACAAAAAAACCCTAAGATCCATGTCATCTGAGAGAAGGGATAAGTGTTGTTTCACTTGGGACAGTGTCGAGGTCTTTAGCCACTCTAGGCATAACTTCCCAACACTGTAAGATGTCACCACACTTGAGTGTTCTGATTGTACATAGCACTGATCAGGCCTATGGATACTAAACCCTTCAGTGGTACACCTGAATCTTGACTGACACCTATTTGTGTCGACAGGCCAAACCAACCATCCCTCCCAATTGGGGTCTGATGAATTGCAAGAACCATTGTGTAGCATAGCATCTAATGAATCCGAGGTGTGTTCACATCCTTGATCTTGGCTAACCTAAGACAGGAAGTCTGTTGCACAGTCCTGTTTAGGAAAATCATTTGATGTGATATGAGGTATGCTCTAAATAGGGCCTCAATTCCCTGAACCTGCCAATCTTTAGTCCCCCAGACAGATTTTGTGTCTATAGTGTCCCTCCAAAAGTCAAAGCCCTATAAAGACAGTTGGGAAATAAAGGAAGCAGAGTATATCAGCTTAGTGTTAGCAGGCATATTTTTCTTTGCAGATGTAGGTGCAAGCCTATAGTAACAAGAGGCCAGGTCTGAAGTGTTAAACCCAGAAAAATAAGCAAACTTCTGTGCAAATGTTGTTAAACTACCTTTCAGCGGTATTGGGCAATGTTCCCATTGATGGTAAGTGAAAACATTACGTGAGATACCTGCTTTGTGCAAAAAATGGTAACCATAGTTTTGGTAACTGAACATGTTGCCGAAATTAGATGTACCATCATACAATTCATCATTTGAAAATGCAGCGGATTGTTCTGAATCAGACAGCATAGTATGCACAGTTTCAATGTCCCAATCATCAGAGAGAGCACTAGAGGTGATGATATCACGAAGACAAATTTTGAACAAATTAGGTATTTAGCTTAGTAGGACCATACACATCATAGGAAACTCTGTCCCAAACTATTCCTTCCGGAACTGGAACTAATGTAATGTTCACTAAGGACAGGTCCCTCTGTTCACGGTGTGATGATGCATGCGGCTTCAAGACTAAGTTCACATGTTGTACTGCAGAGCGTTCTGGGAGGTAATGTCCATTTGGGAGCAAGAAAAAGACAGTCCCTATACCAATCCAAAGGGCTAGGAACAGTAGACCAATTGCAATCCAGAGCTGTAGCCATGGAAAAACAAAGCAAGTCTTTTTCAGCCAAAGGCAGGAGGTGGCGGTAACTCGGGTTCAATTGGATCCGATGAGAAATCATCAAAACCGATGAAGTAGCCAGACGCAGTACGATCTATCTTAGGTAACTCAGCAGGTTTTGTGGAACTGGCAGATGCTTCCTTTCAAGACATATTCACATAGACGTCGGTATGTGGCCGAATTGAGATCCGTGTGTCATTTTTAGTTTGATGTTGCTCAGTTTCAACAGGTACAAGTTGCATTCCATTGTTGGTAACTCCTTCACTTCGCGGAGTGGAGTCTTCAAAAGTTATTAATCTTTCCATCTGAACTTCCTGTATGGTAGCGAGAGGAGATCGGTGGCTACCCAGGAGTCCACGCAGTCTACTGTTGAGTGTCAGCCACATAGTGTGGTTTGATCATATCAATTGAGACGAATCTCTTGTCTTTGCAGCCGGGAAGAGGCGGAAGAAGTTCTGTTCTTGTTCCTTCGACAGCCAGGGTAGGTACAGGCGCTCTGTAAGATATGCAGGCATATATAAAAACAGTATTCTTAGCGAACTCCTACTATGCGTACCCTACCCAAGTGTACCTCAATGTACAAAGTATTTATGTGGTTGTGGAGTCAAGAATCCCCTAGGAAAGAGCCAACCCCATTACCTGATGGGAGAGAATGAAGGACCCTGTCTTGGTCACGAGTTGGACACCCCGCAAGGGATGTCAGACTGCTGCGTGTTGAAGCCTCAGCGTGCAGGGACCTCTGTGTCAGCATTGAAGTGTCTCCTCTAGTTACCTAGTGAAGGTGCGGTTCTTTTATACCAAAAAGGTAGCCTCTGGGGTTCTACCACAATCAATATGTTGTGAGTACGATTATGTAGATGAGCCTAAATCAATAATTGTAACTATGCAAAGTAGCTCTGTCGCCCAAGGATGAAGATAGCGGTGACTTTTGTACGAAGAATGTTAATCCTGTTATGTACGTCATGTGCAGGGGATTAAGATATGATACTAAGAATCCTCATGCATAATAAATGAGGCTAGTTACAAGGAAACCAATCGACATTTATTCAGCACAGCTCTCTAATTGATTACTAATGTTATCTATTTTAGTTTGTTTGAATAACAGAGAGTCTGCACCTGATCAGATTTAATGGTTTGCAGTTCATGATGTATTTTGGTGCAATATACTCCGAACCCTTGTTTCTGATGCCATAGTCTCCAATACTGCATGATTATCGACTAGGTAGGAAGATCAGGCTTTGGAATTGACATCAACATCTTTGATCTTATCAAGCTGAGTTGCCAGATTTTCTGCAGTCGAATTACTTGAAAACACACCAATTATGATGGGCCCTTCAGCTGCTGCAGCAGTAAATTTCGGTGATAAGATGTAGCAGTTATTATATTGCTCAATTGAACACATCTGTGCTTATCTCCTTCCTGAGATTCCAGAACTCATTCTTTCTTGTTGTTTTCTAAACTTGCAAAAGCTATCATCATATTATTGTCACATTCCTCTGCAGCAGAATTCTTACCTCCATTTTGCTATTATGTCCTCATAGCTTCTATTTAAATCTACAGCGGGTTGGAATGTTACGCTCAGTGATTAGATGATGTTGGACCTGGCCCTCTCGGTAAAGTCATCCCCAAACTTTTTCCCTTTACCCTCCACTTTCTGCTGAATTTGTTTTTGCGGGCCTTAGGACTCTGTGCACTTTACCACTGCTAACCGGTGCTAAAGTGCTTGTACTCTCTCCTTAAAACATGGTAGAATTGGCTTTTAGCCCATTGGCATATTTAATTTACCTGTAGATACCTAGTAAAGTGGCACTACATGTGCTCTGGGCCTGTAAATTAAATGCTACTAGTGAGCTTGCAGCACTGATGCGCGACCCACTTACGTAGCCCTTTAATCATGTCTCAGGCCAGCCATTGAAGAACCTGTGTGTGCAGTTTGAAACTGTCACTTTGACCTGGCAAAATATACCTTTTGCAGGCCCAAACCTTCATTTTTAATACATTTAAGGCACCCCTAGGGTAGGCCCTGGACAGCCCATAGGGCAGGGTGCAATGTACTTAAAAAGTAGGACATGTACATTTAAGTTTTACCTGTCCTGGTAGTGAAAAAACATGAAATTCATTTTTCACTACTGCAAGGGCTATCTTTCCCATAGGATAACGTTAGAATTGCCTACATTCTATAAGTGCAATTTCCCAATGGGAAGAGATAAACAATACATGTTTGGTGTCTCTAGAATCACAATTTAAAATCCTAACTGATGGTAAAGTTGGATTTCAAATTGCAATTCTGAAAATGCCACTTTTAGAAAATTGGCATTATCTGGCCGTAGCCATTTAGTGCCTGTAGCTTGTCTCTGGTCACATGACTGGGTGTAGCTGACAGTTGAGATTTGTGTATTCCTCCTAGACAGCCACATACAGTAAGGAGCTTAGGAGTGCCTGGATGGGCCATCATTGGCAGGAAGGGAGGGGGGAGCTTGGCAAAGCTACATTTACACCTGAATAGGCTGTGTCCTGCTACCACACAAAGGGCTGCACACCCCCTGTAGTGAGTCTGGAGCCAGGGCAGGGAGGTCGGGATGCCTGAGGACTTCAAAGGGAAGTCTCTAAGAGCTTCTCCTCCACTTCAAAGGAACAACCAGTTATAAATATTGGACCTCAGACACCAACACTTAGGTACACTTCTAGACCTGTGGGTACTCTGCCAGGAAGAAGGATTGCTGTGCTGCTACAAGGACTGCCACTCTGCTGGACTGCTACTCTAAAGGAACTGTTGCCCTGCTGGGCTGACCGCTGCCCTTGGGGAAAAAGAACTGGACCTGCAACGTCATCTTGAACCCAGAGTGACTCCTAGTCTGCTGGCCTCTTGATCTGAGCCTCAGGGACATAAAAGGCTCCCCAACGAGCACCTGGACCCAGCTGCAGCGTGTTCCTGACACCCAGGCGGTGCCTCTGAGGTTTTGGACCCTTGGTGTGGCTCACAGGCTCATAAATCAAGCTCCGCAAAGACCATCAGTGCAAGCCGCCACCAGCCCATCTCTTCGCACAGCAGCATTAACACTTCACGACAGACCACCAAAGCGGAGCTCCAGCCGGCCTGCCTGCCCGCGATGCCCAGTCTGCTCTTTGCGTTACACTGACAGCCACCTGCGACACGCTCCTTGCTCTTCAAGACCCTCTCCAACACGAACGGGACTCTTGGCACAAACCTTGAGAAGGTAAACCTTCAGTGGGACTAATCTGGTACTGTATCCAACACGTGCTCCATCGCCGTCAGCCTGAAACTTTGACACTGACACAGTCCAGCGTGACCAGATAGCTGTGGTTGACACTTTGTGCCTTTAGGCGCTATTTTACATTTTATTCTTTTAAAATTCATAACTCTGGTTCTACTGATTGGAGTTTTGGTCTTGTTAAAGTGATTAAATTCAGCTCTATTTTTCTAACCTGTTGTGGAATCTATTCACTGTTTTACTGTTCGAAGGATTGCAGAAATAATTTACACATTGCCTCTAAGCCAAGCCTGACTGTTTTGTGCCAAACTACTAGAGGGTTGAGCACAGGTTATTTTGGGGGTTTTGCTTGTGCCTTACACTGACAAGGATTGTGGTTGTTGCTTGACCAGGGCTCACACACCAGTCAACCAGCAACCCAATTTCTTACAGACGTATTGCAAGCATTCCACCCTACACCTTTTGTGTGCTTGATTTAAACCCCCCCAAGTGTCATGGATATGACCAGATGTGGGTCTCGTTCTCACTGCGCCACTAGAACCAAACTACATCCGACTGATGAGCCCCAATAAGGGCAAAACCAGTCTTAGGATGCATACATTTCGGTTCAGAGAGGACCTGACCCGGCAGTTCGGGCTGGGGTGTCCTACTTGAGTAGGATTAAGGCTGATTTGCATATGGCTGGGTCCAAAATGAGGTAGCATGGTGGGCAAAAGAACTATGGGTCCGAATGCTACCCCTGATTGCCACTAGTTAGACTTATCACAAGCATTCAAACCATCACCTTTTGTGTGTTTGATGTAACGCCCTAAGTGACAAGGGTATGCCCAAACATGGGTCCTATGCTCGCTGTGCAACTGAAACCAAGCTAGGCCCGTCTGACAACCCTAATCATTGCAAAACCGGCCTTGGATTGCTCGTGTTCCAGTTCAGTGAGGGCCTGGCCGTTTCAGCTAGACAATTCCAATCGGAGCAGGGACAAACCTTATTTGTTTATGGCAGAGTTCATACTGAGGTGGCATGGTGGGTAAAAGAACGATGGCTAGGAATGCTACCTCGATTGATTGTCAGTGCTTAGACTTATTTCAAGCATTCCCCCATCACTTTTTGTGTGTTTGATGTAAAGCTTCTCTTTGTCAGCACATTGTAACAGTTTCACATAGTAGAGGTAGGGAGACCCAGTCTAACTCTTGGATCGGTGCCTGCAACATCCATCTTGGTTGGGTATGACCACAGGCAGTAGTTACATAGCCACACTGGGGATCTTCAGCTTTTCGCACCAGGAGCGAAGAGGGAGACCCACTCCTTAACTTCAGCCAACTCCTGTGACATCCATCCAGTTAGCTAGTTCATCTGAGCAGTTCCCTCATCTGGATCATTGTACCAGGCATCTACTCTGGGTAGATTTCCTCCTGCACGGCTGTCCTCTGCTCCCCTATTGGAGCAAGCCATGTAGGCTCTTTCCCAACGCAGACTCACAGTTCTTCTCCCACAAGTACTAACAGATTTTTCAAATGCTATACCCTCACCTCCAAGAGACTGTCATTGACACCAGCACTGGATCTCAATCTGTGGATCACGTCTTTGTTCAGTGGGAAATTTTGGAACCATCTGAGGGAGTTTCAACCTTTCTCTTGTCATTGTTGATTTCACTGTAATAGATCAGGAAATGGCTTCAGGCAGTTCTCTCAGTTTGTGTATCGAGTCCTCTTTAGAGGAGTCACAGTCTTCCTCTTCAGGTGATGGTCTCATCACAGGGAGCATCGGACAGTTATCAGCCTTTTGAGTAGTACCCCGGGAGAGACATGGTTCATCCTGCAGTTACAAAGGAGACCACACTCTCCAACATCCCACAGCCTACTTCTAGCCTGATGGGAAGGCTCACGAAGGAACAATCAGGCAGGCTAATACTGAAAGGCTGCTGCTACATTCTCATTGAGAGCCCGGTCTCCATGCTCCAAAGCTTTAATGTCTGGTACTGCATCATAGATTCAGGCATGATAACAATACACGTTGCTCCTCTGGTAGGCAATTACCCACCTTTCATGCTTTAACCGGGTAAATCCAAAATGGATCTCACTGGTCTAACAGCCACAATCCAGAGCTGTAGCCATGGAAAAACAAAGCAAGTCTTTTTCAGCCAAAGGCAGGCGGTGGCGGTAACTCGGGTTCAATTGGATCCGATGAGAAATCATCAAATCCGATGAAGTAGCCAGACGCAGTACGATCTATCTTAGGTAACTCAGCAGGTTTTGTGGAACTGGCAGATGCTTCCTTTCAAGACATATTCACATAGACGTCGGTATGTGGCCGAATTGAGATCCGTGTGTCATTTTTAGTTTGATGTTCTAGCCTTCAGATTCATAATACTGGTCACCTGATATTCCCTGCACACATACAATACACTCAGGGTGTCAGCAATTAGCCTGGTCATGGCATTTTAACATAACTTTAGACAGTAAAACCATTAGGGATCGTGCTTGCTACCAGGGACAGGAAACAGATTAGTTTGGTGCTACAGATGAAAAAAGTTATGCTGACACCACTACTAAACGTCTACGAATCAGTACATGGACAGCAGCCCAATGTAGAAAAGAAGGCTCACTGGGTGTGGCAAAATATGCCAGGTCTCTGAAGAAAAGTAAAAAGAACAATTGATGGACAGAATGCTGAACAATGCAAACATTCAACCCCAGGCACAAAGATCTTGGTTTAATCCATCGTTTTTTTGCTCACCACAACACCCCAGTTTGGGCCCAGCCATATGCAAATCAGTCTTGACCCTGCTCCTCATGGGAACAGTCCATCCAGAACTGCCAAGCCAAGTCCTCCCTGGACTGGAAACAAGCATCCTGGGACCGGCACAGGTCTCTGAAGAAAGCCATACTACTAAGAGAATACGCAGTACAAGGAGACTGCATACTGAATGGTCACCCATCTGTAAAAGAGACACATTTTAATGTTTTACTTGTGATTTCTCGAGTCTATGAAAATAAATATGCAAGTACACTGGAAAGTCTTCAATCTTTGCTGATGACTGTGTTGCGTCCTGTTCCTCGTACTGAGTCAATGTTGGGTCAACATTCTTGCTCCATTAGATTGTTTGTATTTGCTGGGATGATTGTTGGTCAGTTGGCTGGCAGGCTCCTTCCCTGTGTGCTACATACCTAATAAAGTCCTTACCCACTTCCACCTTGGCGTGGTTCTTCACAAAGGGTCTTTCACTGGGGTGGAGAGTCCCTGCAGTTTCTGGAGGCCAGCAACAGCACTGTGCTTGACTGACAATCAGTGCTGATCAAAACTGCAGCCAGCATATCACCTGAATGTTTAATATCCGGGAGTAACACCGGAGAAACCCTCCAGTCTGTAGGGCATGTTGGAGGAATTGTAATCGATCTTGAAAGGACCAGGATTAATTAAATTTTGAAGGAAGTCACATGCGCAGAACGCAGGTGTGTGAAATGCTGCCATGCACGTCTCTCCGTCCAGAACCCTGGAGACTGTGTGCACACATCTCTCATCTCCAGACCACACTCACCGAAAGCGACCCATGGGCATCGCATTTACTTTGGGTTGCTAAGAGACAAGTAACAAACAAGTTACTTACCTTCGGTAATGTTATATCTGTAAGAAACATAGGTTAGTTATAGATTCCTTACCTTAGAATTACCCCCAGACGTCAGACTGGATCCGGAAAGTTTTTCGTCAGCAGTACCCCTGCGCGTCGGAAGGTGGCGTCGGTCGACTCAGAGTTCATCGTCGGGATCGTGGTCGCCGGGATGACGTCGCGGTAGCTACATAGACGCCGCCCTCGCACGCTGACGTCAGTGATGTACACGACTTTCCACGCCAGAAGCGCAGAGCCATGCAAGACACTGACCACTGGTGCAGAAAACTAGGGCCCTGAAAGGATGGCCTTAACCCTAGAAGTCATTTCGTAGGACAGGGAGAATGGGTGGGGCGGTAAGGAATCTATAGCTAACCTATGTTTCTTACAGATATATTGTTACCGAAGGTAAGTAACTTGTTCATCTGAAAGAAACAGTTAGTTATAGATTCCCTACCTTAGAATAGATACCCCAGCAATACCAACCCCGGAGGTGGGTCTGCGAACCAAGTTCACACCAG